>CM076088.1:34751317-35951317 GCA_038088585.1 Chrysina gloriosa | reverse complement strand
TTATTAATTGAGCCAGGAATCTTCTACGTTTATACTCGTACATATATAAATTTAATATGATCAATTTAATGTAGTAGTACTTATCCGTTCTTTTTTTCTACCTTTCTTTGTAGAGTTGGTATAACAAAACCAGCAACAGCAAAACTATGGGAACAATTTTAAAATTAACATATGTAAATAACTATAAACTAAGAAAAAAATATGTAAAGAATAATTAAGTTATGAAATAATTGATATTGATTTGAATCCTGAATTGCACGGCCAATCAGTGTATGGAATATAATAAAATTAGCTCTCTCGTTTAATTAATTTAGTTGCAGTTTGTTCCCTTATAACCATAAATTGCCTGTATCTAAACGGTGGGTTTCTCAATTCCTTATCTGGGGAATTTGAGTGTACGCTTTCCATATGCGCCTTTTCCTAAGATGCGTTTACACTCCCGAGAACATTTTCACGATTTGTTATCTGACAGTGCAAAGCAGTAGCCAGACAGTAAATTAAATGCATATGATATGTCCAACAGTACTGATAGACCATAAATCACCCAACATTCTCGTCAGTGTAAACGTATACAGGCGACACTTTGCGCGATTAACTGTCTGACAACATTATTCGCAATGTAACGAAATATTAGGTCTTTATAATTACCTACTAGTAACAAGACTTTTTACACTGGCGATTATAATATTATAAATATCGTACCCGCTACAAGATTCCTTACATTGGTGACAGGCAGCAAATCGCGCGAATTTTCTCGACAATGTTTATGCTTCATTAATTCACGGAACACATTCCGGGTATTCGTATTGAATCTTTCCATTTACAAGCGATAGTTTACACGAAATGTGACTAGGAAAATCCTGGTGATGATGCACATCTGATGTATTATTGTAGTTACATCAGATGTGCATCATCACCCAAGATATATACATATATACACACTTTGTCTATTTTAACTTTTTATCGACGCCATTGTTTTGTAACACGAGTAAAGACAATCTATTCATTTGACTATCTTTCTCAAGTGCTGCCGTGAACAAAGAAGCACGATTGGCGCTTGTCTCAAATACAAAGATCTATGGACAAAAATTGATGACGTAGGTAAAAAGTCTAAATAGACAAAGTGTATATGTATGTATTGTTACCCCCAAAACTGCGTTACTACTATCTCTCCGAGATAGCAATAACTGAGGGGAACAATTGGCTAGAGTGCACAAGACGACAAGAACAAAACAAGAAGCGGTACATATGTACGCTTGTCGCAACAGGCTAGCCAATGCCGTGCTCAGCTCAGTGGGAGGTCGGTTCTTTTTCAAGCTCTAAATAACAGTCGTTGAATACAACCGGTCTTGTCAGGGAAAAAGATTGTATGGGCGCCAACCATGAAATTTGGGTCAAAGGTCATAAGAACTTACCAGATATATTTTCATGGTCAAATAATCGGTACCTTTATATCGATCGAAGAACTGTCTGATGTCAGGAGCGACCAAGATCAGCTGGAAAATGCACGTTGATTCTATATGCTTAGATTCTGTTACGAAAACAATAAAATTCTACTTGAAAAACTACACGCGGTTATCCAAGAACTTGTGTATTTAGCCTTTAGTTAGAATTCATTAAAGCATTGAAAAACTACATAAAATTTGAGATAAAATTAGCTAAATAATGCGAACAGTGCGGTAACCGTCAGTCAACATAAAACGTTTTATCTAAACTTTCGCAATATAAACTACAAAATGTGTGATTTTAATTGTTACTGTGAGTTATGCAAAATACTAAACAGATCTAGTAGGAATTTCGATATATATATATATATATATATATATATATATATATATGAATATCAATGAATTTAATAAGACAATACGGCCATCTAGATAATAATGATTTTACAAGCTAGTGAATATTAACGTTGAATTTAGTTGAAATTATTGATGCGATATATGAAATATTTGAAACAAAGAGAAAAGGTTTAAGACATATAGAATGAATGCTTAGCTGTCATGGCTTCCGGGTGATGTTATCGCATAAGATTCTACCCTTTGTCTGCCTCGGATTTTGGAAATGGTCTTTCGGATTTGTCCGACGGATTAGACGATCGGTTTTCCTTCGTTTAATACCTTGATGGGGAGATATAAAGACAATGCTGTTCTATTAGGCACGACGAGGTGTAGGACGGTTCGATCTCGGGTTTCTTTTCACACATTTCTTGTTTGTTGTTGCTTAGTTCCCGGTTCCTACGAATATATCCAAGTTTCGTCATTTCTTACGATATTGTATACGGATTTTGCAGTACCTCAGCCAAACTTTTTAAACATACCCGTACACCAATCAACACGAGCCTGTTCTTTCTCTCAGCTTCATTCAAATTATGCGGGATACATCGGGAATAGACCCTTTTCAGAGCTAAATCCTCACACAAAATCGAATATATAGCAGTCTTCCATATATCTACCAAGTGAAGTACCCGAAGTGTCAGACGTCACAATAGCTACGGTACAACGAACGTTACGCTTATTTTGTCAAATTTCAAAAAACGGTTATACTGGCTGTATTTGCGATGAAATGGTGTACATAAAGGTGATACTAATAATTATACAGGCTGTACAAGAAATGATGACTTTTCAAATACTTCCTTATTTTAATGAGATATCCAATATCTTGCGTGGTGGTTGTATTGCACGTTCGAAACTGGTGTAAATTTATATTACTCACTAAATGCTTATTTGTGATAGTTTTCGAGATATTTGCTTGTGAATACGTCACGTCTCAAAGTAGCACACGGTACATCGAAACTTGTGGGGCAGAAAATGTCTATAATGCAGACGAAAGTGGTTTTAATTTGGAGTTGCATTCTGGACGCACATTAGGCTACAGAGGAAGTAAAGGTATTGCATGCAGTCTGTCTCATCTACTACCCATAGTTATACTATATTGCCTATAATATCGGCTGCAGGAAAACTGATATCCCCATTGCTGAGAGTTTTGAAAGAAGTAAGGGGTAAATTTGGTCCCAAAGTTCGCGAAAACTTATTCCAGGTTAGTATAGTAAAAGTATCATTGTGATCAATACGTATAGTGAATACTATATTTTGTTTCCAATAGGCACCAACTATTAGAGCTGAACCATCATCATCAGGCAAGCTGACCAGTGAACTATTTAGGAAATGGTTTACAGATGTGCATCTCTCCCGAGTTCCTAATGGACTCCGAACAACTTTACTGCTTGATTCCTGGGGTGGTCACTGCCCTGCGATTTTGCAAACTTCTGTACCAGTCGACAAACCAACATTTCTCCTTACAATTCCCAAGAAAACGCCTGGACTGGCTCCGCTGACCGCTCGACGTATACGGTTTTCGTGTGTGGAAAGGATTTATCAACCACTTTTCTGATCTACTTCTGCTTGACAATATTGATATCAATTTGCATCAGCGAAACATGGTAATACAATTACAATCTCTGGTCCATAATTAATCAACTATCCTCCGCAGATATCGAAACCAATTTTTATATTCCTATTTATAGCCATTTAAGCATTTGTTTTCTATTGTTAACCCTACCCATATTACAACTTGTGTAACATAGATGATTTTTAACAGCTTAAATAGAGGTAAACTACTTAGTTTGTTTATAGAAATTTCAATTATTTAAATAAAAAGAATAGGATTAAACGATGCAGTTGTTTGTTGTGAAAAATATGTATTGAAAATTGATATTGATAAAGAAGAGGAACACAAGGCAAATTAAATGTTTAATGAACTGCGGTCATGGAATTATTTTTTATATAGTGGCACCATCCTAGGAAGTGACGCAAAGAGCATTAAAAATAAAATTTTTAGTAGTAAATAAGGATCACCCTAATGTACCTGCATACTATATCCTCATGCTTAGAAAAGGATTGCGATTTAGAGCCTGTGCGAAATTTAAACGTAATGTTTGAAAACCGGAAATATTTTTGCTAGTCCCATGGCTAACTTCTTGGAGGGTGGCATGACAATTTTGGCGTGCTTTTGCACGGCCAGGGCAGATTTACGGAGAGAAATCCTAGATGTAACTACTTACATTGGGAACCGGTAGCATTTTCGTGATATGTGATTTATTTTTATGTAGCCTTCCTAACGTACGAAAAATAAAATAAAAGCGTAAAAATACAAATAATAAAATCATATGATAAAATATTGTGAAAAGCGCTAAATGGGTAATTTATGAAAATTGCTACTAGAACATTGAAGCAGATTGGTAAATTCCTATTTTACAAAAGATTTGCTGTTGGCCATTTTAAAATACAAAAATATTTTTTCAAGCGAGGTCGTCTGTGAAGCAATATCAATTCTCTGAACCGGGTCGCTAAATTACGTACGCCTATCTGAATTTCTCAAACAAATGTAGGGGTGTTGAAATGAAATCACTTTATGGCGTAAACAGCGTGTGCAGCTCTCTTGTGTTATATGTATGTATATTGACATGTATCTTTTAAATTATGCACAATGCCTTCAAATTTACATGTGTTTGAAACAACCATTCTATAGCTTGGAGAGATAGATAGCAGGATTCAATGTAATAATCTAAGCAAAGATGGTGAACTTTTGAGAAGGCGAAATTAGAAAACAAATACGTCGTACATTTTCTTTTTACATTTTTATGAATCACATACGATACTTTCACCTGTTTGTATATTTTATCTCTAGGATAAAAGGAATTGTATTGCCTACAGGTTAGACCAATTATTACCAAAAATTATTATTTGCGACTTGAGCCGATAAAAATACAATGGACATAATGAAGACATACGAAGTAAACGAAGTATTATTAACTAATAAATATGTTTTGAGAAATCATAAATTATTCAAAGATCTGAAACATATATCGTAAATAATAGACTGAAAATCGAACCCTATCTCACTGGGAAAATAGATATCATGGGTCTAATACCATTTGAAGTTGTAATATACGTGGGTAGTCTTTCACGTCTTTGAAACTTGAGAACGCTAATTATAATAAGAAGTATTCTCTCCAAAAGTTTAGAAGAAGCACTTTGACGAAAATAATGAAAGTTTCTCATGAAGGCTTCAAATGGTATTTCGTGGGAATAATCTCCATTAAGTTTCTACTGCCAAGTTGAATGGAGTTCGGCAGATCCGCACCCTCTATTTCTGTGAAGCTCATGTGAATAAATATGTAAACTCCTGGACAAAATGAACGCACCACTTTATTTAATTAATATAATTAAAATTAGGTATTAAAAAAACTAGCGAACATAATCTTATTTTAACCAACTTTTAACCTAAAAATTTGTTTTTATATCCATGACTCCTGAACATGGAAACGGAAATCAAATCAAATTAATCTTAGGAAGTCAAATTAGTAGCTCCAATGTAACCTCAATATCGGGTATGTTCTCCTCTGCTCCTAATTACTACATTTACACATCTTGGCATGCTAGAGATTAGATTACGAATAATTTCTTTCACATTTATTGAGAGGGAAGGCGTATTGTGTTGGTACCTTTCTTTAACAAAATCCCATTTCTACTCTTCTTCTTCTTCTACTCGTTAATCCTTATGCCTTTCAGCGTCGGATTATTTTTGGATCTTACGACGATTTAATCCATTCTTTCCATCGTGTCCGGTCTGTACTCATTCTTCTCATTTCTGCTATGGTCTTCCCTCGCTTTCGTCCTAATTCGTTGATTCTGTCAATCCATTTTTTCCTTGGTCTTCCCTTTTTTCTTCTCCCGTTATTTTTGGCTTCTATTATTTTTTTTGTCAAACTCTTTTGCTCCATTCTAATTATGTGGCCGTACCAATTCAGTTGACATTTTTCAATTCTTTTTAGTATATCTTCTTGATTTATCATATTTCTTATCTGTTCGTTTTCCATTCTGTCCATTTTTATTTTCCCCACGATCTTTCTCAAAAATTTCATTTCCATAGCTGTTATTTTGCTTTCGTGTTTTTGCTGTATTGTCCAGGACTCACTTGCGTACATTATTGTGGGAGCTACTACTGCATTGTATACTATCTGTTTGATCTTGGGTTCTATTTCTTTTTTACAAAGATATTTTGATTCAGAGCGTAGTATATGTTTGTGGCTTTCCGTCCTCTTTTTGCTATGTCTAGATCAATTTTTCCATCCTTCGATATAATAGTACCTAAATATTCGTATGCGTCGACAATTTCTTCTTGTTTATCGTTTAGTTTAATTATTAGATTACTGGCTGGCTCTTTATTATTTATCACCATTAGTTTGCTTTTTTCTACGTTTATTTCCATCTTCATCTTTTCTATTTCTTCTGTCCATATTTTTGTTAATTTTTCCATTTTCACATAACTGTCAGCTATTAGTGCCAGATTATCGGCGTACAGTAATGCATCCACAGCTACAGGTTCCAGTCTGTTATATCCTAACAGTGTCTTCACAGTTTCGGTGCGTTTCCTCGTATTTTGCAGGATTCTGTCCATTACTATAATAAATATTAATGGACTTAAGCTGTCTCCTTGTTTTATTCCCACTTGCATTTCAAAATCTGCTGATCTTTTTCCATTCACTTGTACTATCCCCCTAACCTGACAATATAGACTATTGATTATTTGGCGCATTTTTCTTGGAACCTCTAGTTTCTCTAGACAGATATCTATACTCCCTCTATCTACTGTATCGAAGGCTGCTCGAAAGTCTATGAAATTGAAGTAGATTTCCTCCCCAGTCTCGATTTTACGTTCAATGATGTTTTTAATTATGTGGATATTATCGTTCGTTTGTTTCCCTTTTCTATAGGCTGCTTGTTCTTCTCCCAGTTTGTCTCCTACTAAATGTGTAAGACGTTCCGCTATTATTTTGGTATGGACCTTAAAACATACTGTCGATAGGCATATTGCCCTATAGTTTTCGCACTGACTTTGATCGCCTTTCTTATATATGGGAGTGATGAAGTTATTTTCCCAATCCGCAGGAATTGTGTTCGTTCGCCATGCCTTACAAAATATGTCAAGGATCCACTCCTTTCCCACCTGTCCGAGCCATTTTACCATTTCCGGTTCTATATTATCCGCACCGCAGGCTTTTCCTGTTTTTATTCTTTTTAGGGCTTTCTCTACCTCTTCCATATCTATCTCTTCAAGTTCTTCATTATATTCATTTCGTGTTCCTGATTCTGGCAATAAATCTGTATGATCTCCTGCATCTGTGAATTTTTTCGTGAAGAATTCTTTCCATATTTCAAGTATATCTTCTGTTCTTGTTTTTAGTTCATTCGCGGTATTCCTAATTGGTTTTATTTCTTTCTTTTTCTTTCCATTCATTGATCTTATTAGGTTCCAAAATTTCCTGTTATTTGTTTTATATTCCTCATTAATATCATTTCCAAAATCTTCCCAGCTTTTCTTTTTCGCTTCTTTGATTCTCTTCTTAACTTCGTTTCTTATTTTAACATATTGCTCTTTGTATTGCTGTTCCTTTGTTAAAACATATTTTCTCCAGGCATCTTTTTTCTTTTTGACTTCCTTTTGTATTTCCTTAGTCCACCATTTTGTTCTTTTCTGTTCTTTCCTGTATCTGATTTGACCACATACTTCTAGTGCAGAATTATAAATAATTTCCTTGAAAATTCTCCACGTCTCTTCTAGTGTCATTTCTTCCTGGCAATGTCTCTTTAGTAAATCATTCGTTTTCTGTTGGTATTCTGCTCTTTTCTTCTCGTTTCTTAAAACCCTTACCTTAACACCCTAAAACAACTTGTCTAGTTACATGCGGACGAGTTTTATTTTAGATAAATACAAAATTAGCTCCTATAAATGGAACAAATGGCATTACATGCGAACCATGTTGTTTTCCAAGTAATAAACCGCATTCATGGACCTTATTTGTATAGGGACTAACTCTATGGATGTCGAAACAAATTCCTCCCGAAAATATTACAGAGCCGCCCTTAAAAGGGATTTGGGAGAAATGTTTCAACTTGCAAATCGTTCTCCTGTTCTTCGCCAGGCGCGCTCACGGCCATCAAGGGATGTTGAAGTAACCCTCATCTCATAAGAAAATAAAACCTTCTTCCAATCGTCAATAGACTAATGTTCATGATTTCTGGAAAACCGTAATCTCTGAATTTTGTGCTCTCTGGTGATTAAATCTTAATCCGTCTTCCTTTAGACATCTTCTTACCGTTCGATAGACTATAGAGTAACATTGCGAACAGCTAGTAATTCATTTCTTAACATATTGCTAACAACTGTTCTGCTTCTTAGAGTGGAGTGTGTAAGAAAACGATCATCTCATCTATTTCTACAGAATTTTCCCCCTTGAGCTGGTCTTCCAGATCCTGTCTCGTTAAATCTTTTGATTAATCATCGATTAATGACATATGAGCAAGATGACGCATGGTGTATCCCTCCTTCAATAAACTGGTTCCGTATTGCCCCTTCTACCGATAAAGTTCTTTCATGATTCACGTTTTACTTCTTAAAACTTAGCAACAATACCAATGTAGTAAATGCGATATCGAAAATAACTTGTCTAATATAAAGTGAACAATAATAGGCTTATTCAACACCAAAATAAATCACTTTGAACAAAAAGTGTTTTGACTTAACGGTTGTCACTTTAAAGCACAAGATTCCTTGACAAAAATACATTGAATGTTAGATGAGGTCCAAAGTATATACATATACTAAATTATTCTCTTGCAAAATTCACAATTTTCGATTTTGCCCCCGCCTCTCGCGAAAGGTTGCGCAAAGAATTGTGAAAAATATAATGAAAGATTTTCCAAGAACCACCATTTCATGAGATACTTCCATTATTCGTCGACACAGTGATTTAAAAAGGAATTATAACCAGCGATTTTGAGTGAACAGTAAGTACGATATATTTTAAAAATGTACGGCTCGGGCGAATTCAACTAACAACATATAATTCTTAGTTTGCGTATATAAAAGGTGTACCAGAGTACTTAACATTATCATTGCTTACTTTCAGATTTTAGGAGAGAATAAGTAACGAACAAAGATAAAGTATTACAAAATTGATTTTATTACACAATCAAAGATTTAATGTATTTCATAATTTCAAACCTTTTCAAGAAGGGTGATAAGTAGTCATTTACGGAATAAAAGATGGTATGAGATTATTTCTACAGTAGTCACTTTGTTTGAATACGTAAAGACAGGAGGCAGTTTTTGATTGGAATATATACTCAAAATGCGCTTTCTTCTGTAGTAAAACTTTAACTAATTTAGTGCGTCTACTTCTTGCTTTATCATGTATCTCATCTTTAGTTTATGTATATGCTAAACAATATACTTTCTGATAAATATTATTATCACTAAAGGCGCATTCTATGAAATTACTAATACGTTATAATTAGAAAAGCTAACTTTATTTGAGATCTTTCCAAACATAATACAATTACATATACACGTGTACATACATAATAAAACAAATTAGAAACAATATAACCAATGTTTTGAAAGGTGTAATAAGTTAAAAATTAGTGGGGGTGAGTAACGAATGGTCGTTTGGGCAAAATGTAAAGCAAATATTTAATCTGCGGTATCCACGTCGACTCCCTACCGACGTTAGCGTGTATCCTACAAAGCGAAATGGCGCTCAAGAAGTAAAGGTAAAAGTTATGACTACCTGTCAAATTTGCAGGGTGGTCTTCTGTCTTTACGCTTCAATTAAATAGGGTTTGTTTCACATATATAAGGTAAGCAAAAAAATTAAACGAAGTTCGGGTGAAGATAAACTTTTGGACATCCCGTGAGACAAAAATGATCGACAGTTATCGTCGTCGTAACTAGTAAAGACCCTTAAATTCGTCATAGGGTAAGGGCAATTTCGTCCTACCTCAAATAATCGTCATATTAGCGTACTCAATGGGTTTACCAATAAGTTGCCGTTTATCATAAATCTATTTACGGTATTTGCCATCCAGATGCTTCCCTTCTACAAGAGGAAAAGCAACCATCGGAAATGGTACGAAAACTACAGCTGTACATGCTGTTGAAAAAGAAGAACAGTCCTGTAATTATGCAACTACATTTTTCCATACCAGAAGCTACCCTAGGGCGTTATATTTTATAAAGGTGTTCGCATTTAGATCTACTCGTTCATGGAGAACATTTTCACACTACATTCAATGAGAAATGGCAGCATCAATTAGTGGATTACATTGTACATTACAATTTTAACTAGAGCTTCTGGTTTAACATCCGCCAAATGCTGTAGTCTAGTGTTTGAGTTTGCACAAACGAGCTAGATTCTACATCGGTTCAATCAGTGGCAGGAAAGGACTGGCCATGCGCATTTATAAAAACTAAACGAATTAGTTTGCGAACACCAGAATCTACTTCCTTAGAACGTTTAAGTGAATTTAGCAAAGTAGCGGACTGAACACTATTTAATTTACTGAAAAAGACATTAGACTAAAACACAACTTTGGTGCAGACAGAATGTATAACGCAGATGAGACCGGCTTTTCAACCTGCAAAATACTCAAAGTTTTGTCGCCTATAGGAAAGAGAGGGGTCGATAAAATTACGCCTCGTGAAAGAGATCGAAACGCAACTGTAGTTTGCGCCATGAATCCTCAGGGCAGCTTGAATCAACCATTTTTAATATTTGCAAGAGTGGGTACGAGATCTGAATTGCTATTTGGATGTCCACCAAATACGCATGCCGTTGCTCAATAACCAGGAAGGATGACCACGGTATCTTTCATAGAGTACCTTAAGCATGTTAGCGGGCTATACACAGTTGAGTAAAGGAAACTTCGTTTTATTTATTGTTGATAACCATTCCTCCCACGCGTCTTTGGGGACAGAAAATTGCTGTAGAAGAAAAGGTATAATTATGCTACATACAATCCATACAACGGTTAGACATTACATTTTACATACCTCTGCAAATTTACTATGGGCAGTCGCGTGATCAATTTACGGTGAATAATCCTGGAAAATCAATCACCGATAAAAATATTGACCAAATTTTTAGACAAGCTTACGAAAGGGGACAGTGGGAATAGCAATAAAAGGTTTTGAATCAACAACCATAGAACCATAAAATTCGGAAATAGTTTTGGAAATAGGTTTTGCACTGGTTGATGTGTCGAAACGCTAAAGTAATGTGAAAACTACAATAATTTAATTGATACAGAAATCGAAATCATAAATTCCAAAAATCCTACCAAGACCGCCAAGGGAAATAAGGTCTCTTCCAAAATATGACTGCTCAAGTTAGAGCACAAGAAAGAAAGGTGAAATGTTGCATTTCAACTTTTACGTCAAAGATGAGCTTTAAGATAAAAAACGAGCATTTGGAAAGTGAAAGGAAGCGAGGGAAAGGAAGAAAGGAGCAAACAGTGTTAAAACTAGTCCCTCCAAAACTAATTGCAACAAAACGACCCAAAACGACATGAACTGAAGAAGTTCAGTCAGTGTCAAAGATGACGATACAGTAACGTGCCCCGTGTTGTTAAGCCTACAAAGAGACCGCAGCTGAAGAATGAATCCTCTAGGACTAGTGACAATTATGCTGGCATGAAAACCGCTCATCGTATTACAGTTTTGATCTATTTGTTTGTGATTTATGCGAATCATAGGCAATTCGTCACTTCACTCCGTCCTTTCTTTCCTGACCTTCTAATTCTTTTCTTTCTTTAACTTCATCAACTTTTAACTATACGAGTTTAGGACACAAATATCACATCGGTAAACTCCTCACCACATAATTGTTTATAATAAAATCGGTGACAGGTGTTTCGCTAGCGCGAGACAAGCATCTTCAACAACCGTATATAAATCGTATTATAAACAATTGTGTGGTGAGGAGTTTACCGATGTGACATTTGTGTCAGTAAATTACACCACAGCCCTTGCAATCACCTTTATACGAGTTCAGGAGGTAATTATGCATGTCCATATTATCTATATATGAGCAGAGACAAAAATATTATTTACCTAGGTATAGTAAATACCATCTGAAATATGCATCACATACTAATCCAGTACTTCCATTTGAATGTTATTCAACATACAGACTCACTCGATTATTTGGATTTATTGCTAAACAATTTTCACATTAGTGCTGAAACTTTTGATAGCATCTCAGCATCTCGTTAATGAAAATACAACGAGCTTCCGAACGGATAATGTTGAGACAGTACATAACGTGAACTTTGTAATGTACCTATTTTGTAGTGCGTTAAAAGATTAGACACTATTGATCTTCCTTCATGTAACAGATTAGCAAATACCACGTCATTAAATTCTATCAATTGAAACAATGTTTAAAAGTTTTTCTCTTTATACCTCACTTACATAAAACAATATTTTAGAACTAGCTATAGCGGCAAGCCATGTTCAACTGTTTGTGAGATCTTTAGATGAAAAACCTTTTACATATTTTACAACACCTTAAGTTAATATTATATAGGGATATAACAGATACACAAGGGTGGTCTGAAAAGTTTCCGACCTAACAAAGATACAAGACATTTTTTCCTAAAATTTTTTATTTTTTACATAGTCTCCTTGAAAGTCTACATACTTCCCCCGTCCAAATAGTACTAGGCGTCTCTCTCTGCAATATAATTGTTTACGAAGGCGATGGCCTCCTTATTTGACGAAAATCTCTGTCCCCGAGAGCAATTTTTAGATTAGGGAACAAAAAAGTCGCTTGGGGCTAGATTTAGTAAGTAGGGAGGGTGGTTAAGCAGTTCAAACCGTAATTCGTGGATTTTCGCCATGGCAACCGCTGAGGTGTGAGACGGCGCGTTGTCTTGGTGAAACAATTTTCTCTTTCTGCAAATGTGGCCGTGTTTCTTCAATGCCTGCCTTCAGCTTGTCAAGTAATGATGCGTAGTATGCTCCTGTAATGGTGTTTCTTGTTTGAAGATAATCGATTAAAATAACTCCATGTCTATCCCAAAAACAGTCGCCGTCACTTTTCCAGCCGAAAAAATAGTTTGTGCTTCTTTTGTTTCACTTACAGTAGTTAATCGACGCTAAAACTCTTATTTATTGCGCCTAAACTGCGCTGGAAATGTTCATTCAAACACGTTTTTGGTCTAACGTTAGCAAGCGCGGCACCCAACGCGTGGACATCCGTAAACCTTGATTCAATGAGTGACAAACATGTTCTTTGGACATATTCATATCCTCTGCTATCTGTCTCACTTTTGGTGAACTTTAACGATATTATCGTCAGTGGTTACAGTTTTTGGACGTCTTGAACACTCATCGTCTTCCAAGCTGGTACAGCCACTTTAAAATTCAGCTACCCAAAATTTCACGGTGGTAAATGATGGTGCAGAGGCCCCGTATACAGCGTACAATATCATATTTAATTTGCGAAGGGGCATTGCCTTCCAAAAACAAATATTTAATGATGGCTCAATACTCGATTTTTTCCATTTTCACAAAAACACTCGCATCGACTCACTTAAACGATTGTCAAATGCCAACTGCGCGTCCAAAATGGCCGAAATTTTGGTCAATAGATGTGTTGACGAGTGCTGCGATTTCCACGCTAAGGTCGGAAACTTTCCAGACCACCCTCGCATTCCATATATATCCCAATTTATTGTTTAATGAGCCTAGCGTAAGTCAAGATGTATGTCAAGATTAAAAAGGATTGTTATAAATTTAGAAAAAATTAATTAACCACTTTCGCCCATTTTTATAATAAAGTGTTTACGTTTTTACGATTTTTAATACGAAGATTACCACCTAAATATCTCAGTTGAAAGTGATTATATAAATAAGGAATAAAGAGGAAAACTCTTAAACATTGTTTATATACATAGGTATTATCCTTATATCAGAGACATTCATACTTGCTCGCTTGAACGTTGTATTTCTCGGTAACTCTGCTATAATGTCCTTTTCGTTTTGTTATTTCTGGTACAAACGATCTCTAATGTCTGTTAAACTGACATTTATACAATTCTTTATCAACTCAGATTGTGTTTAGTCTAAGGAATACAGTCCTTTCTTCTCACGCTCTAATTGTTGTACCCCACCTCGTCGTTATCATTTTATTTTATACTATCATTTAGTACGTTTTCCCTACTTACCTTTCTTCGGTGTCATTCATATTTTCACGTAATGTGCTCCGCAAGCGTTAAGAGTATCTCAGTAGGCACATTTTATGTCTTGCACTTTTTGTTTACTGATCGCGTTATTGTAACTAACTGTAAAGCACGTAACAGTAGATATTCAGATAAAACGTTAGGTTTTACGTGCTGGGTCTGTTAGTTTGCCGACCGAGCGAAGTGAGTTTATGTTCTACATTAAATATCTGAAATATATACAGTGACCGACTTTTGTATTCGAACAAAATAAAATATTGCGCATATAATATAATATAAAATTTATAAACGAAATTTCTGTATCAATTCTTTAAACTTATTCAATAATTACTTGAAATTGGAGACATGGCTGTCTGTTTACGAATGCACTTGCGCTGATAGTGCATTTTCTCAATTTATTGATGTTTTTGTATACTATTTGGATATTTGCTTCCCTTATGTCAAATGCTATGTAAAATCTAACAATATTAATTGGATTACTCCAGAACTTATTGATGCTAAAAATAAACTACTTCTTTTAAAAGTTCTTAGTGTAAGATATCCAATTTTCAAAACAGATTATCTAAATTATCAATCCTACTACAAAAAATATATTCATTCTGAGAAAATGGAAGCTAATGACGACTTTATATTGTATTCTGGAAATAAATCTAAAGCTGTTTGGTCTGTTATCAAACACAACAGAAGTAACTATTCTGGAGAGAGTGCGTTACCAGACAGTTCGTTATTCAACGACGATATTACTGTTTTTAATAATTACTTTTCATCCTTAACTAGTAATCTATTAGAGTCTTCTTTTCCATCCACCAATATTAATTTCAAAGATATTAATAATTATGTAAAATCAGTCAAAAATTCTTTTTTTTCAGCTATACTAGATGGCGATGTTATTGAATCTGTTTCTAAGCTTAACACCTTTTTTCATATGATAATGATAATGTGTGTTCCTTTATTGTCAAACAATGTTATCAACTAATTCTGGAACCTCTATTATATCTTTTTAATTTCTCTATAGACACAGGCATACTTCCTTCCATATTAAAGGGTGCTATTGTCAAACCCCTTTTAAAAAAGAGGATGCGAATGATATAAAAAGCTATCGTCCGATTAATTTGCTTCCGGTTTTCTCCAAGATATTTGAATCAATTATCAATAAAAAATTAATAAATTACTTACACCATTTTCATATCCTGTCGGATCATAAACATGGGTTTCGCTCCAAGCGTTCCACGGATACCGTTCTATTTCAATTTTTAAGAAATATTTACAAAAATATTGATAGTCAAACTCCGTGCATTAGTATGTGCATCGATCTCTCTCGTGCCTTCGATTGCATAAATCACTCAATTTTGATATACAAATAGGAACTATTTGGCGTTAGGAAGTAATATCAGTGATTGGTTTAAATCTTATTTGCCTGATAGGACACAGAGGGTGGTTTGTAATAATGTAAAATCTGAGGCTAAAATTATTAATATTGGTGTTCCGCAAGGTTCGATCCTTGGACCCACTTTGTTTTTAATTTATGTAAATGATTTACCTTGCACTATTAATTCTTTAGCTTCAGTGGCTTTATACGCTGATGATATAAATATAGTTATTGAGAGTGCTACATCACATAATTTAATTGTCAAAACCAATTATATTTGTAGCATTATTGACAGATGGGTGAATACAAATCGTTTAATAATCAACTTTGATAAGACTAATTGTGCACTTTTTAGGAATGATCGTAATTATAATATTTCAGAGATTCTCTTAAATGATACTTTTGTAAATTTTAACAGTTCTTGCAAATTGTTAGGTCTAATAATTGATGAGGATTTAAAATGGTCCTCTCACATCGATAGCATATGTAAACAGCTTTCAAGCAGCTGTTTTGCTTCATACCATTTAAAACGTAGTTGCAACTTTAATACTGTAAAAACTTATTATTCAAGTTTTTGTTCAATTTTAAGATATGGAAAATGGAAGATATTCACTGTAAGGAAGCGTTGAAAAATTTTAAACTTTTTATGACGTGTATATACTGGAAGTACTTTGTTTTCTTTTTAAATATAGGCCTGAGTCTCATACTGAATCCAGTTCTACTTATTATACAAGGAACGCTAATTGCCTTCTTGTACCTCCCCATAAAACTGCTTTATTTAAAAAAAGCGTTTATTTCATGGGTTGTAAACTCTTTAATAAATTACCGTTAGAAATCAGAAATGGAAACGTTCTCAATAAATTTAAATCTATTATTAAAAATTTACTTCTCTCTCTTAATTGCTATTCTCTAGAAGATTATTTAAATATCTAATTATTAACTAATATTTTTATTATTACCATACAATTGTTGTTACTATTATTATTATTATTTGTTATTAGTTTTCACTTAACCTGTTGCTGTAAAACACTCTGTTGTTTATTTGCAATAAATTGTATTATTATTATTATTATTATATGTTTCTTCCTCTGTCGTAAGGCATGACTTACACCATAATAATATGAAAGGCGCTTATATGCGATCAAACAGGGTTATCAATATATACGAAAAGCGTATACCAGATGTACTATTGCGGCAACAAAAAATGGGACATTTAAAATAATGTAGTTTAAACTGGCTCTTGCCTTGTCAAAAGTTATGTCATTTTGAAATCATTATTGACATATGTATATCATTATGCCGCATTTAAGTGCTACTGGAAAATGGAAATAATTACATAACTTGAGGAAAGATGGCCCATAAGAAGACTAGGTAATAGATTTGGAGTGCCCAAAAGCACACACAACATTAAAAATAAATGACTACAACAGGGAACTGCAGAAAGGCAAAGTGGTTCTGGTCGTAAATTAGTACGGAATTCCATGGAAGAAAAAATCTTATTCAGTTTTTAAGGAATAATCCATTTGATACAGTGGTAACAAATAACTAAAAATACTAGATTAATTTATTGTTTTCAAGATTTTTATTTCAAATAAATGCATTTAACGGAATTTTCTTGCGTTCGTGGTTAAACTATTTTTGACATTAGATAAGATGATTGACGTGAACATGACAAACGACTGGTTTATACAGCTAAAAAACCGTCAAAATAGCCTATAAGACTTGTCCCGATTTTTGTTGCCGCAATAGTACAAGTATGAAATGCGGATTTCAGACAACAAATCCCGCACCAATGCAGTTTGTGCTATAAAGATTTGACACTGCGCCATTTTGTTGCGTCATCAACAAGTGTCAGACGCGCACGAGTGATAAATTGGAAAAGTGTGTGCATAGTGTTTTGTTGTTGTGTTCAATATGTCGAAATTTATATCGAACAAGGAGTAATCGCGAACAACATTAATTTTTAGTTTTCATTAAAAAAAAACTACTGCTGAGTTATACCAATTACTTCGAGAAGCTTATGGTGAACATGCTCCATCGCAAGATACGTGTGAACGATGGTGATGAAAAATGATGACTTCGATGTTGCAGACAAGGAACGTGGAGAACCAGCAAAAATACGAGGATGTGGAATTGCAAGCGTTGTTCAACGAAGATGACAACTCGCCCAGCAATTGGGCGTTAATCAATGAGCCGTTTCCAATCGGCTATGAGAGATGGGAAAGATTCAGAAGACCGGTAGTTGGGTACTACATAAGTTGAACGACAGGCAAATGGAAAAGCATAAGCATGCGAATTTTTGCAAGAAAATCACCCAGGCGCAGTTTCCACATCGACCGCAAGACCGAATCGTTTTGGGAGAAAGACGATGCTTTGTGTTTAGTGGGACCAGAAGGGCGTGGTCTATTATGAGCTATTAAAATCTTTGAAAACGGTTAATCCCAAACGTTACCAACAACAATTGACAGATTTCAACCGTTCGTTGCTTGAGAAAAGACCAGAATACTGAAAGAGGCAACACAAAGTCATTTGTCTTCAAGGCATCTCATATCGCAAAACCGATTCGGTACACGTTGGAAGCACTCCGATGGGAAGTTCTACCCCATGCGGCTTACTCACCAGACTTGGCTCCTTCCGATTATCACTTGTTTGTATCGATGGCTCGATGAACTGCTCGCAGCAAAACGGGGAAGATTTTTAGTGGCGTGGTATTTACAAATTGCCCGAAAGATGGAAAAAATGTATAACAAGCGATGGTGCATACTTTGAATAAAGCACTTTCTCTCTCATTCTTCCGAATTTAACATGTTTTCTAAAAAAAAAAAAAATGTACTTGTAGACCTAGTATATATGGCTTTGCAAAGTTTTATTTTGGGAACGTAGAAAAGAGATTTTAAAATCAAGACAAATGTACACAGACAATTTTGTGATTTACAATAATAATTAGGACGAAATACATTTAATGAAAGTACAAATACGAGTGTTCAAGATTTTCGAACTTCGTTCCTAAGTAAACTATTTGTTGCAAGGCGTTTCTAAGAATTAAGATGACAGATGCAAAAGCCCAGTTTGCAAGTACAGGCGTCCCTGAATTTACGCGCACAAATAGAGTGTATAAGTACAAAAGAAAAATATTGGTCAACCAACAATCCCAGAGAATGCTTTGAAGTACCCCTGCATGACGCGAAAATCAGCATTTGGTGTGCAGTATCAGGCCAACGGAATGTAGGCCTCATTTTCTTTAATAACACCGTGAACTCTGAAGTGTTGCCACCATTCATAGCGCAGCTGACGGAGGGAGAGTATGCATTCTTCCAGCAAGATGGTGCTTCCGGCGCATACTTCACGATATTCAATGTCATATATGCATGCAGCTTTCGGAGAAGAACGTACAGTTTCCACAGGTTTTTGGCCCCCAGATCGCCTGATCTGTCTGTTTGCGATTTTTATTTGTAAGTAGTAAGGTCTACAGTTACAATCCGCATATAATTGAAGAGCTGAAAACGAACATTTGTAATGTGATGGCGGAAATCACATCAAATGAATTAGCAAAAGTTACCAGGAACATGTTGCAACGCGCTGACCTGTGTATCCAAGTTCATAGTGAACAGTTTCAGGAACTTCTGTGAAGTATTACACGTTCTGCAATTTGTTCTTAGTAATAATAATAATAATAATAGAAATGTTCCGTATTGTACATACTATTTTATATGTACTATGAACAAGTGAATGTTCTGTATGTTATTAATAAGACGGGTCACCTTTTACGCCCGTCTCTGTATGTTCAGTATTAGAAGAACGAAATTGTACAGTTATAACTATACAGGGTGTTTCGCATTCTCTCTACTACTAAACTTGTCTAACAACTAGTTTGTTGCGCTTGTATTTAATTACAATGACATTTCTTTCCTAAACATATTGCATACCGATCTAATTAAAATATGAATTTGCTCCATGGATATGGCAATCAGTAATAGTCAGTTTGAGCATCAAACATGCAAATATAGTATCACATACCGTGACGATGCCCATCCGGCCGTGGCATTGAGCCATCATACATTACTCTTAGAAAAGTTAATGCGTATTTCCTTAGCAACGTTTAATGGTAGCGTCTCGATTGCAAATCGTCGACTGTTTTGTGGTGGCCGCTTGAAGACCAGTCCAGACGCGTCAGCAGTACTGCTCCTTGTATGTGCAGATACACAGAGAGGCACATAAATTTCAGAATGGCGTGGAATTTTTCATCAGAAGATGGTTAACTTCTTATTGAAGAACATTTCTATTTTTTCATCTTTTTCTTCCTCTTCAATCAAAACACACGCTAGAACATTAATTTTTTTTCTGAATTTCCAAAAATAAATCACCACTGACGAATTGTTTCGACTTTCAGTGGTTTCAGCGCAAACATTAAAACGTTACTGCCCACCGTTAACGCTAGACGTCATTGCTGGGCGCAAGGGCGGGCAATCTCACCAAAAACACGCCTTTAAGCGCCTATTTAGTGTTCTTGAAGTATTAAGAAGCAAAGTTTCAAGACAGACCTTACAATCAACTTTATTCTTCAAATATTGATCTGACACCTAATGTATTCTTCGTATATGTAGGTCTACAATTTTCAACTCCATAGCTTCAGTGCGAGAGTGAGTCCAAACGAAACGGTTAATAGAAAGACAGGTATGTATATGCACCATGGCAGACGGTACATATATGAACATTTTTATTACAGTATAGTGATATCATTCAATTTACTAAAGACAACATTTAATTATATTGCATGTACACCTATACAATCAATGACATTTAACTTGTGCCTCGTATTATGCGATTTGTAGTTTAGGTTCACTTGTTGACATATTTGTGTTTGTTTGTACCGAAAGCCTATTTGGTAACTGTTAGACAGGCATGGGCAACCTTTTTTGTAGAAGTTTTATGCTGCGAGTAATCTTGAAAAATATACATTTTTGTGGTATCCTTATGATTCATTATGAATTAAGTTTAGACGGGCCGTGCTAATATGCAACGAAAGAATTCAGTAGCGGACCGGGCAAATCTTACTCGAGGCCGCATGTGGCCCGCGAGCCGGAGGTTGCCCATCTATATGTTAGACTATAAATATTGATTCTCATTAAATGTAATATAACGGTATTAATGGAGAGAACAAATTCAAATTTCACATAGTTGCGCTATGCTATCTTAAGAAAGTAGATAATTCTCACCAGATAAAAATCGAAATGTTTCAATATTTTAAACTTTAAAAGTTGGCAGAATATATCGAGAAATTTGAAGTCCTCCAGTAGAAAGAATTAGATAGCGTGCAATAACAGGTAAGAAAAGTAAAAAGTGCGCTGATATCAATTTGTCTAACATTTAGTGAAACCTGCATACTGCTATATTGCAACGTAAGAATTAAATAACACTTACATCCAGTCTAACCTGCATCGAGAAAAGCAAAAAATCTGTGAACAGTCACCTCCAAAACTGAATTACTTCTGTTTCAGATCGAGTTTCTTGAAAATTTCGGCATTTTATATACAAATTCAATTCCCACGACGAATCGGTCCGCATTGTTTTCTTTTAATTTCTTCTATGACCTATCTCACACTATCTCACACTACCTACCATTGGTATTTTACAGGCAATCTTTTGTAATTTCTCTGGTTGAAGCCTATCCCACCCGTCTTTACACAGTGTATTTGATTATGTTTTTTGCTTTTCCTGTATAATATAAATTCCACTTTCTTCGGTTTTTTAGGAGATCAACAATCAAACACTAGATTGACGTCTATACCCATTGTGTAAAACAAAGAAATCCCACTTACTGCAAAAACTCTAAATTTCAATGAGGAGTAATAAAAACATTTATCCTGTACATTAGACCTGCCCTTATTTCTATGAAGATTTTTCAAAATGGCGGCGCATAGGAGAGTAGGGTCCAAAAAGTTTCCATTTTATGCCACAATGCTCCATGTAAAATTTGGGCTCGATCCGACGACTCTAAGTGGACCCAAAATTGAGTTGAATAATAAGACAAGGTTTTATTATAAGAAATTAGGAACTTTATTCGGCATTTTTGGAAAAAACTCAATTTTGGTAACAGTTTTGTTAATATTTCGTAATTTTCTTATTTTTATGTTATTCTTCACTAAATTACCTTTTCACTAAGCTATTACTCAGAAAAATCTGATAAAAAATAATAAAGTTACAATATCTTAAACATTAACTAAAGATGTTTTTTGAACGATGGATATTTTTTGCGATAAGCTTCAACAACTTGCAATAAGAATTGCTTTTCGTCTTCTTTGTTGGTCAATATCCGATTGTAGTCCTTAATGAACTTCACTCCTCTTTCAGCGGTGTCATTAACGACGGCTAAATTTTTGCAGAAAACGCGGCCTTCTTTAAAACTCTCGTTGGTTTCCCATGTTGATGGGTCAAATTCCAAACACTCCGGCGACAAACAGAACCGCACAAAGAAATTGTTAGTCTTGTTTGAAATGAAGTCGCTCAAGCTATGGTTCGCGAATGTTTGCGGTTTTGAAACGGCCTGATTTTGATCCACTTTGATAATAGGCTCATCGTATGCAAGGCGCTCAACGGCGGTTATCTGATGCGCTGTTCTGCCCACTAAGTCTATGTTGTAGAGCGATTTAACGGTTTGACGCGTTTCTACCGAGGAAATGGCTGATGCAGAAGCCGATGCAGGTTTTGATGTTGATGGTTCTGACATTATAATTGTAACAACCTATAAACTCACCCAAAATAATAACAATTATAATTTGGTTTACAACAATTAACTTTGGTACTTTATTATTTTGCTTTACTTCTTTAGCACAATTAAGTAACACACTGGTTGGCTGTTCTCATACGACTGACTCAAAACGTCTACTCATTCGTTTGACAGTTGTTCTCTCGTTCTTGGCCTGGTTGTGTGTGTGTGTGTCTCGACACGGGTTGCCACAATAATTAAGTCAGATCACGGTATTTTGCAGGAAAATGTAATAGCTAATTCAGAAGTAAGCAGCAACGCAGTTATGCTAAATAACAATGCCACTAGAGATGTGCGCGTGACGTGATTTTTCCGCGTCACGCGTGTTTCACGTGTAATTTATTGGAGAATAACATAAAAATAAGAAAATTACGAAATATTAACAAAACTGTTACCAAAATTGTGTTTTTTCCAAAAATGCCGAATAAAGTTCCTAATTTCTTATAATAAAACCTTGTCTTATTATTCAACTCAATTTTGGGTCCACTTAGAGTCGTCGGATCGAGCCCAAAATTTTACATGGAGCATTGTGGCATAAAATGGAAACTTTTTGGACCCTACTCTCCTATGCGCCGCCATTTTGAAAAATAAGGGCAGGTCTACTGTACATATATTATTACATATTTATATTACCATTAAGACTGCCATACATTTATAAAAATAGTTTGATTATCATCGTTGATATATCGATTATTTCCCGTATAATGGGTTACTTTTTTAATTGACTTATTTTTCCCAACTTTATACCAGCTGCATCATCACAAGACAATCCACAAGATGCTGTCTGCTTGAAATTCGAAATCCATACGGGTGCCCGATTTGTGAATTACCACTTTGTGTGGTATCTTGTTTTGAAAAATACCACACTGAAATCAATTGAATTTCTTTCTCTAATTTTGTATCGTATAAAAATTTAACCTTTCGATTTGCTTTATGCTTCAAGTTTATAACACGTATGTACACATTCGTCATTGCTTTATTTTAATTATACACTGCGTGAGGAACTTAAAACTAAATTTCGCAATTAACTGGGTCATATAAACTAGACAGATCACGCACCTGTTTTCGTTATACGTTAATTACACAAATTGTCGCTTTATCTTGTTAATTTGTTTCTCGTTTTTTCCACTAAAAACACAATTTTATATTGAACTGAACTCTTTGCAAAGAAATTCTGCTGCATAATGAATAGCAGAATTCTGCCATATTAATTACAAATGAAAAAACGCACACGCAATAGCAGCAGTTTTCACTCTCCCGCACTCAAAGAACGTTGTATTGATTTTGATTGGTGTTAATTTGATTTGCGCAGAATATTCGGTGGCACTAGAATATTTGTAGTCTTGACGTTATTCTTATACTAGAGGTTACATTGTCTGGTGTGTTAAATCAGCAATTTGCACAAATACCTACCAATGCTTCGAACTGGGTACAGAACAATTAAATTCAGTCCGGTAGTATTAATTGTGAGATAGCTAAACACAATACAAACAGAACTACATATGTAAAAGATTTAGTGATATTAGCATGACTCGTACATAACATCAAAGCTAACAATAAAATATGTATATTGGCTATAATCTGCTTTCGGTTACACGGTACTAATTTCAGAGATATTGGTATAAAAATAAATACACTGGCAGTAAGCTACATAGGTAGTCCTCAGCATTCGTTGCTTTCTATATTTCTGAAATAACCTCAATTCATATAGTAGACGACTTACAGCTACTTTTGTAATAGGAATATGTAAATACATATATGCACATATAATGGCCGCTGTAAAAAATTCGGGAAAAATATATAAAAAGTCAAATAGACAATTTACAAAAATAATCTCTTCCATCTTTCTCTGCAAGAGCAAGTTCTACTCACCTACTAATACTGATTTATGGATATGTAGCAGTATCACGAAACATTAATATTCCGATATTGTCCTTCTATATAATAATTCTAAGCAATAGCGAATCCAGAAAATCGCTAATATAATCTGCCGTGTTCCGTCTTCTTTTGTGAATAAATATGTATGTATATGTAAATACATATACATACGCTCCAGGGTCATTACAGATTTACATTAAAATTTGAAGTCATAATGTAATACGAAATAATGCATTTCTTTAAATACATATGTTAAAGAACGTACCTTCTATAGTATTTTATGCGGTGATGACATGGGTCAACCGGCTCTAGAGAAATCCCTTAAGAGGATGCGTGAAATCTATTGGCGGGACAGGTTGAGAAACTACGTAAAGGGGTATATAGAAGCATGCTCAGAATGTTTGTACTATAATATAAATGGAGGTAAAAGACCTGGAAGATTGCATAATTTTGGAAGGGTGAGCTTGCCCTTCCACATAATACACTTAGATCATTTGAGACTCTTCACGAAAAGCCAAACTGGTTACACTTATCTACTAGTTGTAGTTGATGGTTTTACGAAATTTACTGTCGTGAGAGCAATCCAACATACTATTCAGTTTCAGCCAGAATTGTGGGAGAAATAGTCAATCTAATGGAATGTCCTTATCGAGCGGTCACTGATAGAGGGACACCTTTTACTTGCTCTGCATTTAGGAAGTTTTGCGAAACTAGGTATATAATCCACGTGTTGAATGTAACGTCAACTGCTAGAGTAAGTAGTAAAGTTGAGAAAGTTAATCGTTTTCTTACGACAACGTTGACATCAGCTTACAAAATGGAGAATAAAAGACTGGAAGAAAAATATTGGAAATTAACAATATCAGCGCAAAACAAATTGGTGCTATGGACATGCACTGGATGCCGAATTCCATCAAAACGAAATGACAGAAGTGCAAGTCATCAGATCACAGTTTATTAAAAGGAATTCGAGAGGATCGAGAAAGATAGAGGCAATGGTACAATAAGAAACGGTGTAATGCATCCAATTTCAAAGTAGGAGATATGGTAATGGTAAGCCGTGAAATTCCTTCCACCGGAGATATAACAGTACTCTTTTAGATCGATTTTGATGACTCTCTGCTCCATAGGTTGAATTAAAGAAGTTGCATTAAGGCGAAAACACTTTACCTTGAACATATCATTGACCTTAGTCAAAGATTCAGGTGATGGACGTGACGGAGCATTGACCAATAGGAGTAGCATCATGCCTTCTTTGCCGCAATGCTGCTGAAATTTCTTTTACTTCAGGAATGAAATTGTGTTAAAATCATTTCGTGAACAAATCGCTGTTGATTCACCTCGTTCTTTTGGCTCGTGTATATTAACGGAACTTTCACATTTATCAAAGAAAATTGAACTCTGTGTGTCCCAGTTGCATTAGCACACACCACGATTGTGCCACGCTCCCTGGAAGCGTGGAAACCTGGAGTTGCGGATTCTCTTTGAGATATCAACGACTTAGATAGCAAAGCTTTCGTCTGCATTGTAGACGAAATCTATGTCGTATATGAAATTTTTCATCCACGCAGATCTTTCGACGAATGACGAGTCAACACCAAGCTTCATGTTTAATTTCACTGTTATTTCACACAATATGGATCCAGATATTGGCTGCTTAGAAGCTCGTTTTTACAAAAACCAAGTAAGTGCAACATCTTCCAACAATTCGAATTTTAGGATATGAACTGTCCTCCTCATTGTTAAAATTAAGTGCATTCCTGGAGGTTGAATCGGAATTATTTTTTATTCCCGTTATCGTTGATTTACCAACACCGAACTTGGCAGCTAGTGTTTGACCCGTCTCACCTTTCTTCAGTCGCGTAAAAATTTCCATTTTATCTCGTAATGAAAGCACTATTCATTTTATTTTTGTCAACATTTTGCAAGTTTTACTTAAAATATGTGACCACAAATCCAATGTACACCTAACAATGAATGATTTGAAACTGAGAACTTTGATGGCTAACCGACCGTATCAAAGGAAAGGGATTCAGTGAAAAATCTAATGAATAAATTCCATAGATTAGTAAAGAAGTATTGACACAGCTAACAACCCTTTTTCTAAGAATTAATTAAGCTTTTTATACGTGAATCATCTCAGCACTCCACTATAGATAACCTCTTTTGTTTTTATTGACTTCCGTAAGTAAAATTCCGAAAACTGAAGTAACCAAAGAGTGGAGCCGTCTTCCCGGAATACCGCTCTCAAGAAGTAAAAGCATTGAGTGATCACGATGCTTTGCTAGAACCGACATTTCTTCTGATTTGATTTTTTCCATGAAGCCAATTCGCATAAATGAACGTTTGGATAATCTACGCTCTACTATATGTGAATTTCAATTAAGAAATAAAGCTTAAATAGAGATATGACCCCAATTACCATAAATTGCTAAATGCATTATGGTTATTTGATTTAGCATTACAAAACTTTTACCTTGATGGAACGGGCCGGTTCTAGTCCTTTATTAATTTAGTCGACGTACACGTATTGTTATTATTATAATCGCAACACTGATGCGACGACATTGACTGAACCGAAGTTGGAAGAATGTCAAGCGAAATATTAAACTTACCGGAAAATGAAATTCATTCATATAGATGCAGCACGTTTCTTACATTTAAATGTATAACGCTACGGTGTTAACTTTGCACTAAAACATCTTATCTTAAATAAGATTATTATTATACTGCGATGGATCAGAGAATGAACAATATATTTGTATAGAAAGTTACGCATATCCTATATATCATCGTACAATAAAGAAGTTTTGTGTGCAGTACAAAGTAGGGATTTTAATACTATTAAAAGATTTATGGAAGCTAGAATTTAATATTCTAAGAGAAGCGTTTAAGTTATTTAGCATATGTATGTCGGATGTATGCGTACAAACGTGATCAATCTCTTTGAGATGACGTTCCACAAAGAAGAACGAGCACGTCAAATTTGTAAGCAATTGTGCTTTCCAAGCAACGGGAAATAAATTTCGGAAGATAAACATAATAAGATGGAGATAAAATAGTAGAGGCAAAGAGAAATTAACAAAAATGAAAAGAGGATGATCTACATGTGTGAATTTATTATTGACAAATCTGCATTAGATGCCACATTGTTATTTAATTAAAAATAATGGATTGTATGTAGCTATTATTTGTTAATTCCATAGTTTTAGAGTTGATTATTTGACCATCAGCTTTATACATAATTTCGTGCATAAATCTAAGTAGGATATTATTGTAAATTAGAGAATGAATAATTTTCACAATATAATATATACAAATAATTTTCTTCTCTTAATTTCTGCACCTATTAAATTTCGGTCATTTGTTGGTATTCCAAGATATAGATATATATGTATACTGATTTTCATAAAAATCTCAACACTTCAATAATGAGTTGCTTGGCCACGATTTGCTATGCACTCATTTAGTCGACGTGAGATGCTGTTAATCAATTGATCAATATCGATCTGTGTTATATCATTCCATGCTTCTCGAGCCCGCAGCCGAAGATGGTGCAAGCTGTCCGGAGATTGTGGTAAATTATTCAGCCGCCTATTGATCGCATATTATACATGCTCAATGGGTGACAAATCAGACGACGGAGCAGGCCATACGAGCTCGGCAGTGTTAACTTCCAAGAACCGTGTTGTAGCCCTTGCCGTATGGAGGCGCCCATTATCTTGTTGGATAATAGGATTTTCCAATCCCCGAAAATATGGAAGTACAACAGGCTCCAGCACATTGGCAATGTCCAAAGCTGTCCAAAGCAATCCAGCTGCGTTTAAGTTGCTATCAATTAAGACCAAGGGTGATCTGTTACCATAACATATTGCACCCGATATCATCACTCCTTACGTGGGGGCTGTGCTGCATTCCACAAAGGGGCTTTGCGTTATCCGCGTAACCGCCTGATCCTCCTATGACCATCGTGGACCCACAAACAAAATCGAGAATCGTCACTGCACACAATTTTATGCCATCTTTGTATCCAGTTCGTCTTTCGTTGCTCCATTTTAGTCTGCAAGCACGTTGAAGCAGGGTAAAAGAAAGACACAAAAATTAACGATACGAATACAGTCTACAAGATTTTAACCGACGATAAACAGACGACAGTGACATTCTGCGTCTTACACCTCCAATTCAGTATATTGCAATTGACCGAGTTGTGCGAAAGTTCGCCCTCTCTGATGCCAATAATACGGCCACGTTTAAATTCGTTTAACTGCCGATAATTTGCACGTTGACAAACTCTTGACATCATTAAATATTCAGAAGGCACTAGTTGTCAAACAAATCGCAAAAGTAACAGTTATCACATTACCATTTATTTTATTTCATAAAAGTTAATGTTACTAACATAAGTGCAAACTTGCAGACCAAAAAAAAATACTTACAATCGAGTTTTATTGAAATTGTTATCAACATTTCTTTGTTTCATCCAACTAGGCGTTTTCTGAAAAGTTTATTAAAATTAATGAACAACTTCGATGTGTTCCGATTTTTATGAAAATCAGTATAAATTCTGAAACTCTCTAAAATGTACAAAGTGTCTCCATTCTCAGATTTTCGGCTACTTTCATGTCTTTAGTAACTTTCATATCTGCCTCAAGGGCTCACTGTTAACTAGTTTAACAAGTGAGTTCGGGAACTAAGGTGTAAGGTAACGTGCCGAGAGTTGCGTGGCTGCAGGGTCGTGCGGTATTTAACGTTCCCCTGGGGGCACCAGGCGAAACCCCCTTGTAATTAGCCCTACCCGATCAAGTGGGGCTCTGATCGGGCGGACAATTACTTCCTTAGCTACTCTTCGTACAGCTACGCTATCTAGAATTTCCAAGGCTAAAGTACAAAAGCTTGTGAAACAGGGCCAAGGTTACATACAGGATAAAAGAGCCATAATCAAGGCCAACTTCATTAGGCATGCACAAAGGGGCCATATTTAGTTTAGACAAGGAAGTTAGGCCTCAACAGACGGCGGCGGAGGCTACTAAACGTAAAGAAAGGACGGAAGTCCAAAAGGCGAGTTCGAAGGGCAGTACTCCCGCAGGTCTTCCGAAAGGCAAGGGGTCAGAAGCTTTAACCTTCAAGGAGACTGCTTTGGAGAGGATCGTGGTAGTATGCAACGACTATCCAGCCACCCAGATGGAGCGGGCAAAGCTAAAGGCAGGCCAGGACTCTATTATGGAGCCATTTAACAGCATTACGGAGCAAGGGCTTCAAGTCCGCTTTAAAAATACATGTATATGCGGAAGAACCACTCTCAAAGCTGTTAAGTCTAATTAAAGGAATAAAGCTGGAGAACGTACTCTAAGGAGGCATGAGGACCACAATAGATCTGGAAAGGTCGCAGTGGAACAGGCATCAGTGCCACCTCAAGTAATCTAATCTAATCTAATCTTTCATATCTATTGTTTAAATGTGTTTTCCTCGTTGTTAATGCTTTTTGAGCTGTTTCCAGCGCGATGTTGAACCATAGATATGATAGGCTATCTCCCTGACGCGGACCGATGTGCGTTTGGAATATTGATGATATGCTGTTCTGCACCTTGACTTTACACTGTGTACACTGAGTGTTGCTTTCACCAATTCTATTACATCTATATCAAAACCTGCCATCGCGTTGCAGACTGGCATTCTGTTTATGCTACTATAGGCATTTTTGAAATCTATCAATAGCGGTAGATATCTATCTCATATTCGTAAGTCTTTTGTAAAATCTGAAACGCTACCAGCTTACACATATTTCACTTCATTTACTCCATGCTTCAGGACTTTGGAGGGTGTACCGTCTACACTAGACATTTGTTGTGTTTCAGGCGTCTTACTTGATTTATTACTTCTTTTTCTGTTGGGAAGTTATCCTTCTCTGTTTCATTTTCTATATTTTGATAATATGCACCTGTTTCGTCTCCATCTGCTCTGTTTCCCATGTTCGAACTCTTGTTAGAGTTTTCGGCCCACCCTTCTACAATCTGTTTTTTTAACAATGCCAATGTAGGTTTAGATTGCCTTCTATTTTCGTCGATTTCTATTTAGAATTTCCGCATTTCGTTCTGGTTGTTAAGCTTTTTAGCTCGCGCAGTTGATATTCTATGCGTTCGTCTTTCTTTTGTTTTTATCCTAATCTTAGCTGTTTATATTCTTTTATTTTTAGATATCTCTCGACCCCTTTTCGTCCTGCTATTGATTTTCGTATGAATTCTGTTGCTACTTCTTCCACACTTATTCCAATATTCATCAATGTTCTCAGTGGTGTTATTTAGTTGATTTTATATTTCCCTCAAGTTTATGCTCAAACATTCTAACTACCACTGAGTTTGTTTGGACATTTAAGTTGAATTTCACATTCTTTCTTCCTTTTTCTCTTCTTGCGTTAAAAATTTGTGCTCTCAATTTAGCCTGGATAAAACAGTGACGCTAATATTTGCTTCGCGGGTAGTACATACATCAATAGCGTCACTGAAAGGTCTTGCATATGATTGATTTGTCATATCCTCTTATGCATGTTTTATGTTCAAAGCATATTCACTGAAGCAGAAGAGTGTCTTAACATTGTGGTTTGATTTTTCGTGGAGATTCCGGTTTCCGTGGTGTTTTTGCTTTCATTTTCTTTTTCCATCTTTAGGTTAAAGTCCTCTATCAGTTTTATATAATATCTCGCGCATCTTTAGTTTGTCCTTTCCAGTTCTTCATACAATCTTTTTCCTCATTTGCCTTATTCTCTGTTAAAAAGAGACGTGAACGATGACTCTTGAGTACTTTAAGAACTCCGCATTTATGGTTTGGAAAAATATGACTAGGCGCTTTACTCAGTCACCGATTATAAACCTTGTTCCCAGTTAATGTTCGATTGGGTGATACTATAGTATATCGTGTGTTTTTTCTCCTCAAGTGTTTTTCTCTCTAGCCATCTAATTTCTTGGAGTACAATTATGTTTATTTTACATTTGCCTAGAATATCAACTCGTGCTTAAATAAATTATAGGTCGTGGTTCCAGGTCTATACAGTGAGTTTATGTTCCATGCATACAACCTTAACTCTTTGTCTTTTTCTCGCCATGTTGTCGTCTTGATTTCAGTCCGGATTCCTCTCCTTAAACTTTTGTTGGAAGATTTTTTATAGAGATTGGTTAAGGCAGTGGCAGTGGCCCCTGGGGTACTCGATCCACTTAGCGACAATCACAGGTGGAAGATAGTTGGTTTATGCCAAGTATCTCAGGTTACATAAATCCCATCTTCTGTAGGAAATTTTGAGTGGAACATTAGTATGCGGAAACATTTTTTCATTCTATTGGTTAATTTTGGCAGTAGTTATCTTGGTTGTAAAAGTTATAATAGAAACAAACTTTTTGATCAGACCACAAACTACATTCCCTTTTTGTACGAACATCGGGTTTGATAATGTTAGTGTTGATGGTCTAGACTGTACATAAGCTCTCTTTTAGGATTGCTGTAATCCACCTTCGTCGGTCCTAATTAAATTAACCGTGCGCGAAGTACCGAACAGATTTACACCCCTTTTATCAAATTGCGTTCAGTTGTCTCATTCGGCACATATGAAAGACTATATATATCTGATATGAAATATAGATTTTGCCCCACTTCTGTTCCGGCACGTCATCATGAATTTTCGATGGTCAACCAAAGCCAAAGTTCATTATTCAAATTGGAATTACCGTTCTTAAACTTCTCTGCTTTGTACATGCGTTAACACTATCCCCTCAAAAATACAACAAAAATTTTCGCCGGTGATTGGAACGTTGTATCCCTTTTCAAACTAACTCTCCTAACGTCTCTTAACATCCCATCCTCTGTGCTTCTTTTCTAGGAAATTAAAATACGAACGACCTTCCCGACCCACCAAATATTTATGTGTATTTTTGTACAAATTGTCCGAAATTATATTTAAGAAAGGTAGAGGTGTGGGTTCAGGGTTGAAAAAATAATTTGTTATGAGATGGTTTTTATCAAAACTCGAATTCCTCTTTAAAGTTTGCATGTAAGGTTGATACAAATATTTATTCTCTTTAATTTCTTGTGTAGTACTTGCAGGTCGTATACAAAGAACCACCAAAAATGGAGAAAAGACTGGAATTCATCTTCAAACAAAGTTTGATGAGGTTTGCATACAACAGGACTTAGTCCTAATAATAATAAGAAGAAGATGCTTCCCTCAGAGTCAATTGGCTCAGTTGAATTTATGTTGTAGCATGAATCCAGCAGAGTATTAAATTTTTGCTATAATGTACTATAGCTGAAACCCTACTTGATTTATTTTCTTTCTATTGTTCGCTCGGTACCACTAGTTTTAGTTTGTCTTATACGCTCTTTAATTTTATAGGGCCGTGTCCAGTCTGGAGAAATTGTTAGTTCTGAATTACCACTTCAGAAGATATCGAACTTCAAGTACACTTTGAATACATCAATATGTAAATATATAATAATAATAATAATAATAATAATAATAATAATAATAATAATCCATTTATTGCCCAACAGATCTACATTCATGAATAGGACAAATCAAAAAGAAATACAGTTTAGTTGCACATACGTAAAAAGCAGAAGGAATGTAATATAATAATGTTTTAAATACTACAGCATTATAATTAAATCTAAAATTAAACTTAAATTAAACTTAAGTCAAAAACAAATCCATATTCAAAATTCAAATCGAAGCCCAATATCCATGACCACTATGCGTACACATCATAGACATCCTCAATATCGGCAACGATCTCATTAAAGGGAGTGTAGTGTATATCTGAAGTTGATAGTGTATCGAAATTGTTGCACATAACATGTAAGGTTGATCTCAGAAACAAGTTTGTTGTTGACAACTGCAGGTAAAATGTTGGCCTATGCCTAGTGGCGAGCTGCGGAACATTGAAGTTCAGATATATATACTAAAGCTATTATATTATCTTGCATATATTTTAACGTAGTATAAAAATGTTTGGAACAACAACCTCCTGTATGTTTCCAGTTTATTACGTTACTCTTATTAAGATGAGTTTTCAAGGATATTTAAGCCTTTGCTCAATTAAACTAAAACATGTTCTTAAGGTAACTGTAACAACGAATAATAAAAGGTAAGTTAGACAACAAACAAGACAAAGACAAAATGTTTAAAGTGTTGGGCTTTCGCAGCGACACAATGGATCATTTCCTTAAAGAGTTGGGAGAAATTCATCCTTCTAAGTCTGCTCAATTATTAGAATGGTTTGTATAAACGTTGTATTTTCCCATAAAAAAGTCACAAGATGTCAAGTGTGGAGATCGTGGTAGACTATTTTACTGGACACCTGTGGCCTATCTATGATTCGGGAAAACTTCATCGAAACACCTAGGTACATTGAATTGATAACGAGGTGGTGCTCAATCTTGTTGAAACGAGAGATTGTTGTTGTCCGAAAAAATGGATCTGCAGGTCCGAATTATTTGTTCTTATAGTAAATGTAGACAACCATCGCCAGTAAGGTTCCCAGGAACAAAAGAAAATGGGAGCTGTCAGCCACCCAATACCGACAATTGCGTCTCTTCCAGAAGATGGCTTTGTCAGAAAAATTATCTTACCTACAGAAGTTTTAAATTGTTAGTTTGCTCTATCATATGCTCACAAAATTCTGGATGTCTGTTAAAACGGTCCTCTGATAACTAACGTACCTCAGTGGGCGAGGATGCTGCTTTTGTTTTCAAAATATTGTGAATAGAGCCTTTACTGACATTTCAATTTGAAGCTATCTGACGAGTTGACGAATGGGGACATACAGCTATCTTTACTAACATATATATATATATTTCATATCTTAGTCTGTTACGACATTAAATGGACCACATCTCGGGGCATTCTGAACATGATCCGTTTCTTGCTTCAAGGTTTTACTGACAATCGATTAGGTAATTGACTGTCGATTTGGACAGACTTCATTAAAGAGAGCACACACCTGTAGGGTTCTCGTACGACCTATATAGCTAACCATCATTAAAAGGATAATCCGTTCCTTTTGTGATAAATGTACAATTTTATAGTAGCAACTACTACAAATTCTTCCCAGTTACACATTATGATTAGACACAACTAAAGTGGAGGGAGGGAGCAAACCACGTGGCTCTTCATTTGTTTAGGTACTTCTGCATAACACTCTATTTACACTAGCCGATTTCCCTCAGTAAAAACTCAAATATCTCAAAAGCTATTAAGTTTACAGCATTACACCCTGATACGATTTAAAACGTCTCATCAAGAGTAATATAGAAAGCTGCGTCCAAATATACGGAAGAGGTTGTTAAATAACTTTTATTTAAAAGATATTTTAATATAACGTCTAGATAAGGCTATAGGTCATTACTCCATACTTGTTGGGCACGTGGTATGTATTCAGCAACACAGATGATCATATTATTTAGTTTATTGAAGAAATATTCTTGTTAAAATTCAAAACTGTCATGAATTGTGAACTATTATCTGTATCCCTGAAATTTTGTCCTTGTGAATTAAACTATGGACCGTATAATAAATATACCTCCAAAGCGTGTTTGATAAACTGAACTGGCCAACAGACATATGGAAATTAAGTTTAAAGTTTTCCCCATTCAATGAATTAATGGATCTAACCTTTCAATTCTTAACTTAATGAATATCGTTAATGTTGAAGTTCCAACCTGAATCTTTCCTTCTAACTACAATGCATATTTCATTAGAAACTTTCAATTGCTGTCTATATTTCTACACTGAACTTGGAGCCAAATATATATATATATGTAGAACGTGATATAGATGATATATATCTACGTAAATAAGCTCTGCCCTGCTTAAATTATTAACTTCATGCTGTGTGTCTTTATCCCTATAACTCAGAGACCCTTGCAGATACCCCAATTAGGAACTTCTTTCGATATAACCTCCAGCCGCCCTCGTATACCTAGTAATCTAGATTTGCGGTACAAGCACATTCACACATAAGTATTATATGCGTTCAAAAGTTTACCTTGTTAATTGTTTAAATCTGGTGGAAAGGGGAAATTATTAGATGTTACCTTCAACTAAATGACAATTCGCATTACAGCACAATTGTATCTGGTAAATTATTTTATGAAGTGTAAGTTGTTCAATAAATCGATAAAAATAGATTATTGCATTAAAAACTTCAGGGTGTCTATAATTTCATTAACTAATGTATGTTGAACTTCAGTTTATTATACAAAATTACATCTGTTTTGAGTTAATCCGCGTGCGATTAGAACTATCAATTTAATCAAGGCTGGATCGCTACAAAGACTTTCCGTCTTCTTGCTAGAGGATAATGGACGTTACAAAGGAGAAACTGCTTCGCAATTTAAAGCCGTGCGTCGGTGTTTTACTTTAATAAATGTGAATCCAGCAATACATGCTTTTTGGTGCACGCATATCCGTTCATTTTCTTTGCTAAAATAAAACATATTCTGTGTGTTTTTGATATCCACATAATATTTAATTACGTACATACATACGCACACGGTATTCACAGAGCAAACAGAATAAACGGAAAAGCATTCTCTAAAATGCGGTCGGTTCGTAGTAACTTCAGTTTCTATAAAAAATTTTGAAAAAAAAAAATTAAATCGACTTTCAATTAAGGGCCACAACCGAAAAAGCAGCATACAATAATTTTGCTCTAAAATGAAAAAATAATGTCTTATTTATTTTATTTCATTATTTCTTACCTAGAACGGATCAAATTTAGGTTTCGGGAGTCGGCATCAAATTATTTTCTTTGTATTCATATGCAATCTTATACGTTACTCAAATCTACATATATCCAAATCTATCGGAATTACCGTTCTGTCACGTTTTGATATTGGCATTCTGTATATATGTATTTATTATCCTTCCTATACTCACGCATACAGTCTGTGAGACCGATTTATATAGTATAGTATACGTCTTTCATTTTGACGTGAGTATAGGAAGGTTATTTAAACGTATTTTTACTCAAGTTACATACCTGCAATGCAGTAAAAGCTCACGTCGATGTTATTTTCATAAAAACTTGAGTATCAAAATACAATTCAAAAGAAAGGATAACAATCATACACTATTAATACGAAAACAATAAACTACCTGCGGTTTTCATGCAAGCAAATAACACCTATGATTTGCCTTCTTTATTAAAACAACAGAAAACACTCCTTATAGGTTGTCTCTAATAAAATATTATGATACTATACTAGTACTATACTATTAATATAGTATTACTATACTACTACTACACTACTAATATATGCCGCTATTATTTACGAATATCTTAGATATATCAATGTTTGGCGTCGACTCCCAAAAGTTAAATTTGATCCGTTCTAGGTAAGAAATAATGAAATAAAATAAAAAGAGATTACTTTTTTCTTTTTAGAGCAACATTATTGTGTGCTGCTTTTTCGGTTGTGGCCCTTAATTGGAAGTCGGTTTAATTCTTTTCTTCAAAAATTTTTTATTTCATACTTTTACTGTTTTGTTTGCGTTCATATTTTTAGTTCATAATGGGAAGAGCAACAAAGGCGGCCGGTCGTATGAAAAAAATTGTAAATGTACATGTACTATTGCGGCAACAAAAAATGGGACATTTAAAATAATGTAGTTTAAATCTGGCTTTTGCCTTGTCAAAAGTTATGTCATTTTGAAATCATTATTGACATATGTATGTCATTATGCCGTCTTTAAGTGCTACTGGAAAATGGAAATAATTACATTACTTGAGCAAAGATGGCCCATAAGAAGACTAGGTAATAGATTTGGAGTGCCCAAAAGCACACACAACATTAAAAATAAATGACTACAACAGGGAACTGTAGAAAGGCAGAGTGGTTCTGGTCGTAAATTAGTACGGAATTCCATGGAAGAAAATCTTATTCAGTTTTTAAGGAATAATGCATTTGATACAGTGGTAACAAATAACTAAAAATACTAGAATAATTTATTGTTTTCAAGATTTTTATTTCAAATAAATGCATTTAACAGAATTTTCTTGCGTTCGTGGGTAAACTATTTTTGACATTAGATAAGATGACGTGATGACGTGAACATGACAAACGACTGGTTTATACAGCTAAAAAACCGTCAAAAAGGCTATACTTTATTTTATGTGACCTCCGATAACAGACTAAATAAAAACGCGACAAACCCCTATGACATCACTTATAAGAATCTCCGCTTGTGATCGCTTGGTTGCGCCTATGCTAGTATCCATTGCCTGCTTGTTGGGTTGCTAACACCGATATACCATTCATACAATAAGAAGTCGGTTATTGTTGGTTTTTTGTTAATATTAGCCCAGCGCTAATTCTATATCAGCTCAAGATGAAATGGGACCATTCTGGATGTACGTTCTACTAAATGCACCCAGAATCATTAAAATCGGTCAACCCGTTGAGTAGTTATGCGCGAACAAACATATAAAAAAACATACACCACGAATTCATAACCTCCTTCTTTTTGGAAGTCGGTTAACCCCTTGCACTACGCCGAAATTCACAATCAGCCGTGCCAAATTCGGGCGCCTGAGTGGTCCCGAAAAGAGTCGTAGCGGCGAAGACTGAGTGTCGGAACTTTGAACACATCTTACGACCATTCTTACGACTGACAATGAGTGCGAGATAGGCGTGCTCGTGTTGACTTCACGCGGTGGTACTCTTGTAAAATTCAAAAGACAACAAGATACAAGATAAAATACCCAATCATTCAAGAAAAGGAAAGAAGAGATAAGACCTCATTCAGGCGTTCCTGGTGGCCCGAGATTAAGACCACGAGCACGGCTCGTGATATTCATGTTTGGCCCGAAATGTCAATTACGAGCCTGACTCGTGATATCCACGTTTGCCGTGAAATTGAACAACGAGCCCGACTCGTGATATTCAAGTTTGGCCTAAAATTTTCATCACGAGTCAGACTCGTGAAAATAGTGCAAGAGGTTAAAAAGGGAATTGTGTCGACAGGCGTAATAATTATGTGCAAATACCAGCACCATCCTCTATTTTAAGAAGCCGTGACACATTACTTGTTATTTTGTTTTATATCAAAGATTCTTTGAATTACATATTATTTAAAAAGAAAATTAAATAAGGCCTTTTACTGGGATAGTGTCGAATTTTCCTTTGATATAGTAAAACAGGTCTGAGTCAACGAAATTGAAGCACTTCGAAATAAATTGCCTCCAAATTTTGTAAAAGTAAGACTGATTTCCGCAAATTCCTGGAAATTATTGGCTTTTATTAAATTTTTGGTAAATTTATCTATGTATTTATTCACAGTCTTAATTACTTATATTTCACGTTATAGAATAAATAGTTGCTGCCAATTATTTCATCTTCTTGAGACCTATAGAGGTTATATCAACGATTTAAAGGGTTAGAACCAACTGGAAAAACTTTCCTCTTTCATGCCTGCAAGATCGTTTTTAATCGTAGTTTAATTCCAGTATTTATGTAATCTATTATATTTCCTAATAAAAAGACTTACCAGGAATAATAATATTACCATTTTTTTGTTTCTTTAAGTGGCTTCGTTACTATTCTGGCTGTCTTAAAAAAGTTCTAAATTAAAATTCGGTTTAAAAATATTGTTGTATGAGTAGGTTTAATCATCTTGAAGTAGTATCTTGCCTATACAAGTCACTAGTTACTCGAGTATTTTACGAATGATATTTAATTATTTTCCTTTTTTGTGTATTTGTATTAAAACAAGATAAGAAGAAATAAAAAGAGAAATTTAAATCTACAGGACAGTGTAAATCACAATTTAAACCCTGAGATGTTCAGGAATTTTCAATTAAAGGAAAATAACAGTTTCTACAATTCAAAAAAGTTAGCGGATCGTAACATAGTTTACTTGATATATCAATGTAATATACTTCATAGCGTTGTTTGCGTTACAACTTTGTTAATGAAATATATCTGTGAACAGTATTATAGTATTGATTCAGTTAGCTTGTAAAGGGTTTCTATATGCGCTCTCGCAGAATTGAAAAGTCAAAAGTAACTTCAACGTGTGCAGATTACCGTCTAAGCTTCTAGCAATATGTCTAAGAATCAGACTGGCAACATATCGACGAATTGGGAATTTCAGTCACCGCTTTCATAAACCAAATTTATGCTTTTGAGTAATATTTTAACATCTTGCTATCATAGAACGGATCGAACTAGAATTCTGAATAAAATTGAATTCTATTTTTTGATGAGTTCTGGTTTTTGATTTGATTTGATTTGAGAATCAATAGGGTTATGTAAAGAATGCACAAATTTTCTGTTAAATGGCATATAGCCATTGCACAAGGGGGACCTGTTTAAGGTGCAAGAACTCCTAGCAGCTAACCTTGTTTGATTTTTAATGACGAAAACTTAGATGTAAATGATACAAAGTCTGCTTGATACCGACGAGTATTACACTGAATGTGTATGCTATTTGTGTAGTCAGTCATTGTTGTTAGTTTAATTAAATATGTGGTTGACTTTTTCTAAAATTTGTATTCAATCAGGTAACGGGTTTAAAATTTGTACATATAAATGGGCATTTACATTTCAAAGTACTAGATCTAAATGAAATTATTTTTATCTGTTGTGTTTTAGATATTGTGCCCAACTAAAAAAAAAAAGATGTTAAATTAGAAATAGGATAGAATAAGTGCAAAAGGGTTTAGAGTTAATTGCTTCTGTAAACGACAAAGATTAAAACTTGTAATAGAGAAATAATTTTATATAGATAAATCCAATTTAGCGAACGATTCATTAGGGTCTGACTACAATATCGTGATGTTAATAATTCAGCTTTCCGTAAAGCAGTAACAAAGTCCCCGACCTTCCCTCTATTTTACTTGTTCTTCCATTTCATAGAGCCGTATAAAGCTAGGCTATTGAAATCAATTTCTGAATTACAGAATATTGCTTCTGACCATAGACAATTCGGAAAACAGAAAGCTGGTACAACACTTTAATTGGTTTTATTATTTGAAATCTTTAACAACCAATGCACGTTGCAGTTGCAGTTTAATTGCTTCTTAAAATTTTCGTTATTAATTATGGGAATATTGTGGGAAAGAGAGTAAAGTATATTTACTCTAAAATTTTCTTCTAAAGTTAGCTATCGTTTCTTACGTGGAGTTAACAGTATTTTTCGTCCAATTATAATTAGCTCATATATAATCTTATTGGAGAACAGGTAAAATAAAAGTAATAAAAACTAGTAAGAAATAACCCAGATTAATTCCTCTCTGATCTGCTTCTACCTGTACCGTTGAGACAATAAACTAATGTCGTTATGGATTGAAAAATTTTAAATCATATCAAGATCTCCAAAAGCTAATTTAGATAACGCAGATATAGATGCTTCACCGATTGGTCTCGTTAGTAAAACGGTGACAATCATTTGCAAGAAACTTTATCATAGACGCATGGTTGTAAATTATAGGAATATTTTATTGTACAAGAAGTTCTAAGGTTAAAACAATGAATATTGAGAATACCTGTTCAGCGAAAAATAGCTTTCAAGGAGATGTGGAAGCTACTATCTATTGTATCTTACCGATCGGTAAGATGTGATTCAAAGCGCCCATTCATGTCGTTTTGTTTTAGATAGAATTAACAGATAATACTACGATAAGATGGCGAAAACGGAATTTTCACTTAATTACTTTAAACGAACGGAAAGGATTGCCCTTCACTTTCATATTTAAATTAAATAGCGAGAACGTCGTTTCTAGGATACTCTAAGGAAAATTACATTTCTTATTTTAGTCGTATCTACAAATGCGTGTATCCTATTTCATGCAACTTAAAACAATTCGTGCCTATAATTGCGTACACATTTGGGCGTAAAATATTTTAAAATACGATCTATAGCGCAAAGGTCTCAAAACATACATTAAATTTAATTATACTGACTTCATGTACCATTGTGCCTTACATGTTGAGTGCCAACGAATATACATAGTAACTGACCCCTGCGCACTCCCTCCGCCGACAGTGGGCATGGGCAGTCAACCAGAGCAATAATGGAACATCCCCAACACGGATATTAAAAAGAAATTGAAACTTTATCCATAAATAGTCCTTATGGAGAAATCTTCGTAACCATTTTCTTATTAGCCAAATACGATTTAAGTGGGCGAAAGAGTTCTTCAATACTTAACATAAATAATTCTAGAATTTCTGTATATAACTCCGCAATGGGCTGAATAAATACACTAAGATTATATCAGTACCTCGAGTTCTGTCAGTTACAAAAAATTATGATATATTTCTATTTGGGGATGGGCGTTTTTAAATAGAAGCATGTCATTATTTTTGAGGCCATTACCGAGTTATATTAAAACATTCTACAATTATCTAGATTTGGAAGGGTGCCTTCACCCACTTAAGACGAATTTAGGGCGATAAAAAATAGTTTCCAAGACTCCTTCATATTTATTTATATATACATATATGTAATATTTATGGATAAAGTTTCAATTTTTTTTCAACTTCCTGGTTGGGAATGTTCCATTGTAAGAGAAATAGACTACTATACTATCTTAAGTTATTTAATTGATATACTCGGCACAACACAAATGCGACAAGTTCCTTTGTGTTTTCAGTGTATTATAGCTTACAAAATAAAATAATTTATGCGTACAAGAGGATCTACTTATACTGGTTATATTATTATTATTACTATTATATATAGGTGTAATATATATATATGCTCAGCGCAGAAGATGTATAGAATTAAAGGCTTAAAGCAAAAACACTATTCTTCTAAGTCTACTGTCCAAGGTAACGTACTAGGCGATGAACACGAAATTAAGCACAATTAAATGCAAATGTAACATGTGTTGCATCCAATTTACCACCAATAAGTACAATATGGAGATTACGACAGCTGAGTGCACTGCATAAAAACTGATAAGTAATTCCAAATTTTCAAAATTCGTGAAAATCAACAACCTTTGTTGAAAGAAACTCATTGCACCGCTTCCCTTCAATTTATTTCATTCATTTTAAACATGTTGAACAGACAAGCGGCATATATATACCGGGTGGGTTATAATGGAGTCCCACATTTACGATGTGAATTTTTAAAAACGGTACAATAATATGAAAAACTTGACTATGACCTTTTCTTTATTCAAAGTACATGTAATAAAGGTTCTTTTATTAGGTTGTAACATTAATGTTCTCCAAATGTTTATCCCTTCGTTATAATAGGTTGAGCTGGTATCATAATTCCTGGTTTTCAGAAAAACATCTTTTATTGTATTGGTTAATGCGTCAACTATAGGGTAACGCTCTCTAACAGTTTCGACTACAACATACACAGCACACAGTGAACCAGTTATATGGAGGGGGTTAGAAAAGCGTGTTTTTAGTGCCCTGTTGGAGTTTAGTATATATCAATATATGTACGTACTTCAATGAGCTCCACTGCAAATCCTTGAAAGGTGGCTATAAAATGGGACGTCATTGTTTGTGTAGTAAATTTTGTAATTCTAGTGCTGTTAGGAGGTACGGTACAGAAGGCCTACTAAATTTGTTTTTAATATTCGTACTAAAATATCAAGCTCGATTTTTTTCATCTTTTGCATCATCCATTGTGAATAACAGTGTTTTATTCTTTGTTCAGAGTTTAAATTTGCTCTTACAGATAATATCGTAGGACATTTCAGGTTTGTAATTCCCAAGCACGTATATTTTTAATTACAAGTCGTGAAATGTTACACACACTTCACAAAAATATTGAATTGAAATATATCCATCTTTTACAATAAATATTTCAACGTTGGCAGCGTCCCTCCTCAAAGACTTATAGCCTTTAGATTTAAGAATTTGAGCTGATTATAGATTACGGCTGCATTATAAAAGATCTGTGAAAGGTCGAGCTACTTGGGACCCACACGTTTATTTCAAATTTACCATTCACGTAGCATTGGTCAAATGTAATGTTGAGTACCTTAGAAACACCTTCCTAGCTTACGTACAAATATCCGGACTGACAAATAGCATTGCAAATAATAAATCATAGATAAATTTTACCGTACCTAATTTATCTAATGGGATTCATATCAGAAATAGTAAAATAACTCACCTGACACTAATGAAAGATAAATTATTTGTACTTTTGCAAGCGGATATACCTTATCGAGTTGTTAGTATAGTGTACCTACATAGGTAATTTTGGTTACACGACCTAATAGAAATCCTAAACAGTTTATCCACGATTAGTTGCTTTTCAAGCTTAAAGCTATGCGTTTAGATAGTATACTTACAATCTTTACAATTTATTACTTACTTTCAATATTTCCTACTTTTAAAGCGGATTTTCTGTTATACTAATGATTTAATTAAATCCAATATTGTATTATATACCTACATAATGTACTATACAACTAAAATTTTTCAGGTGCATTAAAATTGTCGTATATATAACTTCCAACTTATATACAAAATATGTACTTCTCCAACTAGTTCCATTTCTTCTTATTACCACCACTGTGCAAACTTGCTCAATTATGCAACAGCAATAAAAGCGAACGGCAACTTCCTTTATAAGAAGCTCAATACCTGCCTTCCTCGGTGAGATGTTTCTGAATGCTTAACTCACCACTACAATGAACTTGGGAATTGTGGCATTACTTTTAAATAATTTCTGCTACGTAAAAGCACATACGCAGCGTCGCACTTGATACTACTTTCAATTTGTAGAGATGTACCTCTAGTGCCTGTACATATACAAGGGGTGCCTTATACCTTTTACAGACGTCGCTAGGTGACACTATTGTGATGCGTCATTACTACTTTCGTGAAATTTAACATTTGTTATTGTTAAAAGAGTGCCAGCTTAGAAATTGCTCGAGTAGTTTGTTTACGCTGAATGTTTCAAAAAACCATTTTGTCAAAAAATGGAAATTTCACGTGGAGGTATTCGTGGGGTGGTTTTGTACGATGGAAGTCGATAAAAATCGGTTGTTATTCCAGAGAACATCGATGCTGTGCGCAAGATGATTGGAGAAGACTGCATATGACTTACAGCAAGATAAAGATGTCCTTAGGCATATCGAAGACAATAATATATTCCATTTTGCATGAGCATTTAGCTGTAAAAAGAAATGTTCCCAATGGATTCCGCATAATTTGACCAAAGCTAAAAAAACTCGTGTGAATTGATGGAAGAAAGTGCTCAAGAAATATGACCAACGAATTGCAAAATCCGTAACAACAGTTGGACAAAAGTTGGATATATTCGTATTAACTGGAAACTAAGCAACAATCCACTGTTTCGGTGTTCTAAGATGAACTGCACCTCATGAAAGTTATTGGTTCCCTTAGGGTATCAAAGAACTGTTAATGCCGAATGCTATACAACAATTTGTTTGCCAGAAGTAATCGACAGAATTAGAAAATAGAATTGAAAACTTCGCATCGCCCAGTATCATGACAATGTCAGTTTTCACATGGTACATTAGACAACTGATTATTTGGAGGAGAAGACATTGAATTAATGTTTCATTGCCTGATCTATCGTCTAACGATTTCCTTCTGTCCCCCCATGTGGATGCGTGGACAGCAATTTGCAGCAGCTCAAGAAGCTGTCGAAGCCTTCAAAAACCATGTTTTTGAGATACCAACTTCAAAGTGGAAAAAATGTTTCGAGAATTGGTTTGAATGCCTGCAAAAGTATCATACATAAATCTTAAACGCGAATATTCTAGAAAGCAGTAAAACAGTTTCTTCGAAAATGTTTTCTCCTGTCTTAGTTTCTGTAACCACTTAAGAGGCGTTTTTGTATTAATAAAGACGAACGTCTTAATAATCATACATATTGTTTTGATATCTATTTTAAAAGGCGTACGGCTATATTAATGTCATTGACTAAATGAGTTTTAATAAATTGACATGATCGGATTTAATATTACTTTTGTAAGCCATAAGTGTACCTGAATAATTAAGAAAGTTTATTTAGTATTTAGTTAATAAAGTTGCTCTTGATGTATGAACAGTTACAATCTTCTTTACATGTCAAACTATCGATAAAGGGCGGCGGGGGGACAAGGTATATACTTTCCCTAATGGAGAAAATTAATTTCGGAGAAATGTCCTCCGAGGATACTTCATTATGCTTTTTCCATTTCTGAAAGCAATCTCCTTATTTAAAAATATAATCTTAATATCTACTTTTAAAATAAATCCATTTACCTGGAACAACGCTAATTTACTAAAAAATATTTAAAATTTTATTTTAAATTCAATTAATTAATTTGTGGGAGAGTCATATTTTATTTGCATAACATGTTTTTGTTGTTGGTTATATGTCCCTAATTTTACCTTTGTAAACATCAGTATTAAACTTTTAGTAAAACTTATAAAATATTTCAACTGTTTAACTGTTTTTAGTTATTTATGGTACATTTGTATTCACTCCTTGAACTCTAAGATACGTGATTTTTGATCTTTTCAACTTTCCTGTGTAAACTGTCTAATATACTTCAACATATTTATTCTGGGAATAATTACATAAATTTTTTACTGGCATCTGGAGATAATCTTTTCCAAACCAATATGAGATAGTGTTTTGTAAGGGGAAGGTTAGCTAGATTTCAACTAAATGTTGCTATAAGAAGTCGGATTATTTTCGATTTTTGTTAAATTTACCCAACAATGTTATGTCAGCATCGATAGTCCTCTAAATTTATTCGTCAGACACATTCCGACGGTAATTTGTCAATGTGCATATTTTCAAACACAGGGCAATTTTGCTAGGGCCAATATATTTCATATTTGCTTAAAGTAAAATGATGAGTCGTTACTTTACATATTTCTTGCCAGCATATTTATTATTTTTCAAAGTGTTCAAAGTTCTTGTTGACGTTTCACAGAAATGAACGCCTGTTCGGTACACATTGAATTCTTTTAGAATTATCGACAATCTCCGCACTATGATACCTGCAATATTATTAACGAATTCGTTGCGAATTAACGCGAATATGATATTATGCCGTTGGAAAAGTTGTCCAATGATAGATCTATTGAAATCCCGCAAACGTTCTCACTGCATTTTCACTTATTAGTAGATCCAGTGAAAGATAGAACTCCTTTTCGTGTTTTACAAAAACAAATAATGTAATTCACAAGAACTTCGTCTATTTTTAGAAATCTGTCGTACAACACGTCATCCCTTTTTGAAGAGAGCTTTCAATTCAATTTTACTTTTTATTTTAGTTACTTTTTATCTTGTCACTCCAACCTCCTCTACATGTTTTCTTGCAGTGACATATTCTTTCCACTTCAACGGACGATATCGATTCTATCGTTAACTGACCAGACGTTTACGTTTTACTGATATATCACCTGTGAATAGCTATGCAGATGAACCAAACTGAATGAAAATTAATTACGTTATCCGGCTTTGTTCCTTATCAAGTGATAGCTAACTCAGTGATATGATCGCTTTAGTTCAAGCTCTCTGTTTCTGTCAATAGTTTCCGTAATTGTGGTGTAGGGGTACGGTATTAAAAAGTGCTAATCCGCATATATTGTAGTGATATTTAACGATAAATTAAAATTTCGAAGAAATATTAGAATACCTTTTGTTATATTTCTATAGAATTTCTTTCTGGTATCTTTGATTAAGAAAAAGAAAAAAGAGAAGTTTGATAATTACAGAGGATTTGAACATTTTCAAGCTAATTTGAATTTTTCAAAGAAATTTTATAATACTACATGTATGGATTTGAAACTGTAGTTTTAAGGAGCATGTTTGTACTCACGCAGATACACAGCTAGATCCTATTATTTAATTCAATCGTTACTCATTCTGTGCCATATAAATGTAAATAGTTTAATGTAGTTCCATTTCAATTGCGTAGATCGCGTTTTTGAAAAGTTTATCTTAAGGGATGCTTCATAATAAATTCATCTGTTGACAATTTTGGCGTTCGTCATACTTCATTGTAGGAGTTTGTTTACGTACAAACTTCTTTGTGTTATTATGCGTACTGTTAAAAAATTGTAGTGTCAGAGAACATGTAGGCAAAGCAGCGTAAGGCAAAATTATAAACACTTTTAGGTATATTCAACTGCCCAAAAATCCTTCTTGTAGGACAGGATCCTCTTCACACCATTTTCATCTAAAAATCTACCATTTAAGTTGAGTCCAGATATAAATCCATAACACTCTTAATTCAGGAAACGCCTGTGGTAAACATTTCCTACTGCCGTAAAATTTCCTCTACCATGGAGAGGGCAAATCTTCCTGGCGTTGGCTGTTTATGGCGAACCAATGGGTAACGGCGACCGAGTTGATCAATTTGTCCTGTGCCACAGCTGTATGATTGATGTGGCTCCTACAGCAGTGGCCGAGTAGGGTGCTTTATAGGTTAATGTCGACCATAGATATAACTTAAAAATAAGTATCTTAATCCTTAGATCGAGTTTAGATCTTCTGCAAAGTTGCGGCAGCAAGACACGTCTGCCGGAGAAATGCTTCTCCAACGTCCAGATGACGTAAGTTTCTCTTCTCATTTAGCATAAAGCCAATGATGAGGATATAATCGTTAGAACGTTAACTGTAGGAGCAAACTGAGATATTTTCCAAAAACATCAGCTATTGCTTAAGTCGAATTATATTCGTTATTACTGTGGTCCTTTAACCAAGAACTTCTAGTACAACCTTCCTTAACGGGTTTATATCTAAGGTGATCATTTTGTAGACCAACTTATCGTGTCATACTGTGTCAAAAGTACTTGCGAGATCGAAGAAAACTCCTGCATACTCTTGCTCTTCGAGAGCGTTTTGAATATACTCCGAGAAGTGGACTAATTGGAATTTGGTTTACACTCCAACTCGGAATACGAACTGTTTGCCCTGGATGATCCTTAAATCATCACTGAGTTCTGTTAATCGAGTTAGGGCGATTGCCTCGACTATTTTCTACACGTTAGAGAGAAGGAGGATCGGTTGTTAGTTATGGGGAGAGAGTTGCTTTTTTCCGGGCTTAGCGATGTTGACGATCTCCGCATGCTTCCAGAAGGAAGAGAAATACTGAAGAGGAAGTATAGCGTTGACGACTTTGCAAAGACACTCAATCGCTTCAGAACCAAGTTGATGATACAATCCGACCCTGGAAGCTTCTTGTTGCTTTTAACCTGACAATTAGACACCTATAGATATTGAAGATCCAATGTAAAATATAAACATTGCTCTCTCCATTCACGTTGTTAAATGTAACCAAGATTCAAATTGGAACTGATTGGCTTCAACCATATATATTAATATACACATTGATACTTATACACCGTTTCATGTTACTTGGTAGTTCAAAATCTTTACTGCATGCTGTTTTGCAATGCAAACAAGAATTGATTAAAGTGATTAAGATTAAAGCTCACAGTAAATTAGTAACCAACTGTTAGTTGTGAGCATGTTGTTCGAAGAATATAACACCCTTAGTATTATAAATACTTATAAGCATACTTCGTATTTCCATATGCCTATTTATTTTCTGCACAACATATTAATATACTTCAACTTTATCAGCAACTCTCCTAACTCACATCTGAAATGGAAAATATTTCACTACAATAACGACTACGACATTGATTTATTCCAAATTACAATAGTTAGGATATGTTACACTCACATGCTTGGAATTAAAACTGAGCACAATCAGTTGCTTTCCACACACCTCGCACTCTTCACACACCCTTAACTTCTGCGCTCTCATTCAGAAGCGCGTGTCCGCTTTAGGTAACTGAAGCAACACGAAATCTACTCCAACATATGACATAAAATTTTTGGAATGACTACTTTATTACATATAATAAATACAATAATAAATAAAAAGACCAGGTTTCCTTCTTCTTCTTATAGTAAGTTTATGGATTACGAAGATGGAAAGAAAGCACAATGTTAACTTTAACGAAGGAATTAAAAAGTAATACTTCAATCTCCGCGCCCTTAGGGAGAACAAATATTTACTTTTTTCCGAAATATGATTGCTGCTATAGATTTTAGTAACAGGTTCAGGTACACTCAAGGTATAACCAAGAAGCAAAGGAAAACAGACATCCTATTTATTTGGAAATCTGCACATGAAGTCTGAAATATCGATCTGTAATAAAAAAATGCCTTTAATTTAACCTTTTGCTAATGAATATCTAAATATTCTTGGAACTAGATATTTTATTCAACGCTATAAAGTAATCTGTTCAATAACAAATGTATTATGAATTATATTTAAGGTTTCCCTATGCAAGAAATAAATATTTGGTAACGTTAAATCAATCATCAATCAATTTTCAATCAATATAGCCCCCTTGAAACTAATTATTTATAATTACGTTTATTAAGATTGCAGAAGGATTTTTAAGAAGTTTATTTAACATTAGAACAACATACTAACACAATATAGAGTGTAACGTACGCAAACCTAGAGGCACAAGTTATCTAATAAATAAAACACACTTTTTACTTTGTAACAATATCACTGTATTTCACTTATTTGTGACATGGTATGTCGAAACTGCAGTCACAAATAAGTGAAATATAGTGATATTGTTACAAAGTAAAAAGTGTGTTTTATTTATTTGAACCATGGAATATCACAAAGTAACGGCCAAAAGCGTTAATTATTTACAAGTTATCTATTCAAATTCTAAGTTGTGTCGCCTAATTTAGTAACTTTAGTCCTGTAAACAATTCCGGTTGGATTTCGTTAAATTGTTCCAGGGATAATATTGGTTTTCCAACGGAAGATATTGTATATTTTGCTTGGACTTCTGGCGTTTAGTTATTTATCCTGTTTGTTATTCAAACATAAATCTCCCCCATCCCCCTTGAGGCAAAACGTCATCGCTTTGGGAATCACAATATTTGCCAGCGTATATCGTTTTCATCGTTGTCAAAAACTTCACTATCTTATATCTAAACATATAACATAGGATACAAATTATAAAAAACACAATTGTTAAAATGTTACAGATAAATATATGTTATGCGCTACAAAGTGTAAGGTAGTATGAGAGTCTAAGTATTGGACCCCTCTTTCAATTTTTTTAAATTGTGTATATTATTGATATTTAAGTCAATTGTTTCGCTTAATTTATAATTTGAAGAATTTTAAAAGTATAATTACTAAAAATACTTGTAGTAGGATTGGTCTTCAATAATAAATTTACAAGTGCTTTCCGAAGTTATTGTAACATTGTGTTTGTGTGTGGTGAGAGGCATAAGGGTTTACGAGAAGAAGAAGAAATGTTTAACTTCAATTGTGTTTAGTTTATTCGGACATTCATCAATTACTTCAAATTCATTTTTTGATGATATTACTATTTTACCATTTTTAAGTTGCGTATAAATTTTATATGTATATATATATATATATATATTTCGTGATCTTTTGATATTTATCTTATATGATAGATCTCTATCACTAATAGGTCAATAAAACAAGGCTTGTTTTATTGACCTATTAGTGGTAGAGATCTATCATATAAGATATCAATTTTATAGTCATTACTGATTTTAGCAAAGTACAATTTTCACTTATTCTAAGAGAACACTTGTTTGATGTTGCATGATGCACGCACAATACTTGCTGATCTATTGCCTGGCACTGTTCTTCGGTCCACAATTCTTCTCTCGCACTTTGATGATGGAATTATGCAGGTGATATTAATACTGCGTCTTGTAAGTTCGGAAGCGGGTATATTTAGGAATATTGGTAGATGGGATTTTTAAGAACAGGTATATACGGCACACACACATGTTGAGGAAAACAAATTTTATAAATTCTAAAATATTATAAGGGTGAATCTTTCAATTGGGATCTTTTATAAATTATATGGAGGTGATCTGAAATTGCTGTCAATTCCGAATTTGAAATTACACATATTTCTAAATCGATAATATGGGGAAAAACAAGTCTATATAGTTCGGAGAGTATTTAACATTTTAATTCCGACCTGGTTTTTGTATTGAAGAGGTAGTTCCAAAACACTGCTAGCATTTCCACTAAAGTTGAAGTGAAATTTGCATTGAATTGTTTGCAGATTGGCCAAATGCATATTCGTAATGTGATTCGCCATAGAATTGTACTTTTTATATGTTTTACTCTCTGATTTTGATTTTCATATAGCGAGTGAATGCTTTTATTAATATCAATTAGGTCTTCGTTATCAGGATTTCCGGTAACATATTTAATCGCCGTGGCTAAGACGTTAATTAGGGCTCTTTTCGTTATCTTATTTTTAAATTTATGCAATAGATCTTCTATTTCTGTGCAGGTCTCTTTTAATTGTGGTACACTTTACTACAAGTTGTGCTCTTATGTTCTAGAATGATTTTGACGTTATTTAATAGACTTTTATTACTAGATTCTATGTTACTAACATTAATAGAAAAGTAAAATTTATGGTAACGATTTAATACTTTAACAGGAGGTTTTCTATAAGGTATTCATTAGAGTTAAACTCTTCCAGTTAAAGGGCCCCGCCGAGGTTGCTCAGAGCCGTCCTGCAAATTAATTTTTCGGTCACTTGTCTTTTCTGGCGTAGAGGTTCGCGAGATTATTCGACTTTTCTCTAATACCTGTAATTTTGTTTTTGTTTATGTTTGTTACATTGACTTTATTGAAGCACGGGTCTGTTTTGCGAATGCGTTGTTTCACAAAATACATGGTTACTTCTTGAATCTCGACTGTTCATTCCTTGTTGTGATTTATTCTTTCTAGATTTTCATTACCTTTATTAAGTTGCTTGTGATATAATTCTTCACAGAACGGGAGTAATTCGTTTTTCGTTTCTCAGTGAAGCTATCATAGATGACTGTATTTAAAACCTACTTCATGCGGATGTAAGTTTTCATAAGGTGCATATAAGAATAACAGAGGTGTGTAATTCGTAGAAGAATAAACAGATTGATTATGTAACTACGACAGATATCATTAGGTTTGGTGGAGTTTCGTTTTTAGTTTGTGATTTGTCAATTCTGATTTTTTTCCAATAAAATGGATTGAACCCTTTTTATTGGGAAATCTAAACTACTGTTATAATTATTGGTGTAGTATTAATTTTGAATCGCTTACAATATATTTGGAATATCTGGCTCTTAAATTCCTTTCCTTCATCACAGACAATCTTTTTAGAATAATTATGACGGGAGAGGTAGTGTCTTAATTTATTTAGAAGCGTAATACCGGTCAGGTCTGGAATACAGTATGCCTGTGTTTATATCCAAAATAAATCTATAAGTGTTAAAAAGTTCGTGTCCATCGAAGGCAAATATGTGTACAATATCAAATGGTTTTCTTGATAATGGCCGCCAAAGTGTGTTTTTTACGGAGTTCACTCGTATTTACCTAGGAGACAAGTCTCGCATTCGTTTATAATTTTGTTGACTTTATTTTTCATGTCTGGCCAATAATATTTGAATTTTAAATGATTGTATGTTTCAGCAATACCGTTGTGTTTTTTAGAATTGTACTCTTGGATTACATTTAACCATTGTTCGGTATTTCCGATATGCTTGCTAGTGTGTTACTTTTCAGGAGTTTTACAGTGCTGTTAAACAGGGCTTGGCAGATCTTAATTAACAGTGCTTCTAATGAATGATCGCAAAAATATATGTCGCATAATTGTTTGGGGTCTATTATTTGTTTATACCTTGATGGTCATTTCGGACAATTGTGTTTAGAAAATGGTTGCGTATACTTAACATTACATTGGTCTCCTAATTTCATGATGATGCGATTAACGAATTGATTTACAGGTTTCTACGATATGAGTATTGTAAAAATTGGACTTTCAACGGATGTATATTGGAGTGTCATTAGAAGGCGTCTCATTTTTAGGGGTGTCGTTTTCGGAGGTGTTAAGAATTTCGTCGTAGTCGGTTAGAGTTGTCTTTATTCAAATCTACGTAATACGAAAATAAATCTAGGTCGTCGTTATTAACATTTTCTTTAGTATTCATTTCGGAACGTTACGGAATTTTCCTTGCCCTTTTCTATACATATAATACGTTATATTGAAATTCTTCGAGTTTAAGCCTGCATCTGATTAATCGGGAATTGGAATCTTTTAAAAGAACAACTAAATAAATGGTTGTGATCGGTCTTTATCTGCAGTTCTCGGCCGAAAAAGTATGCCTGCATGTCTCGACTATTGCAAAGAGTTCTCGTTCGTAGAATAGTTGCGTTCTACACTATTTAGGGTTCTCGATTAAAATGCAATGGGCCTTGTAACATTCAACGCTTCTGTTGTTACGTACGTCTTACTAAAATCGGGGTTAGCAAGTATCGGGCCGTTGGTTAACAGTTCTTTACAATGATGAAATGCTTGCACATAGTTTGGATCGGTTACGTCTATTTTTGTTCCCTTTTTCAGACACCGGGTAAGTGGCTCTTACCAAAGTTCTTAATCAATCGTCTGTAATATCCTACAAGTCCTAAACATGCGAGGATTTCTTTTATGGTCTTTGACATAGAATAGTCTTGGACTGCGTTGATTTGGACAAGATTTGATTTAATGCCACTTGAAGTGACGACGTGACCGAGGAAACCTACTTCCTTTCTCAGAAATTCCGATTTGGCAAGTTGTACTTTCACGTTATAGCGTTTCAATTAGTCGAATACTGGTTCGATGTGCAAAAAGTGATTAATCTAGTTTTTTGGCAGTATCCAGACAGGGAAACTGTATGGAGAAATGCCGGGGTGGATGATTCTATTATTTAGTAAGTTTTCCATTTTGGGTTTGAATTTAGTTTTTGGGATGATACAGATGACGGAATGTCGTACGTATTTGATGTTTTACTGCATTTGTGAATATAAGTTCTATGTTTTCAAAGACAAAAATATCTTTATATTGTCAACGTAAGAATATTCGTTTCCTCTTCATGGTTGAGGTGTACAATGCGCAAACTATTTGCGACATCTCGACTTGCGGATTCATTACTGAGATCTCTATTTTCGAAGTCAGAGAGGAATTGTGCTTCTAATTAAACATGAAAATTTACTTCTACCTCGCGTTCGTCTTCGAAATGAATTGTACAAGTACCTTGTTTGGCATAGGTGTATGAAATCGAAGTTGGAATTACAATATTACCTACGCGAGTTTCTTCGATTAATATTTGACCTTCCTTAATGTTAACGGAGATTTTGATTTGACTTTTTATTACCTCCTTGGAAGGTTGAAAGTTATTGGAATTAATTCTATAAAAAATGGTATTCTTATGGGACCTACTTGTAATGTTCTCCTGTTGTAATCTATATTCGCTCTTAGTCTTTTGCAAATCGTCACTTCCAAGGACAGCATAGAATCCGCCATTGTGCCATTGTAGAATGCGAAAATTTACTTGGTCATCGATTCCAAATTCCTGAAGAATCATTATCGCTAGCTTGACATAAGCTTCTTACGGAAAGGGGTTTGTGGATTATGTGATTTTGGAATTCAGCGAATGCTGGGCCGGAATTAAGAATGCAGTCTGATGCTCTTAAATTTATCAATATCTTAAGGCCTAAACTGCGGATGGTTATGAAAGGTATTGTAGTTTTGCTTTAGAACTGAACTGAATTTAGATAAATTTGAGGATCTAGTGACGCTTCTATCTGAAAATTTTCGTGGCTTTCATCTACTTCGTTATAGGGGAATTGGTCTTGATTGTATACAAGATCAGTTTCGAAGCCAATTTGCTCATATTTACTTTTCTTCAGTAGGTTCTACATTATACAATTCCTCTAAATTAAGGGGTTCCTAAACTTCTAAAAATTAGGCTGTCTGTATAGGACAGATTTAAACGTATTGGCGGTGGCAATTGCCATATTTATTGGTGTTGGCATAGTTGGTCTCTTTACATGGCTGTTATTAAAAGGTGAATTACCATTGGGATTTCTAAATACATGTACCGGCCCAAGCGGAAATAGGGCGGCGTTATTGGCTACATTTCGTGGAGTTGGTAGCGAGAAGTGTTGTAATTGTGATTTAAGCGGAAATTAAAAAAATGTGCTGACGTGAATATTTGGTTATGAAATTGAGGCGTTGAAGATGGCTTATTGAAATCAGATTTGTAGGGCTTTGAGGGACTCCTTTATCTAATGAAATTCAAGAAGTGAATTTGTTGTTTATGATTGTCGTAATTCCCAAGGTGTAACAGTCTTCTAGTGCGACGATTATAACTATATGTATGTATGTGCCCTAAAACATAATTCTGGTTCTATGTGATAAATCTAATCTAAAAGATAGATTTCTGGTTTACGCTTTTACATATTATGTATGGTATATCTAGTCTTTACTTTCTTTTTGTATGAACGTTAGAATCTATCACCTACCGTATACACAATGCGTAAGATGTATATAACTAATACGTTTAATATATCTATCCATTTAAATTTTCATTTATTTCTTTATCTATATGTTCAATAATGTTCAATGGCACTGAGGATTTAAGGGTTGTTATAATTTGAAATTGTTATACTTCAATACATCGACAAAAGCATAACTCGGAATCTGGAAGTAACTTCCTCTTGATGAGTCATTTATGAATTAAATTAATGTCAACAAGTGTATGAATATCATAATTCGTACCGTTTCGTTGTACTAAACGATAAAACAAATTCGAAAACAATATACGGTAATTATTTTTGTGTTGGAACTAAATCACGTTGCAGGGAAATTTCTGTTTAGAATTTCATTTAGTCAGACAATGCGAGATAATTAAACGGAGTGCGCCATTAACTGGGTTATTAGCGCTTTTATGACTGTTTTCTATTAGGCATCAAGATGCCGTAATACAAATTCATTTTAAACCGAAATGTACCAGTGTATTCACCATTTTATTCGTTTAAACTGCCTTGTCTTTAACGGAATCAGAAGAAATAAAAGCAATACTTTGGGATATTTACACCGGCAAATGAAACAGAATAATAAAACTTGAACCATCAGCCCGCTTTCTACAACATTATTGAAATAAAGCATCATTAAACGCAGCCATGTACTAGGATAAATGCCTGAGATACATACATGTATCTATATCATGCATGTACATATATCAGACCAAAGTCTTCGTACGTCAAATAAATAGGTTAAAATGAGAATAAGTAGCGCAGAAGAGTTTGTTTTGTTGACAGTGGCGTACGCGTGCACAGTTATATCTATTCACGCAATCTTTAAATTTAGTTTGCCACAAACTCGGATAACGTTTTTATCAATAAATTCTGTCATAAAACTTTTCCAACAATTTCTCAAATCTGCGATTATGCAAATACCACGACAGTCTGCATATAATAACTGCACTTGAATTGCAAAAGATGTTTACGATTTTCACGCTGCTCCTTGATATCCCATTAACTGTCACAATCAATTTCATCTTGGCAATTTAGCAACCTAGCAAATGTATTTTGATTTTGTAACAGTTGTTACGACCATTTGTTACAGTTTTATGTTTTGTTCCTATTGGCTTCTTGCTTCAACTTTTGCCGTAGATGGCGCCCCGCTTTCGTAGGTTTCTGATAGAAATCGCGCATGCAGATGGACGTGTTGTCATTGTGCTTCTAACGTTCAGTCGCTTTTATGTCTCGTCTATCGAGGATATACACGGAAACTCGACTCCGGGAAATGTAATAGTATCGTTGTATGAATCTGGAAGTTTCGCTTCCTCAATGTTGCTGTTCGAACTAATCGGCCACATTAAGAATTTGCTTTTCGCTCATTTGTACGTGAATTTTCCTTTTTTGTTAATTACGATGTGGTTATTTTTCTCCTTTACGTTGTTGTAGGGATAGGACTAGGGATAGTAGGTATAGGACTAGCTAGTAGTAGTACTATCCCTAGTCCTATAGGACTAGTAGAGAGTTAACATTTATTTCTGAGAACATCTGAGAACTATCGTAGGAGCTAGAGGTCGATTTAGTCTTCAGGTTGCTGTGGTCGGTTGGTTTAAATTTTTACACGACATTTTTACACCAAGTGTGAGAAAAACCGCCATCTTGTACAGTTTTTGTCACGATACGGAATACCATGCAGTACGAAGTTTGACAACCGGAAATTCGTTACGTTACGTCCGGTTGTTATTTATATTTTTGACTTGTTGAGTTTTGGGAAAATTCCCTAGAATCTTTAGCTAATTTATTCTTACTTTTGGAAACATTCAATCCTTTTACTATTTTAAGGGAAAGAGAGAGAATCAGATTGGTTTTCGGGTAAAAAGGGCTTTCCTTACGTTTGCTATTAAATACTATATTTGTAGAACGAAATATTTGACTCTTTTAGTAGGGTATTAAGGTAAGTAAGGGCACTGGAATTCCAATGGTTACTAAGAGTGTGTAAACCTTAGATAAAGAGATGCTGTTAAACGTCATTCTCTCGCCTCAATTCATTTTTTTAATTTCTTTCATGTTATTTTTAAATAGATTGTTCAAGTAGTTTTGCTGGTCACTTGACAGAATAAAGGTCCAGAACGTAGATGATTCGGATAACCTCGCATCACCTACGAAAAAAGCTGGACTCTGACTCCAGACAGTCAAATGTGATCCAGTTCTATAACTGGAAAGTGGCGCATTGTTACTAATTTCCTCGAACTTGAACCTACGCCGTTTCCATTGGGCCAGCACGACCTGGATCTTTATTACCATCTAAGCGGGTGATTCGAACCGTAACGACGAACTTCCGTAACGGTCACGTTTCGGACTTTTCCGTTTAGCATTTTCTTTCATTATTACAATTTAACCAAAATTGTTAGAAGCCAGTAACACAGTGAAAGTTAAAGTTAGATGAATATTAACTAGCAATTTAGAAAATGAGTTTAACATATCTTAAACTTAATTAATAGTTACCCTCCAGAGCCCTTCTCAGTGCCAAACGTAACAAAACAAAGTATCCTTAAACAATTTTCTGTCCCAAATAAGATACTGGTGATACTTAATTCCCCGTTTTCCACTAAGGATGGCAACTTAGTTGCCAAAATACGTATCTGTTATTATTGCCGGAAGGTGTGGTAAGGCTAACTTTATTTCTTTTATATAAAATTTCCTGTTCAATGAAGGATGAAACCATAGTGTTTGAGGGTTCATATATTCACAATATCTAAATGGAAAATTATTGTACACAAATTTTAAATGTAATTAATATTAACCAAGATATGTATGGGTTCGCGAAACAGATATGGAATGCACATACCTCCACGATGGTGCAAAAGCTTTTACGGTAAATTTAGTTGCAACAAAATATGAAAGATTTCCTTAGTTCACGAAATATTCTTCATTGCACGCACTATGCAGTTTAAAAGATCATTATTAACAAATGGCATCATGTAGAAGGAGAAAAGAAAATACACATACCAGCACCACACTATGCAGTAGATGCAATAAATTGAAAGATGCGTGAATTCAGGGCAATCGTTTAATTGGTTATCCACACCATAATGTTGAAAGAAAATATGTCGAGAAAATTGTGTTTAAAGTTTGAAGTCAATTTTTCTATTAATTCATTGTCTATTTTCAATCAATAACTCCGGGGCTACACAAGCACTCTTTGTCTACATTTTAAAATTTTATTGACTTACCTTTTTCTATTCCTCGAATGTTTCCTTTTGCGAGCGGAAATCGTTCCACGCACGGTCACTTTCAAGCAGGCATTGTTCTTATCCTGCGATATCATAAGGCATTGTACAAGCAAATTTAAAATTGAAATTAAAAAACAAAGCACCGTGGTTTACAATATATACAACAACGAATACAAAAACTAGTGTGCTTCATACGTACTTTAGTGGAAATATTGAAAACCAATGTATCTTCTGTGACGCACTTTTTAAACAGCACTAGAATTCAGTTAAGTTACTGCGCAAACAATAGCGTCCTAGCTCATAGCCACCTTGCAAAAATTTGGCAGTGGTCGGAACTGTTAGCGTTATCCAGCAGTTCATGCATTAATCAGTAAAAACAAGAAAAGTTTGGCTGAAATCTCCTAAGCGAATTCTGAAATTTACAAGTTCTGTTCAGGAATTCTCTAGTTGCAATGGATGTAAAACTAATTGCGTAACCTTATGCAGTTATCTCCGATTACAGTAAGAGTTTGCAGGATACTTCTTTGTCATTGGAATAATCAATAACATTTATGCGAACGCCCGAGGCCACGTTAAATCAACTTATTGATTCTAAAGGCCAAAAAATTGCTGAAAAATTACGTTTGGTTTTGCGGAATAATTTTCATTACGTTAAACTTCCTGGTGTGTTTCAGAGTGACATTAAAAATTTGCAAATTTTACCTCGATTGATATCAAATATTCTTTGCTACATTTAGATTACCTGTAACTTAAAACATTCTGTGCGAATGAACAATGTTATTGTGATGAAATTGTATAATGTACCAATTGTTACCTGCCAAGGTAGTGTAAGAGAAGAGAAGTTGCTGAGAGGAGCAGTTAGTAAATTAAGTCTTGAGAGTGATGGATGGCTTGTGTCTGAAAGAAACGATTAACGTTCCTAAAACCTGTGTTAGTCAGATCTCATTCACCCGCAAAGTTTTGTGTTTATATACAATTAAAATTATTATAAAGTAATAGAAAGAACTGTATGTACATAGATCCAAAATATAGTGCATAATACTAAACTTCTTAATTTACTGGTTAATTAGACAAGTTTGCTCGATTCTCAGCAAAGTAAGTAGGATGTGTAGAGGTATTTCTTAATGTCTCATTAGCACTCAGTTGAATCAGTGTAACATTCCAGTGTACAGCTATCAATATCTGTTCAATTTGCCAGAAGACGATTAACCTTCCTATACTCACGCATACGGTCTGTGAGACCGATTTATATAGTATAGTATATGTCTTTCATTTTGACGTGAGTATAGGAAGGTTAAGAAATTTAATTCTCGGTCGAAATGGTAACTTGGTGTCAAGGAGTGTTTTTGAGCGGTAGAAGCCGTCTAAGAAAAAGAAAGAAATGTGGGTAGAATTCCATCGTAAACTTTACTCAGTTTATACGGTTAAGAAAATACGTAAGAATAGGAGTACGCATATATATGTGTGTACACAAAAGATGTAAAATTTACTATTAATTAATCATAGATAAGTATTTCCCTGACGACGTAGCCATCATCCTCAAACCGTATGTTACCAAATGAAATACGGCTGCAAACTTTATTTATTTAACAAACATCACATGATAGGACTAGTGAAAAGTTCTATTTGTAGAACTTGGAGAAGAGGAAATTTCGAAAGATGTCCTCTGTATGTGATAGGGGCTGAACAGCCAGAAAGAACTTTTCAGTAAAAGAGCTTTTCAGTTGCAAGATGGTAGCTTTCATTGAAGGTCAAATGGAGTAAATTATAATTATTAGATATTAATCTATGAGCCAATGAGCTTCAATGCGGTGGACGATTATCCACATCCATAAAAGGAAAGCTATTACTCCTCTCCATACCGTGATTTTTAAATAACTTCTTACATTCTATTTGTTGAAATCTCTATATTATAAAAGTAAGCCTCTATATTGTAAGAAAATTATTACTACTTCTACTACTACCATTAACGGTAGCAAATTACAATTAGTAAAATGGAGGATAAATCTACAGATACCTTGGACTTGTGATAGCCAAGCTTTCTAGATTTTCAGGCATAAAAATAATGTAGATTTAGTGTATGATAGTGAACAAACTGACAACAAACCAATGTTTTATTGGTTTACTATCGTATTATTTTAGTGGACTTACTACAAACAGACTAGGCCCAATGGAGGACATTATGTTGGACTACAGTTTGTTAAGTGGAATGAAGAACTCAAATGTAGTTAAGGACTAAGAGAGGACGAGAAACTTATGTCGACCGTATTACTCTGCTTCGTACTGCGAACTGTAACTAAAACATAAGCTATCGGACGGTGTGAGTTCACACATTTACATTTACTCACAATTATGTGTAACGCTAATTTCTAAAGTATTCATATATATATATATATATATATCCTTCCTATACTCACGCATACGGTCTGTGAGACCGATTTATATAGTATAGTATACGTCTTTCATTTTGACGTGAGTATAGGAAGGATATATATATATATATATATATATAATACTAGTAAACGAAATAAATAGCTTACTTATATTAATACAATTTATACGATCCTTTTTGGGAAGTAAGCGTTAGACATTAGATGACATTAGATTGCAGCTATTAGCATTTACCCCTAATGACAAAGGATATAGCTAAAGTCCATTTACATATTAGTTATATATCTAACCGTTGGGTAACACATTGACCCAATTACATAAGGATTAAGCTTAATAGGCCTGTTAGTTCAAACCCTTCTTCCCAACACCGCCTATATTACCTTGTGGATGACGTACAACCTCAAAATAGTAAATAAAAGTTACTGCTGGCACGTGTACATCCACATTGGTTAAGCATTTACTTCAATACTTGTACCGTCTAATAAGAATATGTATATTTCATCAATAAAAATTCTAACGATGCGTTTTGTCGTTGCCAGAGATTGTAACAAAAGCGTGTATAAAGAGGACCTACAATTAATTTAATCGCACTTCCATGGATCCAAAACTCCTAAATTATGTAACGTAGATTATCAGAAAATTTATAAGAAGCACATCTACAAGACCGGAGCTGAATTCGGGATTGGCATAAATTATTTATGTCTAAATAGCATGCGATTAATAATAGGTAAAAACAAAATTAAAGGTATTAGTTGCCACAAGGCGGTTAGGTTTACCAAAGGTTTGGTCACATCAGTCAATACACTGAAAGTACAAAATCAAGTTCTGTAAATAGTTTTAGAAATATTAGTAACTGTCATTGTAAAGGTTTAACAAACGATAGACCTTTCAACAAACACCTGTCTTGTTCGCTGTATATAGACTATTCTTTCAGCCGACAAGACGGGCGTTTGTCGAACCTTAGTGATTAATATCTACACTTCAGCAGCAGTTTGCCATGTATAAAATATGTATAGCATTACTCATAATACCATATTATGACTAATATACTACAAGTTCATTCATCCATTGCCCTGTAAGGCAAACTTCCACTACTGATAATGTTGTTGTTATTCCTGAAAAGTTCACAAGATACTTCGTGTGAAGTAATAACAGTTAATGGCAGCAAGTCAACATTAGCGTGAAGGAACAGTAGTGACCTGGCTACCAAATTCTAAGTACTAGGGCCTACTACTAAAGTCACAACATACTACTACTTTAATGAGTACTTGCTCCAAACCTAGAAATTATTTTCTATTGAGTCTAGCAACGAAACCTAAATCGAAATAGTTCTGATAATGTAAGTTAGACTTTGGACAAAGATCAAGTCTAAGTGTTGAATTAATCTTCTTCCTTCCTCTGCCACAATTATCCGAAGATAGGAGAGTCATGTAAAACCAATGAATATGTTCAAACGGCAATGATCACGATCCTTGGCGGCATTCCAAAAATCAATTTTACTTATCAAAACTTCCGTTTCGTTCTTAACAGAAGGTGTACAATGAATTTAATAAACGTTTAGTATAATAAAATATAATACAATACAATATAATATAATATAATATATTAAATGTAGAAGACTCTCTATAAACGACCTAATAATAAAAAATTAGGTTCGTTAATGGTTTTTTTTTATTATTAGGTCGTTTATAGAGAGTCTTCTACATTTAATATATTATATTATATTATATTGTATTGTATTATATTTTATTAAATTTTGGCTCTCGAAAACACGATCGCTATTTTTATTCGTCGCTGAACGCGATGTTACCGGGTATGCCAATACATCTCCTGCTCGGAAGATGGGGTCATTATTTTGACCGTATCCATCTCGCCGAGATTACGACGTATCACCTGGAAATGTTCACTGTATCACTCGCAGAACGATATACTGTACTGACGAGTCCTAATGAGGACGAAACTAATTAGTCTGCTGTTGCGTTTTGCGATTGACATAGTCAACATTTCCTACAGGATTATTGGCATATGCAAATTGTGCTTACTTTGTAGGCTTTTGCACGGTTACTTGTTAACTGCCCATTAACGAACCTAATTTTTTATTATTAGGTCGTTTATAGAGAGTCTTCTACATTTAATATATTATATTATATTATATTGTATTGTATTATATTTTATTAAATTTTGGCTCTCGAAAACACGATCGCTATGTTTAGTATAATAATTAAAAATGGCAAAAGTTGAAAGCAGCTGATTTATGAATGACAAATTAATTATGTCCAATATCACTTGTTTTTCTTGTGTAGAAAGTTTTTGAATGCCCCTACCTTATCCTAAATTCGCAACTCCCCAGATAGTTGCTTTCAGAACAAAATAAACTCCAAAACATCTTCATACTATTCAATCCAGGCAGGAGGACTAAAATAAAGCGTTTTGGGTCCGACCTATTGCCTAATATTTACAACATAAATACCAACAACTAATAACAGAGAAATTGCAACGTATCCAAGCGACACTGCACTACTGGTAGAGGTAGAGGATCCGCAAGTCGCTTCTGAGTACTCACAATATGACCTAAAATCTACACAAATAACATCTACTACTCGACAACTCATCTGCCCTCTGGTCAACTTTAATACTACATTATATATAGTCAACAAAATTAAATAACTCCGAACCGAAAACTCACATGGCAGGCGCACATCTTACCTAAGAAAATACAAATAAACTTGAAACTGCAAGATATGAACTGTATAATAGGTCGTAAAGTCCACCTAAGTACACATAACAAGTATTTATTAGACACATGCATCATCAAGCTAATCTAGACGCACCATGTGCTAAGCCAAAAATCATCCAAAAAGATTAATCGAACACTGTCAGGCTGCTCCTGAATGCTTCCTGTTATATTATCAACTATCACTGAAGAATTAAACGATCAGTATTCAAAGTAGGTCAAGAGAAATGTATATGTATATTATTAGGTATACACATTTCTTGGAAAATAAAGGGAGTTATTAAAAAAGCGAGCGTGTGTTTAAAAAAACCCGCAGATTTATATTGCACGTTTTGTAATAGTGTACCTTTAGCTTATTGATATGATTAATGTTTTGTTCTTCCTATCAGGGCAAATGCCAAATAAATATACAAGCAAACGTCATAATATCTAATGATCTATATAAATCTCCGCCCTTGTTATTGTAACTTTTACTGTTTAACCCTTTGCGGCACAGTGGCACTCTGAGGTGTCACCTTTTTTAGAACAGTTTCTTGAGATTTTGAAGTAGTCTTAATTCGATTCAATCAATATTTTTTGGTCTTATGATGATGGGATGTTACAGAATCAGAATTAATGCACAAAGGTAGGAATTTGTTTATTTATTTATTTATAATAATAAACAAATTCGAAAAATCAGCTCTTTTTTGAAAAAATTCATTATTGAAGAAATTTCTGAGCGTATCCTCACAGAAAACTTCATACAGAGGTTTTCGGGGTCGCTAATTACGAATCTGACTTTAGATTTTGGAAATTCAAGATGGCGGATCCAAGATTGCGGGCGAAAATTTGAAATATCACTGGATTTCATTGAAAATTATTATGCAGGGGTTTGTGGAGTCGCTAATGACGAATCTGACTTTAGATTTTGGAAATTCAAGATGGCGGATCCAAGATGGCGGGCAAAAATTTGAAATATCACTGGATTTCATTGAAAATTATTATACAGGGGTTTTTTGAATCGCTCATCACGAATCTGACTTTAGATTTTGGTAATTCAAGATGGCGAATCCAAGATGGCGGATCCAAGACGGCGGCATAAGATTGTAAATTTCACCGGGTGCTCAAAAAATTTGCGGAATGGAAGTATTCGGACTTGAAGGTTACGAAGCTGAACTCACATTTTTGTGAGAGGATATTTATAATTGTCAGAAATCCGGGATGATATAATCAAAAAAGAGAGCCGCTTTCAGCCGAACCCCGGAGATACGAAGGAGGACGTGGCGGTTATTATCTCCATTTTTTTTGTTTTTTGTTTTTTGTATTTTTAATTTTTTTCCTTTTTCCAATTCTTACTCATTCTATCATTTTATTCTTCTTAGTTTCTAGTTAATTTTTCATTATTTATTTTACCTTTTCAACAATGATACTTTGAGAAGCAGTTTCTCTCAAATTGCAAACATAATGGTACGTTGCATGTATCACACATCCACTGAGTTCGTTTATTATTCGTTTTTGTACTGCAAAGCACACATCGTCTTTTATTTTCAATGTGTATTGGCATATGAGCTGATTGAAAGTGCCTTTCTTCAATAGATACTTGTGGTTTATGAGAACCGATAATTGAAGACTGACGCTTCCTCCCTTTTTTCGTTGGACTTGTACGAGAAACCAATTCATTTATTACTAGCAGCCTAAACTTTTCCAATGTCACAGAGTTACCGGTGTTCATTTTCGTATATATGATAAAAGAATTTACAACCACCACATCAATAAAGTGCCAAAATATTCTGTGCCACCATTTCTTAGATTTTCGATCAATTTTATACGTGGATATCAAGCGATCTGCGTTATCAACAAAACCCATGTATTTATTGTAATCAGAGCACATAACAGGACAATCTACTTTTACTGAAGTGCCATCTTTTTGCCTCCGATTTGCAGTTGTAACTTCAGATGGATCATGATAATTTGATAGAAAATATACACCTTTTCTATCCATCCATTTTATCCAACAAATACCAATCTTGGACGTTCGAAAATCATATTGTCCATGTTCCATTTGTTTGTCAGGCATTGCAGATTTTGGTAATCCAGTGCGATTAGATCGTACAGTACCAGAAGCTAATACTTTTTCTTCTTTCAGTGAAATCAATAAATCAATGCCAGTAAAGAAATTGTCAAAATACACGTGATGATTCTTGCCAACAAGTTCACGGGTCAGATCCTTCACAACACGTGCTCCTAACTGTTAGATTCGTCTGCTCGAACCCAACATTTATACCCACGTTTTATCGGCTTCGCTGGCAAATATTGCTTGAGACTACTACGACCTTTGAATTTTATCATAGACTCATCAATTGATTGATATTTACTTGGTTTCCAATGTATTTTAAAAGTTTCTTCAAGTCTATCCAGTAGTGGCCTCGACTTATATAATTTATCATAGTTCGGTTGACCTTTCTTAGGTTCTGTCCGATTATCAGAAATGTGTACATTACCTAAAATGAATCCAAAACGAACAACAGGCATCAACGAACTTATAAATGAATTATTCAATTTTGGATCACATGACCAATAATCACGATATGAAGGTCATTTTTATCCCCATCAGAATATTTATTCCTAAAAATGTACGTAATTCATCTCTCGTTAGCAATGTCACATTACGTGATTTGCTTTCTATATAAATATTTGTCTGCTGAACTATTACATCTAAAATATCTTGTGGGAAAAGACATGAAAAAAATTCTGAAGGGGATTTCACATTATCTGGGATGTTTGGTCCAAAATTAGCAGTAAATGGTCTGTCTGTTCTCTCTTTCCCTTTGTTGGTCCATATTTCATTACCAGATCATTCTTCTTCATCTTCGTCTGAATCATCCGTACAAGCATCCTCACAATCATTTTCTACATAAATAAGATTCGACTCATTATCGTCACTATCTGAATCAGCAAGTCCATCTATAGACTCCGTATCACTAGGAATATCAGTAATTTCCATTTCAAGAGATAGACAATAAAAATATTTTTTGAACTCTAGATGTAAAGACAAAATCAGTAGATTAGAAGAATGAAGTTACCAAATGGCTGTACTCACATAAATTTCAGCAATGAATTTTGATAAATTATTACTAAAACCATCCGTGGGATTTCAAATCTGTAGTCATTATATTGGGTCCACCGTTCGGAAAGTCCGAAATATGAAATCAGATTCGTGATGAGCGATCCAAGAAACCCCTGTATAATAATTTTCAATGAAATCCAGTGATATTTCAAATTTTTGCCCGCCATCTTGGATCCGCCATCTTGAGTTTCCAAAATCTAAAGTCAGATTCGTAATTAGCGACCCCACAAACTCCTGTATAATAATTTTCAATGAAATTCAGTGATATTTCAAATTTTCGCCCGCCATCTTGAATTTACAAAATCTAAAGTCAGATTCGTAATCAGTGACCCCGAAAACCTTCATTCTCTAATTTTCATGAGAAACCGTTCGTTCTAAAAATGTGTGCCGCAAAGGGTTAATGTGTGTGAGAAAGTGTTTCGTATAAAGAAAAAAGAGTTCTGTTCTTTCTTTATACGAAACACACTTCGCCGTCACCATCACATGCAATTATAAATATAGTAAAGTACCCTCACAGTACGGAACTGAGTCTAATAATACATCTTTTGAACTTACATCTATAATTCGCTTTGATTTACATAAAGTAAGGTACATAAATGGATTTATTACAGATTTGCCTTAATTTAAAGTACTAGTATATTACGTCATTACTAAATTACATTACTTTTTAAATATCATACCTACACCGAAAATATACATACGTAATCATTTGTTAAAATGACAGTCACGTGTGGTAATAATTAATGATACAATTACATACAAATACTACGCCATATGCTTAACAAGATTACTAGAATAATACTTAGCGCATCTAACAATATTTAGGTAGCAAACAAGCATTGTAATAAATTTCTTGCAAATCCCGCGCCTCCACCAAAACGTCAGGTTCTCTTCAATCAATTCGTTATAAAGTTGAACTTCTTCTTCATTGTTGTCTCGGCAGAGACATGCGGTTATCACTTTATTTGTGTCCAGTTTTCTGTTAGAAAGCCTATAATTACTAACTAAAGAATGCTGTACGGCATTTGCACGTCAATGTATTTTCATATTTAGTTGATAGATCGTTATTGAAACTAACTTTTCTCGCTTTACTTTATTAACTCCTAATCCTAAAATAGTACAACTCAGTTTATTATAAAAATGCATTGCACTACCTAACAAAAATTAAAAGCAACTGAATACTTCCAAAGAAACAATGTAACTTACTCTGTATTGTTGATGGAAATTAGAAATTTTTATCAACGTTTTTCAGAAATAGCGATACCGATGGGGTTCTCTAAAGTTTGCAATCTTAAGTCATAATTTAATAATTAATTGTTTAAGAAATCTATAGAATTTTAATGTTTGTGCACTAGTAGTAAATCTACTGTGGTGTAACTTTAATGAAGGGACAGATTTATGATGTAACAAAGAAAACTGTAATACCGCAGAACAGGGGGCTAATAATAAAATATTCATATTGTTACTTGTTCATGCTGTCATGGAGAATGCGGCGACAGTATAATAATAATAGTTGCTAGAATACAAAACGTTGGGCGTCAAGTAATTTTACGCACAATTACAAAAAACTAATTTCAGATTAATTCACATTTCAAACATACCTACACATGCATAAATACCAGAGAAATGGAATACCAGTACTGGTGATTATCAGAAAGTTGTTGGAAGAGAGGCATACAGAGAAAAGATTACCAGGGAACTATGTTAGACATTACAAACCTCTGGGAGAGAAATAGTCAAAAAGAGCAACATAGGAACTAAGAAATTCTAAATTTTGTATAGTGACTAATTCCATAAGAAGCTTTTTGTGCATTCCAATTGAAAAGGAAGTTATGTATCTTAAAAAAAAACTTATTTTATAAATATAAACAATATAATAATATAAACACATATCTACAAATTTCTTAAGAGAATTACAGTCGAACTGCTATGTAACACACTTAAGTTTGACAAATTTCTTAAGAGAATTACACTCGAACTACTATGTAACACACTTAAGTTCACACACTTCGTCATATAAGAAAAGAAGGGCAATAAGGACGCGTTTTCGCTACCACTAATATACACAATATTGTAGATATGTACAGTACTAGACTTTATTATCCGGACAAAATCAAACAATGCTTCGGGGTTATCTAAGACAAAGAGGAATTAGGAGTAGTGTCGCATTTATAAGATTATTTTGATTCCCATCCATGTTACTAAAACGGTTTTGAGCACATTACGAAACCATCAAAAATGCATCTGGTATACATAAGCATGCTTATACGGCTAAAGACATTGCACTTGGAGTATTTTATTGGAATAAAATAGAATATATTTCGGTTACTTTAAGGGTAAAGATAATTTTATTTGTTTTTAAAAATTCAGTATCCATCTAACATAGTATACTAAAAATTCAGAACTAATTTAACGTTATCAACTTTTTAGGTAGACTAGGAGGAAGAAGTCAATTGTGTAATAAAAATTATTTTATAGGTAGTTCTCACACGCAATTTAAACCTTTTGGCAAAAATTCAAAAAATTTAAGTTTTGTCAGTAATTTAATAAATAGTTATTGTTGAACACACTACCGCTGCTTTAATAATAAATATTGTACTGAGAATTTAGTTAATTTATTAAACAAAATTGCACCGGACTAGCTCTTAATTAATGATATAAAAAGCGTAAAATATAACAAATTATATTTCTAAATTGTGAAAAATATTTAACATAAAATAAAGATAATTACCTAGTGCTGTGTGTGCGCGAGTATAATTTCCTTTATTCGATGATTCTGGTATGGTTCTTCCTATGTCTCCTCTCTTGAATTCCTTCTTCGATGCAGCTCTATTTTCTATGGATTCTTTCCTCTCTTAACTTCCTTTTTCGGTGTGACTCTATTTTCTATGGACTTTTCTTTTCTTAAATTCTTTCTTCTCCGGTGTGGTGAGGTTCTTTTATTCACTTGTACCTCCTTTAAAACCCTTTTGGTCCAAAATATGTTTTAAAGCTTTTTGTCGACTTATCTATCTTGTCAATTTTCTTGGTCGTCAACCAAACAAACTTCTTTTTTTCCGGAAAGCAGGACTGCACTACATTACTTCTCCGTTGTACACGAAACGGAAATCTTTAATTCACCATGATTTCAGTTCATCCAAGGCATAACGTTGTTATAGAAAGCTGTGTTGTTAATGTCCATGTATTCTTAGTTATTTATTTCCAGTGGCTATTAGGAATTCTTGTGATATGAAAGTGTTGAATGTATGTGTCTTAATGTTTACAAAGCTTTTCTATCTTTTGATCGATGCTTTTTATAACAATTAATAATTTTATTTCTTGTGACATTGTTTTCTTCCATTAAACGTCTTTGGCTGGAGTTAAAGTAAGAAACTAACACCCGTGGGGTAATAAAATGCTTCAAAGGTGGTGTGCGTGGTATCGAAAAGGTATAAATAGAACCCCAAGAATAAAGCGAATCTCACTTGAAGACCATAACCCCAACATTAACTACGAATTTAATATATATTGAATTCTAGTAAATGATAAATTTTTTAATGGTAAATAACCGTTCGAGTATGACTATAGTACAATATAGATATATACTTTGAATATTTTCAGACTTTTCAAACTATTCTGTTATAAATACAGCAGACTACTATATACATCCGATAGAGTGTAGTATACGGGTTCTGCCAGTGCTTAGCTTGGGCCTGGGGTCACGGGAGTTCGAGCCAGACCGAATAAAGAACATTGCTGTGAAAATCAGATCGAATAAGATAAAGCGTGAGGCGTGTAAACCGCAATTGATACGCCTGGCTACACTTCCAACACTCAATCGTATTTGATCTTATTGTTGCAGAAGTGCTGTATATTCGTTCTCTCTCGCACTCCCGTGATTCCAGTTAAGCACTCGTCGGACCAGTATAGCATATTCATATGGTGATTTAGTTTTCCGGTACTAATTTAGTAACCTAAAAATCTTATCGTCCCTACTACAAACCTGTTCTAAACTAAAGCTTTTATTTGATTAAGACAGATTTTCCAGTAGGTTTGATAAAATCGTGCAATATATTCTTGTAGAATATATCCGCTTTCATCTTAAAATTCCGACCACATTTTTCTCTCGCATTCTGCTAATGTTGTGAAGCTATACTTTTCTAGAAATGCGTACGTATGTAATTTATATCAAAGGATTATTAAACCGCCAATATTTCTTTTTAGAAAAGTTGGATCGTCCACATATTCCACTAAGGATTTTCTGATTTATGTCAATATAGTACTCTTTTAGGAAACTAATTTTACTGCATTCTTAAGTCTTCTTCTTAATCTTTTACCCTTTCTACCTTTCGGTGTAAGGGTTCGGAGCCACCGAGCCGTATATGTACAGGCATATACCGTACCGCTCCTGGCCCACCCAGTGGCATTTCCTTCATTTTCGCAGCTTATTAGAAGTCCAGATCCCTTTTTTAGGATTTTAAACTGCTACGCTCTGCCGCTACCGGGTCTCGAACGCCAGCCCTTCGCACTGTGAAGCGCGAGTTTTACCACTCAGCCACTGAGAGATGCATTCTTAAGTACTAAAAGAAATCATTTTTCGATGTTTTCTAGTTCATAAAGATGATTAGAAGAAAACAGATAGAAATTAGATTTCTTTGGAATTTTCCAATACTTTAATTTAGAAAATATATAGATGTATTCTATACTCTAGGCAATAGATACGTAGAGTACACAACGTAGATTGTACGTAGTTTTTTGTAATTTTTCGCAGACTATACACCCCGTCCCATTTATTGTAACACCCCGTTTCTTAACTTTCTCTCTCTCTCTCTTCTCCATATAGGCGCCCCACATGTTGAAAATTACTCTTGTCGTTGATTTTATTACAATATATACATAAGTACTATGCGTATAGAGACAGATAGAAGCGGTAAACATGGAAAGTTCGTAATGTAATCAGTTATTTAGATATCATATCTCGTCAAAATAAGATACCGAGGAATCATTAGTGAATTTAAATTTGGGTACCAACTTTCCTAACATGTTACACTAAAGTGATTTCGATTTTCAATGAGATTGCTCAAATTATACGTAGCTATCCGACGTTTACGTCTAAAAATGTATGCTGGCGGTCACAACTGCTAAGATAACACATTTTAGCATATGTATTTGTATTCGTCTTTTAAATAATTGGGAAATGACAGAAAGCTTTAATTGTGCAAATTTCGGTGGTGGAAGAATCTAGCAATGCGAAGAAGAAAGGACGGCTTATATTTATTACCGCGTTTCGAGTGTTTTGCCATAAACACAGTTTAATGCATCTCAGATCTCTTCACAATTCCACGTGTTATTCGATCACACTTCTTGTCGAATATTGCTTAGCTTTGGTTTTCAATAATTACAAAATTTAGCAAATTAATTTTCACATTTCCCCCTTTTAAAGTAAAACTTCTTTAGTTCGATTAAGGTAAATCAAGAATTAACGCGAGATGAGTGAGGGCGAAAATGGGAGTGGATGTGAAAGATGAGCTCTGACCAGCTGGTGCTGCCATCGGTCAGAGCGTAAGAGAAAGGTATATGCCCGCACTTCTCAGAGGGTTGACAAATTGACACACACGTAATCACTGGGAATCTCCAATTATTAATTGTGATTCTAAGCGTGCGAGGATTCTTTAAAGTCATGAAAGTAAGTGTGAAAAGTAGAAATCAAGGTACACGTGTTTTTTATTGCGTTCATTCAAAGCCATGTCATTTTGCGTCATGAAATAATATAATCTACGAAAGATGTCATTCTACGAATTATTTTTTTAACTTTTTTGTTGTGATGATCATCCTTTTTTGTTATTTGCTTAATATTCATTTGAATAGTTGATTGTATTTGCTGTCATTTGTTTTTAATTTATGAGGTGCTGAACACATATGAAGTTCCACTTCAATCGTTTGTTCTATAACACAACTAACGTCGCCATTCACAAAATGTGAGCTTGTGGTACATTTTTTCCTCTGCAGAAATAGTACAGTAAAATATGATGGAAACCAACGACAAACAAAAGTAACAAAAACTATCGATATAATTATTTTGTGAATGGCAATTGAAATACCGATTAGGTACCAATATGAATTTCACATTTGGAATATACCTAAAAATTCAACTAAGCCCATCTGCCAACAAAATTCGCAATTATGTATATAGTTGCGCAACTGATACATATTGTGATTCCCTAACTTTTTGATGTACTTGTAAATCTTTTAAATCTTGTAGATTCGATTTAATTTATGATTTTCAAAATTCGATGATAACTTTCTTCTCTATATCTTTCCAAAATTTAGGTTTTACGTTGTAATCTTGTTTATTATACATTGAAATAAATGACACACATTCATTATTTTAACAATATTAATTTCCTAATACAATCAAACAAAAGAATAACGAACAAGAAGAATACAAGTTTATCCGGTCAGTTCTAACAGTTTGGATCCCCAATATATCTTGACTAACAATAAGTCTCAATCAACAGAATAAGATAACTGGATATGGAATTGTAGAAGACAGTATGCATCTATCTAACTATGGTTTTTACGACGGGAAATACAATTCTTGAGCATGTTGAAATAGTTCTTTCATTTATAAAATTGTTTTTAGAAATACCGCGATACCGTTGGTTCAAAGGCGGAAAATCATGAAATCACATGTGCCAGCGCCATACTAGGAGAATAAGAAGCAAATCTCCCTTTAAAGCTATTGGACTATCTTGGATGATTAACATACAGTACTTTTAACAAACCTAAATGTACGACGTACTGTGAAAATTCTTTTGGCAAGTGAACAAAGGAAGCTACCTCTATTTCAGACAGAAGTACGAGTATTAAAATCAATCTCGTATTGCTACTATTACTATAATAAACGTAGTACTTACAACTATAATTTCAAATCCATTGACAAAATATTATAAATCTCCTTCGCAAAGTTCAAATTACTTTAATTTGGGTGATTTTAACTACAAAAATCTAACCAAATTTTGTTCTCTTTCCTTTTTTTTATGTATGGTACAAAAGAAGAAAGTTTATATAAATATAACAAAAATTATTTAATCTTTCCTCAAAACTGTGCACTCTCTTTCCAAATCACTAGTATATATTCTTGACAAAAGCTATAATGTTAGCAATTTAAAAATTATTAAATTAAAGTCAAATTATCTTTCGGACAGAAACAAAATAATATTTGTTCGACATAGAATAAACTAAGTTTGTGATTTAAATTTGTCTTCGAAAATGTGTTATTTATCAGTTATATCCAGTACTTTTAAGGTAGCATGAAATAATAGCTGAAATGATGCAAATATGATAAAAAAGGAAAGATTGGCTCCTTAGTCAAACAGGAAAATTGATACGTTGGAATTCCTGTTAAGGAGGAATACAGAAACATTGACAATATCTCGCTGCGTCCACGATGCCCTAACAAAGAGTTGTATCACGCAATGGGCAAAATAAATATTTTGAAAGAACATAGACCCAAGTTCACTTTCTATCAAAAAAATTTGGACGATTGACGGAAAGAAACAAACCTCCGACGTATATCGAAAGTAGCAACAACCTTCCAGACAAACAGTTTATTTTGCAACAAGATGGTGCATCTCACATTGCACTGTTCAGAAACGACAAACTTCTAATAAAGCTGTTACAAGGTAATGAATTGATCCGAGAAGTGCAATGGTTAGCTAGTTCGCTTACTTTCTACTTAACCCCAAAATGGAAGAACTGCAACTAAGAATTGTTACCGAAAACCAGCTACTCTGGCCCGAAATTGATAAGGTCATTTCGATAGTTGATAAAGTTATTAACTAGCGTGAATTTTTGCTAACAAATCGATCTAGAAGAGGAGGCCAGTATTGTAGAACGTGAAAACCATGTATTCAAATAAGGGAAAATTTTACCATCTGTAATATCTAAAATCTATGGTGTTGTCACTCCTACACAAGACTAAAAGCACAGGAATGTTTCTTAAGTAAAGATCATATCCTTTTCGTATGAATATCGATCGGTTTTTGATTTTTTTTTCATACTTTCATTTTGTTGATCTGAAGTACAAGTTTTCGTACATATATAATACTCTCGTTACTATTCCCTGAAGAAGGTGGTGTAGTGAATATTACATTTTTATCACGAGTCGATCATTATTTCCCTTTCAACAACTTAAATCGTGTTTCCTATAACTTTACATTTTATTTCGTCAATAAAGTTTAAAGCAAGTTTCGTTAGCTAAAAATCTTATGCACCGTAGTATTTTCAGAACGAGTGTAGGAATTTAAGAGCGCAAGCAGAACGTGATATATTGGAGGGTACCTTCGTTGAAATATACATATTTACAGTATATCCAGCGCATTTATCGCATCCGTTACTCTTCTGGAACACGTTGGTGTGATATTTGTTCCCAATAAAATTATATTGGGTAGTATACGCTTATTCGACTTTTATAAAATGATACGTTTAGCTCACATATACACAACCAGAATATTAAGATATTGTATTGACGTATTCACGAACTTTATTTTTTGGACTATGTTGTACTAGTGGCTTAGACTAATTAATTGCATCTGTTCCATACTTTGGATAAGATGCTGAACTTATCGGCATAGAAAGTTATTTCTAAGACTAGTGTAAGACCCCAGAACTTTAATTTGTACAAATAAATATAAATTCGCAGTGCAAAATGTTTTTTTAGATCGAGGAGAGTGAAGTTAACAATCAGATTTCTTTTTAATTTTACAGGAAGAAAAAGGTGACAGCACACTTTCTTCTATGTTAAGGGTAAAAAGGAAATCCTGATATATAATATACATATATGTACAATTACTTTTATTTGCACAATCGTTTTTCCTCTCATTGACGATCATGTAATTCTAAAGTCAGCAATACGGGTTTATGTATATATATATGAAAACGTAACTTTAGCTGAAAGCAATATAGTGGAAATTCAGTACTTTCATGCATTATTTTTATAAGTCGCTTATCTCCAACGTACGTAACAAATAGTCTTACCTGTGGCATGCAGAAGGACAAACTCACTCCCCAAGCAATCCATACCATGGCTTTAGATCTTCTCGAAGTCCAAGAACAGTACGTTAAGGGATAGCATATTGCTTGATGCCTGTCAATCGCTGTAGCCACCAGAACATAGGAACTTAAATACGGGCCTAAAGTTTGTCCATATTTCACTATTTTACACAGAAGAAATCCACCTTGAAAGCGAAATGTCACATCCCAAGCTAACTGTGGAAGCACACTTAAGAAAGCAGTTATTAAGTCCGCGATGCTCAAGTGAAGAATGAAGAAATACATACGCGATAGCTTTTTCCGTCCCGCGTACCGTTTCCTTGTCCATAACGCTAACAAGACGATAGTATTACCAACGATAGTCACCAAAAATATTACCGCGAGCGTAGCTACCTCGACTTTTGCCAAGTTTTCATCCCTATCGAGGATGACATCTTCATTCCCAAAGTAGGTATGATTCGATGTGGTGATGTTTTCTCTAAATAATATTCCCATTGAGCTGTTCGATCTGAAATAGATTTAATTTATTACAATTGGATTCTTGATATCTGCTAGATAGACACTAGTATTAGATTTAATTTTTCACTTTAATTTTGTAAGAGAGCCTAGGTTTTCATAACTTTTAATAAATACGCAAACCAAGAAATGTACAATGAAGTAAGAAGAAACTTGGAGACATAATTTCTTATATATTTACAACATTTGTTTACTCCGAGTATAACTAGTTTCTAATATCTGTTCCCCTTGAAACATCGTATTTGTGTTTTTGTTTCCAATTTTGGAATTATGTTTATTAACGGTTTGAATTCCACAGGCAGATAAACCGGTGTGAAGCAACAACACACCCTCACTTTGGCTACATTTACCGTCACAACCTCATGGCTCAGTATAAGGCGCTGCATATAAAGGCAGAAGTAGTTTTGCGCTTCATTAGCAAAGAGTAACGGTGATGGTAACACTTCCAAAATTTTTTGATATTATAATTGGTGAAATAAGCTGTCGCCTTAACGCCACCATGATTTCTTTGCAAAAGTCAATATATTATTTCTTGAAATTAAAAAGTTCAAATAGATATTTCACATATTTCAGGATTTCGAGTTTACATTGTTGTAGTTCTTCTCTGTTTTGAGGCTAAGTGATAAAACTTCTTACTTTACCAATTAGGTGTGTTACTTCTTGCTATCCTTTTGCTTTGTACGGATGGCTTTCTTTTGAAACACTTTTACACACAACACTCAAATTATGTCAAAAATGAAAACCTATTCAAATAAGGAGTCGTACTGTATAAAATGTTCAGAGGTTACAACGACAGGAAATAATTTTCGCGTCAAAATTTCTCCTGGTGCTCTTAGAAATTACATATTTCTGCATGTTGCTAGACCTAGACGGGGTACAAATTTGCTTTGGAATACTGTTCATGTCTGATCGGCTTTTGAATAAAACATGCAACTAGAGGAATTTTGTGTTTCTTGTAGTTGGGAAATGACTTACTTGTCACACAACCTATAGCGTCATCAATTTGCCCGCAATTAAATATGTTCTAACAAGAAAAATGTATAAACCTCCTGAATTATGCAATACTTCAATTTTTTAGGTCTGAAGTGTGTATAAAAGCTAAACCATCTCCAAACAATAAACATCCTTCATTGGTTCCAACTGTTCAATATTCAAATTCTTTATAATACAAGAGAAACAATGAAAGTTGAAGTTAGCTATACATCAAGTAAACATAATTGTTTTTAATCAACTTAAGTTTTTCAACTAATAAACTACGGCATATTTATAGTATTTATGGAAGTTAAAATATACTTATCTTAATTGCTGTTTCGTTAAGATTCCCTTTGAGAAAATAAAACGGTGCAATGATGAAATAAAATTATGTTCAAAATAGTTGATCGCAAGGTACCGGTAGCTCGCGAAAGGTTGCAGTTATTAGTGTATTTGTAGTAGCACCTATTGGGAAGATAAATACATGTATGTCGAATATAACTGTGTATTATTTCATTTAGGTTGGTTACGTCGCTTATGACTAGGTAGCTCACTGTTTCTTCCAAAATTATCAAAGTAGCTCAACACATTGAAAAGGTTGGCGACCACTGGTCTAAAAGATCATCACATTGTCTGAAAACTTGTTTTCTTTAATGTGTCTATTATTCAAAGTATAATGTAATCTCACTTCCAGTTGGGGAAATAAATTTCATAGATTTGTAATGAACGCAGCAAATTCGAACTTAATTTGCCCAATCCACTTCTACTTCCATAATTAACTTGTTGGCAAATGCTATAAACGTATTGCGTGGTTTCAAAGCGGTTGTTTAGTTGAATAACTTGATGTTAGAGAACTTTGAAGTTTTAGGTTTAAGACACCACCTACGCGTACTGCAAGAAGTTGACAGAAATCGATACCAAAATAAAATTTTATGATGGCAGTACGTCTTGAAGTATTTTCTTGCCGATTCTATTGTAGCGCAATTGGATTATAATTTTTAGTAATAAATTCCTATTTTTTACTTTTGTTTTAATTTTTAGTTAGCAAGTCATTTATCTTTTCAATAAGTATGTAAGGAAAGTGTTTTAGTAACGTACACAACTTAAATAAATTAAACATTTTAAAGCAGAGTCCTGTATATTTTTTCAGTTTGCTTTCCTTATCCTATCTTATTTACTTTTCCTTTTTCTGCAGAATTCCTCGCATTTAATTACTTCGTTTACTAATTATTACATAAAGGAGCGCAGCCGGCGAGTATGATATCAAATGCCATCAATCTCTTGATTGTACTAATTTAATGAGTGGCGCCCAATATGGAACCGATCGACTGCAAACCAATCCTCCTCTATCATGATTGCAAGAACTGCGTGTGTAATACACTAAACTGTTATCATTTATCCTGGCCGAGAATTGATAATTAATTAATTCAAGAAACATTGCGTTGCCAAGAAGGTTAGTATCTTCTACCACATTGCACAATATGTGATGTGGCGCTATCTACACAATATTGTGCCTGTGTAATTTGAAAGTTGGTTTTCTAGTCTATACGCTCAAATACGCAATTGTCCCACCTGTATTCAATACAAAATAATTATTGTTAAAAGTAATCAGAACTAGCAAGATAAAAGTGAAAATGAAAATCGTTTTATATGCAAATCTATATGTAACAGTCTATCTACGAAAGGAATCGTGGGTCTTCCGGATGTCAGATATGCATAAAAAACAATGTGGTTGCACTTCTCGTTTAAATTGGAAAATTTTTCAATTTCCCACTTTCCTAAAACGCGAAAGACATTTAATGGAATATTCTTAGTGTTTCAGATGATATGGGAAAATATGGAAGAATTTCCCAACCTAACTAGAGTTCCTTAATCTACCTCCACAATTTTGTTCTAGATTGTTTTCTGAACGTGCTTTGACAATTAATTGTGAACTTTTTCAAATAAATTAAACATATTTCTTCAGTGAAGCCAAATAATTATGTTTAGAAAGGAATACTGGCAACCTGAACTTAAATAAAATTCAAATTTTGTAGATTTGTACAGGGGTTAAATCTAAGAACATTGCATATATATTAGGGCCCAAATCGCCCGTAGATTAGTTTGAAAACGCCCTAAAGGAAATAGGGCGCCCTAAAGGAAATATATGTACAAATACCTCTAAAATTATTTGGTATAGTGAAAAGAAGTTTAGACAAATTATTTTCTTTGACAGTCAATTCTTTGTGAAGAATAATTTTGAGAGAAGCTTACCAAATATAAGCAAGTGAAGACGCTTTCATAGTTATTAATCTACCTTAGAGGTTTGTGATGTGAGACAAAAGATAACGAACAATAAGATTTCTAAATCAAAGTATATCAGTTTTGAATTAGCAGAAAAACGAGGAGCTGATGGCTAATAAATACAACTCGCTTTCAGGTATCAAATTCCGAGACAATTATCCGACTATTTCCCACCTTTCCCCGATCATAAGGAACTCCGATTACATTTTTTATTTTCACCGTTGACATCAAATGCATCTCAACCTCCTATTTCAACCGCATACAGGCATTCTTCTGAAATATTGAAGAAGATCCTTTATAAACAAAAATTTACTAATTGGAATACACTCATCAAATGGGCAACCTCAAGTATGGATAGGAAACCAAATAGAAAAGACAAATTAGCTGCCTTAAATATACTAGGAGATATTTGTAGTTACGGATTGAAAAAACTTATTATACGACAACACCTACGCATTTATTCTGGTTAATTTTTTGTTTATTCTATTGGATTGTGTATGTATGTATTTACCAGTAGAAACACGAATGTTCTGAAGCTAATATTGAACTTTATCAATAGATGTAAGTATAAAGCGGGGTCGCTGAAAGAACCGCTTTTCATTCCAAAGTTTGAAATCTTAAAGCCTTGAATTTTCAAACGCAAAAGCGGATAATGTTCGCATTCACATTACAATACAGACTTCCTGTTTCAAGCAGATTATGGTATATTACTTTGAAAACATAAATCGAAGCGATCTAGTTTCCTGTTTCTGGAAACAAAACAAACCTGGAAGTATTTGTACGATCCGCGCTGAATACAGGAATTATTGAAGATTTTGAGATAAATGTAAACAAAGGAGAATGGAGAAAAGAAAAGAAATCAATTAGTATTACTTTATAAGAGACGATTTATTTGTATATGTATTAATAATTCATTGAAATCAGTATATACATTCGGCGTTTTATTTTATACCATTTTTGAGAGCCAAAATCTTAATAGAATAAAAACTGGATGACTCTCCATATAACGACATAATTAAATTACAATTAAACGACATAATTAAATTAGGTACGCTAATGGGCAGCCACCACGTAACACTGCAGATTTTGTTTTAAGATTTTGGTCCTAGAAAATAGTTTACTATTTTTATTAAGCATTAATTGCCTACCTTAAAGTACTTCAATCCCAAGACACTTACAACCGCTTTTTACAATTCTTTCCAGACAATAACCGCATCCTCCTTAATCAATGCACATGCTGACCTCTAATATTTATAGATACAAGAAATTTGGTTAACATTAGGTAGTCTTTATAAAAACGATGAGGTTTTAGTGCGACTTTTCCATACACCTATCGAAATTTTTAGAAGCGCCTGGACTAGTAAAGTTATAGTTAACTGCTTTTGTTGTCATATGAACCTTTCTGGCTAACGTCATAAATGTAATGCGTTGCCTGTAAACAGCAATTTTATTGAAGTTGTTAGTATGCGGGGCATGACATTATTTTACAGTTAGATTTCTAAAGAAATGGCGGATTATATAATTATAATTGTGATTTAAAAGATTGCAATAATATGCAAAATGAGCGACGAAAAAGAAAAGTTTAATTTATTATCAATACGAGAGAAAACGCGACGACACCACTAATGTGATTATTAAACGCAAAAACGACTTACCAACGTTTACTTTAATATGCAAATATGTAGATGCTCTGATAATATAAACCCATAGTGATTTGAGCATACTTGCAAATTGCACTCTGAAGTGCACATTCGTCACTTGTATACTAGAAAATCCTGGAGCGCTAAAAGCTTATTACAAAAAATAATCGTATACACGACGATCGAGTAGAAAAGTTTCCACATGTCTATTGGTATGAAGTAACTAACCGTCAACTGATGCAAATGGAACATAGGAAATTAAATATTGTTCATTATATCACAAATAAACAAATAACAAAACTGGTATGTAATAATAATAATAATAATAATAATAATCCAAAAGTGATTACCACATAAATTTTACGCTAGCTATAGTGGTAACAGGACGTTCATAAAAAGCTGGTAGGTCCTAATCTTATATAAGCAGAATATCATTTGTTTTACTTTTTATAGTTAAAATTTCAATACATAATAATAACAACAACAATAATAGTAGCAATAATTATATTAATAGTGATCATATATTCATGAATTTGAGAGATTATGAAAATAATACATATACATATATAGAATTAATTAAAAAGAGTATTCGAAGAAAAATCCAAGTAAAACTATTCTACGTAAATATGTATGTGTTTGTTACGAATTATACGAAAAGGTATAATGGTCGTTTATGAGCTTAGGTTTGATAAAAGAGTGGATAACGTGTTATCATTAAGTAGTGTAAACCGGACTGACGCCCCTACTTCTCCGAATTTTAATGTCGCGCCTTGCACGTAAGTGGAAACAATGACTGGTTTACTTTATGATAACGTCATCCACACTTCTATCAAACCTGGTTCGTAAAAACTGCTAATGAGATGATGTCCCATCTTGCAGAAACGAGGGACTGTTATTGTATGGAAAGAAGGGTCCGCAGGATGAAAATATTTGTTCTTGTAGTAACTGTAGATAACGATCGCCAGTAATATTTTGAATAATGAAAAAGTCCGATAATATGATAACAACAAATACCTGTTTACATATTTAGTTAGACAGAAGGTGGTCTTCTCAGAAAAAGATATGGTACTTACAAAAGTTCGGAGAATCGTTAATTTGCTCAGCCATATATTCACAAAATTCTGCACGTCTGTCAAAATCAACTTCTGATTTTTTCAAAATGTTGTTACGTTTTCTTTCTTTTCTCTTCGCGTAATTTCTATCGTTACAATTATCGTTTTATTTGATCCTTGTTCGTGGCCTTGGGAATCATCTTGCGGTCGATATTCGTTATCTATAATTCACGGATTTTCCCGATAGAGTGAATTTACCTGCAGAGTTAATATACGTTTCCCGTTTGACGTTTTCGATTTTATTATTTGAGGTTAGGTCAGAAGATCCTAGACTTTGGCACACGTTGTTTCGTGAAGTGTATATCCTTCCAAGAGTTTGTTCATGTGAACCGTCGACGTTTCGTTGGATATTAGGGAAAATACTTCATAGTTCCGTTGTCTTATTATCATTGTTGGATCGCCAAACCGGCGCGGCGTGGGCTTTTCATGATGGATCGGAAAACCGATTTACTTCCGATTCCTTGAAGCACGTGTGACATCCGTAGCCATTTTAGGTGTTTTACCTCGTACTAACGATAAGCGGTTCATTCTATGCTATTCATATTCTTACAATTTTCTGTTTCTTTAGGGGTTTGAGTATTGGGCCGTTTTAGTAGTGGGCTGTTTCTAGTATTGGGCCGTTACTAATTTTGGGGCCGCTTCTATTCCAATCCATCTTAGTAGTAGTAGTAGTCATAGTTAGTGTATCAATCTTGGCCGGTACCCGTCCGGGGTAATCAACTTCCGAGCTGATCCAATTTCACATCGGAAGAACGGAGAGACGATCCCACACTGCTGTCAATCACCGCGTGAGCCGCAGCTAAGCGTCTACTTAAATCTTTGCTCAGTTCTCTTTTCTTTCATCTTTTTTAAATTTTATTAGTAGAGTCGTTAAAATAATTATTATAATTTCAATCATGTAAGTTCAGAAAAAGATAAAATTGTAGACGTCGATTCCAGATCACACATTTAAATAGGCAGATTGGAGAGGGGGTATAATATTTTTCTCGGGATCCACACAGGAAAGTGTAAAGCAGGTGGCGCCCTAAGTTAGTTTTTTTTTGACAGCCTGTGTGAAAACGATATTCCTGGGATGAAAATGGTGGTTTGGAGGGATTTCGGACTTTGACTATAAGAGACGGAGGTGCCAATACACAACGTAACATTGTTGTGAATAGAGCTTTTACTGACTTAATTTAAAACTATTTGATGAGTTGACCTCTAGTAACACGCCTAGCCGCTTATCTTCGTTTGCTGCGACATTAGGTCGACCGCTTCTCAGAATATCCTTAACATGATCTGTTTCTCTAAAACGCTTTAACGGCTTGAAGGTTGTAGTGACAATCGACTGAGGAATTGACTGTCGATTTGATAAAACATTAGCTGGAACACACACGTCCTATTGGGTTCTCGTACCATCTTGATAACCAACCATCATTAAAAGAATAATTCGTTCCTTCTCTGATAAATATACCATTTTATAGTAGCAATTACTTCTACAAATTTTTGACAGTTACACTATATTATACTACTATACTATGGTTATGTACACTAAGATAGGGGACGGGCAAAATGGGTAGTTCTGCACTAGCCAACTATCTTCAGTAAAAGCTCAAACACGAGAACAAGTATGCAACATATAAGGAAGAAGTTCGACACGCACCGGCTGTAGACTTAAAAAGAAACAGGTACATATGTTTATTAAAACCTTACAAAATCTTCTGTATATGTCTTCTGTGTAGTATCGATTGAACTTGCAAAGGCCAAAAATTCTACACCCGAAGACAATCTGGTTAAAAAGTTTGTTATGGGAATTAAAAGGCTTTTGGAGATGTTAAACTTTCTTTTCTCAATTATTTAATTACAACTATTCTAATAAGACTAACGAGCAACTTTACATTAATAATTTCTTAAATGACTAAACTAACAGTAATACAAATACTTCAGTGGTCAAGATTGTCCTAGCGGCGTTTGTGAAATTTTTATTCAGACGTAAGTATAATCGTACACAATGCTCTGCTTTTGTGCTTATACCGTTTTTCGTGCCTTTTCAATCTTGTCATAATGTTCCAATGTTGGGATGGTTGTGAAGGCGTTCTTCGTGCTTCTTTGCGAATCTTCTTATTTGGTCCATCACTATTTCTATCCTCGAATTCCGATATAGCATTCGTATCATGGAACATCAATTAGACTTCTCAGTACTTTATTTTGAGAACGTTGTATTATTTTGATATTGCTTTCGCTAGCACATCCCCATAGTTGGTAGTTATATAATCATATAGATTTTAATACTTGCTAGAAGAGGATCCGTTTGTACATTTTTTGGAATTACATATCTAGTGCTTTCCATTTCTTCTTAATATGTTCTTACCACCTCAGTCTTATATCCAGATTCATTGCTGAATATTTGGCAGTTTCGGCGTAAGGAATAATTTGACCATTCTTAGTAGTTGCTCAGTTTGTTTATTAGTCAAATTTACGTGAACTGTTTTGTTTTCATTGAATTTTGTGCCCCTCTTTTTATCCACGCCCAAACCTTATTTAATGGCCTTTATAACTTGTCGTAACATGCCAGTATCATCGGCAACAACTGCAATTAGAGTTTTTCCCGGTCGCGGTATGTCACATGTATATAACAACTAGCAGATAGCGCAACACACTGCTCTGTGCTTCACCAGCTTTTATAGGCTTCAACTCGGGGTTAGATTATTCTGTCAGATACGCAAGTACCTGTTGTTGATATAAGATTTTAGCAAATTATTAACAAAAGTCTATATTTCTTAAGCAGCCATTTATTCTTCTGTAATCCGGGGTGCTAAACTTGATCAATTGCTTGTTCTACAGCCAAAAATATAGCCGCGTATATCTATTTTGTTCAAATGTATTTACTATAATATCTGTTATACAATGAACCTATTGTCAGTCGATAGTAGCATGTTTGATCCAGAATCCAAATTGGTGATCAGGATTTCTCTCTATGATTGGTTTCAGCTTTTTCGGGAGTAGTTTCTCGTATAACTTAGAGATTATTGAGAGTACTGAAATTTGTTTGTAAAAAGTTATTTCATGAATTGGTTTTCCAGGCTCCGGAATCATTATCAGCTCGGCAATCTTTTAACACATTGCCACATATTTGAGTCGGAATGACGCGTTAATTAAGTTTATCAGATCGACTATGTCCTTTCTGGATGGCTTTTCTGGATAGTGTGTCATTCGGATCGTCTCTAAATGACCCGCAAATACAGCAATTATATCTTTATCATTTCTCGTCCATCTCTTAGTTGTTCTAAGTGGTGGGATTATTAGTGCACTTTTTTATGTTTTTCATAGCTTTCTCCAGAGAATAGTCTGCATTTTACTCGTAGATTAGCTCATTGGGATTCTTCTTTGACCTTCTGAATCTGTCGGTGTAACTGTTGTATGCAATCTGTATCTGACTGGTCTAGAAATTGTCCGACTAATTTTATGATATTCCTCGATCACTATTTATCATATTCGTAAACAATTGGAAACATTCTTAACGTAATCGATATATTTATTAAACTGAAATATCAGATGGTTACTTCAACACTTCCAAAAGGTCACGTTGTATTGGGTAGAAAGAATACCCACTTTCTTGTATTTAGTATGTAATTTAAGAATTTAGTTTTCTTATACAGTATGGCAGAAAAGTGTGAAAATGCCTAATTTCTTCGAAAATGATTTCAGAGAAATATTCCAAACTTTGGATGTGGGGTATAAGAATATGCAGAATTCTATTTTGTTTTTTTGCACTTTTGCCAGACTAACCGATTTTATGATAACATCGACCATTTTTGCTTCTTAAATGCAACAATTTCTCTATTCTTTTTTTTTTGTTTCTACCTTTCAATCTCAGTTGAACGATATCTCACATTGAAGATTTCAAGTAGTTAAAGACATTATAAACAAATGAAAATAACGTAGTTTAATGTTTTTTACATTCATTGCCCAATTTATAAAGTTGTTAACTGAACTTAGCAGTAGTTTACAGCATTGGCCACTCAATTCACGTTCACCAGATACAAATATATTTTTAGACACCAAAGCAATAAGTTTCATAAAACTAAGACTTGCAGAGACAACGAATTATTAATGAATCTCAATTAATTACAAGAAAAAGCTAGGGAAATATAATTCCCACATTCTACCATCGATGAGATCACTGTCATTACCAACGCCGTACATTTCAAGCATTTAATTAATCAAACATGATTTATAGGTATTATTTACTTTGTCAATAAGAAACTTTCCAACACTGCGCAATCTTTCAATTGCTTTCCTGTAATTTGATTCCAGGATCAAGTTTAATTTGTTTAGAAGAGGTCTCTAACTGTTTGAAATCTCAAGTGTGATATATCGTTGAACTGAGATTAAAATATGAAATAAAATATTGAACTGAGAGAATATACATGTTGTTGCACCAAATGAAAGTAAAATGACCAATGTTATTAGAAAACGATTAATTTGGCAATAGTGCAAAAAAACAAAATATAAATGGTCATGTTCGTATACCCCCACAGAACCCATTTAATTTTAAAATTAAAATTACAATTAGGCATTTTCAAACTTTTGTTTCATACTATATCTATATAAACGTACGATGTGGACGAAGTGATTTTCACTTCGACGAATACTTTATTCTCAAATAAAGCACGGAAATTATTAACCCTCATCCCAATTAAGAGGTATCCGGGTACCTTTTTGATTTTCATAGGGAGAATTTCACATCTCAAAGATGCAATTGAACACTAGGCCTCCTTGACAACTTAAACTGGAGTAGGAGAAAACTGTTTTTGCGCAATAGAGCAACTTAACGACAATAACATTCAATTGTTTTATTGTTAAAGTTTTCTATCCTTATTCTCCATGTTAAAGGTACCTAGGTACTTCAATGTGTTTTGTATTGCGGTGTGTAAGTTGACGGGCTTCTTTTATCGAAAATGAGAAAATAATTAGCCATATGAAAAATTTGAATTCATATATGAAATGTTCTGCAAAAAAATAATGGATTTCTCAATCTGTAAAATGCATGAGTAACATTTAGAAATGTTTTCGTATGCTCATCGCAAATGGGCCGGTTACACACACGGTATGATTTTCTGCTTCCGCAAATTCGCTCGGGATATGTAGCAGCTGCCCATAACTTTGAGACGTCCGCTTGCATCCATAGGCTGACTTTCTATATTACGATGCAGATAGGATCCGACTGCTGTCGCAACATACATTCAATATCCGATTTGATTTTAAAATGCTGGGAAATTCGGGAGCATTTTGACCTAGTCTCGATAGCTGTCATAACAAGTTTTCTCCCCAAATTCTGCAGGAATCCTCTACGCCGATCATCTTTTTGAACATACAATGGAATATATTATGAATACTGCCAGGGCCGCTATGTCAACTATATTGTAAAACAGTGCAACAGGCCACCGATTGGTTTTGCGCTTGGTTAAATAGTCAGCCATCACCTTATTCATGTTATCAACACCTTATTTTTCAGAGTTGTAGTAGTGGATGGTCCTCAGGCTTCAGCTTGGCACCACTTACAGTTGTTGTGTAATGCATTGTTGACAACAGTATAACCGCTCTTCTTGGCTTAGGTACGTACGAGACAATTGTAACTTTGCCATTACCAAACCCAAATATCGACCACGTTGCTTCTCTTGATTTATTGGCCATCATCTGGAGCGGTATGTACGGTTTGTTTTTAGCGTTCCGACTAGTGACAGTCCCCATGACATCAAGAAACGCGCCAAAGGTACAGTGGTGAAAAAGTTATCCATTACGATATTCCGGCCACTGTTCTTATATGGGGAACATAAGTCTTTGACCACCCACTCACTCTGATTTCGCTCTCGACCATCCAACGACCTTCCTGTATATATCTGGCCAGTAAGTGTATAGGAATTTGCAGAGTCACAGACCCACCAAATTTGTATGCCATACTTGGCAGGTTTTGCCGGCATATATTGCGTGCATATCTTTCATTGGACATAATTTTGAAAGACTTTTGCAGGAGTTTCAACATTCCACACTGTTCCGTCTTTGCCATGCAAAACTTGTCCATCGATATCGCCAACATCACTGTTGTAGTCCTCATCACTATCACTTTCTTCTTCCACTTCTGCGGAAACATTGGGATCGACATGAACATCCTCAACATCGGATTCTTCTCTTGCTTCAGAGTGAGGAGTAATTGGCGGCCTCCACTCTTCATCTGAGGTGGTATCTTCTAAATGCTCGCTCTCTTCGTCACTACACTCGTCATTTAATTGTTGTAGATATACCTGTTGTTGCTCATAGATCATGCGCTGAAACTGAGAACTAGAAGCTTCTCTGAAACTGCCTGCCATCTTACAAGATAAAAATCACAACACAAAACGTAAACACTCACAATAAAAGAAGGAGTAACTTTGATTTCGCGAAATTTCATCTTTTTTCTATTACTTCTTATAGTTTCTTCAAGTATGCTTCACAGATTTTTTGCCTGACTAGTGGATGTAGGCAATTTATGCCAATGGCATTCTACACTACTGACAGCTGAGAGCATCTCAAATATTTCGTGAAATTGCGCAGTCGCTACACAGGTAATTGTAGTAGAGACAATCTGGGGACTTTAATCACACGTCTATCAGCGAAATGGTTATTAGATACGTATAGATGTCCAAAATGGAACGTGCAACCACATTAAGTGGACGCGTTCTCCATTTAAATAAGATATTGGTGTGTAATATAAATGTAGGTACCTGTGTACCTGCATCATGGAGGATCGTAAAAAATTTTAGCCATAGGGAAGAAGGTTAACTGGTATTTATTTAAGCGAAATAATATAATCTTTCCTCAATTCTTCACTTATATTTATTACATAATAAACAAAGGGAGGATGTTGCCCACAAAAGAATCTAAACAAGACACTCGTTTTTAACATTAAAATTTTTATTTTCATTAACATTTCTATAGTGGTCCAGAGTGGGATTGGTATCTATATTACCTCATATAATATTTATAATACCTTTGCTCAATTCATACACAATTTTAATTTTCACCATCACCTGAGGTATTAACTGTATACCGTCCTTTATTAATTCTTCACATTAATTATCAAGACACATATTCGCTACGTAACATTAAATTCTACCTGCTGATTGCATATTATTCCCTTGTTGATTTACCGATTAAAATACAACCTCTGTTGGCAACAAATTTGTGCGTGTTTTCTTACAATTAGTAATTTAAGGTTTGTTATACCTATAAGTACCCGGGAGCTATCGAGAGAAACATCGCTTGCACATAAGTGCCTGTTTGAACTTCTATTGTGTCGTGTTCGTCATTTAATTTAGCATTGATCGTGCCCATGGCTGTTTGGGAAATTGTTATAGAGAGATAATCAGAAATCCTAGCTCAAGTGGTGCCCGTGTTACTTTCGCCAAAACTTTCGTTGTTCCGTTTCTGCAGTGTTACGATATACGTATCTCACAAACTAGACGGTCGTCTTTTATCTTGTAACTTTCCTCCAAAGAATGAAACATTGTTTTTTTTTTTCTAATTTAGAATAGTGGAGCAAAAGGGATAACAAAGTAATGATAAAACTAAAGTGCAGAAAGTTTCTATCAAAATTCATAACAATATCCATAACAACATTCTGAACGATGCTTAATAGAAGCTAAAAGAATATATTGTGTAAAAGAGCAAGATTAATTAATTGGAAGGAACACGGATAATTTCAACAACCGAACAATACCTATTTCGACTTGTTTTATAAAGTTTATACAAAATCTGCACTCCGCACGTATGACGTGTTATAGGAAAATTATAAGAAATGGAATGTCTTATTGCATGTATGTACGCCTAAAGGGGTTAATATTTGATATAAACTGAAACAAAGAATTATCAAATTCAAGTAAAGCAATTCTGAATTAGGATATTGTAATGTGCGTTGTTATAGCTGTGAAGAAATGCTTTCCAAGTTCTATGTCGCTTTCAATGAGCATGATGCTTTAATTGTCAAAGTACGTATTTTGAAGTATTCAAATCGAGAAAACAATGACATCAAGTATTTTATTTCAATTCATTTCGAAAGACAGGGAATCCCTTCTTTTCTTTAATCCGGTAAAAACCATAAATGTCCATGATGGAAGGGTACTAAATAAACAAAGTTTAAAGGTTTTCTCCATACTTCTCACTTCTATAAAAATCATTCCAGAACTAATTGCAGCAGTAAGCTTGTTTCTTTCATTCCGTGAAAGAGTAAACCTTAATAGTAATTTAACATTTAAAACTTAATTCACCTTAACAGCTAAATTTTATATAAACCTTTTAAACCTTTTGGCACATGTAACTCCCATCTCACTTTTTACCCATTCCAAAAGTTTTTACAATTTTAATTTGAAGACTTCCATCTAAATGTCTCACAATCAGTTGAAAATAGCTTACCGCCAAGACTAGTTCTTAAATAGTTATATAAGTAAGGAATAAAGAAGACAATTTTTAAACTTTGTTTTCTGATAAAAGTGTTTTCTTTTCAAAACAAAAACTTACCATCTCTATCAAAAATTTTACTTATGTTTTTGGTGCCCACTATGTTGCCTTAGAACAACGCATTGGTGTCTGCGATTTTTTTAAACAACATAACAAAAATGATCCATTGTTAAGAATCAAATACAATCAAAAGTAGATTGACTAGAGCAAAATCAATCAAAGAATATCATAGAGCAAACAAGCTGCACTAGCTGATAGTAGGTAGGTTATCAGTTTACTGAGATTATTAGGAACTCTTCTATTTTATGTAATAAAGTATTTAATCCAGATATGCCAGTTGGAAACGGGGAGTAGGATCAAAATCGCTATGCGCAAGCCATCACGATTAAGGATACGTACGCTTCAGTCAATTTGAATCTGTTGAAGAGTAAGGACGTATTGTATCCGATTTGTTCGTAATTTGAATTTCCCTTGGTATTGTTACACTTCGTGTACTAAAACAAAGTAGTATTTATCCTAATTCTTTTTTTCTTACTCTTCATACATTTATTTATCAATACTTATTTTCTTTGTAGTAGGTATAGTTAAAATCTGCGTTAAACATACAATTTGTAAACTTTGTAATAAAGTCATTCCCAAGATAATTCGTTATGCTCAAGTCGATCTCCTAATTAAGCAGAATAATTGTAGTCGATTATATATAAGTTCTCCTGTACTTTAAGTGTCCCTGAACAAACAAAATTTGTAAGTTAATTATAGGTCTTATAGGTTTTTGTTCTTATTATCTTGAAAATCGTAAATAGAAGATTTAATATAATCCCACAAAAAGAAATTGTTGGTGATAAATCGAGTGAGTCACGATTTTGCATGATTCTACCATTATGCACAGATCACTCGCCCTGGTGAAACCCAATATCATTAAAAGTCATCTTCGAGCTCTTGAATGTTGAAGTAAATGTAAATATCCCCCAACATTAAGATCCCCGTTTATGAAAAAGGGTCCAATTATATGATTCCTCAATAGACTTGGACATACGTTTATTTTCTGGGGGTATAGAGTTTATGCATCTTATATAAGATGTTTATTTTTCGAAGACCAATACCGAGCGACCGAAAGATTATCATGTCCATATAAATGGCCCACCAAACAAAATAGTTTTAATAAAATTTTCATTTTTATTATATACTTCCATAAGAGCTTTAGAAAGTTGTAATTCTTTGCAAGAGTTTATATAAGCTGACGACCTGCTTTACATCAGAAGTCTGGAATCTGTATAATCGGGTTTTAAACGAATAATATCAAACCAACAACCATGCGGGAGCTGCACATTCACGACTTCAGACTAAATTAGGAGCTAATTATGCGACTATTTGGAACAACAGCTTGTTACCAGAAACAAACCACCTTTTAAAACTTCGGAAATATTGTCAATCCCACGAAAGAATGAGAAGAATTGTTTCTGAATATCACAATAGGGCTGTAATAGAATATCTCTGAGGGTTAGCTCATAATTATCAGTTTTAAATATCAAATGTGTAAATTTACTTAAATTAATTATAGTTCTCTATTCATTGTTCTGATTAATTATTTATAGTGTATATAGTCTTAAATACTACTTATTTTCAAATAAAATGAAACCCTATATGTTTTATTTTATTTACTATAACTGGCGGCGAACCGGTGGCAACGAACCAGTGGCGCTGAAACGTCCTAAACTGTCAATTCAATTCGAAATTACTTAAAATAACTTGTAACTAGATAATCTACATGCAACACTGTTCACAACAATTAACTGATACATTCAGTGGTATAGAGAAACAAACCCAAAAGTTATTATATTAATTTCCAGACAAAAGGGGTTCCTATCTTACCTTTCCCAACTTCCAATCGACTAACATCTCGTATTTACATTCTGAACTTCTAAGGGATGAAAAGAGCAACACATTTCTCGTTCAGGTGTCTGTCACAACAACTTCGTAATAAGACAAACAGCGACATCGAATTCAACAGTGAAGTTTGTTTGACCAAACCAATAAGAGGAAAAGCACACGTACCACGTTAAGAGGCAGTATACAGAACGTAAATGGCAAATCCACAGAAAAATGTCTACGCGATAAGATGAATAAAAGTATTACGCGAAGAATTCCAATCAAAGAAGAGAGCAGGAGAAACAAAAAACAAATTGTGAGAGGTGTATGATGTAATATATATAATGATATGATATGATATGATATGATGATATAATGTAATTTACATTTTTATACCGCCAAACACGTATGTACATTATATATACATATGTATTTCAATGATATTAATCAAACTGCAAGTTAGGAACCTTTGGTATGTAGTTTTGCAATTCCATAAGTAACATGCCGCTCATTAGTAAAGAAAATATGCATCAGGTCTTTACTAGAAACGATGACAGTTAGATCCATTCTGACACATATTGTACTTACAATTCAAAAATGGCTTGCGTTTACGGATGCAATAAGAAAATATGCAAAATATTCAACTCCTGGATACTCAAAAAATCGGTTGAAAAATTGGTACAAATCAGAAAAAGGGGTTTCACTTATAGCATGTGCATTGCGAGGGATTATTTTTACAGATTACGTACCTAAAGGTACTACAGTTAAGGCAGAATATTATTCTAAACTTTTCTTTGACCCATTGCGGTGGACGCTTTGCAAGAACTGTCCTGAGACGTTGCATAAGAGGTCGTGACGCCAATAGGACAATGCAAGACCCCTATACCGCACGACGAACGAAGGCTATTTTAAACGAATTGGGCTGTAAATTGATCCAAGTGATTTTAATCTATTCCTAAAATTGAAAGAGCCAGTAGGTGCGTAAATTAGGCTAAACTTGTTATAAATAAGTGGATAGCAGAGACTTTGAAAAAGTTCTATGAGGACGGTTTAAAGAAATTAATCGATCGTTGAGAAAAGTATATTCAATTAAAATTATATTGAGAAATTGCATTGTAATTTTAATGATAATTGATAAAATTATAGCCAAGCTTGTCAACAGATTAGGCAACCAACTAATCCTTAGTTTTCTCATATAATCTCCTTTGAAATAAAGGGCAAAATTTAAAAATGGAATGGAATGCAACCAATCTACCAACAATGTAATATATTTCTTCAAACGGTGTTTACTGTTCCACGCTATAAAAACATCACTGACAGTTTTCGCATACTCCAGAGGTATTTTTAAATTTCATTGTAACTATGTGTAAGAAGATTACTCGAATAAATTTGAAAATATATGTAACGACTCTAAAATAACAAAGAAAGGTGCTTCTACGACATAAAAATACATTTCATCTAACATTTTATATTAGAATGTTTCATACATATATACAAAGTTGATCTAATACAAAGAAAAATTCCTTTTCTTAAAAACGCTAAACTACTTACTATGTACAAACTGGCTGTGGTGGCAATGCAAGCCATACACAATCTACGTATATTATAATATATACACACACACATACATATAGTCATTTAGCAGACATCAAAAGCATAGTGTTAGACATTTATCTAATATTATAAACAATATCTACTTTACGAATAATATACGTACCCCAACAGTGTCAGATACGGAACATAATATTCAATATTGGGAATTTATTATCTAAACTTTCAGACAAGCGGATGACAGAAAACTGTTTTGGAATTACTACATGTCACACGCTGATAGATAACTATCGTTTCTTTTCTTATTGTTTCTTGTTGTCTATCGCTACTTCTTTTTTTTAAATAGAGATTCAATTTAAGTACTATTTTCTTATTTTGTACAGGGTGGTACAGGGAACCGAGGAAATTTTGAAAACAGTAGTGGCAAGCCTGAGGAGTTGGTAGACAGGTGGGAATAGCATCCTTTAGTGAAGGACACGGGTAGAACTACTCGCCATTTAGTAACCATGGAGTAGTTGGTCGGTCACAACGTGCATTTGCTGTGAAGTCATTTTACAAATATGGTGAGTGTGATTCCTGCCTAACGAGAATTCTGACGTCATTACAATTTGGGACTTGCCACGCCATCAATACATGCATTAAACATTTCGAGGAGACGAGTTCAGCTCTAAAAACCAAATCACCAAGAGGTCAACGTACTCAACCAGCCGAATAAAACATTGAACCAGCTTGGACCTCAATTGTAAGGAGTCCACAACGATCGGCAAGGTAAAGCGCAACAACATTGAACCTAAATCGAACAAACCAACGACAATCATTGAGTTAAAAACAAGAATTTCAGAAGAAATCGCTGCAGTTCTCATGGAGGTGTTCCAAGATACCATGCGAAATATCAGAGTTCGCTTCCAGGAATGCATTGGTTTGAATGGCCATCATCTTATACACATTGTTTCTAGAAATTGATTTTTTTTAGAACACTTAATAGCACGTAAGTTACTTTTTGTGTCCAACAATAAAACTCGTAAATTCATTTTTCTTACGTTTGTGAAACTTACTTCAGAATTTCCTGTTTCCTTGTACCACCCTGTATTTTTATATACACTGAATGTCTTCGTGGCTCTAGTGACTGGTTATGAACCCTAGAAATTTTGCTTTATTTGTCGCTATCAAAACTTCTGTAACCTTTGTGATGTTATCATAAAGCTTTTTCATTTTTCCAAGTACGCAACGATAGAAACTCTTCTGTATTACTTAAAATGCTAGCTGTACTATCTCCAACTTGGTTATGCGTTTACTCTTTTGTGGATATATTATATACGAAATGTAATTTCTGCGCAAAGCTGTCAGATCAGCTGTCTAATCAGTTTTAGTAGTAAAAATCTATTACCCTCATGCATATTTCAGAAACCGCAGTCACTCTAAACTAACCTAGAAATACCTGATATAAATAAAGTAGATCGAATAAGCTGGATAATAAGACTTTTCCATATATAAATCTAGGTATTCCCCGGCGGAAATTGCACCACCTAAAAGGCGTTAGGATTTTCTGGTGAAATTTCAAGAAATATTTAACTAGGATTAAAAATTGCAAGAATAAAACAACACAGTTTCTTATTTTTCTATTGATCCACCTCGGTCATTTACGCATGCGGTACTACATCATGGCATTGAATTTAAAAAGTTTATTGGTATCAATTTGATCAATTGCACCTAAAGCAATCTGTATTCCATGTCGTAGAGCTTCCAATGTCAACGAGAGGTTGCAATTATTTAGCCTAATAACAAATAAAATGTAATAAAAAAACATACATAGGATGCCAACCAGAAGCCCATAAGTTACTGGTCGGAGGTAATACCCATTGCACTAAATAACCTTACTTTAATGGTTTACTGCGCAAACTTATTAATTGGTGTAATTTTTTCATATTCAACTTTTTCGAAAAACAGTTTACATTGTTTCCGCTTAGCCAAAAACACGAGTTTAGTTGAAATCGATTAGTATCACGTCGCGAGGTCTCCTTGTGAGTTTAATCACGTAAATGTGTGTACTGATGGTATTCAGAAATCAGAAGGTGATTAAGGAAATATTGGATAACATTAATCATTGAATCCTACACAAAGCAGTCACCTATCCATATACTCCGATTATTACGGAATTGAACCAAGAATTACATTGGTTTTCACTTTAAGAATATGACTTTCTAACTAAAAATCGAACTTTTTAATTTCTAGATATTGCAATCTGTAAATTTTGGAAATATATGGTATATATAATTTAAGAGAATTTTTTCAGTACAATTGAACAGACACCACCTAAAATGCATCAGAATTTTGTGTTTAAATTTGGCAAAAATCTTGAAATATTAAAAGGTAATAAATGATTAAAATTTGAAAACGTTTGATAAAGTAGCCGTAGTCTGGCGATATTAAAGCTTAACTGACATTTTCGATTTTTTGTCTGTTAGTTAAATTTAACCTGCTTTTAATCTATTCAGTGTAACAAATTACACTGAATAGAGTATCTGGGTTTGTGCGATTGTTGATTTATGCTTCTTTAATTTTTTCAATTACCAATGTATTATTTTGCATATACACCCTCTGTCCCAAAAGTAACCGCAATAGTTCGAAATAAAGCACGCTATGTACATATGTTATGTCCACAAAAATCATTGTATTTATTCGAAATATTCTCCATGTGCTACAATACATCGATTTGCACGGTCAACGAGTGCTTCAAACGACTTTTTCATGTCGATCTCTGGGATGGCCTTTAGGATGCCGGTCGTCGATCTTTGAATGGCGTCTACGGATGCATAACGAACTCCTTTCTGCTTCAAATGAAGACGAGGGAACGGGAAATAATCGCATGGGGACAGATCAGGCGAATACGGTGGGTGCTGTATTGAATATATTTCATTTTTCGCCAAAAAATCGGTGACAATCGTTGCTCGATGACACGGTACGTTATCGTGCAGTAATCTCCAGCTGCCTGGCTCGCGATATTCGGGCCGAACACGACGAATGCGACCCAGCAAACGCCTCATAACATTGAGGTAATATGCACCATTAACAGTTGAGCCGTATGGAACGAACTCCTTATGGATAATTCCCTTCGAATCGTAGAATGAAATCAGCATTGACTTGATTTTCGACTTCTCCATTCGTGATTTCTTCGGATTTCCTTCTTCTGGTGACCTCCACTCTGCGCTTTGACGTTTGCTTTCTGGTTCGTATTGAAAGCACCACGTCTCGTCACCAGTCACAATCGTTTTCAAGAAGTTTTCATCTGCACGGGCTCGTGCAATAATGTCTTTGGAGTGTTCGATTCGAAGCGTTTTTTGGTCGTCGGTCAATTTGTGCGGAACAAACTTCGAATTGACTTTCTTCAAACCAAGGGTTTCAGTCAAAATGAGCTGAATAGTTGTTTTAGGGATGCCAAGCTCCATTTCCATAAATCTCACTGACGATTTCTTCGAAATTTTCACAAATTCGCGCACTTTTTCCACATTTGCCTCGGCCAAAGTTGTCGAAGGACGACCGGCTCTTTCGTCATCGTTAACATCTTCTCTGCCTTTACGAAATCATCGATGCCACTCGAACACTTGCCTCTTCGACAAACAATCGTCGCCATAAACAATTTGCAGCATTTCATACGTCTCGGTTGCAGTTTTTCCAAGTTTAAAACAAAACTTAATATTGACTCGTTGTTCGTGACTCATTTTCTGACCGTTTACGAAAAACACTCTCACAGGATGCGTGATGTATCAGCTGACTATGCACCAAATGTCATGAAAATTTGTCAGGTTGGTAAGGAAGAGTCCCACTACAATAATCAATCTACTATCAAGAGATGACGCCACTGGTTTCTGATTTATAGACGCATTGCGGTTACTTTTGGGACAGAGGGTGTATGTATGTAGTATTAAATTCCAAACGATTGTATATGGTACTATCATTATCTCCAATTGCTTATCAAAATCTTTACAACACTATATGTCAGACCACTTAGAATATAAATAAGTCCATTTAGCGAACGAAAAATCCTAATATTGTATTGAGTAATATCCCCAAACAATTATTCTATAAAACACAACAGTGAAAGTGAGCGAATAGATTCGTAAGTGTTAAAAATATATTTATATTTTTAAAATTTACAAAATTTACAATTGTTTTAAGTCTGCTTAATCTGCAAGCAAGACAATAAAAGTAGCGATAATCTATCTTTCTGTGTCAAATTCGTTTGTTTTCGTCCAAAAATATGTGTATGCCGCTGCTGAAGTGATTTATTCTTCATTGCGTTTTTACTTTCATGTGAAAGCTTATTAAAAATTGCAAGAAAGTAGTATGGCAAAAGGTATACTTGTGATCCTTATATCCCCTAGAGGTAACGCATAAAACATTTTTGAAAAGTTGGCAAAAGAAAGTTCTGGGCTGATTCGAGTTAAGGCGTATTGCATTGGTATACATTTTCACATAAACAGTCGATATGATCGCCCCAACTAAGAAACCCAAAAAGTTGCTGTTATCTACTCGCGCAATACTTGGATCTCTTGTTTTAGTGCTTTGAACTGTGTCCTAACAATATTTTCGGTTTTTTGATTGGAATTATTATCTATTTATCATCAGAGAGCATCACAACACTGGAATACTCTTACATTGCATATTTTAAAGTTTCCTATTGCTAATATAACTTTTGAACCAATTCCATGCATACCATATATGTATGTATATCCTTCTGTATTTGTTGTAGTTGTGTTGATTAGTCTAATTATTTTTTGCTATTCCAAATATATAACTGAGCTATAGCTCTATTCACTACAATACTGTTACCATAGTAACGTTAAAATTATCCATGAAATAACTATTCCTTTACATTGATAAATATACCTAATTTCGATAACATTCACAAAAATCGAAATATCTGACATGTTGAAGTACGAATTGTGTTAAAATAATTTTGTATTTTAATTATTTAAAAATATAACTTCTTGAAAGTAGGTTTTCCAGAATATAAATTTCTGTGCACATGATTAAATTCAAACACGGTTCAAATCTCCCTCAAATTTGAATAATATATTCCCTTTCAGCCATTATGAAAAGGGGAGGACATAAAAGCAGACTTTAAATCATAGAATTTAAATGGAAATTCAAGCGTGTCTAATTGCATGATATAAACACGTTTTCTTATAAATGTAAAATGAATACTGCGCCTTGAAGTGCGCAGCACGCTAAAGTTAATACATCATAGTATTTCGTGAAACCGTATTGTTATATAATTTAATGATATAATGTGAAGAAGGATAGGGGCTATTCGACAAGATATAAAATAATATTTTAACAAAACTTAAAAATTTGATGACGGACTTTAAACAAGGATAATTAGTTTCTAGAAGTGATTAAAGTTGGTAAGGTTTGATGGTAATAAGGAATGGGGTGAATTCTAAAAAATATTGGTACTCTAGACAAACTTAACGATGGGATTGTAAAACTATTATTTTAAATTAAGGGTATAAGATATAGCATATATACTTGGTGGTATTCATATTGCAAGAAGTATAACTATGTATGTATAGTTGGAAATTCCAAATGTTCAAGCAATATAATTCGGATTAATGGTAGTGTTATTAGGAATCTAGGTTGCATTAAACCGCCGCTAACTCTACCTCTGAAACAAAAGATTTCAAAGTTGAAAGAATGTACCTTGGACCACTGGTTTTAATTGCGTTCCTCTTTTTCGTACGTTGTAAGGACTCGACGAATTACATTAACACGCCTGCATACCAACCTTCCTCGTAGACCTTTGAAAGTAGACCATTAATCATCCTAAACTTTCCAGGATCTACGCATAACTATTCCATAACCTTTGTTTGCTACTGTAACCTTGTTGTGCTGCGAAATTCCCCTGCATAATGTCTTATGGACACCTGATTACGTTTTCTTCTCAATAACATCACTTCCTCCGTTTTGAATTGATTCTGGAAATGCATTGGTACAGTAAAAAGATGATGAACTTTTAGTATTCTTATATACAGACGTCATGTACATGAAGCTACTACAAACAAATTTCCAATCGATGAACAACTTAACGAACTTTCTTACGTTTTATATTATGTAGTATTCCGATAGCAAACAATTCTCTTTTGCTATAAAACGGTCAATTGAAGTTATATTCAATGCTACTCACCACCTCCAAATTTATACTTTCTTATTACCTTCCCTTTAGAACACGAACGAATTGAAATTGGAATGTGTGTGATATATTTCGCAAACAGACTTTCCTTTTCAGCTCTTTTCAATAGTTGATCGATATAAACATTTACAGAGGAAAGGAGACGGTAGTGGCAATGTGTAATGTATGGTCCTCGTTTTATCTCGAAGGATAAAAAACATATTTTAAGCTAGCGATTTTATTATCACCATTTTCTATGCAATAGTAGGAAAACGATAAATTGTATTTAGAAAGAAAGTAGCCGAACAGGTAACGTTACAATTGATGCTATTCCGTAGATATACTATATGATGTCAAGAAATTAATGCTCACCCGACAAGAGCGAAGCTCTTTACGTATTTGATGCTCATTTGAATAAAAGGTAAAATTGTATAATTGAATAAACAATGTATATAGAAAAACTATTTCATTTCGAAACCGATGGTAAACAAGTTGAAGTTGAATTTGATGTAAATTGGAGTCCGAATAATAAGGGCGCCATCTGATGGGGGAGACACAAGTGTCGACGCAAACGTGTGTGTGTGCGAGCGAGAGCGAACTAATGAAAGCAGAAAGATAGAAAAGCGTCTATCTGACGATTTCAAGCGTCTCACTTTTTCCCAGTTAACTCTCGCCGCAGAACCTCCCTAAAAGAGCTTGAACTCATGAATAGACTCGAAAACATGTATCCATAGTCTAACTTTGCAGTACGGTACATTATCTTTAATTACACATCTAGCAGACGCTTAATCAATGATATATAGGAATATAAAGGAAACAGAGAAACAACAAGATGCATGAGGAATCAATATCTGTCTGCCTCGTTGCTAGCGAAACACGTGTCACCGAATCAAGTTAAATAATTGTGTAGTGAGCAGTTTACCGATGGGATATAATGTCAGTAACTACACCACAGTCCTTGCGTTCACTATTAAAACCTAAGTTAACTATTTTTCTGAGTAATTTCTTTCACTGTAGCAGCAAGGACTATATATGTAGTTCGGACCCCTGGCAGTACTTAATTATCTGTGTCTAGTTCATTAAGTAGTACGTCAACATCCGAAATATTTAGCTGTATAATAAATATATATATATATATATATATATAAATTTTCAGATGTCTACAAAGCAGTTTTGCGAAAGCATGTACATAGGTAACTAGCCATTTAGTTCCGACAGCAAATTCGATTCAGACACTTTTAGGGCTTACTACGGAAAACACGCTATATACCTATAATTCATTCAATTTCTAAGAAACGGAGGTGTTTAATTAGAATTTATTAAAGCATTCAAATAAAAATTGCTTTTATTGGGTCTACAAAAGCTTACATATATTTCCCGTGCCGTAATAAATTTACATTATGTCTGAAATATAATGAAATCTCAGTCTATAATTAACTTTCAACCGAAAATGCGCCAGCCAAAAAATTATTTGATAGCCGTTTACCAATTATATTTCAAATATCCCTAAAGGGGCTATAATACATGTAAGTATTATACTAAATTGTAATCTGGTACTCAATACTCGCTGTTGTGGTTTTAGTAGTAGAAATTATATTTAGTAAATTAAATTAAACAGTTCCAGAGAATGAGCATGTATAGAATTCAATTCAAATCCATTTAAAAAAGATACTTCTTCGTTTAAAAATTCAGAATCTTTTCTCTATTTTCAGAGAAATATATGTGAGTCGTAAATCTTGATTGTTATGCTTATACCATAATGCGAGGGCTGCTCTATTTCCGCTGAATCTTTAGCACTTACACGCTATATTTAAACAAATTCTGTTTGATATTTTATGGTAGTTGCTTATGTACATGCTTAATGACTGAAAACACTTGAAAAATATAGTTGAATACTTTTATACTACATAAGAAATTAGCGAGTTGTGAATTTTTATAATTTTAAACGTGGCTTAAGCTGCAAACAATGTTTGAGGAAATTGATCGGGTGTTTAGTGATAAGTCGTTATCGTTATCTACCATATAACCTTGATATAATGAATTTCAACGTGGTCGATTTTCCATAAATGACGGTTGTGGAACCTAACATGTCCATTACCGAAAGAAATATCAGTTTTTGTTTGGAATATGATTGAGAGGACCGACATGTTTTCTACAGAAAATTCAAACAAGTCTAGAAATTGTTGTCAACGCAATTAACATCGCTTTACATAAACTTTTGGAAGTATGTAAGCTTCTTAGGATCCCTACAGTTTGACGCGAGTTAGTACTGTGGGGTACTGGAGTATCTCCGTACTGTGAATGGTGAATGGCTTACAGTTTATTTGCAAGTCTTCCAAAATATTTATAAAGAACGCTCAAACGTTGCATCACCTTGCTTTTTTATAACATTGGGCTCACCAGCTGCCCGAACGATTGAATATTTAAATGCCTTATACAATGAAATAATATTGATATTTGTCATATGGTCGAAACTTGAACCTACGTTTCACATCAGCTCAAAGAGCGGAGGACGCAACCCAAATTGAAATGAACAACCTGCGAGAAAATTGCAAGGATTTATTGACTGTAAAGAGGAATACTTTGAAAAATTATAAATAAATATCTTTTGTCAACAACTTGTGTATTACTTTACTAGAGTCAGTAAAAAGAGAACACTCCTCGTACGCTGGAGGACAAAAGGAAGCTCTTCTCAAACACCGCATTATGCAACTGTACCATATTAAATCAGAGGAACTTCAGTTAATCTAGAAGACGTTGAGGGTATAGCATTTCATATTTAAGGTAGCGTATGAAAAGGCATTAGTTTCAAATTAAAACAATTTAAGCACATTTAAAATCAGCATTAATGCAGATTTCGATAATACAACAGATTTGTACTAGATTTCAACGCCTTGATATAAAACAGAAGTAATTGAATTTGAATATACTTACTTAATAGATACTTAGTAGGTTAAAGACATGGGCTGGTATTGCATTAAATAGTCTCCCTAATAAACTCATGCTTTAACGGCTGCTCTAGTTCTTCAGAATTATTTTATTATTTGGCGTTTGAATTTCCTGTATCAACGATGTTTGATTGTTTCTAGATCAAGCGAAAGGGATGCCGAAACAAAAACATCTCCACACTGTTCCTATAGTCGTATGAAGTGGGTATAATAAATATAATAATTACCCAGCCATCCCACGACTAAATTTAACGTGTCTAAATTCAGCGTATTCTTTATTACCATCACCATCACCTATAAAATGAATACTTAATTCTACGCAAAATTTCCTCAATCCGAAGCAAAAATAGGGAATTCTATGAAGAAGAAAACCTTGGCCTTAAGTGACCTTGACATTCTACTTCATGGTCAAATTTAAGGCTAACATTGAATTCCTCTTTGAAAATTTCTTGTCTTGACCTTTGTAATTTTTCAATAGATCATTTAAAGCAAACTATTTAGCTGACCCGATACTTTCGGTGCAGCCAATGTATATATATACAAGGGGCACTGTCGAGATGTGTCACTACTATTTTCGGAAAGTTTTACATTTATTATTGTGAAAACAGTCACACTTTAGAAATTGGCCGAGTAGTTTGTTTAAAATAAACGTTTAACAAAATCGATTCTGTGAAAAAAATGAAATTTTGTATGAAAGTTTTGATTTGTTACGATTTTAGTAAAGGCCTCACTCAACTACAACGCATACAATTGCTTCGTTCAACTTTTGGTAATGGATAACTGAAAGGAAAGACTGTTTACAGTTGGTTTGCAGAATTTAGGGTTAGTAAAGGTCGTCCAAAATCGGTGGTTATCCCAGCAAACATCGATGCTGTGTTCTTATGCATATCGAAGACTGCAAGACATTTAATTTTGCATGAACATTTGATTAAAGTTCAAAGAAAGGCTCATATTAATTGGTGGAAGGAAATGCTCAAAAATTCGGCTGAGGAACTGTAGAATTCGTATAAAACATCGTAACAGAAATTTAAACAACAATCCACTGTTTGAATGTTCCAGTGTGTACTGAATCCCACAAAAGCTGCTCCTACACGAGTCGCTTTCAAAAAATAATGGGTTTTTTCATCGGTTGTACTGAAAATGTTGCAACCATTACTTTAGAGAATCGGAAACCAGCCAGAAATCTCCAACGATATTAGGAAAAACAGCCACATCATTCTGCATCACGATAATGTCAATTCTCACACAGCACTTCAAACAATTAATTATTGTAATTTTCAATTTATCTCTTCTTCCAGAGATCTGGAAGTTAAGTAAGATCAATCCTGTCTTTAAAAAAGGAGATAAAAACGATATATTGAACTACAGGCCAATTAATATTTTATTGACTTGCTTCAAAGTATTTGAACACTTACTTTACAGCAAGATCTATAACTGCATAAAACCTTACATCTCCACACAGCAACATAGCTTCATGATAGGAAGATCTACACTATCGAATCTTGCTGAAATCACTCAGTATCTTAGCACATCTATAGACAAGAGGACTCAGGTGGATGTCTTGTACACTGATTTTACCAAGGCATTCGACACCATTGATCATGGTATATTGCTGAACAAACTGAGCTCTATTGGTTTTTCATTTGCTCTTACTGAATTAATTGCTTCCTATCTTGAGAATAGATCGAGTTACGTGCCTTATAATGGTTTCAGTTCTAACATCTTTACGATCCAACCTTGGCCATTTACTGTTCAATATATACATCAATGATCTATTAACCTTCCTATACTTCACGCATACGGTCTGTGAGACCGATTTATATAGTATAGTTAACGTCTTTCATTTTGACGTGAGCATAGGAAGGTTAAATAAACTAGATTGTAGGGTTCTTGCATATGCTGATATGAAAATATTCTCGAGGATTACCAACATTTTCGATTGCTACCAATTGCAACGAAATCTGACAATTATTAACAACTGGTGTCAGGAAAACAAAATTAAGCTCAGTATTAATAAATGCGCAGTTGTAACTTTTTCAAGATGTAGTAAACCGATCTTATATGACTACTGTTTGGATTCAGTACTAATATCAAGAAATAATAGCATTAAAGATCTAGGTGTATTGTTTGACTCTCGTTTGGAATTTACCGGCCACATACAATCTATTTGTTCTTCCGCATCACGCACACTGAGCTTTTTAATACGATCATGTAGAGGCTTTCCTAATTTGACGACGTTTACACGTTTTACACACTGGTTCGTCCAAAGCTTGAGTACGCATCGATAATATGGTATCCTTACTACGTCTACCACCAACTAGAATTCGAAAGAGTACAGAAAAGATTCCTGAAGTATGTCTCTTACAGAATGAGTGGTGTTTATCCTCCCCGTGGAACTGACTCTCAAACACTTTTGAATCGGCATAATTTCATAAGCTTGACTTCACGGCGGGAGATGGCTAGTGCAAGATACCTAATGAAACTAATCAATAATGAAATTGACTCACCCTATCTTCTATCTGACACTTTCCTAGTTGCCAGATCAAGAACAAATATTTTGTTTAAAGCACCAATAACTCATATGACCAGAAATGCCAATGCTCACTTTCATGACCCTTTTCAGAGATAATTTTATTCTTGCCGTCATGCCTATACTATTTTTATTTTCATTTTTTATTATATATTTACATTGTAATGTTACAATAGGTACATTATATTCGATATCTATATTTAGTTTCTTTGTTTTTCCTTTTTAATTTACACTGATTAATAAATAGCTTGTTCTCTTAATTTAGATAATATTAACTTTTGCACTGTACTGTAATGTCTATATTGTTTTGTCGTGTAAATGGATTCTGTCTGTTGGACAATAAAGATTATTATTATTATTATTATTATTATTATTGGAAGGAGAAAAACTTCTAATTAATGTCTCTTTGTACGTATTCACCTAATATTCGCCCAACGATATTTCTCTATTCTCGAATGGGAAATAAAGTGCGTAGACAGGAATTTTCAGCACCTCAACTCAAGACGCTGTCGAATATTTTTGAGATACCAACTTCAGAACGGTAAGAAAATGTTTTGGGAATTGGGTTGAACACATGCAAAAGTGTACATCTCAAAGACGACTTTATGTATAAAAGCAATAAAATGATTTGTTCCAAAAGAAAATGTATGAGTATAAATGCTTTCCTGGAACGATGAATTATTTTTTCTTCTTCCTTCTATCCAATTTATTAATTATTTATTTCTAAATATATGAAAATAAATAAATATAAAAAGCTAAGAATAGTATGTATCCATTACAGGTATTTGCAATTTAAATCGATATTTGAACTGTCTAAAACATCTGCAAGTTGTTCGAATTAAAGCGCAATAAAGTGTTTTAATGATTGAGTCGACCGTAAATTCTCTCATGTTACGGATAGTAAAACTTAACAATTTGACGACGATGTAGCGTACAGACGTCGGCCGTTTAGCGGACCACAATATATGTATAATCAAAACTAGAACCCAAATCATTTGTGGTATCATTGGGTGCCGAAACCTGAATTACAAGATTTATCACTATATTTAGATTTACATACTATGTATGTACAATGTACATACATACGTGTGATACTCGAAAGGTCGGTCACAGTTAATCTAAATACAATGAATTCATGTTGATTAACTTATCTTAGGTTATATGTACGTATTATACATCATAGTATTCGCTTAACCTTCCTATACTCACGCATACGGTCTGTGAGACCGATTTATATAGTATAGATGTGTATTCTATATTTTGAGGTGAGAAGGAATAAATATTGGTCGGTAATTGTCGGTCATTAAAGATTTACTTTTTAGGTCAACATAGTCTTTACAAAGTTCCAAGTAGTAGCAACTGTCAAGATATCGTACATACGACAGTATATCAGTAAAAACGCAGCAGTACGATCACCTTCCCATGTAATAAGTATTATTATGTTTGGTCAGATTACGATATATTTCCTCTTCGATAGTTGCTACAATGCAAAAGAAGTAATAAGTGGAAAAACAGTCATTGTCAGTGTTTTTTCGTGTGAACAAAATAATCACCAAAACTTCTGGAAAAGGCGTAAATAATATCGTGAGACACAACATGCATACGTCATCTTCCCTTTTTTTTGGTTCACATAATGTTATAAGAAGGACTTTGTATCAGACTTCAATGTTGATTTTATCTTTCCAATATACACACATGCACATGAATCCAATACCTATCTTTGTATGAAACTTAAAACACAGTAGCAAATGCAGGGCAACGCACGAATCACGTAAATGAGGATTTAGATGAGAATTTCCAAGTGCATAATCTTTCCCAAAATTCATGAGATTTTAGAATTCGAATGTCGAATTAATAAATGCAATTTTTGACTGTACTCCCCGTAGTACGGGACAATGAACACAAGCTTAGCTTATGAAAAAATAATAAAATCAGATTTCTTTTAATGCAATCATTCATATAAGCTCTACGCCGCTCTAGTCGTCGGTTTATATGGTAGAATACTTTATGTCATTGCTTAAATTGTTCAGAAAACAGTTTGGCAGAATGCCAGTCAAAAATGTGGAATGTATATGCATATATGAATACTAAATAAGAATTATTTCAATAAATAAAAACAATTGGTACCCCGCTGGCATCGGGCATCACCAACACCCACCAACACCCTATGTATGTACACGTTTACATGTATATTTACCATATTCTCTGTTGAACTATTTTCGAAGTTGAGTATCTTGATATAAAATGCAAGAATTTACATGAGAAAAATTAGATTCAAATGTTTACAATTTACGACAGCAAGTTCTTAACTTTTCGGATCAGAAAGCCTCCGAACGTTATGGAAATTCCACATAAGTTACAAAATGTGCTTGTATTATTTATACTATAAACTTGACTACTGCTTTCACATAATAGATAACAACGGCGTAACTAAACAATGTTCAACATTTGCTATCCGTAGCCACAATAATTACGTTTTGCCCTGACGCGCCTGATGGATTGTAACATATGTTATACGGGAAAACAATGCAGGCTGTCCGTTGGTTCCTACAAAGTTAATTCCATAAAAACATCCACATCTATTATTCCTAAAAGTCATGTAATAATCTTTAATCATTTGTTGATATATCAGCGCATCACAGGGGCTGTTTATTATCCCGGAACTACAACTCACAAATAGAGAATTTGTGGGTAAACAGTGTATACACAGCCGTCAGCATATTATATAACAATTACTTATGGAATACATTCAGTAATTTTGAAATCGTGAATATGTTAGAAAAACGATGAAGCAGGTAAATTAATCATATTAGTGACGTCTAATTTAATTGAATTTACTTGTCCATGGTATCAACAGTTTTCGAGGTACAATATCATTGATTGATCGGTTTACGACATTGATAATGCTTGTCTCGTGCTAGCCAAACACGTGTCACCAAATGTGTGGTGAAGAGTTTGCCGATGTGATATAGTGTAACCCAAGTTATTAGTGAACCATATTATATATAACACCACAACAGCTCTTAAAGGTTCAGGGCTTCTTCGAAGCCACCCATCTGTATACATACATATGTATACCGCAAAGCTCTTAACCCGCTTAATTGCATTTCTTTACTCTTTTCGCAAGATATTAGAGGGAACAAATTCATTTGAGGATTTGCAACTGCTAGACTTTGTCGCGATCGGGTTTTGATCCCCAGGCCTTCTGATTATGGAGCGCATGCTTTACCATTCAGACACTAAACGGCTTGATAGACTGTATTGCACTAATTTTATTTGTATGTTATACTAACAAAAGTTCTAAATTTTTTTCATAAACTTGTTGATACGGTCCCAATCTATAATACTATTAGTTAGTTTACCTTCTTAAATAATCCTAAAGAAAAAGATCCAATGGAAGTTAAATTTTGTGACCTACGAAACTGGTAGGTAATCACAAACTGGATGACCACATACACAAAAACTAGTGTTTCTTCCTATTGGAACCGGCTTGTATTATTAAGCTAGTTCGAGCAGAAATCGGTAAGTCAGAGCGAATGTGATTGAATGAACACAGCCGATTAGTGCTGACTGATTTGTGATTCCAGCTCGTCTTTGCTAAGTTCTAAGCATCTTTTCTATTTAAAATCATCTAACGCTTAACAGTATACTTGTATGCCCTACATTAGTGCGAATATTGGATGGTAACACGATGGCAAGATGAAAATGAAAACATGAAAATAAACAGAATGAATTTATTACATTATTAACAACTTTACACATAGATGAAGCACTAAGCACTGCTCGTCGTTCTGCTAGAGGTACAAAGCTGCGTAGCTCCAACAGGGAATCATAATACTTTTTGTTGAACATCTTCTTCTTGTTTTCTTTTTCTTGATTCTTTGACTCCGCTGCACCTTCTCGGCCATATATTAATACACAGCATAAGAGGAATACCACACAATTACGCCATAGTCCAATTTGGATTTAACTGAACAATTCACAATCCGGGAAATATCTGAACAAATAAAAAGTACGTCATAGCAAGTGCTTTAAAGGACACAGAGAATGTAGTAAAGATAGGAGGAAGAATATCGAGAAGCTTTAAGGTGAAAAACGGACTACAGCAAGGTGATCCACTGTCTCCGCTTTTGTTTAATCTAGTGTTGGAAAAAAAATAATAGATGCGCAAATAAATAGATCAGGCCTAATTTATCATAAACGACATCAATGTCAGGCATATGCGGACGATGTGGTGATAATGACCAGAAGGAAAGGGGAACTCCAAAGGGCGACAGAAAGTATAGAGAGGGCGGCGAGGAGAATGGGTTTAGAGATTAATGGCGGAAAGACAAAATAATGACCTGGACAGATAAAGAATTTAACGAAGATGGCTAGCTAAGTATTAAGATCATAGAAGGAAACGAGCTCAAATTTCAGGAGGTAGAGAAGTTCACATACTTGGGAACGATATTTACAAGGAAACCATACTTGACGGAAGAAATACAAGCGAGGTTGATGGCTGCGAACAGGTGGGCGTTTGCAATGGGGAGTGTGCTGAGGTCGAAAATTGTTTCGAGAGTTGTGAAAGTGAGAGTTTACAAGACAATAATTAGACCAATAGCGACGTATGCATGCGAAACGTGGACAATGGGAAAATCAGAACAGAAACAAATCGAAATCTGGGAATGAAAAATTCTTAGAAGAATTTATGGCGGAGGAATGGTCGGGGATAGATGGGAAAGAAGGACGAACGAAGAATTAAAGGTACTGTATAAGGAACCAAACATAGTAGGGATGGTCAAAGCACAAAGATTAAGGTGGGCGGGACACATTGAGAGAATGGAATATGGAAGAACAACCAAGACAGTATTCCAACTGACAATTGGGGGAAAAGAAGAATGAGATGGGGTAAAGAAGTGGAGGAGGACCTGGGGAGAATAGGAATATCCGAGTGGAGACAAAAAGCGCAGGATAGGAAGCGATGGCAAAACATAGTAAAACAAGCCATGGGTCTACTAGGCCTGTAGAGCTATTAATTATTTATAATAGCAAGTATTGAAAGTACGTAAATATCTGATATGTGATTTCAGAACGACAGTTATCATCTAAAGATGGAATTTTAACGTGTCTCCAGCAACAACCCAATTACTTAAAACAACTGATGCTCGGGCAAAAGCCCTGACAGTTACTGCATTATATTGAGGTTGGCAAGAAAGTAATTTCGGTTGCCACACATCGAGATCATTGCAATTGCTTTGAAGGACTTATGCCAGTGTAATGGCTTTCTCCTTTTGACATTTGATATCAGTCAATATTAGGTTACTTTAGAAGCAAGTTGTGCGTAATTTTGTTAGCAGCTGTTAGTTTAGGATCAATCTTAACATGGAGTGCAGAAACGAACATATTTGACATATTTTACAATTTTTGTATTTCCGTAAAAGAAAAAGAAAACTGCTGGGGCTCCCAAAGAGATATGTGAAGTTCATGGTGTTGATTGCATAACAGAGCGCACGTGTCAGACTGGAATAAAAGAATTTAAAAAAGAATAAAAAATTCCGTTCTGGATTTTTCACTCAAAAAATAATCAACGTTTTTTGCCGACCGAAGTTGATGATAACTAAATCAAAGTCTTAATTGAAGAGAATCGTCATATAACTGTTTGAGAGATGGCAGAAAGGTTAAAAATACATCGCACACGACACTTGAAAATAACTTGAGAATATCTTGGATTCGCTAAGAAACTCGAGGTTTGAGTTCCGTATGAATTAAATGATATTCAGTTAATACAACGAATCAATATTTACGATATGAATCTCGAAGCCAACGAAATCGACAGAAATCGAAAAGAATCATTACCTGTGATGAAAAATGGGTTATGTACAGTAACATCTTTCGAAGACGATGATGGTGTAAGCGTGATGAATCAGCACAAACCACATCTAAAGAGGAATTGCATCAAAAAAAGAGATCATGCTGTCAATTTGGTGGGATTACAAAGGTGTCGTGTATTTTGAGCTGCTTCTAAGAAACCACACGATCATTTTGAATATTTACTATCAATAACCAATGAAACTGGATGAAGCAACCAAAAACACGACCAGAATTGGCAAATTACAATCCCTTGTAATTTGTAATTTGTGTTCCATCATGATAATGCAATGCCTCACACATCTTTGGTAACTCGTGGAAAATTATTAGAGCTTGGTTGGGAATTGATGTCGTATCCCCCATACAGCCCTGATTTGATATCGTTTGATTAACATTTATTTCGACGTTTTAAAAACTGTTTGCATAATAATACTTTCACAAATGACCTTAAATCGCACTTGGTTCGATTTGCTAATGTCAGGACCGTAATTTCTATGTGCGTGGAATAATGACCCTGTAAGAAAGATGGCAAACGGTCATTGAACAAGATGTATAGAAAACACAACTTGTATATCAGATTACAAAACCGAAATTACTTTCTTGCCAACCAAATAGATAGATCTAAAACGCTGCACCGATTTGCAGTGTAACAAAGCATCCCTTCTCAAGATCTAGCAAATATTGATACCTGGTTACGGGAAAATTAGTCCGACGTCATCTTCTATGAAGACATGTACAACAACGATCTTCTCGTTTGATGCATAGCGTAATATATTGGATATTTTATTTGTATTATTTGTTGCACAGGCCTTTTTACCAAATTCAAAGTATCACTTACATATTAGTTTATCAGAGAACTTTTCTACCTATAAATTACTACGAAATGTTAACCAAAACAATAACGTCTTAATTTTAGAAAACACAATTACTATTTGTTGCATAATGCGTAAAATGTAGGAACGCGCCTCGAGGTCAGATTTGCATTGGTGAAATGTTGCTGTACTCGGCGTTCATACATCACAACCACTAAAGCTGTGGAAACTTGAATTTGGCCAGTGCATACCTGACCTTGAGGAGGGTTCTTATATTTGACTCACTGTAATTATGACAAGCAGGTTGATTATTACGACAGGAAGTGATTACCTAAAAAGTTAAACATTTAACTTTTTAGGTAGGAAAACGAAATAATTCAGGAATAAATTTGAAACTGTAATTATGTTGAATAGTGTGCGTTATTTTTAGTAATACAAAGTCAAGAAACATTAAATAAAGGTTTTAAATATTCGATCCCGAAAGTTCTTAACGACCTCGGTATATTTTGTATTTTTTGTATGTTCTATATTTTAGTTTTATGGTGAACAATTTATCTCCGTTGTTATGTTTCACGTAAATCTAAGTTGTCAAATTCAATGTCATCGGAACCGATTTTAGTACCCCTTTACCTAGAACGGACACCAGCTGTAACTTTATTATCTTGTTTTCACCCTAACTTTCTACAAAATTCCATTTCATGTACTTTCCCTTAAGTTCTATTTCTAAACTTTCACTTTTGCACCAATAGGGAAATACTTACCATTTTTTAGCACCACCCTGCGAACCTTCTTTAAGTGTAGATGATTGCAGATGAGGAGTGCAATTTGTCAGTCAAAAGGTTTCGGTTTTACATTGTAGGACTCGAGTACAAGACTCGGTCTAACACAGCCAATTCGGGCAATAAATCATTCGGGTACACCAGTATCTTATTTCGGGAGATTACAACAAATTCAACCGCGTTTAAATTAATCAATTATTTAGTAAGTAAGTAGCCGTTAAGTGCGCCGTGTATTTCTTCAAGTTAAATTTGTAATTTAGTGGTTAAGCACATTGTAACGAACAATTTGATTAAATTGTGAGGTACAATTAGTGTATTTTGTTAACACCTACAACGGGAAAAATATTGTTGAAGTGTAAGATTTGGCCTACAGTCCAAAACACCGATCTACTCCAACTTCGCGCTTCAGCAAACCTACATTTTTGGTCCTTCGAGCCGGATCAGCGCCTAAGAAGACATCGTCAACGGCGACAGATCCATCATAAGGAATAAGAAAATCGGCAAGGAGCAGTTGGGAGGCAACAATTCCCAGCAGAGGTGAGTCCCCAATTGTGTTTTCCTACATTTTCATTTTCCTTTGTTGCGCATTATGGCTACTGACAATCAACAAGCATTAAAGGCTCTTAAATACAATAGAGGCGCCACAAAGTCCTCACTTACAAGATTTAAAACGTATCTTGATTCAATCGACGAAACCAATTTCAATGCCACAAACTTAAAAAGGCGACTAAGCAGAGCAGAAGCGTTATACTCCGAATTCCATAACTCGAACCGTCAAATTCAAATGATAGAAAACGAATTAAATAATGAAACTGATGTGCAAGATTTCGATGATCATTATTTTGAATTAATATCCAAAGCAGAGGATATACTCACGCAAAGTTCTTCAAACACATCAAATTCACAATCTCCGCCCGAAGGAGCAAGGCACGAAACTGATAGTCAAGTACGGTTACCGCAAATTACGTTGCCACAATTTTCTGGGGCATTTGATGAATGGGTACCGTTTAATGAAACCTTTAATTCATTAATACACTCAAATCAAGGAATAAGTACGGTACAAAAATTTCATTATTTGAGATCGTCTCTTAAAGGGGAAGCAGCAAATTGCATTAGCGAACTGCAAATAACTGCCAATAATTATGAGATTGCTTGGGCTGCGTTAAAAGAGCGATACGATAACAGAAAATTAATAATCAGAAAGCACATTCAAGCCATTCACGAACTGCCTGTATGCAAAGAAGAAAATCTGTCAGTCTTGAGACGGATTTTAGATGGTATACAAAAACATACTAGGTCATTAAAGGCATTAGACCGGCCCGTCGAGTACTGGGATGATTGGTTGCTGTATATAACCAGCAATAAAATTGATCATGTTTCCAATAAGGAATGGGAATCATCAATCAAGGGTGATAAAATTCCAACCTTTAAGGAACTGATAGAATTTCTGTCACATAAATGTTGCACTTTAGAGAGCATATCGCAATCAGCATTACCATCGCGCGGTCAACAAAGAAATCCTCAAAGGGTCCCGCTAGTTCATGTTACAAGTCAGAACACACAATGTGTTGTTTGCAAGAGTACACACTATATTTATAACTGTCCAAAGTTTCTTCAGATGTCAGCTGAAGAAAGAATCTCGCATATCAAAAAAACAAAGTGTTGTTTCAATTGTTTAAACGCAGGTCATGTATCAAGCAAATGCAAAGGTAGTAGTTGTAAAATATGTCATCACAGACACAATACACTACTTCACCTATCAACTAGCAATTCCGCAAATCAACAGTCACAATGTTCAATGTCTCAAGGGGAATTTTCACAGGTTATAACTACGCACGCATCTCGAGTTAGCCATTCACAAGTTGTATTATCAACCGCCATCGTACAAGTAAAGGATGGCAGCGGTACGTTTCATAATTGCAGAGCGCTTCTAGATTCAGGATCACAGTCCAACTTTATATCTAAGGCGTTAATACAAAAACTAAAATTAAAACCAAAATCAGTCAACTTACCGGTGAGCGGAATTGGCCAATCACATACACAGATCAATCATGTATCAAAGGTCATTGTAAGATCAAACTACAATGCCTTTAAAATGCCATTGAGCTGCCTAGTATTAGACAACATTACAAACGACATTCCAGTCGACCCGCTTAATAGAAGCACATTAGATATACGCAAAGGTTTGAAATTAGCGGATCCCGAATTTCACATACCACGGAAAATTGACCTTTTAATCGGCGCAGAATTCTTTTGGCAATTGTTGTGCGTAGGACAAATAAAGGTGGGAAATACGGGGTTAATAATGCAGAATACTCACATAGGATGGGTAATATCGGGTCCCATCACATGCAGCAAATTAATGCCACGCGTTATCAATTGCAATGTATCATCGATCCAATCACTAGAGACTGCGATAACAAAATTTTGGGAACTAGAGGAACCTTCGTCTAAGGGCGCGTACTCGTTGGATGAAGCTGAATGTGAGAATCACTTTCGTAATTCCTACAAAAGAAATCACGAAGGGCGATTCATCGTCAAACTACCGGTAAATGCAGATCCAAACCAAGCATTGGGTGATTCAAAGCAAATTGCAATAAGAAGGCTTAATAGCCTAGAAAACAAATTGTCAAAACAGCCCGATTTAAGAGAACAGTACAACAGATTTATGCAAGAATACATTGAATTGGGTCACATGCGGCAGATAAACGATAATGAAATTCAGACTCAAAGAAATGTATCGTTTTACTTGCCACATCATGCTGTTGTTAAAGGAGACAGTATTACAACGAAGCTACGAGTAGTTTTCGATGGATCAGCTAAATCTTCCTCTGGTCATTCGCTAAATGACATATTAAGAGTTGGACCTTCTGTGCAACAAGATTTGTTTTCTATCACTTGTAGATTTCGTTCACATCGTATTGTATTAACAGCGGACATAACAAAAATGTACAGGCAGATTTTAGTCGATCCATCACAAACAAGATTGCAACGTATCGTATGGAGATTTAATCCATCGCAAAACATTGAAACATACGAACTCAATACGGTCACTTACGGTACGGCTTCAGCTCCCTTTCTCGCAACTAGAGCATTGAATCAATTAGCAATCGAGGAATCAAGTGCCTTTCCACTCGGCGCCAAAATATCGCTCAGAGACTTTTATGTAGACGATTTATTGACCGGCGCCGACAGCATTCAAGAAATTCATCAAATATTTGCTGAAGTTACTGCGTTATTAGCAAGAGGTGGATTTTCTTTAAGAAAATGGGCCTCGAACAGGATGGATATACTTAGCACGTTACTTCCTAATGCTGTTGAGCCAACGATCTTGAATATAGAGCAAGACGGCAGCATTAAGACATTGGGAGTCCAATGGGATTCAAGTAGCGACAGGTTACAGTATAAGATACCGGAGGTAATCATTAACAAACGGCTTAACAAACGCAATATATTATCGCAAGTTGCTCAAATCTTTGATCCGCTGGGATTAATAGGTCCCGTGATCGCAACAGCAAAACTGTTCATTCAACGACTGTGGCAGTTGAAACTATCATGGGATGAATCGCTGCCACTACAATTACATACAGAGTGGTTAGAATTTCAGAATGCTTTATCACAACTGCGATCATTGAAGCCAAAACTTTGCGTAATACCACATAAACACCGCGTAGAAATTCATGGGTTCTGCGACGCGAGCGAAAAGGGTTATGGCGCGTGCATTTACATTCGCTCCATCACTAATTCTGGTCTTGTATCATCGGAACTATTATGTTCAAAGTCTCGCGTAGCCCCTCTGAAGGCGACAACAATACCACGGTTAGAATTATGTGCGGCGTTATTATTAGCACAGTTACTTCACAAAGTACTATCGTCGCTCGAAGTAGAAATTAATCAGGTGTATTGTTGGACGGATTCTACAATTGTCATCGGATGGATTAATACAACTGCTCGCCAATTAAAACCATTTGTAGCGAACCGAGTAGGAGAAATCCAGGGACTAATCAATGTTTCTAATTGGAACCATGTGGGTACGAACGACAATCCAGCCGATATTCTCTCTCGTGGGTCCCAACCGGCTTACCTCATAGACAACAGTCTTTGGTGGCATGGACCACCATGGTTAATGGAGGCACAGGAGAACTGGCCAAGATCCATCGTTAACGTTACTGAAATCGAAGTGCCGGAAAAACGTTCTATTCTGGCTGTAAACGCAGCCTCCATCGACAAGAACTGGGACATTACCAACAAATATTCAAGTTTTCAAAGGCTACAACGGGTTCTGGCTTATTGTCAACGCTTTATAAATAATTTACGCCATCGCGCAAAAGGACAACACTGCAATATCAACACTGGACCGCTAACTACATCGGAATTAGAAGACGCTACCATGTGGCTCGTACGATCAGTGCAGAAAGAAGTATTTGCTGATGATGTGAACCGACTACGAAGCAATCAACCCATTAAACCAGAAAGCAAGCTAAAATCTCTCAACCCGATTATAGACGATAAATATGTCATGCGCGTCGGTGGAAGATTACGTAACGCACCTGCTCATTTCAATAAAAAATTCCCAATAATTTTACCTCATAAACATGCATTAACGAAGCTCTTAATCAAACAAACACACTGTGAAGAACTTCATGCAGGGGCACAAGCAACACTAGCCAAATTACGGAACCAATTTTGGCCCATTTCTGGACGCAACTTGGTACGGCAAGTAGTGAGAAACTGCGTGACATGTTTCAAGGTCAATCCACGCGCATATCAACCCATGATGGGGGATTTGCCCAAGGCACGCTTAGAGCCTTCTCGCCCATTCATTCGAACCGGCGTGGATTATTGTGGACCGTTTTTAATTCGCTCTCACACTAGACGAAAGACGTCGCCATCAAAGGCATACGTTGCTATCTTCATATGTATGGCTACAAAGGCAGTTCACATTGAATTGGCAACGAGTCTCAATACCGACTCCTTTCTCAATGCATTAAAGCGATTTATAGCTAGACGCGGGATGATCTCGCACATGTACTCGGATAATGGTTCGAATTTCGTTAGGGCTAATAAGGAGTTAAGGGAGCTAGCTACAATGTTTGAAGGGGCCGAATGCAACAAGATAGTGGATACCCTGTCCAATAAAGGCATAACCTGGCACTTCAATCCACCTAGAGCTCCGCACTTCGGCGGTATTTGGGAGGCCGCCGTCAAATCTTTCAAGTATCATTTCAAACGCATTGTGGGTACCGTGTTGTTAACCATAGAAGAGATGAACACTGTAATTGTCCAGATCGAAGCCTGTCTAAATTCCCGTCCTCTCATCCCGTTATCAGATGATCCTGATGACCTATCCGCAATCACGCCTGCACATTTCCTGATTGGGGACTCGCTAACGGTTAATTTAGAACCAAACCTGCTTCCATTAAACATAAACCGATTGTCGAGATTACAGCTACTTGACAGATTGAAACAGCACTTCTGGCAACGCTGGTCCAAGGAGTACCTGCAGCAACTTCTACAGCGAAGCAAGTGGATGAGCAGTCGCGGCGTAGCTCCTCAGCCTGGACAGCTCGTAGTCATCAAGGAGGACAACCTACCACCGCTCCTGTGGGCCATGGGACGAGTCGTCAGCGTTCACCCTGGGAAGGACGGCATCACGCGAGCAGCTACAATCAAGACCACTCGCGGTGAGGTGAAACGACCCGCTAACAAATTATGTGTGTTACTCAGTGATAATGAATACAACTAGTGTATTGTGTTTCGAAAGCCAGAACTTTCAAGGCGGGCGGCATGTTGAATAGTGTGCGTTATTTTTAGTAATACAAAGTCAAGAAACATTAAATAAAGGTTTTAAATATTCGATCCCGAAAGTTCTTAACGACCTCGGTATATTTTGTATTTTTTGTATGTTCTATATTTTAGTTTTATGGTGAACAATTTATCTCCGTTGTTATGTTTCACGTAAATCTAAGTTGTCAAATTCAATGTCATCGGAACCGATTTTAGTACCCCTTTACCTAGAACGGACACCAGCTGTAACTTTATTATCTTGTTTTCACCCTAACTTTCTACAAAATTCCATTTCATGTACTTTCCCTTAAGTTCTATTTCTAAACTTTCACTTTTGCACCAATAGGGAAATACTTACCATTTTTTAGCACCACCCTGCGAACCTTCTTTAAGTGTAGATGATTGCAGATGAGGAGTGCAATTTGTCAGTCAAAAGGTTTCGGTTTTACATTGTAGGACTCGAGTACAAGACTCGGTCTAACACAGCCAATTCGGGCAATAAATCATTCGGGTACACCAGTATCTTATTTCGGGAGATTACAACAAATTCAACCGCGTTTAAATTAATCAATTATTTAGTAAGTAAGTAGCCGTTAAGTGCGCCGTGTATTTCTTCAAGTTAAATTTGTAATTTAGTGGTTAAGCACATTGTAACGAACAATTTGATTAAATTGTGAGGTACAATTAGTGTATTTTGTTAACACCTACAACGGGAAAAATATTGTTGAAGTGTAAGATTTGGCCTACAGTCCAAAACACCGATCTACTCCAACTTCGCGCTTCAGCAAACCTACAAATTATGATACTAGATAATAATTTTACAAGGCGATAATTGTATATTTAGAAAATGTACCTCCAAAATATATCGAATTCATAAATAAATAAGACAATACACTAGATAACGATGAAATTGCGCCTGGAATAAGAGGTATTTTATCTATGGAGCATTGGAGTCGTTAATAGTAGCATTCACTTGTTTTCAACTTCAGCGCCTGAAGTCATTAGCATCATTAAATAGTCCACTCGGAACTCTGTTAGAATCGATTAATTCTATTTATACACCTACAATAAGTGCTTCGATAAATCACATGACTGGTTTCTAAATTAATACATACATATAAGACGACACTTTTCGTAATTACCTACTACTTACAAGTTCCATTTAGCTGTAAATTATTGTAACAAACTGGAAGGATTGATATTAAATTCCTCTGCATTTTACTCGCAAAAGCCTATAAACTATTTACGGGGCGCACAAAGCTTTTTACCAAGGCATATAACTTTAAGTTTTACCTACAGCACATCTCGACAGTTATTAATTACTTAATTTTGAAGACAATGTTAATGCAAGGTATAATACTGGTCTCAGAACTAAACTTCGGGCATATCTTGTCTCCTTTTCTTCTTACTGGCATTGATATCAAGTCAACTGAATTAAGTTAATCACTTGAAAACTGCTGTAATTATAAGTACGTACAGTTTCTATGATAAATGAGTGGTCTGTATTTTTCGGTGATATCATGCTCTCTTAGATTGTTTCCGGTTGCAAAGAAATGTTGATCTCAAAATAGAGGGTAGATTGAAAAGTTTCCGGAATGACATTGAAACCAAAGTAACACGGATTCAAATTGTATTTTACTTTTCAATATAATCCCCTCGAAACTCAATACACTTGGTCTAATGTTTCTCCACCTTCTCGATTCCCTTCCACAAATTACTATCTCTGAGGTTTCCAAAATAATCGTTTACAGCCTATACCAGTTCTCCATTCGAGCAAAATCTCTTTCCATCCACTAGTGTTTTGAGTTTCAGAAACAAGTGGTAGTCTCACGGAGCCAAATGAGGCGAATGCGAAATTCGCCCCAGGATTTCGAATGAATAAGCGGGTGCATTGTCGTGGTGAAACAACACTTCTTCTTACCTATTTCCAGGGGTTTCGCCTGAATTGCTCTTTCCAATTTGTCCAAAAGTATTGTGTAATATTAGCCAGTAAAAGTTTTGCCTTTTCAAGATATCCAAATAGTAAAATTCCTTTGGCGTCCAAAAAATCCATGCCATCACCTTGTCAGTGGAGGGAATGGTCTTTGCCTTCTTTGGAACGGATTCAGCGCGTGCAATCCACTGTTTTGATAGCATTTTTGTTTCTGATGTGTAATGATCGCTTCAGGTCTCATCCATGGTCGCGAATCATCTCTTGAAATCCGTTGGCTTTCTCATAAACACTTCCAAACAATCGACTGTAGCTTGAGCTCTAATGCATTTTTGCTCCAATTCATTGCGTAAAATACGAACTACTCGTTCATAAGAGATCCCCAATTTCTCAATTTCACGCACTTTTATTCGGCGATGTGCCAAAACCATGTCATGGATCTTTTCTACAATTTCTAGCGTGGTAGCCGTTTCCGGACGTCCTAAATGTGGTTCATCACTTGTATGCGCTTAATTTCCGCAACCCAAAAACTCACGGTGGAAAATGATAAATTCTGGAGAACGGCATCAAACATTAATTTACTGTCTTCCCTTCCGAATAGAAAAATTTGATGATCGCTCGAGCTTTTTATCCATGATTGAAAAGACAAAAAGGTATTTCACTTAAATGCTTGCCTACTTGGGCAAAGTACATTTTTTCTGAAGTTTGTATTAAAAGGTTGTTAGTTATATAATTACAATAACATATGTACGTATTTCCTTATTTTTCTATGAGTTAACTGTATTAGGCATTATAAATCAGGTAACACAGAGATACAAACTTAGAACCAAAACCGTTAATTTTTGAGTTGACTTATAAAAGGATTGTCAATAGGCTATAAAATATTGTATTGTATTATAGCTGTATCAGATCCAATTGGACTTCCCAATATGCAGCTTCTACTTCTGCTTACTACTGCGTGTATATTTTGTATGTGTAGGCTCTTGTTAGTTCCGTTGACTGAAACCCGAGAGAATTAATGAAAACGAGATTCTCACCTTAGACGTTACAACTGTGATATCGCAAAGTCAGACGCTCTAACCACTGCGCTAACTAAGGGTTGAGCTATGAAATATACGTTAATAAAAATTTTGTTGTAAGGTATGTGTTGGAAACCTTACAGAAGAAACAAGAAGATTCATGACGTTATGTATAGATCACTAAAAGAATTGTTTGACAGGCAGTTTATTCAAAAGTCATATATATATAAATTGAATTTACTGCACCAGAAAGACGGTGACAATGTTCAAGACTATATGTGGCCTGATAGCATTATGTGAAAGATGCTACTTCAGAAATTTAGAAGATGAACTTATCTGTGACAGGCTAATAGTAAAAATGTCAGATGTTAAATTAAGTGAGACGTTACAAATGGATGCTGCCCTTACACTAAAATAAGCAATTGATAAAAGCTGAAAGAATAAAAGAAGAGAACCAAAGAATAAAAGGAACTGTAAAAGCCAAGTGATTAAAAAAGATGCAAGGAAAATGGAAGACTCCTTTAAAGGAATAAATAAACAAAAAAGAAAAATTTCGATTATTTTTCAAAATGTGAAAATAAACCTATCAATAATTTGAGATGCAGAAAATGCTAAATAGTGAGACACTTGGTGTCCTGCGTCGTATTATGAATTTTTGTGAAATTAAAGAGAAATCGTCATCCATTATAGATTCAAATGCGAGTAATATTTATGAAATTTTTATATAAAGCAAAAAGAACAAAACAAACAAACAAACAAAACAAAATTAAATGTTTCTGCAAGAAAATTAAAATTCAATGATATTGTGACCAATCAAGTGTTATCAAAATTTCTTTTAAACAAAAAATTACGTGTATCATCTGACGCAAGCCAATATGATTGCCAGCTGGGTTAAAATAAGCCTACAAGATATAAACAAGTGGAAAACAGCATACTATTGTTCTATAAGATTATGGGCAGCCGCACAACGTTAGACAAATCGAGAAAAAGGCATTGACAGTAATGTGGATGCGTGAGCGATTTATAGAAAAAGATTGTTAGATGCACAATTTCAAAGCTTTACGGACCACAAACCCTTAAAGCAAAGAAGGTTCAAAAGATCTTAATAAATTATATTATATATACATATGTATATACATATATATATTATCACAACACAGGAAAATCACGACATTATCTTTGATAGTGTTAATCCAAATTATATAAACTTTTATAAACTATAAATTTTATCGTGCAACATTATTAAAGAGAAATAGATACATAAATGATTCGCATATAATACAAATAATAATACAAAAATCGAAATGGGACACATTTGGAAAAAGAACGGAAGCCTACTGTAAACAATGGAACGAATTGAAAATTTTCAAGGAAAATATATCTAATAAAACTATATGGCGGTGACTTTGGAATAACAAAATATTTATCCAAAGCCAAAACTCTAATATGGTGGCTTTCAATAAAGACACAAATCAAAGATCTACTTTAATCGGGTGATTTTTGTCTCAAACATTAAACACCTACAGTGGAGACCATAATACCAACAGAAATTCCCGGGAGGCTTTGATCAGTAGTAGAAGCTTGTTTAGTAAAATATAAACCTGAAACATACTTAGTAATACTATTATTTAAAATTGCCAGAAGTCAGAACATCAAATCGAACGATAAGTAAAGCATTTGTAAAAGTAATCAAGGAAATAATTTTTCATCATGGTATAGCAGATACAGTTAGAAGTGTCATGGCAAGCGGATTCACACTTATCAGTTTAGACAATTCGTAAGAAATTATGGATTTACACCAAGATGACCTCTGCTTAACACTGTTATCCTATAGGAACATGACAATGCATTGTGGTGCTTTACCTCCACAATTACCTTCTTTAAAATTACCTAACTATTAAGATGAAAAAAAGAAGAAACAAGGCCGAAGAATTACGATCATACATTGTTACGACTGAAAACAGTTATTTGGCGAGAAGAAATTTGCAGGTACTATCACATCAACCTGATATCTAGATTGATATCATTCAACCCAGATTAGATTAGATTAGATTACTTGAGATGGCACTGATGCCTGTTCCACTGCGACCTTTCCAGATTTATTGTAGTCCTCATGCCTCCTTAGAGTACGTTCTCCAGCTTTATTCCTTTAATTAGACTTAACAGTTTTGAGAGCTGTTCTTCCGCATATATATGTATTTTTAAAGCGGATTTGAAGCCCTTACTCCGTAACGCTGTTATATGCCCCCATAATAGAGTCCTGGACTGCCTTAAGCTTTCCCGGCTCCATCTGGGTGCCTGGATAGTCGTTGCATACTACCACGATCCTCTCCAAAGCAGACTCCTTGAAGGTTAAACCTTCCGGCCCCTTGCCTTTCGGAAGACCTGCGGGAGCACTACCCTCCGACCTCGCCTTTTTGGACTTCCGTCCTTTCTTTATGTTTAGTAGCCTCCGCCGTCTGTTGAGGCCTAACTTCCTTATCTAGACTAAACCTGGCCCCTTTGTGCATGCCTAGTGAAGTTGGCCTTGATTATGGCTCTTTTAGCCTGTATGTAAATGGTCGCAAATATTTGAAGGGCTATATTTTATCATAACAAATCTTGTTATTATAATTCTTTTGTAACACAAGGGCGATTGAGTAGGGGTTAGTGGTCAGGCAACCATAGAAACAAAAAAGGGTAAAGCAGTTAATTATTAAGTTGAGTTGTCAAGAGATTCCTGATGACTTATAAAATATACGTTATTACAAGTATTATTGAGTATACATGTATATCAAACTCCCGGAATATGATTTCCCAATCAATTGAAGTTTGCTGTTATCTACATAAATACGTCGTACGCTCCAACCAGGAAATCAATCGAAGCGAGATGTATCAAAAAGATATATGCAAATTTTAACAAAAATAAAAGGAATGATGTTTGCGATAAAATCGCCTGAACAGTAGAAATTTCCATAAAATATACGTTTCACAAGAAAAATAAAGGTAATTTTTTGTTATTTTTATATATTACTCATACGTACGTACATATATGTGCAATACTTAACTAGAACTAAAATATATTTTGACAGAAATTAGCACAAAATCAATAACTTCCACACGAAAAGTTGACCATATGATCGGTGACACACACAACAGGTCGACGTATAACAAATATGCGAAACTTCTTGTGTGTTTGGGAAGACCTGGCAGCAGCTGAATGCTGTGTTAATAATGATCTCAATACATATGTATGGATGTATTCTTATGACGTCACAATTACATTACGGCCGCGTAGTAAGTAAGTAGCATTAATTTCATACTATTAATTACAATTTCCAAAGCAAATGTCAACTTTAAATTGTATATGGTATAGAATTTAAATTTGTGACAATTTGGGCTGAGATTTGGTTTTACTACTTAACGTGTACTTAACCATACATTTCCTTAAGAAATTGTATTTAAGGCTGCATAACACTTATACAATAATATGGATATTTCTTTATTTCCTTGTTGCCACAAGGAAACTCAAAACGCAACAACATGATCCGCCTATCAGAAGAGATAACGAATGGGCTAGAAATGATTTAGAAAAAACACAAATATTCGCTTACTACCTAAAATCCGTCCTTCAACCATTAGACTCCCAATCAACAACTGAAGAAGAAAAGGAAATCAAAGATTTCCTAAGAGCATCCTTTCAAATTAACTTGATATAAAACAGTTCACCGCTAATGACATCAGAACTACTATTATGAAACACATAAATGTCAAAAAAACTCCAGTATATGATCTTATTACGGTAAAGAAATCTTAAAAGAAATATCTCCAAAATGTCCAAAATTATTAACATTCATATTTAACGCTATTATCAGAATAGTTCACTTTTCAAATACATACATGGAATATTTCCCAAATAGTAATGATACGTAACCCAGGAAAGAAACGAGAAGAAGTCACGCTGTACCGGCCGATTAGCTTCCTTCCCACCCTATCTAAACCGTTTGAAAAAGCATACGTAAAAAGACTAAAGTGATAATCCAGACACACCAAATCATTCCAAATCATCATGCTGCATTTCTCGACATAAGCCGGGCCTTCGATAAGGTGTGGCACATGGGCTAGAGTATAAAATGAAGAAACTTCTTCCACATCCACATTATTCTCTACTTAAGAAAGAATAGAGAAGAAACTATATAAACAGACGATACTTCATTATTAATAAAGGAAAAGGAACTTCAGGTCTACACCCTATATTATCATGCGGACCCCAGGGAAGCGTACTAGGCTCCATACTCCGCCTTATTTAGACTAGTGACCTGCCCGCCACAGACTCAACCACGACAGCAACATTCGCAGACGATACAGCGATACTGTCCTCTCATGAAAATCCAACTAGAGCCTCTATAAATCTTCAAATACACGTAAACAAAATACAAGACTGGCTAAGAAAATGGCACACATGGCAAGTTAATGAAAATAAATCAACCAACACAACATTCACATTGCGTAGGGAAACATGCATTCACGTCAAAATCAACAATATTAAAATTCCACAAGCTGAAGATGTTAACTATCTGAGCATGCATTTGGAGCGTCGCCTCACCTGTAGGAAATACATATTTACGAAGCGCAAGCCACTAGCCATGAAAGTGATTCAGATGTACTGGTTAATCGGAAGTAAGTAGCAGCTCTCTTTAGAAAAGAAAATATTACTTTATAAATGTATTCTGAAGCCCATCTGGAGTTGCGGAATAGAATTATAGGTAAATGCTGCAATAGCAACATCGATATCTTAGAAAGATTCCAAAAGAAAACTAAGCGGATGGTCGTTTCTGCTCCATACCACGTTCCAAACTATGTCATTCAACGCGACCTAAAGATGTCATCAGTCGAAGCAGAAATAAGAGCTCGCAGTGCTAAATATCGAGAAAGAGTGATCATGCATTCCAATATACTTGCTAAAGAACTTTTCCAACAAAAAGAAAAGAGGCCTAGAATAAAAAGATTCAGACCAACAGATTTAATGGATAGATTTGTTTAAAAACTTACCTATTAAAGAAGTGCTGCAAACTAAAATAATGTGCGTACATTAAATCATATATACAGTAGTACCTTGTTATATTGATAACTTATTGTTGAAATTATAGACAGATTGCCGATTAAAGGAGTTTAAAAAAATCATATAGAATTAAAGGGAAGCAGATTCCATATAATTAGTAAATAGAACTGCGCTAGACAATAGGAATATTAATTGTATCATCAGTGTCTAGAAAAACACAATCCGTATAAAATGATTGGCGGGCCCGTATTATAGCTATCAGGGCACAACAACATATATGGCGCCATAAATGAAACCCCAAGCGCCAAATTTTACTACAATTTGTATTTAATTAGAGACCAATATTATTGAGCTACGGCAAGTGGATTTCGCTCCAGTAAATTTGACAAGTCTTCCTAAAAACTGAAGTCAAGACGAGAAATGCATTGCAGAAGAATCCCTTCTAATATTTTTGAGGAAGACTTTCCAGTGTTGGACAAAAGCGCACAGCGGTCAGACTAACGCCTGCGCAATACATTAATCCTCCAAAAGGAACTGGGACAGATGCGCACAATATTTGGTACGGTGCACATGGACAACGGTGGTGTACATGGGCAGTGGTGATGTACACGAACAAAGAGAAGGATTTTCTCATTTGGGGGAGAGGCGCGGAGCGGAGATTATGCGTAGGTATGTTTTGCGATTTGGTCCAATATCTGTACTTGGTAAATCCATCGTTGGAACTCATATCAAGCGATATCTTTTTTCATGGAGAGATTGTACAGGTAAACGCGACTCAATTACTTTCTGGAAGTAACCTGTGCGCTTTTGGACGATCGCTTTCAGCTTACGTTGTGTTTCCGGCTCAAACTTTCTCAACAAGCACCGCATTCAGTTTTTAATGCCCATAATTAATAACAGTCGGGGGCCAGCGGGGCGGATTTCCTCACAAAATTTAAAATTTGTACTACAAAGCTACATGTGAAAGTGTGATGCTCAGTAGCAAGCTAAACTAAACCTATGTTTGTTTCAAGCAATTATCTTCATACGAAAGTGTATTACTATTAACACGTTCAGTGCCATGTCCGCCGATATGAGTAGACGTGACACAAGTAACAAATTATCTATTTATGCTTGGCACTGAACATATTAAGTTATATTTGCCCTTTTTTTCCCAAAATTTTTTCCTTAATCTTTAAATACTATAAGTTCTTTCATCAGCCTGCATACGCACTTACTTTGTTTTGTATAATTTATGTACACTATTTGTCTTAAGTTCTTTTTTTGCTTATACCAATACTTGTACTTCATTATTACTTTTTATATATCACGGATATAGTAATCTTTTGAACAATAAAGTATTAATATTAGTATTATTATTCCGACGTGAACGAAACATTCTCGGTGACGATCACAAGACAAGCTAATACCGAGTAGGGATAATATACCCCGTTAGTTGACCAATTGCTGTGATCCAAAAACTAATCAAATTGGATTCCACAAAAATAATGCTAGTTAAAACTCAACTAAATTTGGATCAGTTTTATCAGTACATTGCAGCCCCTCGTTAATTGTTTGTCTCGTTGTTGCCGTATGAGTATTTACAGTTCGAAATCTGAACCCAATTACCAGTCAATTTGTAGAAAATAATTTATGCGAGACAAGTCTAAATTTGTACCAGATATTCCAAGCAACTGATTCATTAGAAGCTAATGACGCTCTACCATTTATTTTCATTTGAATCGCTGTTATCAGTACGCCTTTGCTTCACAAGGGAAAACATTTCGCCGAAAATAGCAATTCCGCTTATATCGGAAGCACGATTTCTTTGTTATTTTATACAGGCTGTTATAGTTGTTATAACATTTTAGAATTGCACGCGTTAATACCGCGATACTTACAAGCTCTTGGAGATGACAATTCGATGAAACTTGGTAATTATGTAGAGCACTATATAAAAAGCTGATCCAAAAACCTCTGAAGGAGTGAAAAGTACTCCCAGAAATAGAGTCGCTTTTGCTAATCACTCTACAATTATTTGAAGAAAAAAATATTTATTGACTGACAATGAATCTAAGCAAGAGTTAAAAGCTATCGCCTTTATATTATCAGTGGCCTCACCACCGACGACGGCAGTCACGTGCTCATAGGGTACATCAAAACAAAAGTATTTTGCCGCTTCTGTTTTGATGCATAAAGAAAAAATATTGTTGTTTATTAGACTACACTTTTACATAGTCCTGCCAGTTCTACATAATTACTAAATTTCATCAAAATCTTTGTTATATATACCTACATTTCAGTTATTTCAAATTATTTATTTTTAGGTTCTGGCAGTGGGGGGTTTAGAACTATTAAAGTAATTGATTTAAAACCAAACCAAAATGCATAAAAACGCATCCGTCCTAAATATCTAGACCAGAATGCTCTGATGATCGAATTGTGGATTGTACATCAATATTAGAATATAACGGAATATAACGAAAGCACCTGTTTGTACATGACATATTAATTACAGGAATTGACCTGCAAAAAATAATTAATCTAATAGTATATGAACATGGTATATAAGATATATGGATTTCAGAGCTAACAAACTTATTAAGAAGTTAAGAGGAAAGTGAAGAACATAAGTGCCAATATAGCGTGAATTATGAAAGTGGAATTTGTAAGAATAAGAAATGATAATAGCCTTAAACAAAAAGTAATATTACCGCGCCATCTCGACGAAGAAATTAATGGAACACTTAATTATCTGGATAAGATGGCCAGTAAATTAAATTTAGGAAACTTAATTTTAATTCAACTTGTAATTACAGCGTCAAATTTTAGCTACTTCAACAGTATTGATCTTATAAACAACTAAAAAGACTACAAGGATTATGGAGGCAAACAAAACAAAACCCTGAAGTAAATAATTCATTAGGAAGGAGGTATAATACCGCAAATTCGATCAAGAATGCATAACATGAAATTTAGATTACCATACAATTATAGATAGGTATCTCTAAGTTGCCAAATACGTTTTCTGAAAATTTCGATTTAAGAAAATATTTACCGACCTGAGAAATATACAATTCATAGGCTTCTCCTTAGTGAATTACAACAGATAAGTCTAGACTTTTAAATATACTATGTTAACGCACTATATCCAATCGTATGAAATTCATGCGTTACATGTAAATATCATTACTTAATATTTGTTACTTCAAATGTGTGGGATAAAGAAACGACTACGATAAGTATACATTTTAAGCCGGATGCTCTTTTCATTAGTGATGAATGAAATAGTAAAGGAAACTCGGAGACAAGAAAATATAAAATGGGGTCTTAGAAAATAAGAAAACTCAAACTAACACAACTTTGATGTGGTAATCATAGCAAAGAACGAAAAATCCTCATCGCTAACCTGGAGATATACGATAAAATATTTAGAGAACATACACTCCCAGTCACGGAAGTTGGGATAGTTAGTATTTTTTCAATATAAGTATTTAACTTGCACAAAAATAAAAATAAAACACAAAATCAGTTATATAACAAAATATTGGTTTATTATGACAAAATGATAGCAAATAATAATATTTATCAAATACAATCATTAAACTTTCTTCTCGTCGAAGAATCCTCCTTTTGCATTCAATACGGCTCGAACAACTCTGGGCATTCTTTCGATAAGTTTTGTAAGTGTGTTGGGTGGTAAACTGTTCCATTGTTCTTGTAAAACTTCCCAAAGGTGTTGTTTCGAAGTTGGAGCCACTTTTCGTACCTGTCTATCCAGCTCATCCCACAAGAGTTCGATCGGGTTAAGATCGGGACTCTGTGGAGGTCATGACATTATTTTCAAGGTATTTTGTGTTTGTTGTGTATTCAAATAATCCCTACATACTAACGCCGTATGTTTAGGATCATTATCTTGCATGAAGGTGAAATTCTCCCCTATCAATCGCTTGCCAGAAGGTACAGCATTATGCTCTAGAATATTTCTGTACTGTTCTTTTCTCATAATACCTTCTCTCCGAACGAGATCTTCTACTCCTGCGTACGAAAAACAACCCCACACCATAACTGAGCCACCACCACGTTTTACAGGGGATGCTAAACATTCGCGAAGCATTTTTTCTGTCTTTGATCTCCGAACATAAACTCTTTTATTTTGTCCAAACACTTCAAACTTGGATTCGTCGGTCCAAAGCACATTTTTCCACTCCTCCACCGTCCCATCTCGATGTCGTTGGGCTCACTGTAATCGTTTTAAACGATTGGTTCGCCTTAGTAGCGGTTTCCGTACAGCAATTCGTCCGAATAGGTTTGCCTCCCCCAAGCGACGTTGAATAGTGCTCACTGACACCGTTTTGTCGATCGCGATTGAATTCCCTGCTATTTGTGGTGCTGTCAGTCTTCTATTTCGTTTACTAATTAAAACGATTCGCTGATCATCAACGTTGATCGTAATACGAGACGGACCTGGTCGATCACGGTCATTTAAACTTTCCGTTGTACGGTACAGTTTTATAATATTGGCTACACTAGATTTTGTCAGATGCACTTTTTCGCCAATTTGTCGAACAGAATACCCTTCTTTATCGAGTGTGATCACGGACGATCGCTTTTCAACACTGATCGGTTTTCCACGCGGCATTTTCACTGTTAATACTTTCAAAATTCGCCCACTTGCACTTCGCGCGTACACGGGGACGTTTAGACGTAAACTGATGGCCCGAGGTACTGGTACTAGGGTACTACTACTAGAGGGATAGGAGAATACCTTGATGACCATAAAATCGTTCTTGGAAATATCCTTGTAAATGTTTATGACACATAAAGCATTGTAATACTAATTGAATATTTCTTTCGGTAATACTATGAAATCATTATATTGCGATTATTAGGGATTATTGTAATTAAGATTAAGTTCTATTGTAAATTCCATTAGTGCAGCATTCCTAATAATGCTGTATGATCCACTAACCAGTAAGAATTACTACGCAGTAGAATTCTCAGTATTGTGTAAGATTTTGAATTTTATTGCACAATATCCTAAATTTAACGAGGTGTCCCAACTACCGTGACTGGGAGTGTATATTCACAAATAAATAAAAACGAAAACAATGGTAATTAGGACATAGTGACAACGAGCACAAAACAAAAATAGAAAGAAATATGATGGTGTATAAAATTCAACTACCTAGGCAAAACCACCTCACACATTGAAAAATTAAACGATGAATAACGGATGTTCAAAAAAACTATACCACTGATTTCAACATATTATATACCTAGTAGAACCACCATCACTTCCAAGTCTATACTCCACGAGGGCAAAGAGACACAAGGATTAAGTAAGTACAGTAGGTGGCCATCGAATTAAAAACTTATTTTAAGAAAGCATTCATTTTATTTTGAGTAGATTTAGTATTTATATTTCGTGGTGTGACAGATACTTTCCCTTTGAATTACGGGAATCACTCTGGAACAGGAGTTCCTTAAGTGTGCGCCGCTGCATACCGGAGCGCTGTCGAGGACTGATAAAGTTTGGCCACCCCTGCACTAGGAAGTCAATTGACACTGCAGATTGATTTTACAGAATGTACTACAGTCTGACTCAAAAATAAGTATATGCAGATTCACGAAATATACATATTTTATTGAGATTCTTATTTGTAGACCATTAAAGAAGACATAAATCCATAGAAGGATTTGTAATGCTTGAAATACATTCTGTTGAATTAACTCCAAAGATTAGTAATCACGTAGAGATAAATGAATTTTCTCTTAACAAACGTAATGTGTGTTTCATTATTTGTCACTTACTAAGCAGGTATTTGTTACCACCCGGACCAGTTCCGACACTTTTGTAGTATGTAAAAATATACTCATCGGCAGGTTTCTAATTCGATGACCACCTACTGTGAGTAACTCATTTTATGTTTCTGAATTTATTTAGTATCTTCTGCCAGAATCTGAAATTATAAACCTGCTTTGATAAACACAACATTCAAACCAATTAATATAGAATAATATTTTTAATTAATTAATTCATTAGATATTTTCTTGCTGTGTAATGGTGCTGGAAAACGAATTTGATTCTCTTATCTTTAGTTACATTTTCTCACATCTTCAAGAATGTAAATATGCTTCAAGGAAGGTCGTAATCTTAGAACTTTATTGCTGGTAATACTAGGGAAGTACTAACCGTGTGAAAGTATGTTACATAAAATGGAAATCTTAATAATCTGAAAGTTTGAAGTACAATAAATTTTCTTGCCCAGAATATTGCGTGAGATTTGACAGTGGTCAAAGCAGTAAAAAACTTTTTAATACACGTATAATACTTTCATAGCACCCTACAGGCAATTCCTCCGAGATAAAAGAATAAATCTTTTCTTCCCTACTAATATCAAATATGTAAATCATGTCCCCATACCTCATCGTGTTGTAGTACTTAAATTCGTATTACATCAAGTATTATAATCTAAGCACTTCTGATTTTACTTTTGTAATAAATTAAAGATTTTTTAAACAAATTATTATTATAGTGTATGTTGTCAATTGAAAATGTGTTGCTTGTTCTAAATGACTCCCGATGTTTACGATTTGAAGATATCTTTGTTACGTAAACCTAAATCAGTGATTATCTTCAGTATACACTTGCTTATTAGTTTCGAAACATGCATTTAGTTGGCAACCATATCTAATTCACGAATTGGTAGTTTTAAGATAGTGACCTCGTTACCGGCAAAACACGTATTCGAAATCGAATATAATCAATTATGTGGTGACATGCAGACCTTCATGGCAGTTTTCCATTGAGTAGTATCTTCCGGTGTCTACCGTGTTTGTCGTGTGAGTTACTTGGTATTTCGCATATTATGCTGTCAGCTTCTTCAAAAGTTTTCTAAAGGCTGGTGTAATCGTCTTCTGCTGCTCATTATCTGTCATTATATAATGCTCTTAGTTGTTACTATATAATGTTGATAGTTGCCTATAAATGGTTAATTTTAACACCAGTTACATAAAAATGAGGTGTCTAAATGAAGTAGAAGTTGTTTGTGTTGTTGCTGCTTCCTTGGCGTTGCTTCGTTTTGTTGAACCGTATCCGCTCCGATTGCATGTGAATATACATAAGTCCGCGTGGGTTTCCGTTCTGTATACTGTATGAGATAATCGGCTTTCAGTGCGTTCCACTAACACGAAAATTACGAATGTCTCATCCACCTATCGGTATCACAGGCAGGTTTCTTGACACTGATTCCTATAGCACCTTCTTCAAAGTTTGCCATAAACAAGTTGGCAATCACTGGTGATACTGGTGGATCCATTGCAGAAATATGTAGTATTTAAACATAGCCTTGCCAAGTCAACTAAATATTCTCGTAGTCTTTATGGCACTAATGGGTGGTTGATGAGTACCATTGTTGTTCTTCTGGTACATTTGTAAACAGCGATTCAACGTCAAAACTTACTAAGATGTCGTCGCTCGTGATTTCATCTTTTTGTAGTAACTCTATGAGGCGTTTGGAATTGTTTACGTAAATACTTGACCTCATATATGGCTGTCGTTGTCTGGATATGTATTTAGGATGTTCATAAGTAGGTGATCAGTAGCTGATGATGACGTTCGGTCTAAACGGTTTTCAATTCTTGTGAATCTACTGTAATCCATATAGCCTAGGTAGATATGCTTCTGATGTTAACAGGAATCTCTGAGCTTCCTTAGGTATGGATGAATCTTTTATTGCTTTTCTGGTCTGTCGTTTAATTCGCGCCCTCAGATAACTACTCATGTTTGTATAATGTTCTGAATCTAAACGTGCTCGTATCTGTTCATTACACATCTGGGGTTGTCTTTCTTAGCTCTTAATATAGTAATGTTTGGGTTCTTATGAATATTCTTGAGCACTTCTCCTTCATTCTGGTAATATTCTTTCTGGGTGGCTTGGCTGATCGCAGAGTTCAGGTTTATACACCTTCGCCAAAGAATAGATCACGCCATCGTTTACGATAAAGTTAAAATACTTGGCAAGGGTGACCATTACTGCTAACGAACTGTGAGGGAGTCATTGGAAATAATGAAGAATACCAAAAACGTCAGTGGAGGAAATGGCCATGGATTGAATAAAACTTGAAAACTGGTACTGCGCAATAGACGTTCACAACGCAATCAGTCAGCAATAGACATTAGTGCAACAGTGGCAGACACGGTTCATCAAACCCGAACTAAGACGATTCAACAGAACGACTTCTCTTAGTACTTAGTACACAGAAAGTAAATACAAATCTGTGTATAACGGGTGTGCTTTACGATATTAGATGACGTCGGTCTAATTTTGCCCTTACTAGGGGATCATATTTTGGATCTAGACGGGAGATGCATTGGATTGGGTAGAAACAAATTCGCCGTGCTGATAAGCTACAACCACGACGAAACCAGTTCGAGGCTTTCGCTCTTGCTTAATTCAGTGCAATTCCCGCCCCTAAGCTTCTTTTAGACGAGAATTGCCTACCCCCTAATTACACGATCAGGTAATTTACTGGAAACACAAACATATTTAAATGGATAGTACTTCCGGCGTTTTCAGGATATGTTGTGATTAATTGCGTTATGACTACGTTTTGACAAGTGATTGCATGATAAGTTATCATTAATTACGTGCAAGGCGCGACACTAAAATTCGTAGGAGACACAGCATCAGTCCGGTTTACACAACTTAGCATGCACCGTTTGTCGAACCTTAGTTATGACCAATTATATAAATATGTAGGATGCTTGTGAATTTATTTTATAGCTACCACTCGGTGTATGACAAACTAGTAGAGACTTCCAGATGAAAATTTTGAAAAGTATAGAAGAAATAATAAACATAATAATTAATATATATATTAATATATATTAATATGCGCGGAATCTGAATCTCCTTTGGTGAACATAACAATAAGGGTAATTAGTATCAAATAATATAAATAAATATAATTTAATATTTTTGACGTCTATTTCGATCTCTTGTGAACAGATATACATTATCTCATAACTTGAAGAATGTAAAATGATTTAAAGAAAAGTCGTAATTTGCGAAGAAACTTAGAAGTGCTAGAATCTACTAGTTGTTTGAAGTGTGTTGTATAAAATGGGAAGCTTAATACTGTGAGAGCTTGAATTATAACTTTCCTACCGCAGAACATTACGCGACATTTAACGGTGGATGAACCCATGGAAAACTTTTCAATACACGTACAATACTTTTAAAGCACTCTACAGCCAACATCTCCCTGATAAAAGAAAATTCCACGTTCAAATATAAAGTATTATGTAAATGTCCCCATATCTTGTGTTTGATGCAGTGCCTAAATTCTTACTACATCCAGTATTATGACATTTATTCATAGTTACTACTGACTAATTTTGGTTTTCAAACAAATTGGTAATTGAGTCAGGTTCGATTAATAGTTATGTTTATTTCCTACGACTAAACCGAATTAAATTTTTATGGTGTAAGTTATCAATTAGAAATATGTTGCTTAGCAGTAAATGATACTCCATTAAAATGACTTGAAGAGATCTTCGTGATATCAGCTATTACTCAGATTACAACTGACACTAGAATCTTTCTTGAAGAGAAATTCCTCCTGCCGTGAGACCGATTAAACAATTTTGGGTGAAGAATAGCCAAAATGTGAAAAGTATGTTGTCAGAAGGAATACCGAGTTGTCACATCATTATTTCTACATTTCGAGTGAGAGACAAAAAGTAAAATTAATAATAAAAATAATAATCTTCCTCTTTTTAACACTATGTAATTTTCGGCGTAAGGCCTGGGTGGAGTTAATTGTCCTATATTTTTGTGTAATTCTCTCCACCGTTTTCTGTCTCTAGCCTGATCCTTTATTCCTTCCCACTTAATTTCTCTCTCTGCCGCTGCCTCCCTGATGTCCTCATTAAATTTTCTTCTTGATCCCCCTTTTTTGTTTTTTCCTGTCACTCGTGTTTCATACACTTTCTTTGACAGTTTATCATCACTCATACGACACACATGGCCGAACCATCTTAGCTCCTCTATTATTTTCCATATACGTTTAATATATGCCAGTATTTCTCATTTCTTATCTTGCCTTTCTTGGTCTTGTTTTCTATTCATCCTAGGAATCTCGTATATACGGCCTACACTTGCGATTTGACCTTGTCTGACTTTGTCCACGTCTCACTGTCACACGTTATTGTCGGTCCTTGTTTCACTATTTCTGTTTTGATCTGCTATGGTACTTCCTGTTTTTGCCAAGGACGTAGTCCTCATCGTATAAAACATTCTTGCCACTCTTTTCGTTCTTTCATTAATCTCTTGCTCCATTTTGTTGGTCCCATTGAGTTGCTGTTCCTAAATATTTGAAATTATTTACCCGTTCTATTGTTCTTCCTTCGATTTTGATGATATCTTTCGCTTTTTCCTGCAATTATTATTAATTTGTCTTTGGGACGTTTATTTTCATGTTTATCTTCGTTATTTCCTTGTTTAGGATTTCAATATTCCTTTAAAGCGCTTCTTCTGTCTCGGCTATAATTGCTATATCATTCACATCAATTCACGCAAATTAATTTCATTCATTTTCCAGTGACTCATTTTTAGTGGTTTAATTTGTTTTTTTTTTGGCATTCTTTATGGCTTCATCTAGTACAATTGGAAACAGCAATGGACTAAGCAGACATCCCTGTTTTACCTCTATCTTTGTTGTAAACTCTTTAGATTCTTCGTTGTTGGTTCTTACTGTATTTCTATTATTCCTGTACATCTGCTTTATTAACTCTGTTGTTCTTTTTCTATATTTCTCTTTTCTAGGGTTTTCCATATGTCTTCCCTTCTTACCCGATCGGAAACCTTTTCTAAATTTATAAAACAAAGATGTATTTCTTCTTGCCTGTTGAAAGTCATGACCAATTGCTTTGAAAAAGGACTGAGGCTAATTTAAGATATGTGAACTTGATATCAAAGTTTGGATACTTCATAAGTTTTCTGATTTCCAAGCCCATATAATGCAAAAGTGGATATTAGGACCTTACTAATGGTAATTTCTAAACAACAATGTCTCTCTTATCTTGAAGGAAACCAGCAAGTATTCAGGAAATGTACATAAATTCTGAATTACCTATTACCTTAATAAGGATAAAGTCGATCTGAAAACAAGTTTTAACTTTTCTACGCTTTTTTTTGTTTTCCTTCCCGCTAATCTGCGGTCCCCACCTGAAGCAATTTTCTTTGTAAACAAACCTACTAATACGTATGTACAAAAAAAAGCGAAAGCTGAAGCAAAATATTTAAAAGGAAATACAAAAAGGAATACGCAAATCATTTTGGCATTCGCAAGGGATGAAGCAGAGTACTGAAAAGAATTTGTGAGATATTAAGAGTTGGACAAATTTAGAACGATAATTGCGAATTTGCAGAGATAATTAATAGACGTGTTATTACATGTTCCAGACATATGTACATATTTGTAAGTGGGAAATTTAAATCAATTAAAAGGCAGTTTAAAATAATTTGAAAAAATTGCCAATTAAAGCACAAATAATTTTTGGTATTAAGTACATCATGTAATCAAAGGCAAGGTTAAAAGAGAGGTTTTTAAGTTATAAAATAAACCTAAACTACATAATTATTCATAATTACTTTAATTGCTATACATGTTCGTGTATTTGGAGAAACACTACTTAAGTTGCTGAAAATAATTGGAAGAGTTTATAAAGTAAATGAACCTATGTTCATACATTCCTATATCTGGTGACTTATACATATATCTAAATACCTTTCTCGTTGTAGAAATGTAATTTGTGAGATACGATTGCAAATGCTGTATGGGTATATGTGGTATTAAAATTGATAGAACTGTATTTTTTATTTGGAAAGTTCATTAGTAGCGGTATACGAAATTGATGAGTTCCAAATGTTGTTCAGCATAATTGCTACTGTGGAAAGTTTCAGAACTAGAAACAGATAAGACAATAATTCCATCATCAGATTAATTGCATATATATTAAACTTCGACTAGATAGATATAATAAGAATTTACGGTTTCAAATATCATTTCTCTGCGAAACTAAGCAGGCAAATTAACATGACATCAAGCAATCTTCTTCTTCTTCTTCTTCTTCTTCGTATTTATTGGCTTACGGAAGAAACCATTTCAGCCAGACACTGTGTGATGACTAGAGAAAAGAAATTACACTACTATATTCCACAAAGTATTGCCATTCTATTTTCTATCAATCGATCCAAAACTCGTCAAGCGGGGGCTCTACATAAGCTTTGTTTGCATGCAGCGTGCTAAAGGAATATAAAGGGTTAGCTTAAGACTCTTCTTGCTACAGGGCCCGTTGTAGCATCACAGAAATGGGCCACGGAAAGACACGTATAGGTTTAATAGAGTAGAGAAGAGGGAGAGGCTTTATTGGGAAAATATTGTTCTCTTGTTACATATTATAATTTGATTTTAGTTTTATCAAGGAAGTTCATTATTGCTTTAATAAGCTCCAGTGAGGGATTTATCAGAAGATAGGGAAAAGCAAAAGGCGAAGGCATCCCTATCGCGATGAGTCGAGAACAAAATTCGTTGCAGTGAATTAGGTTTATTCTACAGACAAAGAAAATGTGATTTAAGTCGCCTATCACCCCGCAGTTACAATTGGGGGAATCCAGGATATTGATCTTATTTAGATGAGCAAATGAAAGACAATGATTAAATCGGAGTCGACATATAGTGACGATACTTCTTCGATTAAGAATTAGGTCCTTAAACCAGGGTTTATTTGGGATCTTGCTTACAATCTGGCGATAGTATTTCCCTTTAACTTGGCTAACTTGATCCCATTGCGATTGCCATTTCTGCAAAAGTGGCTCTTGGAAGATATGTAAAACGTCTCTGAAATGAACCCTGTAAGAGACAGATATTTGATCTAATCTAGCCCCCTGTTTGCCAGTTCATCTGCTTTCTCGTTGCCTACTATTCCTTTATGCCCTGGTACCCATAAGAATTCAATGTCAAACAGAGAACTTGACAGTTGTAAGAACATTTTCTTAATCTCCAATGTTATCCAGTCAGATCTACTATTTATCCCAGATTTCTTGATAGCGTAGAGAGCACTTTGAGAGTCAGATATGATGAGGGATTTTTTGAGATTTAGCCGTTGAATAATTTTTAAAGCTTCCAAAATGGCGATCGACTCCGCTCTAGTTATATTATGGTCGTCGTATAACCTGATAGATATTTCCTGATTAGAAGATGGTGCATATATGCCAATGCCTACGCAGTTAGTTAGAGCCAATTTGGACGCATCCGTGTAAATCAAATGAAATGATGGCCATCTGGATGCTACCATTTCACTAAATACACCATTTACTAGCTGGATGGGAATGTTTGATAAATTATACTTTACGTTAGTATTGAGAATGACGGGAATTTGGTTATTTTGAGCATAAAAACTACAAAGAAAGCATGGGAGAATTGTAGTTACTTTTAGTCGGTTTCTATGATCCCTGCTATCGGCATAGGATTTAATTAAGGTTGGCAGAGGCAACTTCCTCCAAATATTTTTGGTGATTAAGTTCGAGTTTAAATATATCTGAGACAAGTTGTGTTTTAATTTGTTCTCTAAGCTTATGGATTTAAGTACTAGCTTGTAGGCAAGCTCCTCATATCTTATTTTTAGAGGTTGTTCGCAGGCTTCTATTAATAATGCATCTGTTGGAGTAGAACGCGTCGCTCCCAAGGCAATTCTAAGAGCTCGAAACTGAATTCTGTCTAATTTGGTTGAAAGAGTTTTAGACAGAGGAAAGATTAAGGGGCCACTGTAATCAATATGTGATCGAATCATTGCCCTATATAATAGTAAGAGACATGACGGTTGTGCACCCCACCAAGTTCTTCTGAGAGACTGTAAAACGTATAAACCCTTGGTAGATCTTTTAACTATATTATTCACCTCCGATTTGAAATTCAGTTTTCGATCCAATGTAATACCTAAGAATTTTACTTCCCATGAAATTCTAATATTATCATCTTTGATAAGAATCAGCGGTATGGGATCTGGTAATTGCCTCCTGGTGAAAATCACTGCTTTGGTTTTCTCAATGCTTATAGAGAAGTTATGATCCTCTAACCATTGCTGTAATAATTGTAGGTTACTATTAAGTTTATCTATTGCATTTGAAAGGTCTTTTCCATTTACATACAACACAGTATCATCTGCATATTGCAATATGCTACAATCACTGGTTAAGCTATTCCCCATAGTACTGGTGTATAATGAAAATAAGACCGGACTTAGAGAGGATCCTTGAGGCAGACCTTTAGTGGAGTGTCTGGGGTCCGAAATATAACTCCTGTACTTTATCCTAAGAGGACGGTCTGTGACGACATCCATAATTAGTTCTGTTAAGTTCTTCGGGATATTAGCCGAAACTAATGCTTTTGGAGAGTTAACCAATCAACATTGTCATAAGCCCCGGTAATGTCGAGGAAGCACGCAACTACATATTCCTTATTACCAAACGCTTTATATATATCTGTTATTAGAGTCGCTATGCTGTCCTGAGTCGATTTGCCCTTTCTAAACCCATATTGGGAGTCCGGAATAATCCTGTTATGTTCTAGCCACCATTCCAACCGATTTTTAATTACAGATTCGAGGGTTTTAATCAGACATGAAGATAACGCAATCGGCCTATATGACGTTGCTAGGCAGGAAGGTTTACTGGGTTTAAGGATAGGTATAATATAGCACTCCTTCCATGATAGGGAATTTTTCTTGAATTCAGAAAAAGATTAAACACCCATAATAGCAGCGCCTGAGCGTTATACGGAAGTTCCTGAAGCATTTTGTAGCTTATATTGTCTGGTCCGGGGAGCGAGTTCTTTCTATTAGATAAACTATTAGCCAATTCCTGCCATGTAAATCCTGCACTTAAGACTTGATTGTTTGAATACTCAATACCTAATTCGAGCAATGAGCCAGTAACTGAAGATGGAGCTATCATAGTGAGCAGAGGTTCAATCCAATCCATGTCTAGTGGTAGACAACGAGCTGGTTGGAATATGTTACTGAATCTTTTAACTTTTTCCAGACCTCAGTAATAGGAGTATCCCTATTTATTGAGGAGCAGAATTCGATAAAGCTCATTTTCTTTTTCTGTTTTAACTTCCTTTTAGTTATTGCTATCTTCCTCTTAGCTTCCAAGTAAAATTCCATGCTACAATTTTCTTTATATTGACGTATAGCTGATCTTCTCTCTTTGATGAGTTGAGAGCATTCATTGTCCCACCATGGAGGGGAAGATTTGTACTGATTGCTATTATTGGGTTGTGAAAATTTCTCCCCTGCAGTTTGGAGAACCTCCTGTAGGAACACCTCAGGACTCTCGTCGCCTTCTGACATATTAACTATCCTTTTACTGATATAATTACTGAAAGGGGGCCAGTTGTTTTCGGTAATATTGTATTTGCGTCTATTCGCAGGTAACCGCCCATCCTTGTTAAGCGACAAATCTATTATAATAGGGTAATGATCACTGCCATGGGTATCCTTTAGCATTTCCCATGTAGTTATAAAGTTTAGATCTGGGGTGCACATAGTCAAATCTATTATGTGGGCAATTTGATGTGGAGATGCCATTCTAGTTGGCTGTTCATCATTAATGATGTTCAGCTCTAAATCATCCACTATGTCTTTTAAAATATCCCCTACCCTATTATTTTTTTCATTTCCCCAGACAGTATGTAAAGCGTTGAAGTCCCCACACAGCATGAATGGAGCTGGAATTTTGGACAAGCATCTTCGAATTTCCCTGATACTAATATTACTATTGGGAGGAATATAGATGCTGGCAATATGGAATTGGTTTAAGCGGATTATAGTCACCTGCCATTCCTCGGCGTTGTAGGGTACCTTTACTCTAACATACGGAATATCTTTCCTAATTAAAATTGCCGATCCCCCTTTGCCATCTAATCTATCATCTCTCTCAATGTTATAGTTGGAAATATAACATGGATATTCTTCGCTCAACCAGGTTTCACTAAGACACGCCACACTAATCTGCATTTCTCTCAAAAGCCAGATCAAATCACATTTATTACTATTAACAGATCTAATATTCCATTGTAACACCTTGAAAACTGCAATTTGTGGAAGTAAATATGCTGTATTTGTGGCAGATGTATAATTCCAGTACATAAAGAAATGCTAATATAGTCAGATTAAGACTGTAGAGGAAGTATCGAATTAAATAAGTTTATTATAGATTCTAACATACTGGTAATTGGGATTACCATAGGATGATCTTTTAGTGACTCTTGTATTGCGTTTTTTACAGAATTTAGCTGGGTCAAAGATGAATTTATTGGATCCTGTGAACCCTCAGTGGAGGAATCCTTGTTTCCCCCAAATAGGAAAATAGGTGAAGTAGAAGGAAAATTAATATTTCCATTTTGGTACATTAAATTCTTGTTATGTTGAGACCAATCTATATTCTTTGGAGTATCAGGTTTTCTGCGTTTCGGAGATAACACCTGCGGGAATGATTTTCGAAACGTATTGTGAGAAGTACTCGCCTCAATATGCGGCTCAGTCCTCTTCAGGGTAGGGAAATGGTGTGTTTGAACAACGTTTACATTTGGTCTTTTAATCAACAAGGAAGCTTCATAGTATGACATATTTTGGAAGGCCATTGTTTCTTTGATTTGCTTTTGTCTAGAGAATTCTGGACATGTTTTATCCAGAGCACTGTGCTCTTCTTTACAATAAAAACAGTTCATCTTTGTGTTTTTACATTGTAGTTTGGAATGATCACCGGCGCAAGAACTACATATTTCTTTCCCCTTGCATTGTTTTGCAGTATGTCCATAGTGAAGACACTTAAAACATTGAGTGACTGGGTGTCTATACATCTCCACCTCCACAGAATTATAATATAAGTAAACCCTTTTTGGCAATGTCGTGCCCTCAAATGTTATAACCACTGTTCCAGTTGGTTTATAGTGGACCTGATCTTCAGTTACAACCCTTCTATTAAGTCTCCTTACCTTCAAAATCTTGGTGGGGGCATGTATTTTTTCTATAATCTCCCTTTCCTCTATTGCAGTGTGTACACCCCGGATAATGCCTTGACAAGAAACTAAGTGCGAAGGGATGAATGCATTTAGGTTCCTTTTACTAATCTCTGGGTGTACCAAAAATTATTTGCATTTTTGGCACAACTAAATAAAATAGAAATCCTATTACGACCTTTTCTTGCAATAGATTTAATGCCTGGAATATTACATTGGCTCAAGATCTTACCCATAGTCATTGGGTGAATAGATCCTATTCCTCTATTTTCTTCTGGGTATTGATATTGTACATACACTTCGAATGGTCCCTTAGAATGTTGATTGTATGAATTTATTATGATACTACTTCGCTCACCTTGAGAAGATGCTCCTTGATCGGTAGCTGGAATTCTACTGCAGCTGTCCATATCCATTTCATCCAAAATGCTGTTTTGAGTTTTATTTTGGGAAGCAATAATTAGTTCCTCAATTCTGTTTGCCGTATTAGGAGATAATAGTAAAGGAGGAACGACATTGGGATCTGGGGATTTCTCCCCCGAAGGGGGAGAATCCATGGTAAAACAGGACCTCCCTACTGAGTTAGAGGTTATGTCTACCAATTACCGGATAGTAAAAATATATAAGAAAGTAGGAAGCGTAGCACAAAAAGCAATAATTGCAAACAGAAGCTTATTGTATTACTTACAACAACGGGATTCACAATTATTTTCCTCTTAATTACAGAAAATCAGAATAAACAGTCACGCCAACACCTTTTCCACAAATCTTTACCGCTATCATTACATCAAGCAATCTTTTATATCACTTTAACTGTTAAAATGTGATACTACCACAGCGACATATATATTTTTATTTGTCAAATTTAACTTAGTCCGAGTCTCTTGCTTTTTATCTAACTAATTCAACGTTGGTAACTGTATGATTATATGTGCAAATGTAGATACATACATCGACGTAATCTAAGTCAACTCAAGGGGATTTATTAATTTACTACATCAATACGGTCTACTAAATAGACATCTTTCAGAACAACAAACAAACAAACTTCGTCACATCTTGATAATCTGCAAATGAAATGACAGAGAGTTCAGATGAAACAGTTACCATAAAAGCCTCTTTCCCGAATGTACCTTACAGAGTTGGTCTTAACATGTATACATATCTCCTAATTAATTAAATTTACTCCGACTTTATATTAACAGATACTCTATGATACTGTTTGATTTATTATTCCTATTAGAGTGAAATCTTTGTTCTTGCTTTTTAATTTTTTTGTGCGTGGTCAAAACACCCAACAAAACTGTCCGAACTAAAAATGGCGAATGTGTTGGTAGCGAATCCGAAAAGATTTACGAATAATTTCACTTTATGTAAATATGGAAAGCTAACGAAAATCTACTGTTAAATTGTCAATATCAACTATCACTGGTGTTGCAAATGGTTGTACATGGACAAACACCGTTGAATTGGATCTTCAAGAAAGAAGTTAAAGTAACGATAGATAGTACGACTTATGAGTAGAGGACGGCGTTGTATATCTTTGAAGTGGGTAACAGTAAAAGTTAATGCGAGTAGGATTTTGACTCCCTAACTCAAAAGAACAGTTTCAGCAAACAGCCAGGCGACTTTCGTCAGGCAAACTTATGTGCCTATATCTACGTTGCTGCGTTCACCTACGCCATAAACGCAAGTGACAGTTAGAGAAACGAGAAACTTTTAAATGCGGATGTCACTAATTATACTTCCCTTGTCGTGGAAATAGGTAAAAGTTGGGTTGGTACGAATTTACGTGACTAATGACTAGGGTTATCGATGATAAGTTATCATTGAATAATAAAGTTCGAAAGAGTGACAGCGTGAGTCTGGTTTATATTACTTAATGATAACACGTTATCCACCCTTTATCAAACTATACTAATGACAAAAATCGGTTACTTGTTTGTGTGAATTGTACATACGTACATCGCACTCATCACACATCGCCTTGTCGTACAGACGTTCATAGTTTGACAAGCACGAGTCGTCTGCGAAGAAAAATGATAAAATAGAAGTGCGCACCAGTTTACCTATTTCATCATAAAGACATTGATTACCTATGGAAAATCAATATAAAATATTGTCTTTACTTATGAGTTAGACATTACGATTAAACCAATTTGGCCATAAAATGAGAAGACGGAAGGGTGTTAATTTTTAACAGTGAATTTTCTTAGTGCAAGAATTCACCCTGCCAAAATTTGGCGATTCTTTATTACTACCACCGGTTAAAATCCAGGCTACAAATATGTATAACAATAATAATTTGTACAACATCAATGTCCGAAAACTTTGTATTCTCAAAAACATATATCCTGTATAAAATTGTTCCGGTCGATTACACCGGGAAAAAGATTACACTTTTCTGCTGGCCCATAAGAAAAGTTGTAAAAGAAAGTAGTTTTCGCACTGAATTCAAACATGTAATCAGTTAGTCCTCAATTAAATGTTACGGTATATAACCGAGTATCACACAATGATAAACATTCAACATCACTTTTACGAGGAAATTCTGAGCACTTTAGTGGAGCTTGATTCTATATTGAATATTGTATGATGATGTCTTGTTCTAACACACACTGACAAGAGCACAGGAACAAACAAAAACTTCTATTTCCGTTTTGCGGCAGTTTCGCCTCTAATAAGCGTCTTTACAAAAGATCTTTTGTTCCCGTATCGCTGAAAACGGATTTCTCACAAAGTTTATTACTGCTTGCTTCTCCAAATAATAGTATTGAAATTAGAACGAAACTACTATTTACGTTTCCAAACGTTAATATAAAACCCCTCCCTTATTAAAATTAACAGCAGTATATACTGAACAAATGGTTGTATTCGAATTCTTTACCGATGTGATATTGCGTCAGTAATAGTACACCACAGTCCTTACAATCATTATCAAACGGAGGAATAACAATAAAAAATTGATACACAAATACACATATAGTTTAAACATATGGAAAGCTATCAAACTCATATCCAATAGTAATAATAATAATAATTATAATAATAATAATAGTAATAATAATAATGAACTTTATTACCCAACGGAAACCAATTACAGGGTAATTTAACAGAAATGATTACAAGTATTAACATAATTATACAAATAGAAAAAATTACCTAAACAAATTAATTATATTATTGTAAATAGAAAAATAATTATTTTAAACAAAAGAAAATTCCAAAATAAAGATTATAATAATAATAAATATATACAAAAATACAGAACTTAAAACTAAACAAAAATATCTTAAAGGTATGAATTCGCAATATTGAGCATCCGGTTCATCGGTTCATTTCTCAAAACATTAGTTTTAGCTGTTTTGAATGAAAACGTCACAGAGAAACGAGCAGATGGTCGGGGCACTTGAAAGCCAATGAAAGACAGCAAACGGGATGAGTCGACGCCACCATGAAGCAATTTATATGTATATAAATCGAGCACCGTGTGCATTGCGACCCTCACATAACGATGTCATATTATTTTTACCTCCGGGAGGATACATACCATCAATTTTAAAGGAAAAGATTTCAAGAATTTGCGTTGGACACGTTCAATTGATAGCAGAGATAATAAGGTGCCCAAACAATAGACGCATATTCCAGAGAGCTGAGAACAAAGGCAAAATATAGTGACTTCAGAGTAGAAGAGTCAGCGAAATATTTAGCGCAGCGCATAACGAAGCCTAAGTTTCTCGATGCTCGCAAACAAAGTTGATCAATATGAGGTGAAAATGTAAGGCAAGCATCAAATAACACACCGAGGTCTTTAAAACTATTACACTTTTCTATAGTGAAATTATTGATACTATGTGAAGAGCAGAGAGAAGTACATATGTTTGCCAGTGTAAGATACTGAACAGCATTTATTCACATTAATAGTCAAAGAATTAACAGAACACCAGCCAACAAAAACATCCAAACTAGACTGAAGGAGACTAATGTCAGTTACAAAATTAATAACTGAATAGAGTTTTATGTCATCCGCATACGCAAGAACAAGACATTCTAGTCTGAAGAAGATCATCAATATAAACCACAAATAGCAAAGGTTCCAAGTTTGACCCTTGTCGAATACCAGATACAGATATGAATTCCTGTGAATTAAATCCATTAAATCATACATAATTCGCTCTTCCATCCAAATAAGATGGTAATAACTTGTTAAGAGAAGGACTCATTCCTAGAGCACTCAACCTCTGAAGTAAGACTCCATGATTTATGGTATTGAACGCACAAGATAGATCAGTGTAGATCACATCAATCTGCTTCCGATTATCCAATTGTTCAGAGATAAACTGGGAAATAGTGATCAGATTTGTAACAGTTGATTTCCCAGGAATAAATCCATGTTGAAAAGGTGACAGACGCTGTCTTATGTTGTTTAAAATATGCCAGTATATGAAGTGCTCAAACACTTTAGCAAAATTTGAAAGTATCGACACAGGCCTATAATTCTTCAGTTGTGTTCCATCAGCCTTTTTATACACTGGAACAATTCTACAGCGCTTCCACAAATCAGGAAAAATTGACGATTTAATAGATAAATTAATGATACTAGTCAAAGGATTCGTCAATACGTATCGCGCATCTCGTATCAGAAAACTAGGGAGTGAATCATCTCCAGCAGTAAATCCAGACGAAAATGAAGACATTATATTCAGTCATCATCTTCTGTGATAAAACGGATTATAGATGGTAGTACATCACCAGATGTAATAAGATCAAGCATAACCGGACTTTGGTTTTCATTACTACGAAATAAATTTGCAAAAACATTAACAATATCTTCACGAGTATCAATTAAATTGTTGTCATCATATAACCTTCCTGGAATGCTAGAAGAGCCTTTCTTGGAATTAATAAATGGAAACAATTCATTAGGATTTTCCCTTACAGATCGTTCCGCATGTTGAACATAAATGGTGTAGGAAGCAAAGATCTGATTTTTGCAAACAAGTCGCATTCGTTTGAATTCGTCCTCATAATACAAGATGTTCATTTTCTTCCAACGACGTCTATAAAAATTCTTAGTTTTTAAATTAGCAATAATTGAAGAATTGAACCAAGGAGGATATTTTCCCTTTTTATTAGATTCAAGCGGAATTGAACGTCTCAGCACGTTATAAAGTACATCGTAAAAGCAATTGACTGCTAAATTAACGTCACTGAAACTACTAACCAAGCCCAATCAGTATTAAGAAGATCATCATACAGTTGTATAAAATTTGCTTTACGAAAGTTGAATCTGGGATTATTACCTGTAGGAACAAAGGAGGATTTACTTCAGAGTTAAACTGAAGGTATATATTTAGTGGAGGATGATAAGGATCGACAGGTATAAGCGGAAATAATTCCTTTTCCACAGAGATATCAGCTTGCAAGTTAGATAGGACTAAGTCAAGTAAACAATCATTACAATGTTTAATACCATTAACCTGCATAAAGTGTTCTAATCTATAAAAATTGCGAAAAATTCGAGTTTTGGTACAATTAAAAGAGACAGCCGAAAATTGAGGCAAATTAATAATAATAATAATAATAATAATATAACATAACCTCAAGAGTATCAAAGAAAAGTCACAATCAAATCACAAGCTGTAATATCAGGAGGAATGTAAACCGCAAGAATATAGAAAGTAAAAGATTGATACATGCATCGACAAAAAGTGATATCAATAAGAGGCATAATATCATTTAAAATAGAAGTATCCAAAATTGTGTAGCTTATATCATGAATCAAACTTAACAAAACACCGCCCACCCTCCCACCCCCTAGACCTACCTATCCAGTCAAATTTGCCTATCAGCTCCAATTATATTGTAATTATCAGGAAATAATTCATAATTAAATATAGAATCATTAAGCCAAGACTCAGTTATAACTATAACATCATACATGAACTCACATACATTTGTATAAAATAAATGAGTTTTCGAACACAGCCCACGCACATTCTGATAATAAAAATTAAATTCAATTGGCACTCCGCTAGGTGATTTCAGTTTAAAGTTGAGACAATGCTAGGGCTGCCATTACTATACTTGATCTTCAGGTTAAACTTACCATTCCCAAGACGATTCACCAACTCAGCCTTAACATTCCTGTATAATTGCATTTGCATCGGTGTCCGATCACGAAATATTGATATGCCCGTTAAAGTAGGTGACGATTTTAATTTCTTAAAATTTTTCAGTTTGGTGAATACTGCACTCTCCAACGAAAGAGAAGCTATAATCGGTCTACGGCAAGGTGTCTCAGTAGCATCAAATCTCCCCAATCGCTGAGGTCTCAAACTAACCTCAGCAACCCCCACCTTCGTCGTAATATCCAACATGAATTTAGAATCCAGATCGCGTTGTTCTTTATTTGAAGATTCATTTTCCACAGAACCATAAACAATGATATTGCATATACGTCGTTCACGTTCCGAAATCTCTTGAATTATCTTTTCAACATCCAAAAGTGAATCAGTGGTAGGGCGATTATCTATGGCTGATTTCAAAACCTTAATTTCATTTCTCAGGCCTGCGACAACAGATTTGAAAGAGTTGAGATCATTACCCATCGTAGCACACGCAGTACACATCCACAACAAGCCAGAATTGGAATGTATTTAACAGAAAGAAAACTAAAAGGAAGACGATATTCTCAATACACTGTTGCTTAATTTAATAATGTATAGAATAATGAAAAGCTCAGGGAAAATAATAGGAAACCAGCAAATAACAGACGGATATAAAACAATACAAACAATGATGATTAAGCCTTATTATATGCAGACGACATCGTACTGGCTTTATTGATCGACAGAATAGCAATTCTCGAATTGCCTTAAGACTGTGAAGTTATAATATCAACTGGAGGAAAGGTATGCATATGCTTTTGCAAATTCCTAAAACACTATGTTATTCCTAAACGATATATAAAGAATTATCAAATGGGTCAAAAATGTCGACATAAGAAGCAAGCACTCTACATAACCACAACCACTTCCACTAAAATACATACCACTTTACTTCCGAAATTCCATTTTCAAACAGTCTAACCGCATTTATGCAATGCGTTATAGAATCCGCAAAATCAAGGAAAGGTGAAAATAGGCACTGGCATTGGTGAGCCTGTAATCTCGCATTAGACAGTTTGCGTGAAATATGTATGTAGTAGTTTTCGTATTGAAGAAAGTGCAGAAGCCGTGCTACTGCTACTATTTCAATTCGGCGATTCATACATCAAATTGCGGAATTTACGTATCATTTCTCCCGACATACGCGAATATTGTGAAGTTAACCATTCCTATTCTGACAGTTTCTGTTCCATTAAATCCAGTCTATTTTTATTTGAAGTGATCCCTATTATCACGCCAAATTAAGTTTTCAGCTTTAGTGTGTTGAACATAATGTTAAGGCGGCTTTTCTTCTTGGTAGTTTACTTTCATATCATATATTTTTGTTTATTTTTTTGCGACTAGCTAGGACAACCATCGAAAAAGTTTTTTTCTGAGGTATCGAAATAAATCAATCCAATTGCATAATTCTCTCCGCCACGTTGTTGTTGCCTTCCTTGTATGTAAAAACATTTATCTTAAATTAAAATTTTAAATCCAGCGGTGTTATTCAGTATGTCAACATGTGCCTGCAAAACTTATAATTTTGTAATCTTTAAAATTCAGCGTTTTGAACACGAAATGTATTCAGAAACGGCAATAAAATGTAATGAATTAAAGTTACTAATATCCAAATGGAAAAACAGAAAGAATGGCATATTTTCCTTATTTCATTCAGTTGATGTAAAAACTTCGCACATGATCGGTAAATGGATCGTTTCTCCTTTATTAACTGTGCCTAGTTAATACAAAGTGTATTTGCCTGAAGAGCGGTACTGGTTTGAATTTCTAATAGGATTTGCATTGGAAGTTAATTAAAAAAACGTGATTTAGTATCCTTGTAGTATTATTAAGAGTACAAAGATTAAGGTAGTAACATATTTCTTTCATATTTATTTTCTAATGTTAGTTATTTTAGAATGTTTCAGCTTTAAGAAACTTCGTTTTCAAACGCATACTGTTAGTTACTAAATTACTACTCCAGGAGTAAAATACAAAGAACTTTAATATGTTTCTCACTTATTAATTGCTGTTATTGTCAAAATTTTATTTCCGTAATTCAAAACAATAGTAACTATTAATGTAATTTCGAAACAGTAGCGTTGAAATATATCCTTAATTGGATACAAAATCTTGTTCATCCATCATTTGTAAATTGCATATGTTGCTATATTCTTGTTGTATGCACATATTGCATGGGTCTGTAGGACCCGATAAATGAACTACAGAAGAAAATAATACAATTTTATAGTTGGGTAAATATTAAATCTATTAAAAATAAAAATAATCAAGTTTTAATTAGGCATTAAAAGATACCGCAATCGCCGAGAAATAATTTAATAATAAAGAAAAAGGAAATAGAGGATAAAATACAGAACTACTATGAAATCAGACTATTTTTATTGTTGCTGAGTATTTCATAATCGTAATAAGTGTAAGTATAAATATTAGACGTAGTGGATTCTTCCTTGATTGAATAATCTTATGTTACCCCCAAAACTGCGTTACTACTATCTCTCCGAGATAGCAATAACTGAGGAGAACAATTGGCTAGAGTGCACAAGACGACAAGAACAAAACAAGAAGCGGTACATACGCTTGTCGCAACAGGCTAGCCAATGCCGTGCTCAGCTCAGTGGGAGGTCGTGTCGGTTCTTTTTCAAGCTCTAAATAACGGTCGTTGAATACAACAGGTCTTGTCAGGGAAAAAGATAGTATGGGCGCCAACTATGAAATTTGGGTCAAAGGTCATAAGAACTTACCAGATATATTTTCATGGTCAAATATACGGTACCTTTATATCGATCGAAGAACTGTCTGACGTCAGGAACGACCAAGATCAGCTGGAAATACGCGTTGATTCTATATGCTTAGATTCTGTTACGAAAACAATAAAATTCTACTTGAAAAACTACACCCGGTTATTCAAGAACTTGTATATTTAGCCTTTAGTTGGAATTCATTAAAAACATTGAAAAACTACATAAAATTTGAGATAAAATTAGCTAAATAATGCGGTAACCGTAAGTCAACATAAAATGTTTTATCTAAACTTTCACAATATAAACTACAAAATGCGTTATGTTAATTATTACTGTGAGTTATGCAAAATACGATACAGGTCTAGTAGGAATTTCGATATATGTATATGAATATCAATGAATTTAATAAGAGAATACGGCCATCTAGATAATAATGATTTTACAAGCTAGTGAATATTAACATTGAATTTAGTTGAAATTATTGATACGATATACGAAATATTTGAAACAAAGAGACAAGGTTTAAGACATATAGAATGAATGCTTAGCTGTTATTGCTTCCGGGTGATGTCATCGCATAAGGTTCTATCCTGTGTCTGCCTCGGATGTTGGAAATGGTCTTTCGGATTTGTCCGACGGATTAGACGATCGGTTTTCCTTCGTTTAATACCTTGATGGGGAGGTATAAAGACAATGATATTCTATTAGGCACGACGAGGTGTAGGAGTGTTCGCTCTCGGGTTTCTTTTCCTCCGCGAACGGAAGATGTACTTGAATAATACACTAGAGGATTTGCTGGCGAATTCCCCACTACAGGGTAAATATTTTCTTGATGATAACTCGATAAACGATACACACGCTTAAATTTTCTCAGCCATAACCTCTTCCGATCTCGTCACCGGTCTTTTACCACTCGCTACCTAATGCCTAATTCCCTCTTTTTTTGTTACTACGCCGAAGCTAAGATTCGCTTCGCGTTCTCCTGATTGGACGAATTCGAAAAACTCAAGGGCAACTAACACGCGGCGATATGATGGGTTCAACGGGAATATCGTTAAGCGATATTAGGAAATGACTATTGTCCGAAAGGCGTAAAATTTGAGCCTATATTTCTAATAAGTTAAATGAAATACGGAACTGAACTAAGTGAAATTTGTGCACGTAACACTTATTCTGGATGTGACTATACGGCAATATCTGGACTATCAAACTTGCCTGTCTGATGATTGCAAGGCCGCTGTAGCTGAATATAATCTTTATCCATTTTCTCTTAGGGGTTTTGTGATGAGTCCGGTTGCTTCTGAGTTATTGCGTAGATAACAAAAGACACTAATTTTGTATAATGTACCTTTTTAGTTATTTTAAAATTGTGTGTGGTGTTATCGCATAATATGGTGTTTCAGCGTTTCATTTTTAGCAATAGATCACATAGAGTGGGCGCTGATACACCGTAATCAAGTCCCACCGTCACAAAATTTTGTTGTGGCAGCACTGAATTATTAGTGAACCTAGTTAAAATTGAACAAAAATTCAGTGGCGTCCCAACGGGAAATTACTTTCTCAATAGCACATTTACGAAGACAGTTCGCAAGTGAAAATGTACAAATTGCAATTATATTTAAATTTGAGCACGTACTGAAATTAAAAAGCATAAGATACCACGATTTGCCTTTTCTGGGAGTATAGCTGTTTCTAGATAGAAATAAATAATGCAAAATGTCGAAGTTATTTAGGAATCAAAAAATAAAATTATTCAAATAAAATTTTATTCACACTACTGCTCTATATGTTACATCTTCGTTTCATATTATGAAACATATTCTGCAAAGTTTCAACACTTATATTTCTAACTTCTTCAGTGACTGCAAATTATAATTCTTCCAATGTATGTATGCGATTCTGGAACATTTTATTTTTTAAGTATCCAAACAGAAAGAAGTCAAGTGGCGTGAGATCTGGTGAACGAGCTGGCTAATTACTCTCGAAATTATTCTTCTAAGAACATGAAGTTTTCATAATTTGTGTGTGCAGTTACCCCGTCTTACCTGAAACTAGCCTCTTTGCAATTCGTCATCATGCAATTCATCAATAAATGATTGAAGTATTAAATTGCCATAGTTTTGTCCATTAATATTCTCATTAAAAAAAAATTGGACCGATGATCCTTCTCCGGCTCATGGCAATCTCTATCCCTAACTTCAGTGGATGTAATGGAACTTCAATTAGAGTATGTGGATTCTCTGTTGCCCGTTTTCTATAATTTTGTGAGTTCACAAAGCCACTGAGATGGATACATACTTTATCGGAAGAGAATGTGACACCTAAAATATCATCATCAATAACCCTTTCGGTTATAGTCGGCATCCACGAAACGCTCTCTACCTATAGTCAGCATTAATGTAAAGTGGTGTGTAACATCGCCAGCTGCTCTAATTATTCCATTATATGATTAGCAATAATCAACAGCCTGCCTTAAAAAGATATTTTGTAGTTAAAATTATATATACAGTATATAACTAATCCACGGAAGAGATACTGGTATATTTGCTTATATCGCAAAAGTTTTGCAGCGAAACACTTTCGAAACATGGTTGCATTAAACCATTGGCGATATTAAATGTGCTGCACTGGATCATGATGCTGTAATAGAAGAACAATGGAAACTTCATACGGATGTATATGCAATTTCTTCTTTTGTATCGTTTGACAGCTTCCATAAGAAAGGCCTAATGAATATCAAAATCTCATTATGCTGTATTATTTGAATTAAACCTTGCAACCTGTTTGTAGCGATAATTGACGTATAGACTTTCTCGGGCTTTGGAATAAACCCTGTCGAACACCTTCAACTACTTCCTCTATTCAAGTGCTCTCTCTTCCTGTGACTTGCTTTATTTACATTACCAGTATTCAAAAATCGGTTAAAAACTCTGTGTAGATGTTGTGAAAATGTGTTGTATTCACATTCATTTCGGGATATCGTGTTCTTGTGAGAACGCCATGATCTATATATCAAAAATATTTCCAATTCATACTGTAATACACAAATATAACCTGCTGATTTCTTTCTTCAAATAAAACAGGTAAAAACAACGATGTTAAATAAATCAAGCAAACTAGCGAAGGCAGGAAAATAATAAAATAATAACAACAAATGGCACTGGTATAGGTAATGAAGATACTTTTGCGCTACCACTACAAATTAATAGTTAATTCCCGTCGAAATGTAAATCGTGACAGTTCCACTTGATCACCCGGTATAAACTGTCTATAACCATTTTAATTTGATATTGTACTCAAATGTTATTTACATCAAGGATAACGCTCCTATCAATACCCATGCGAGGGCGAGTTTACTTTCTTATTCGGAGAGACTTATTAATTGCTAATTGTCCGTCTGTGACTCCCCTACCCTTCTAATCAATAAGATGGAAAGCATGAAAATTCTCTCTGGATTTGTTAATGCACACTAGGTAAACAGTAAACACAATCCCTTGGGTACTTAATGTGAAGAGACAATGACCTCTCACATACACTAAATTCAATTCAGTTGTTTACGTCTGAGCGCTTTATAATTTAGTAAATTAGCATTGAGTGAAATCCATGGGACCTAACAATAACGATTACAACTATTTTACTTAAATCTTGGCAACTTTTTATTGTGCTATAACGGTTAAGTTGCCTCACTAACGACACAAACACAAATAAAGAAAATGTTATGTATGGTAAACCAATATCATTTCCGTAAAATATGGATGACTTATGAGCTGATACAGCTGTGAACCAACAGAGATAAATCACGTCGTTTCCACTCTGCTATAAATTACTGTATGACCTGGAATATAAATAAATCTTCATCTCTTTGCAGTATCTTTTTATAAGGTGTATATGTATGTTTTGTATCTATTTAATAATTATTTACAAGAATAGAACAATACCCAGATTTCTTCAAGAAATTAACTTTTACTCACATTACTTTTTAGCAGATAATGAATCAATACCCAATGAAATGCCTTAAAACAGACAACAGACAGAAATACACTTACGGAAAATCTCAGCAGCAGATGATATTTTCTGCGATACTACGCGTTTCTCATTTAGCACCCTTGGTTTTGCACTTTCCAACAACTTTCATACAAATAGCATAATCACCTCTATCTATCAACTTTGTAAGGCTCGCCATTGCTATGCATTTTAATTGTAACTATAGGAGGGAGGCGCATTTTTACATTCTTGTCCTAGGAGATCCTTGAGCCCTGAAGTGCTACTGGCAGGCCACACGACATTGTCATGCAAATTAGACTGTGGAATGAATTTCGCATATCCTCGATAAAGTACAGCGTATCGTTTATTTACTTTACCTTATTACTGGACCTGTTAACAGTTATTTTTTTGCTTAGGTAGTGTTGTATAAATGGTTACTGTGGTACGAATTTCAATTTGGATGGATTTACAGATGCATATATTAAAGGCTACCTGCAACTCACTCACTTGATAAGAATTAACTTTCTTAGTTTTTATCATTAGAAGGAATTAATCTAAGTTTCTAATATTTAACTGAAAATGTCCTTATTGGTGTATTGTCAGTATTGAACCTTAAACTTTAAGGACTTTAGGATAATACAGAGAACGCACTACCAGACTACCTTCTGTTATGAATAACGGCAATAGTGTTTTAGATGGCCCTGTTGAGATCGTTAATGGATTTGCAGATGTTTTTTCGGGTAAATATGTGCCGCCGGGTAGCGATGAGGACTTGCCTGAGGTGAGCCTATCCTACAATTCCTTTGGTATCAGCTTTGTGTCGGATAACGATGTTTTGCATAGTATAATGCAGCCTAAATCTACTTCAACAGCGGGTGATGATCAAATTCCTTCATTTCTAATTGAGGACTGTCGCATGGTGTTAATGCGTCCACTGAAAATATTGTTTAACTTGTGCCAAAGACATGTCAATTTCCTGTGCGTTGGAAGTTTGCCCGAATTATACCAATATTTAGAAAAGGCGATAACTCTAATTTAAACAACTAGAGATCCATATCAATTCTTTCAAATTTCTCAAAAGTTTTAGAGCACATTGTGTACAAATACATTTATATACATGTTAATCAGCAAATTTCGGCGGTCCAACATGCTTTCATGCGTGGGAGGTCTACTCTTACTAATTTGCTTTGCGTAACTCAGGACATTTGTACAACACTGGATTCTGGTCGTCAAATGGACATTATTTACACGGATTTTGCTCGTGCGTTTGATTCGGTTAACCACAACATTTTACTTCTAAAGTTGTACCAATTTGGTTTTAGTGCTGATTTAATTTCTTTACTGAAGTCTTATTTGTCCAATAGACGCGGCTGTATTTTCTATAATGGATTTAGATCATACGAATTTGTTGCTACTTCTAGTGTTCCCTAGGGTTCGAACCTGGGGCCTTTACTATTCCTACTATTTGTAAATGATCTTCTAAATGCTTTAACATGTTCTGGGCTGCCGTACGCTGATGATCTAAAGATATTGTCGCGTATAAATGGCGTGGCCGACGCTAACCACCTGCAAGAGAATCTTTATATAATACATAGTTGGTGTAAAAGAAACAGAATTAAATCGAATATTAAAAAATGCTGCGTTGTGCCGTTTACTAGGAATAAAAACTGTTTCGATTTTTCATATAATATTGATAATCATCTATAACGTATTGATTCTGAGATTACTGATTTGGGTGTTGTTTTTGACGCAAAGTTAACTTTCGCTAGTCATGTGATGAGTTTGTGCCAGTCTTCCAGCACAACATTGAGATTTATTATGCGGTCAAGTAAATATTTTACTAATCTTGATGTCATGAAGAACCTATTTTTGCACTTGTACGTAGCAAACTTAATTATGCGTCCGTTATCTGGCATGCTATGTATACTTGTTACGAGCTTCAAGTTGAATCTATCCAAAGATGATTTCTTAAGTTCTTAACTTACAAACGCGATGGGATGTATCCTTTACGTGGAATGTCTTATGGTGTGCTTCTTCTGGATCATGGAGCTGATTCTTTAAGAGCTCGGCGCGAAAAATGTGCAGCTAATTTTCTCAGCAAATTATTACACAATGAAATAGACTGTTCCTGCATACTTGACATGGTTAACTTTCATGTGCCACGTGTGGGATCCAGGCATTGTACAACTTTCCAGCTTCCCAAGTGTCGAACCAACATAATGATCAGAAGCCCAATTTACCATATCAGTAAATGTGCTAACAAACTCTCTAATGATATTATGCTTCGATACTCGTCTGTAGTTCTATAATGTGTGAGCACTTGTATTTTTATTTTATTTTTTCTCTCTTTTGTGCGTTGTTGTATGTATGCATATATTTTTCTATTGCTATATATATTTCTATGTATATATATATATATATATATATATATAATAAGTAATATGATTGGAAAACTAACACCGTTTGCAGACGCGTTTCGCGGTTTACAGCTCATCAGTGCAACTTTTGTGAGAAGTAGTTTCCATTATCGACTTACGTCTATATATAGTAGTATGCTTGATGTTTGTACAATTGAGAACTCCAATTAAGGAATTCCCTAATATGTATCAAACGTGCGCATTTTTGCAGTTTCTACTTTACACAAGTGTACAACTATTTTTCGTACACCCTCACGCAGAGCTGCTGTTACGCTTATTCGGATAATCCACCGTGGAAAATGTGATGGTGGGAGGTAGTTTTCCAATCATATTACTTATCACATTTTCCACGGTGGTTTACCCGAATAAGCGTAACAGCAGCTCTGTGTGAGGGTGTACGAAAAATAATTGTACACTCGTGTAGAGTAGAAACTGCAAAACGCGCACGTTTGATACATATTGGGGAATTCCTTAATTGGATTTCTCATATGTACAAACATCGAGCATATATATATATATATATATATATGTGTGTGTGTGTGTGTGTGTGTGTGTGTATATGTAAAAACCTTACTAGTGCATATTGTGTTTTTGTATTTCATGTACAATTTTTTCTTTTGTTGATGCGTCCGTCTTGGAATTTCTGTTGGGCGCTTAATGAAGTATTATTATTATTATTATTTTCATGTTTTAGGAAGCGGCTGATATTTCACGAGTTATGCTTGTGGAGAAAAATGACGGGATTTGCACCACTGGTTTACATGTAGTAATTTTACCACGCTTCAAATGGAATGATAATATAACTGATAAAGATTCTGGTCCAAAAAATATTCAAACATAAATAATATACCTAGAAGTAAACTTCTGGTCGAAGTTACTGTCTCTGATAATAGCCTCTTATGCAGAAAACATGTGCCGTTCAATCGTCAGAACTAGACAATTCTGCCCAAAATGTAGACGAAGACGCTGTAGGAGAACTCCATTTCGACCCCAAATCCAGCGAGTGTGATAGGAATGAAATATTGAGGAGATGGGAAGAACTACAAACGAGTGATCAATAAAATCTACTTGTGCACAAGAAAACGGAAGAACGGCTTTTAATTATTTTCGTTATTTTATGTAGGACAGTGTCTTGAAGATAATGGTATGTTTCATGACTCATGATGAATTTATCTATTGTTTCTTGAAATTTTCTGGCTCATGAACAACATCACTCGATAGATGAATCAATAGTACCACACTTTGGGGGTTACGGTGAACCGACAAAAAAAGAGCAAGAGTCGCTGATGTTCAAAGAAAGCAACAACAATGTCTATAAAGAGTGAAGTGTCACTGCTAGTTGACAACTTCATCATACAAAGTAACTATGAATTACTTCTACATAATACTTTTAACAGTATTTCAGTAAATGTTTCATGTTTCATTATTATAAGAGAGTGATACAATGAAAAATGTCTCCGAAGAAAATTATGCCCTATTGTCCTTCCAAAAGGACCTCATGTTTTAGCAATAGCCCGGGGTCAGTATTTATAAATACATTATTTTCTGGTGGAAAGACTGATGAAGACTGATGGATGATGCCGAAAAATTCATTTGAAAAAAGAGTTCCGCGTTATCTGGGCTGATAAAGCTCAAATTCTCCTACTGTAATCAATAAGGTGGAAAGAAAAGAAGCATCCTTTATATTTAATAGTAGTAGTACATAGAATCTCCCGTCTACCTAATGTGAACAGGTAGGACTCCTAACATACACTAAATAAAATTTAGTTGTTTACGTCTGGGCGCTTGATAATTTAAAAATCGGCACTGCCAAATGAGTGAAATCTAATGAGCATTACACTATTACAATCACTTTAATGAAATATTGGCAACTCTTATGCTAGATCTTTTAGGTTAAATCGGCTAAAAATGTGATTTATATTGCAAACCAATATCAGCCACACTAACTTCAGCAATTTAGTATGCATATTTTGGACGCGAGTGACAACACTAAGTGCATTTAGTCAAATTAACTAAAATTTTTGAGACATTTTAAAACCGAATAAAGGTAACTTCAGTAGATCAAATATATTTCAGAGAGTTCCTAACGGTCTTGGGATGATCTTTGCTGGAGAAGGTTGCAGGTTTGAGTCCTGGTCGCAATAATCCAGTTATTTTCTTTCAATGGATTTAGACTTGTTGTAGGGAGAGCTATAAGCGCAGCGGTAACTGATACGCAGAAAGGTTATGTAAAATACCTAAATATTGACAGCCAATAGAATTGGGTTGGACCAGATGGCTTTCTGGCAACATACAAAATAACCAGATTGTCTGTTACGGCTGTTTGCTAGAGTTTTCTATATTGTTGCTTGTGGCCTCTCTCGCTCCAAATTTTGCCGTAGATGGCGTCCCGCTTTCAACAACTCGCGCATATTGGATGTACGCGCTGGGATTCGTTTTGTAACGTTGTAGTTAACGTTGAGTTGGACAAGTCGTTTTCCATGAATAGGTTGTTCCCTTTTCGCTTTTAAGTCTCGCTGTCGAAGATATAGACGGAAATTCCACTCTAAGAAGTTTTACATTATCGTTGTGTAAATCTGGATGCTTCGCTTCCCCAATTTTGCTGTTCGGACTATCGGCCGTTGTACTATTACTTTTCCCTAGATTAGAGATGTGTAGGCGGGTATAACTAATGTAAGCTGGTATAATCGAGTATAGGACTAGTAGAGAGCGAGATTTATTTTTGAGAACATCTGAGGAGTTCGAAGCTAGTTTCCTGATATCTTTTCATCTTGGATAATTTCCGTCCCGATACCGATTACCACGCCGTACGAAGTAGTAGTAGTAGTCGTAGACCTTTATTCACCTACAAGATTGTTACAATTACAATCGTTCTTAAATCTACCTATCTATTAATAATATTCCTTAACATATGCTGAACATAACTTTAGAATGTCTTAAGTTAGAAGTCTGCTTGGCTTCATTGTTCATTTCATTGTATAACTTAAGTCTCTATAATAAAGACTGTTCTGCGTACAGGGTTTTTGTGCAACGGTAATCTGAAATTTCCTACATTTCTAACAGCACGATTATGGACGTCGCTGTTGCGCACAATAAACTCATTCATATATTGTGGTACCATATTATTAATAATCTTATAAATTAGAGCAAGTGTATTAAAATAAACCCTCTGCCTCACACTGAGCTACTGCAATGCTTCCAGCGCCAGGGTTGTCTTAGTATACCTATTACAGCTCAAAATGACTCGCATTGCTCTATTCTGCAACCTTTGTAATCTGTTCAAATATCCTTCATATGCCAGAAACAAAACGGTAGCGCAGTAATCAAAGTGAGGCGCAATAATGGATTTATATACCGCTTGTAGTTGAATCTAAGTTCTCTTCGATATTTTCAATACTTTCGTGTATTTCTTTTATACTTTTAACAAAGTACTTATTAAAAGCAGCAGCAATTTGTTTGAGGTCCGTTTCCCTACGATTCGGAAGGTCGATGTGTGCAGGCTTTGCATTGCCTTTATTTCCAGCTAATAATTAAAGTTTCTTCCACATCTTTTTAGTATCTCCTTTCGTTGAGTCAACCTGTTGTTCGTAATATTTATATTTTGCCGACCTCAGTAGACGATTGTAGTTATTTTTACTGATTCTGTACCTTGACCTGTTCCTTTTGCTATCTTATATAAAGCGTCTCTTTCTTGTTTTACTATTTTCAATCCATTCGAAAACCAAGGATTTCCATGACTCATCGAAATAATTTTCTTTGCAACAATTTTATTATAGCAAAGTTGCACTCTGCTACTCAGCATTGACGTCATTGCTTCTAGATCTAGGCGACCGTCGCACGTCCAATTGTATTGTAGTAGGTTTGACAACCGGAAATACGTTACGTTAAGTCTCCTCTTTTATTTATATTTTCGACTCGTTGAAGTTTGGGAAAAATTCCTTTGAATCTTTAGTTAATTTATTCTTACTTTTGGAAACATTCAATTCTTGTAGTATTTGGGAGGGAGGGTGGCGATCAGATTGGTTTTCGGGTTAACGGGTTTTCCTTACGTTTGCTATTAAATACTATATTTGTTGAACGAAACATTTAATTCTTTTAGTAGTTTAAAGGAGGGGAATCACAGTTATTGTCAATTGCATTTATGCTTGTTTTAATTACGATCGGCTAAAGCTGTAGGGTGGCTGTAAGGCCGCTGGAATTCCAACGGTTACCAAGAGTGTGTAAACCTTAGATAAAAAGCAGGCTTAATTGAATTTAATTTAATCGTTTTAACTCAAGTGACAAATCAATAAAGTGCTAAAATGTCATTTTCATGGTATTTTTAAATAGAGTGTTCAAGTAATTTTGCTGGTCGCTTCACGGCGAAATAAAAATCCAGGACGTAGACATACGAAAGAAGCTGGAGGGTCTCTCTGACTCCAGACACTCAGATGTGATCCAGTTTTCTAATAGGAGAGTGGCGTCTTGTTACAAATTTCTCGAACTTTAACCTATGCCGTTTCCATTGGGCTAGCACGGCTTGGATCTCCATCTTTATCACCAACGAGGTGGGTGATTCGAACCGTAACGACGAACTTTCGTATCGGGCACGTTTCTCATTTTTCTTTTTTTCCCATTCACCGAAAGTTTTAGAAGCCAGTAACATATCGATTGAAAGCGCAAAATACTATAAAGAAACTTGTTTTACAATACAAACTTACTGAATTACATAATCGATAGAAGTCGATTGAGGTTGTAGTCTTATAAGTTTAACGAATGTATATACAATGTGCGATTGGTTACTTGAGATTAGGATACCATTTTCCCCTGTATTTTCATTAAATAAAATATACAATGTGTCCCCGGATTGACTTGGCGATAGGTATAATCAAAAATAAAATTTGGAATTTTATTTTAATGTTTTCGGATGAATCCCTGCTTGGTCTGAAACTTACTTTTTTCATTAAAAAAAAAAAAAGCCTTTTCTGTTCTAGTAAACTACAATTTCGGTTAATAACACGACAAAATGTTGTTGAAAGAAAGTTGTGCAGAATATGAAATTATGAACCTATGTAAAGTTTCACAAATATCGGAGTACTTTGACTAAATCAATATTTGTTTGTATTGTTGCATTGTACCTACAGAAAAAAGTATGCAGCCTACATTGGTGGTCTAAAGCCATACAATACCAGGTTAATATATCTCTATATCAAAAATATCATTCTTAAAACCCTAACAATTATGTTCAAGGACTAGGAACAAGATTAAAAAGCAAGTCACCGGTTTTTTTCTACTCCAAAAAGGTCAAAGTTGGTTTTGCGTATATTGGTGCCTAAATAAATTTGCCTAATAATATTAGTAATTACCACTTATTGCCTACCGGGAAATATAAAAATTACGACACGCAAGCATATCGTTCCCAATATCGAATTGATATGACATTTCTCTCTATTATACACATGCAATAAAATATTCCATTACAGCATAATTGTTCAGCAAGTATCACCGATGTAATAAATACAATATAAGAACTGGGTTCTGCCTGACCCAAATCAATTTATAAGCCAATTCTTATCTGCAGGTAGCTTACTCATAGATGTCTACCGCCCTTGTTGTTGCATTAAATTCAATTATTTTCCGGTATATTTGCTTATATTGTTTCTTCTTCCTTTTGCCTGTTTTGGTTTTACTAACAAAGAAAACTACTTTGCTAGTTACAACATCGATAAGAAATTTGATGATATATGATTCCATACTGCCAGTTTAAAGTAAATCTCCATTGTTACAATTCCGTTTTATAATTAAAATGTACGTTTGTAACACACTTGTCTGACTAACTTTATTGTCTAATACAGCCCATCGGGACGTGCTGTGAGGACTCTTCCATACTTAACAAAAAATTTTCAGTTTCAGATGTTCACTAATTTTTGCACATCCAATTTTTGGAATACCTTTAACATCACCGGTTTCTCGAAATTTAGACTCATTCTTATTGACTATAGATTGGTTAATAGGGTGCTCTGGATATTTTACATTAAACAAATCGCGAACTTCCTTCTGAGTTCTTGTCTTATCCCTGCATCCGATGAGAATTAAAATCTCAATCCTGTGTGTAATAGTTAAATGTGGCATAATACTTACTAAATTGCAATAAGCTTTCTGTGCCGCTAATGTAAATAAGTAAGTCTAAACTGACACTTTGTAATGATTTGTACCTACGTGATCTGTAAAGAACATCTGGCGCACTGGATAACGTTTTTGTTAGCAAGAAAGTTTTTGCTTTGTTTTATTTCTTTTACGTTTTCTAGCATGTAATAATCATTTACTCGAAGAATTTCTTATGTAAGATGGCAACATTTTAGTAATGTCAGTTCGGCAATGAAAGGAAATTTAGGAAAAAATGGGGGTTGCCATTTAGAAAAGAAATAATGACGTCATTGCCCAAAACAACTGATGGTTGAAAATCGATTGTCACGCAAAAAATATGTATTTTTATCAAATAAAATAGATCTGTTCAAGTATTTCTTTAAAAAGAAAATTATTTCGCTTTTACTGAGTTTATTCCATATATTAGGCGCGCCCTGTATTTAGCTATATATATATAATCTAATAGATATATAAAATTCTCGTGTCACAGTGTTTGTAACAAAACTCCTCCGAAACGGCTTGACCGATTCTTATGAAATGGTGTGTGTATATTCAGTAGGTCTGAGAATAGGACGTAAACTATTTTTCATACCCCTAAATGATAACAGGGGTCCACTCCAAAAGATTTTTGTTATTTTTTTGAACAAAATTTTTTATTTTAATTTTTTATGATTCGGCATTAAAAATACATACAACCCTAGACGTTCACCCTACTCCCGCCAGGCGTCTACCGGTGTCACTTCTCACCCCGTAAACAGCACAGAGTAGGGATGAGATCGAAGCCGGTCCCGTGTCAGTGTCCTGTCAGTGCGTGCAAAATTTTTGGGAATCATTTTCAATTAAAAGAGACATACACACGTATTTTATAATTGTGAAAGATAGGTAAAATAATAAAAGAACAAATACATTACCAGTATACTGTTTTCTAGCATTAAGTACTTCAATTTCATCTATTTGTGTGTTTTGTACAGTGCGCAATGCCAGCAAGACGCAGAGGGTCTGATTTTTGCCGTCGAATGACTAGATCTACAGACATGCGAAATAGAAGAGCCCAAAGAACAGGTGAACAAATCCAACAGGATAATAAAGATATCCGTGTGAACATGGCACAATTGCGTGAATCACAATTACAAGTGGCACGAGCTGAACAAAATCAACAAAGACGATTAGAACAAAGACAAGCGCGTCAATTCGTGGTTAATATACGCAGAGCAAATGACCAACAACGCCAACAAGTATATCGAGCATTTATATCCGATTCATTCGTAGACGTATAATATTTTAAGGAACGGAAGCAAGTGCTGGAAGTCACTTATTAGATCGGATTAGTATATTAAGCTAACAAGTCCTGGTCTATCAGTCAATCAGTCAGTTTACGTGAGTGGCATAATTTAATAAACTCAGTTGCTGTATTAGCAATTTCTCTAGGGAGTTTAACATGTTCTCGCCGGAGCCGATTTTCATGTTTTTCGCCGCGTTTACTGTAAGTATTCTGCAATGACAGCGCAATATTTGTAGAAAACCATATACGCCAAAAGCAATCCTTACCACTAATGAATGGTCCGCCTCCAAACCTGTACGGAAAGGAGAGTCGCTATGCAGACGCATTGATGCGCCCGTTTGGCTTATCGAATTAAATTATTTGGATAAATACTCATCAACTTACCTATTATTTATTATTTTCTAATCTTAATTTCAGAAACAGAAACAAAATCAATAGTTATTAGGGAAAGTTAAAAATAAACATTATTAAAATAAAGATAACCAACTACAAAATAGAAAATGAATGGCAATCCCAATATTCTTCGAGTGCTTGGTAACGTATGTATGTATATATACAGCGTGTCCCAAAATTGCTGGGACATAGAGCTATCACGTATTGTAGAGATTAAAATAAGTCGAATGGATGCAATTTATATATATATATATATATATATATATATATATATATATATATACCAAAATGTATCGTTTGTCCGTGAGAAGAGTTCAAAGTTTACTTAAAAATCACGTTTTTGTACGCTGTTCAGAAATGCGTGAAACAAATTTAATGAAATTTGGGAAAAGTACATTTTAGAGGATTATCCTACTTTCAGTAATCAAAGAAACCGAAAGGAAATTGTAGAAGGATCAAAACCATCCTTACCCCCTGATAATTTTTTAAAATTCTTTTTAAGGGTGGGAATACGGTTCTAAGCCTTCTTTTAACGGGAAGGCTTATTCATCATCTTCATTTTTTGACTCTTATAGAAACCCCGTTTTTCGCATAGTTTCGAAGGAAAAAAATGTTTTGTCAAATACTGATCACCTACATTCTTAGTACAAGATTGTAATACAAAATTTAGCTGGCGGTGGACACAAAGACATAGGTCACGATTTTGAGAGGAAAGAGATTCATAATCGTCCCAGTTTATTGTTGACAGTAAATAATTTCAATGGTTTGTTTACTTTTAGTTGCTTTTGTATTGTTTTTTATCGCGATCACCGTTATTGCTTTAATTCCTCTTTCTGTTGTTGTTGCAATTACTTTGGCAGTTATCCAATATGGATTTCCCTTTTAATGAGCAGACAGGCATGCTGTTAGTTCTTGGATACTGTCAAGGTAACTGCCGCGAAAGTGTCCGCGTGTATCAAGAGAGGTATCCAAACCGGTGAATTCCAAATCGCAAAACTTTTGCCCGAATCGACAGATGTCTTCGAGAAACAGGAATGTTGAAGCCAGTCAGAATTAACGCTGGAAGATCTCGACAAGCCCGAACACCCATTGCAGAAGAAACTGTTCTTCAAATGATTAATAACAATCCTGAGACTAGTACCAGAACATTGCAACGAGAGACTGGGATTTCAAAAAGCACTGTAAAACGGATCCTTAGCGATCAATTAATTCGTCCATTCCACATCCAACTAGTGCAAGAATTATTACCACTTGATCAGGGATCACGTTTAAATTTTTCACAAATAGTTCGGGAGCGCAGAGTAGTCGACAACGGATTCTACACTAACATCTTGTTTACTGATGAGTATTGTTTTACACGTCGTGGCATGACGAACCTACACAATGAGCATATTTATGCAGATGAAAATCCGCATGCTATTAAAGGTAGATATTATCAACGAGAATTTAAAATTAATGTCTGGGTTGGAATTATTGGCAATTTTTTAGTTGGGCCATTCCGATTACTTGATCGTATAAATGGCGCTAATTACCTTCGTTTCCTTCAAGAAATTTTGCCAGAATTAATGGAAGACTTGCCCCTTAGTTTGCGCCGAAACATGTTCTTCATGCACGACGGTGCACCACCTCATTTTGCACGTGCCGTAAGAGAATATCTTAATGAATAATTTGCTGGTAGATGGATTAGCAGGGGACAAGAAGCACCCATTCAATGGCTTCCGCGGTCTCCAGATTTAAATCCACGCGACTTCTTCATCTGAGGAGCGTTAAAAACGCAAGTGTACCAGGTTCAAATTAGTAATTCCGAACAACTGTGGGACAGAATTCAAAATGCTGTAAACGCACTACGAGATAACGACGATGTTTTAAGAAGGGTGCATTTCAATTTTTTACGCCGAATTTACCTCTGCGCTAATGAAGATGGAGGTCACATTGAACACCTGTTGTAACAAAAGTTTTGTCTTTGTGTCCACCGTCAAGTAAATTTTGTATTATAATTTTATTAAACTTGTACTAACAATAAGAATATAGGTGATCAATATTTGAGAACACATTTTTTCCTTCGAAATTATGCGAAATACGGAGTTTTTATAAGAGTCAAAAGATGAAGACGATGAATAAGCCCTCCCGTTAAGAGAACGCTTAGAACCGTATTACCACCCCTAAAAAGAATTTAAAAAATATATCGGGGGAGGGGGTTTTAACCCTTCTACAATTTCTTTTCGGTTTCTTTGATTACTGAAAGTAGGGTAATCCTCTAGAGTGTACTTTTCCAAAATTTCATTAAATTTGTTTCGCGCATTTCTGAACAGCGTACAAAAACGTGATCTTTTAATTAAACTTTGAACTCTTCCCACGGACAAACGATACATTTTGGTATATATATAAATTGCATCCTTTCGACTTATTTTGACCTCTACAATACGTGGTAGCTCTATGTCCCAGTAATTCTGGGACACGGTAAATTGACAGGGGCTAATCTCCCTAAAATTACCTCGACCTAATAATAACCAAACTCCTACTGTATTCACAAACAAACTGAATTTACTAAACTAACAATAAGTCATTTCACGTACCACAGTTCTTAATTTGATAGTGTTGTTCAAAAAAAAAAAAAGGAAAGTGAAATAAAATGATAATTATAGACACCTACTACATAGATATGCAAGCTAACATTTTACTTCACTTTCAATGAGTTGAATCAGAATTTAGCATAGAAAATAGGTATTTGTATTTCTCACTTAATGAATAGGAAATAATTCGACAATACTTGGATATACATATGTACATACATATTCAGTATTACGTACGCGATACTAGTGATTAACAGTACATAAAGAATAATCAAAACATTCCATAATCTGGTTGTAAATGCATATAATCACTATAATCAATCATATTATCACACAGAAAACAATGTGTACGTATGTATTTATCTATTTGTGAATGTGTTATATTCCCTTACATTGGATATCATATCCTGTAGTTTAATCTATGAAATATTTGGGAAGAACACGAATTGTTGATTGTTATAAGTATATATCACATAATCACCCAACCTACTGGTTTCGAAATCTTTTATGGTAGGGATAAACATAAACAAACCAACTGATATATTAGCGATTTTACGTTGGCATTGCTAATGCGAACTGGAAAGCTTCCCAAATCCATATTTTACGTGGTAGAGATAGCACTCGACGCTTAATGGGAAATCGTGAAGAGAATGCAGATTGAGCTCTTATCTGTTGTTCGATATCTGATTGTACATGCTCTGTCAATTAAAATACGCACAAAAAGTAGTCAGCGAAGCAATTTAATCATTTCAAAGTCGCTAAAGCATCGAAAATATAAAATGTTGTTCTAGATACGGATGGTACTGGAGTATGTACACATATCGTTTGTATGGTTGTAGATATGGTGGACAATCTATATTGTGTACATTTCGATGACCTTTCCAAAATGGTTTACATACTGACAACTGTGCCTCTGCAAATTTTAGTAAATCCCTAACAGTTAGTACCCGTTATAGTAAGAAATAATTTATTATTTATATTACATAATCTTGATTATAAATTGATTTACTCTTAAAGGGGTAACTAAAATAAACCATATATATTCCCCATTTAACTCAGATCAGTGACCTAAACATACAATATAGAACGTTTAATTACTTTTCGTAGTTTCATAAGCTGTTCCGTGCGTACACTTTAAATTAAAACTGCTTAGTACTAGCAACCCCTTTTAGGTTGTTACAAAAACTATGGAAAAATGTTTTGGAAATAAAGTGTGTCATTTCTTTTCAAAATATTTAAGATTTTATATGATTTTGCATGCGTTCAACCCAATCTCCAAAACTCTTTTTCTACTCTGAAATTGATCTCAAAAACATGATTTTATAAAGGTAGACAGCTTACTAAGGTGCTGAAAATCGATGTCCACGCATTTTTTGTTTAACATTCGGGAACAGAAATGAATTGTTAGGCGATAAATCTGGTGAATGAAACATTTTTTAAATATTAGGTTTAGGTTAACCGGCGTTTATCGGACATGAGTACACAAAGCTCTCAGATAAATTAATCTTCAATCTTTGTCAGATCGAAGAACTTCTTATTCATCTACATCTAATATATTAACTCCGTTGATTTTCCCAGAACACTCTCTGCTTTAATCTCTCGTATACCTTCACAAAATACCCGATTTTTATGTTTTGTTGACTCCGGATAGCGCCAGACCCAATGAAGAACTGAAGTCACCTGTATTTAATAACATTTACAGTCTTATTTTGTTTCTGCTATTTACAAAGCAATAAATTTAGTTTCTTATTGTGATTCAGTCTTTTGGATTTGTAGCTGCGCCTGATTGGTCGCTTCTATTATTTACAATTTGTTTTCTTTTTCTCCTACAGTCCTGTAAATAGTCTTTGCCGTTAGACAACAAAGATTATTATTATTATTATTATTACTCCGATGTTCTTGTCCTACAAATAATCAATCAGTTGATGTGCAGCGTGAGAACTGGCATTGTCATAATACAGAACGATGCTACGTTTTCATTTCTATTTCCTAATTTTGTCGATAACTTCTGGCAAAGAAATTGTTGTATACCATTCAGCATTATCTGTTCTTCTATCCTCTAAAGAAATGGTTGCAATATATCCCCAGTACAACCAAAGAGACAAGCGATCATTTCCATGGAAACGTTTTGTGAACGAACAACTTCTGTGGGTGGTAGTTCATCTTGAAACACAAAATAAAAATTTTGATTAGTCTTCAAGAAACCAATTCCCTTTGTTTTTCGAAATATTAGTAATGCAGTTCAATACGGAGTGTTTCCTTTGTGTGTGTTATATTTTGGAAATTATTTTCCTAAAACCGTAATTTCCATAAATATTTTGAATATTAGAAAAGGTTTTTGCTCTTATATCTTTTAGAAAATCATTTTGATGGCATCACCTTATTCATTGAGATTTTTTATGTATATCTAATTTTAAGATTATATGGAAATAATGGACCAAGATCCAGCACATTTGCATCTCAACCATTTAGCGGTGGATATTACAGCCGAATTCACATTAAAATTTTTATTATCTTAATGCCAGCCTGCATTAATAAATAAATGACAATCTAATGTTTTTTTCAGTTAATTCAAGACTAAGCGAGTTACTATATCTTTATCAAATATTTTACCATCGAATTAAGTAAATGCTACCAATAATAGAGTAAGAAAGAAGTAATTTTGATTTCCTATCGGAGATAGATCAACAAAATGTTCAGAAACACATCATCTTGCCGATGCCATATCAGATTGCTCCATTTTAAATGTTTTAAAAAACATTTTTCAATGATATTTACTAGGACTATTTTCACAGAAGAGGAAACAGAAAGTAACTCAAAGGTGAAGATTGTGACCAACTGGTCGTGGACCAAATCACAAGCATATCACCTCTAATTTTACTAACACATGATGTTTCACAGCTGCGATAACATAAATGTACTTAGTGTGGCAAAGTGTATATAAACTGCACAGGCGTAAGATTCAAATCAGAAATTTAGAATAAATTACATGTATCAAGTCGTTACAAGAATTAGATGCTCACAAACAATGTATTATAAATAATCAGATCAAAATAAAGCTACAAATCGGTGGCACCTAACGCTTAGGAATCTTGGCTCTCAGTTTATGAGTGCACTTGTCCTGATGAGGCTTTTGACAAGTTTGCTGATGTTTTCAAATACTATTTAGATCTGTGCTTCCCTATTGTCCGATCTACTAATTCTTTCCCGGAGAAGTCTTGGATTACTCCTGATGTCCTTCAAATGAGGAACCATCTTAACTTTTTGGGCGAGGCCAGTAAAGTTAACCCTACACTTAAGCAATTTTATCTAGAATATACAAAAATTTTATAAACAAACTATTTCTTTAAAACAAAAACAGTTTAGTGATAATTTCATCATTTGCTCGAAAAATAAGACCAAAGCTGTTTGGTCACTTATACATAAAAATAGGAAAAATCATGTTGTTGATTACAAACTACCTGAAAATGTTTCTAACGATGCGAATTTATGTAATTCATTTAATTTGCACTTCGTAAATCTTGCTAATGATCTTGTGAAGTCAGGCAGTAGTATTAATAACCCTATCGACTTTCACACTCTGAACAATAATCTTCCACGGGTACAGCATTCATTTTACTGTGCGCCCGTAGTAATAAGTGATATATCTGAAATTATTAATAAGTTACAGTCATCACATTGCGCTGGAGATAACAACATTTCTTCTTTTACTATTAAGAGATGTACTAATAGTATTTTAGAACCTCTAACCTATTTAATTAATTTTTCATTTAATAAAGGTATTTATCCGTCCTCCTTGAAATTAGCATGTGTGAGACCTATTTTTAAGAAGGGTGATGTCAATAATTTTCAGAATTATCGTCCTATAGGTATCCTGCCAACATTTTCCAAGATTTACGAAGCAGCAATGAATAATAATTTATTGAAATATTTCTTCAAATTTAATTTATTCTGTGAAAACCAACATGGTTTTATTCCAGCCCGTTCAACCAATGCCGCTCTGTTTAATTTCGTTAACAAATTGCATGAGTATGTTGATAGTGGCTGCCCTTGTATAGCAATGTTAATAGATCTGTCAAAAGCTTTTGACTGTGTGTACCACTCTATTTTATTATATAAATTGGAAAAATACGGAATTAATGGTAACTCACTAAAATGGTTTGAGTCCTACTTGCTCAACCGCCTTCAAAAGGTAGTTTGTAACAATGCCGAATCTAGTGATGCATACATTGCTATTGGTGTGCCGCAAGGGTCTGTCCTGGGGCCAACACTTTTTAATTTACTTAAATGATTTACCAGCCACTCTTCAGTCGATTGACTGTCTGACTTTGTATGCCGATGATATCAACATAATCTTAACCTCTGATGATTTAAACAATACTTTTATAAAGGCCAATTCTGTCTTTAATCAAGTACAGGCTTGGATGCACACTAACAGGCTTATACTCAATCCTAGTAAGATATATATATATATATATATATATATGCTGTTCGGCAACGGAGCAAGACGTATTTGTGCGGGTTTCCTGTTGAACAGCGAAATTGTCACTTTTACTCCGACAACTAAAATCTTGGGACTCTATCTACATGAGAACTGAAAATGGTCTTCCCATGTTGATGAATTATGTAAAGAACTATGGCGAACTTGTTACGCTTTAAGTAGGTTGAAGCGGTCCTGTAATTCCACTGTATTGAGGGCCTTCTATTATTCTAATTTTTATTCCAGAATGATATATGGCGTTATGCACTGGGGAATATCATCCGATTCAAATCGAGTTTTTAAATTGCAAAAGCGAGCAGTTAGGATAATAAATAATCTTGACTGGAGTGATTCTTGCAGGGATATCTTCCGGTCTCAGCGTATATTGACTTTTTATGATGCCTTTATTTGTGAGGTGGTGTGTTTTGTTTACAACAATATCTCGGCAATCTCAGTTAATAATGTGCAGCATATCTATGCTACCAGAAATACAAAATATTTGCTTCCGCCTCGCCATAGGACTTTTACCTTTCAGAAAAGTTTATTTTTTCATGGGTTGCAAATTATTCAACAATTTGCCTGGTAGTATTAAGGAAATAAATATTTTTAGATTGTTTAAGAAATGTGTTAAAGATTTGTTGGCCATTAATTGTTATTCATTGGAGGATTACTTTAATGTATGCCATAGTAATTGAATTTACATGTTTTTTTATTCTTGTTGTTTTCTTGACTTGTTTCAAACATGTTTTGCTGTTTTGTACACATGTTTCGAAATAAACGTATATTATTATTATTATTATTATTATTATTATTATTATACCAATTCAAATTAATGTTGTAATGACGCCACACTTGTTAACCGTATCCAGCAATTGTATCGTTCCATACATACAATGAAGCATTTGCAGTTATGCGAAGGACTTTCGATTGATTAAAAAATTTTAATAGTGGAGCTGGATACTTCAAACTGGAACTTCAAACTGTGTAAACACAAGTAAGATCTTCATCCAATTAACCAACATAATTACTAAAGTTAAAAGTCAGGTAAACAACACAGATAAAAATTCGTCTCTTTGTTGGACGGGTTGAATATTGAGCGGATTTTAATTTTATTAAGGTAAGATGCAAAGTAATCTATGGATCTTAATAGAACAATAAGATAGTAGCATCATACGCATATGTTTTAATGTTAATCCTGTAGCATCTTACATTAACATACACACCAAGCGCAGCATCGTCCACAAGACAGTGTTCTTATGGGACCCAGCTTCCCCTTAAAGTTTGCCAGGACTGCAACGAAAACAATTTATGTTGACACGATACAAGAAAGTAGTCCGTCCTTAAAATTACATTATATATTGAATTGTACCCCTATTTGAGTATTCTTGTGATATGTTTAAATTCCGGAGACTTTTGTTAATTTACATTTTGTGGCGTCATATCCATTTAGCTTACTGTAAATTTATTATTGTCTTACCAATTAGCATGGTGATTCTAAACGGTTGAGTGGCATATTCATGAACTATGAAAAATAGGAATAGGAAAAATGTCACCTTTCCAATGCTACACTTTGTCCAAGTTCCATTTTCTGCTGGAATTAAAGATTGAAGAGGTGATTGAGCTTATTAGTCGTGTTTAGCAGAGAATAAACAAAGCTTCTGTAAGTATCATTATTTCAGATAATATTCGATACCATCACTTTTGTGATTATTAATGAATCAATTTAATTGTGCGAAAGCGCGCTACGGTCTTGCCCTATAATATGGTACGCCTGCCGTCTACCCAATTACTTTCAATTTACGTCTTTCCTCAATCTATTTGATTGCGACAGGTAGATTTTGTTCTATAATTGATTTAATTAAAATGTTCCAATGCTATAAGCAAGTCGTCATTGGTCTTAATAAAGTCTTAAGTTCAACTAACCAAGTTTATTTCTTATTTATTATAAGTTATTGTAAATCCTATTAAAATTCTCATTAAAAGCATCTTCATGTTTTAAAAAAGATAAATATAGATATTAAGTTTAAGTTTGTTCAAAATGTGTTCAAAACTACCATCAAAATTAATTGTAAATTAAAAGTTCATTAAAACAGTTGTATTAGGTAATAATTCAAAATCTGGTGGCGCCACAAATACATATGTAAACTTCTGAATTCATGAGTCCATAAATTATTTTAATTCAACGTCAAAACTAATCTTCAAGGAAAGGAGGCATTACAAAAATTGTTACCGTATTATCTGTAATCACCTTTTCCTACAACAGCTAACTGTTATTCTTAAAAGAATTATGTAGTAAAAACTAGGTCGATGAATTCTAGTTTTACTCGCGCATATTTTTACAATAATAATTCAATGTGATTATATATGATTACATAGGTTTGAGCAAAAATTTTGCTACTACGATAATGCAAAAGACAGGGGTCTGAAACTTTGTCCGACGTCATCGGTGTGTTCGAGATCACCGATGCAGAGAATAGTTACTTATATTGGAAAGAGTTAGACAGCTACTGGAACCGCTTCAACGACCTCTGGTTAACATTGTGACTCCTATATCTAGATGACCTATATTATCCGTAGAACGTTTCTGTAAATCATCACGTGAATCAGTCTTCTTTTTAACGATTCTTAAACGATTATATGTATTTTCAGGAGGATAATAACTATATGTCCTAAAAGATGGATGGATAAGTATAAGAAGCAGTAACCGATTAGCCAGATTACAAGGCTTGTTGCACTCACAAAAGTCCCCCATTATTCAGACAAAATCTGCAATGTTAGGTAATTTTGATTTCTAATTATTGTGGGTAACAACTCGCTGCAGTCAGTAAACATACGATTAAAATTTATGTTAAACTAAGAATTAACCTGAAGTTAAGGTAGGTACTGGTAATAAAATAAATAGAGTCTATTATAGGAATTCTTTCTTCCCAATTTCCTCTTTCTCATTCTAACCGTTCCAAAATTTAAAATTCAAAATAGCCAGCTACAATTCAGACAGCTTGACATTTCAAGTCACCCTCGACTTAATTGCCAATAATAGCAATAAATACTAATAATAGATGAACTTCAAGCAGTAAGCAATTACTTATTACTAAAGGCCGGATAATATGCAGTTTGCATAAATTTGCATATTTGCATAATATATGCATTTGTATATTATTTGCATATTTTGTAGTAATTCAACATATTTGAAGTATCCGAGTTTTATTTATTTATTGGATGTAATTTATTACAGGATAGGCATTACTAAAAATATGTCGTGGTTGTAAAACAACAAACAACAAACAAAGAGTTAAACAGCCCTCTTTAAATTAAAAATAGCATTCTATGAAGCCTCTTCTCGATACTTTTCCAATAAGCGCTTCCAAAAATTTATTAATGCTGTTCCCATACATATAGACCGGGGCAGAATTCAAGGAAAAGCTGATTCCCTGAAACTTCTAAATAAATACAAAAATACATTTTACCAGAAAATTAGGAGCACAGGTGTTTCTTTGTTATTCGGAGAAATTTATTCCCATATTCGAAAGCAATCTTATTTATTTTAAACGTCATTTTACGTTGGTTTTTCGAAGTGTAAACTTGTGGGTTGTTATTAATTATAATTACAAAAATGCCGAAAATAGCGACTGTGCCTGGATGGATTGCACCTTATTCAGAATTGCGTATGGATGGAGAAAAAGTATTTTGCTTAGCATGCAGCAAAATTATAAGTAAAATTTAAGTTTATTTCCTCTTATTAATCTATAGTTTTTAAACGATGCTTAACAAAATCACCAATACAACGCTTCACAAATAATTTTATTTTAAAATGAGTAAAATGAGATGTATATTTCATGCGTATTTTTCGCATATCATCAGCACAATACGGAATATCTGATATTCCGTATTCTGCTGATGATTTTTAAATAAAAATCATTTTAAAATAAAATTATTTGTCGAAGGATTGTGTTGGTTATTTTATTAATTGTTGTTTATTCCGATTGCTTCGCAAACTCGTTACACATTAGTTTTTATTACTCCTTTATCTTTTACTAACACTTATTTTATAAGAAAACAACTGATGATGTGATATTTTTTATGTAGGTTACAAGTGAGAGAAAGTTTCAAGTTGACCAGCATATTAAAACTCCATCTCGTGCTGCAAAACTATCAAAGATGAAATTGGCGAAGAAGGGTCAGCAAACATTACCGCAATGTTTGCCATCAACCTCCAAAAAATCGGAACAAGAACAATTTAATGAAGATTTGTGCCTAATGTTTGTGTCGGCAGATATTCCACTACATAAAATAAACAATTTAAATGTCAAGTTATTTTTGCAAAAGTACACCAGCAAATATAATATTCCCGACGAGAGCACCTTAAGAAAAGATTATATTCACCGTATCTATGCAGAAACATTGAGTAGCATTAAGAAGGCTGTGTCAAACAATTACCTTTACATATGTGCAGATGAAACTACTGATAGTGTGGGCCGATACATAGTTCATTTAATGATAGGTATCCTTAACGTATCGGTTCTAGCAAAATCTTATGTAATTTCATCCAAACAGTTGGAAAAGGCAAATAATTTGCCAATAACAAGGTTTATACAGGAAGAACTGCTAACCTTTTTCTTACCGGAATCGATTCCAACAGGAAAAATTCTATTGTTTTTAACGGATGCCGCACCATACATGGTGAAGGCAGCTTGCAACTTGAAAATCTTTTACCCAAATTTAATTCACACAACTTGCTTGGCCCACGGACTAAATCGTGTTCCAGAAGAAGTAAGAAACCATTTTCCCTTGGTAAATACTTTAATTAGTAGTGTTAAGAAAATGTTTTTAAAGGCTTCATTAAGAGTTCCGTTTTACAAACAACATCTACCCGGTATTCCGCTTCCTCCTCAACCAGTAATCATACGATGGGGAACGTGGTTGGAAGCTGCTATTTTTCATGCAAATCGTTATGAAGAAATGAAGACAATTATTATGGATCTTGATAGTGATCACAATCTGTGCTAGACTATTAAAGCCAGACTATTAAAGCCAACTACAGTTTTATTTCCAGTTCTATATTGCAAATGTCGTTGAAGTAATAAACAAATTTGAAAAGTTATGTTTTGATGTTAACGGAAGGGTGGGAAAATCCGTGTATGAAAAATTTTTAAGTGTAATAGAAAAAATGAGGGTTTTAAAAAGCTAAAGGATATTGCTAAAATCTTGTGTGGTGAGTCAGTAGAAAATATTGAGTTGACAATAGAGGATATTTCTAATTTGAAATATGCTCCTATAATAAGCGTGGACGTAGAACGAACCTTTTCAATATATAAATGCATGTTATCAGACAAGCGCCACAATTTCTCTATTGAAAACTTTGAGAAATATGTAATTGTAAATTGTTTTCATAGTTAATTATGCTGTAAAATGTTATAAACTTGTAGTAAACATAATAGAATTTTTTTTTTTCTATAGTATTATATTTTCTAGTATTGCTCCTATTTTTTATCTGCATATTTTTCATAAGAAACTGCATATTTAGGCCAAAACATCTGCATATTTATGCGCATATTTCCACTTTTTTTTGCTTATAATCCGGTCTCTACTTATTACTTATCCTAACTTATTCTATCTACTATCCACATACAGTTACTAACTATACATTATACGTGATGTGGCGGTAATCAAGATGATTTATGAACACTGTTAAAGGCAAGTTGTATGACTTGATGATGACCCTCAACGTCTTCCGTTAAATACAGGTCATTATTAAAAACTTTAGTAATAGTGGAGCTTCTTTATACTTCGGTGTTAATATCCTATTTTCTGGGCTTATATCCGCATCACTACCTACTCACTTTTCTGATATTTTCTTGGATCTTTATGTTTCAAATCAAAATACTTCTTTTCATGATCTTATTCACGTCTTACCCTTTCATCTGCCTCATTCCTTATCTTTTCTGTTGACCTTATGTTATCCTGTACAATTATTTCTCATATAGCGTCTATTAATTCTCTCTCTTGGTCCACTCCAAACAACGGCCGACTGGGTGTGTGTTTTAACTCTAGAAATTGTATTCTGCGATTTGCCTAGTTTAGCTAAAATGTAGTCATTTACAAAGTGCTTGATGTCGGTCGCTCTAAATGCTGGGCCTCTGTCAGATATTATTCTTATAGGTGTACTATATTGAGCTCTCAATGTACTAGCTTAACCTTCCTATACTCACGTCAAAATGAAAGACGTATACTATACTATATAAATCGGTCTCACAGACCGTATGCGTGAGTATAGGAAGGTTAAATAGTCATCATACTTTTTTTCTGGTTAGGAAACCTATGGACCCTTCTTATCACTTCAATACCTTAGTTTCTTATTATGATTTTGTTATATTATCGCATTTTCCTTATCGAGTGGTACGTAAAATAAAATCTTCTTACCTTTTTCAATTTTCTATAAACTAGCTCATTATATAATTCATAGATTGGCAGTTGCGTCTTTTCTAAATTATTCATCAGCATTTGATGTAATGCTCCCGTTTATTCCAGTATATTTTCTTCCATTATTAAAATGTTGTGGCTCCGCCTTAAAGCGTGCACGCGTTTAATTTTTCTCTGCATCCCTATATACAATCTGGTATTTGTAATTTTGTAAAAACATTACCTATCGGGCTATTATAGGAATGATATATTTTTATCTAGAGCTTACTGAAAACTATTGCAATCAATCATGATAGTGAAACTAATCCCATGCAAATACATATAATAAAATTCTGTTGTCACCCATTAATTCTTTAAGAATCATACTCATATACCTCATAAAAACGGCATATAACCCATAAAGCATTTTCGTATATTCATACTGCTCAAATGGTATTACAAATGATGTGTATTTTCTAGATTCCACCTTTATTTCTATTTAGTGAAACGCGTTCTTGAAGTCAAGGGGTGTATACCATTTCTTCACTCTAAGGTCCTCTATTTGATCTTCAAAGACTCGTAATGGGTACCTGCCCTTGATCTATACTTATTTTGCTAATAATCCATTTATTAATTTGGTGAATTAAGTCCAAAGTTTGAATCTATAGTTGTATTAATTAGTTCATCTACTTCGACTAAAAGAAGATCATTGGTAACATTTACATCAATATCAATTTGTTCTTTGGCAATTGTTATAGATCTCCTAGGATTACAAAAAATTATTCGCTAATAAGCAATCATAATTCACGATTTCAAAAGAGACAACATGAAATAAAATTGGCACATGCAAAGTAGGCTGCAGTGCAATCGTTGCACGAATTTCTAGAGAAGTTGCCTAACAAATGAAACTTAGAATAGGTCATTCACTGGAGAGTTTGTAGATTTCTACTTTTCTATTCTTTATAATTAAATCTTATCTTATATGATAGTTTTCTACCACAATTAGGTCAATTAAACAAAAGTGATTGAAATGATAGTTATATTCTCAGAACGTTTACAACGGTTTCGGAACACCTTCATCAGTGAAAATATAACTAGATAAATGTATAAACAAACATTTGTTTTTTATTCGGTAACTATCAACAAAATAACTAATGACTAGGGTTTCTTGATATATGGGATCTGTAAAAAGAATTATGTTATAAATAACTGATTCAATGTAAATATTCTGAGAATATAACTATTATTTCAATTACTTTTGTTTAATTGACCTAATTGTGGTAGAAAACTATCATATAAGATAAGTATAATTCTTTGTAATTGTAACTCTCTCAAGTATCTCTTGAAACTAGTTTTCTAATTATTACATTTTATATTAGAAAATAATACTCCAGCTTTAATTTACATAGTATAACTAATTTGGATTTATTAATTCCTTGAAAAACTTTATTCGAAGGCAGCTGTTCAAATGTGTCAATAATTCCCACCGCAATCAATGAAATTGGAGTTCCGCTGTCTACAACAGCCTTGACACAACTATTATTAAAACCCACTTCTACACAATAAGGCTGCTTAGCGTCAAGTAAATATGTGCTCTGGTTTCTTCGGTTAGCTATCGCTAATTATGTTTACTAAATGTCCTTTATAACCACAGTCGTAACATATTTCTCAACACTTACTTTCTCCAGCCTTTCGCCCTTATTTTGTATTTTTCTCGTTGTCTCTCTTTGAATCTCAATCTGCTTTCGTCAACAACTTGTTCCAGTTTAATATATCATGCAATAGGTCATATAGATCCTAATACTTTCCACTAAAAGCAAAATCTAACCTAAATCCTTTGACTTTAAACCAATAGCAATTTGCTCCTTTACTTCCCAGAATAGCATTCCTAGCATTTCTGAACTTCACTTTCTTGTGAGAATAATTCCTCACAGGTTCTGAACTTTATTCTGCAATGCGTCGTACTTTTCAAATGAACTAGAAGATCTTAGAAATGCTTTATTAAATAGTTCTGCCAGTGTTTTGCTGCTCCTTTAAGATGTGCTTTAACCAGCTTTCGGCTTCCATTTCCCCTTTCTCACCATAGGAATCCCTGATAATTTTATTCAAATCAGGCATCACATTGAAATTTTTAGTTTGATTTCGCATCATTTGAACCATTGCATATTTTCCTACATCATTGCACACATTATTTTCATCATTTTATCCAGATTACGAGCTTCAATAGAAGTGCCTTTGTGGTGATTCAGAATTTCGCCCCTTATATTTAAAACAGAGAAACTTTTCTATTTGCGCTTTTAACATTTTCTGCAATAAATGCAAACATAAATTATTTGGTAATCTGTTTGAATATCTATAAAAAGTTGATCACACTACACACACCTGCAGTACACTTCGCTTTTTTAAATCATCATCTTTTAGATTTAATAGGTATTTCATTTCTTGGTAATCAAAGCACTCTTTCACTTGTATTCTGTTGAAAGATATTTTGTATTTAATTTTTGTTTATAGACACTACCTTCTGTGGGTTTCAGAAGCACAATAATTCGAAATAAATAAAACAGTAATGATAACTGCACTTTATGTTCCAGCAGACGTAACTTGAAAGTAAAATCTTGCAGACTTTTAATGTCCAGAATTTAACCTAGTTTGTAGTAGTAGTATCTAGTTTCGCTAATCGAAATAGGTACATTTACCTCCTGTAAGCCTGCTAAATTCCTTCGCTATGAAGTCGGTGGTTCGTGACTTTTTGCAAAGAATTTTGTTTCCGCGGAATGATAGGCCCATTCATCAGAGGAGTCGCGCAATTTCTATGTAAATTTTTAACGGAAATTTTCAGTTGCGAATCTGAAATCTTTTTAACATTCTAATTAGTATCTTTAACATCTGGACATGAATCTTTCTGTCTTCTTTACAACTTCCACCTGTTTGATGTAAGTGATACCCGCAAAGTACTTGTCATGACTGGCCTGGACAAACAGCGGTAACAGCGTACAATTACGAATAAGTTACACAGCATCGCCGACTCCCGACTGAGTACTAAATCTGCGAGTAGTTCTGTGTATATGTGGGCTACCGTAACTTATTTCGTAATTGCCGCTGTTTGCCCAGACTAGTCATAAAAAACAAGGAAAGGTTCCGAACCTGCATACGCCGATTTTCATAAAGCTTGCTAATTATGTAGAGTTGGTAGGACTGCAAAAAACGGTTGAAATTGTTTCAAGAAAATAACATTGAAACAATTAAACATACAACGCTTCAACAGGTCTATTGAACCATGTCTGAATCGGTAACCCTTATTCTTAAAAATCATACCCCGTCCCGAACCCACTGTACTGAGAATCTAGTTAATTTGTTTTTTAAAATAAATTGCACCGGTCTAGCTCGTAGATAAAATATAAAAGCATAAATTATAACAATTTATATTTATAACTTTTTCGGAATATTGAACATAAAATCAAAAAAAAAATTACCTATTTTAGTGTGTGAATGTATGTGTGTGAATTTTCCGTTGACGGTTCTTCCTGTATTTCCTTTCTTCACTTCTTTTCTCGACGCAGCTTATGGATTCCTCCCTTTTATCAATTCTTTCTTCTTTTGTATGGTCATACTTCTTTTTCTTACTAATACTTCTACTTGAAACCTTTTCTTTTGGAAATATATTTTAGACTTCTTTATTGACTTTTCGAAATTGTCAATTTATTCGTCGTTCACCAAAAAAAAAAAAAAACTTTTTCTCGAAACCAGGACGACATTCCTGTCTTTCTCCGTTGTCCCTCAAACAAAACTTTAATTCACCTTGACTTCAGTTCATCCAAATATATTGCTGTTATAGGAACCTGTACCGTACGTCGATGTATCCTTGATTATTTCCAGTAAACTTATGTGAATTCTTGTAATGTATATTTGTTGTCGAAATGTGTAAAAAATGTTAACAAAATTCTTTTTATACATTAAATAATGCTTTTATAAAATATTTAACTCTGCTAACATTTGTTATACTACACAAGGAAAGGTTCCGAACCTGCATACGCCGATTTTCATAAAGCTTGCTAATTATGTAGAGTTGATAGGACTATGCAAAAGAAAACGGTTGAAATTGTTTCAACAAAATAACATTGAAACAATTAAACATACAACGTTTCAACAGTCTATTGAACCATGTCTGAATCGGTAACCCTTATTCTTAAAAATCATACCCCGTCCCGAACCCACTGATTTGCAGAAATACCGATTTCGATCAAACTTACCAATTATGTAAAGCCCATTTCTGTTTCTGTCAATAACGCCTTTGCTTTCCTTGTTGGCCAATTACTCTACAGTTGTTGCAAGAAGGAAATATTCCAAATATGGGCATATAGCGCATCAAGACTATTAGCGCATGTTTGAATGGACAACCCTTATAGCCTCCCATAATTACCAAATTTGAGTGATATTTTCCAGAATAAGGGTCACCGATTTAAACATGTTTCAATACCCCTCTTGAAGCGGCATATGCCCATTTTTTGAATATTTTCTTCTTGCAACAACTGCAGAGTAACTGACAAAACACGGTCCACTCTTAGGAGCGGTTTTCACCCCTTCAAATGTGTTACTAGCAGAAACAGAAATCGGCCTTTTACATAGTTCAACCTGTCCTACATAATTCCAAATTTCATTAAAATCGATGTTTCCGCACATAGGATAGGAGAGGTAGGAGAGTATTTTTAACAATAAGGGTTAACGATTCAGACATGTTTCAATAGCCCTCTTGAAGTGGTATATGCTCATATGTTGAATATTTTTTCTTGAATCAATTCTAGAATAATTGGCAAAAACGAAAAACAGGCCTATTTTCACGGGGGCTTTTCACCTATTTTGCATAGTTTTAGCTGCTCTACATAATTACCAAGTTTCATCGTAATCGGCGTGTGCAGGATAGGAAGCTTTCCTTGTAAGTCATAAAACAAAATCATAATTATTGTTTCAAACAGAATTATTGTTCCAACTTAGAAAAGCGTATTTCGTCTGTAATGACGAAAGATTCATAATTAACTTTCGACTAGCTACCCGGTGTGTACTTAATTGGAATTTAGAGGAGAATACTTTCCATTCGACTTGTTTCTACTGCGCATTTTACTTCACATCTTCCTTGGTATTCCTGTCTTTCTTTCCCTTGCTTATATACTCCCCTCACCGTTCTCTTTTCATCCATTCTATTCACATGTCCTAACCATTTAAGTTGACTATTTGTATCGCTGTTTGTGTACACTTAACGCTTCTCGGTAAATCTCCTTTTTAGCCCGTTCCTTCCTGTTTTATTGTCGTTTCTTTTTATTATAGAACTCAGCTTCAAGCAAGTATACACAGAAAGACAATAAGTAAAGTAAATACCATTTTTCAATAACGAGTATGCTTTAACTGAGGAATAGTGCAAATATTTACGTTGAGTACAACAATGTAATACAAAAGTACGCTAGATTACAAACAATTTTGGAAATATGCAATAATATGGAGCAGGAATTCTGTTTGATGACGCTGTTGAAAGTACTTATTAGGTTACAAATTCGATAAATATTTAGCTTTTAATGAATTTGCTGTAAAAGCATTTGCAATGATGATATTGTTTTTGTGATAAGGAGAAAATAACATTTACATTTATTATCGCATTGATTTGTAGAAAATTAGACTAAATATCTCCCTTCTTGTAACATAATTTTAATAATTGTTAGGTTTTAAAAATCATTCTTAACGTTTACCGATAGCTTTCTTGAGAGAATGCCAGTATATTGTATGAATGAATTTATGTAAGTTATATTAAATTCATGCATAATTCTTTACATGTACTTTTTCATTTATTATATACACAATTTTTCACTTTTTCAACAATGTTAAGAATGGTAAATGTTAGCTGCGCTTTATTCATCAGGGGTTCAAAACTTTTCTCTTTTACACTACACATATAATATATCCCGTGAGAACGCACATCTTCTTATCTGTTTAGCTACGTTCTTTAAGGTTTTCTTTTTTGTATATATTCTCCATCTTTTGGTGCGACTTCTTTACTATAACAGTACTCACATAAATTCTAATCCCCTACTTCCTTCAAGCGTACCCTAGGTAATTAGGCAACTTCGTGTATGAAATTTTGAAATAAGGCGTATCATTAGAACGTTTCTAAGCAGCAGTATGTTTGTTGAGACGTTAGTGCATTTTGTTGTAGAGACATTGTGTAACTTTTGGATAGAGCTTGGCTCAGAAAATTAGTTTACCTTATTAAAAGGGATTTAAACAAATTCTTCAACGACGCATTATACACTAAAAAAACGTTACGGAATCCCTTGCAGATATCAAAAACACAACCAGCTAGTTGCACACATTTCCCCTAACCACCTCAGATAAAATGTTAAGTCCTTATTATTTGATCATAAATTCATTAGGTCGTCTCTCTCAATTACATCAAAGAAAACACTAAACGGCCAAAGAGCAGGGAATCAGCCGCAACCGACCAGTTGAAAATCTGCACTCGACGCCGAAAACAGCATAAAGCTGAGAAGTGAACTTTTTAACTTTACCGTAAAGGGCCATCTAGTAATAAATACCTTTGCTTTTAGTAGTAGTAGTTCATATGGTTAATTGCCACTAAATAATATATCATTAGTCACAATTCAATATATCAAAATTCACAGTAAATGTTTGGGTTTTGGATGTTTATGTTCAAATGACGTTTGGTTGAGTTTTGAGTTCTATTTATACTTTTGCGATACCACGCACGCCACTTTTTAAGCATTTAATTACTCTGCGGGTGTTAGCTTCTTTTAAGTCCAGCCAGAGACGTTTAACAGGAGAAAAAAATGTAACCAGAAATAAATTTATCAATTATTATAAAAAGCATCGATGAAAAGATAGAAAGCAATGTAACCATTTAAACACACACATTCAACACTTTCACATCACAAGAATTCCAAATAACCACTGGATATAAAAAACCAAGGATACCTGGGCATCAATAATATAGATTTCTATAATAACGTCACGCCATTATGAAGTGTTTTCCGTGGTACATTAAAACAGCTAGTTATCTGGACAACGGAGAAATAATGTAGTGTAGCCCTGCTTTCCGAAAAAATTAGGGTATGTTTGGTTAACGACCGAGAAATGACAAGACAAAAAGTCATTAAAAAAATACGATTTTGCTGCGTTGAAGGTGGATTGAAATAGAAGTTTCAACTATATTTGGACCAAAAGAGTTTTAAAGGGAGTATCCAACCGAAGAAAGAATTTAAGAGAGGGAATCCATAGCAAATAGAGCTATACCAAAGAAAGAATTTAAGAGAGGGAATCCATAGAAAATAAAGCTACACCGAAGAAAGAATTTAAGAGGGAATCCAATTACACACACACAACACAATAGGTGATTATTTTCAATTTATATCAAATATTTCTAAAATCTTGTAAATACAATTTATTATAATTCATGCTTTTTATGATATCGTAAATTAAGAGCTAAGCCGGTGCAATCTTGTTAATATAGTTATCTGAATTCTCAGTACATTAGTCACCGTTTCAGTTCAACTTTTAATTAAATAGGATTATATTTGTCAAGTGCTAGATCAACCTTCTCTCTTATTTAGAGCCAATAATATCAATACTTTATTCTGTGGAGATTCAGATTTTTCCTGCGTAATATAAGAAATTGAAAGTTCGAATTCATGTATATATGTATTTGTGAACCAACGAAGTTTGGCGAAACCATTTTTGTTTATATAATTGTTACTTACGTTTAAGCATTTCTCTTTCATTGTAACGGTTTTAAATCATTTTTAACGTTGATTTATCTTTTTCTTATATCAATATGTGGTCACCGTTTATATAAAATTTTCTGCTGCCATACTGAATAACTTCCACTGTCGATATTGATTTTAAAAGATAATATCTTCCACAGGAATTCACGTTAATTGTCGGTTTCTAAACTTTAAATTAAAAATCTGGTGGGGCCCTTGACATCTTATTTTGAGCACTTGAGTAGCGTCTGACTAAACCTCTATAGACCACACGACCCTCTTTACTGATTGTAAGCTACGATGTCAGACCCGGCTTCGACTATTTTAACAACAATCAATATCGACAGTCGTTTATTCAAATAAATTTTCTCTAATTGTAAGCCGGTTTAGCATCCCTCCTTTATTATTGACCATAAAAACAAAATTAGATTTTGAATTGTAAGGGGGTAACATAATCAGGAGTGTTCGTAACTTTTTGTAACTACAAGAAGACAAACCAGCAATGATGCTAAACAAAAGTGTCAATATGTTTATGTAAAACATTTTATGTCATTGATATTGATCAGTAGACAAACGACAGATTTTATACATAACACTGCTACATAGAATAACGTCAAAAGCGTATGGTTCATGTGTGTATAACGGAAATGTGTCACATGTTCTAATATTTACTGTATCAAATAGGAGATCCAATATCTGTCAATATCAATAACAAGCCGAATAACCCTTATTACTAGTTTACAGCATAGAGTCCGTAATGAGTGCCATATTCCCCTACAATCATAGATAAATCTTTAATGACAGCTACACTGGACACGGGCTGTGGTTTCATTAGAGCCTGCACATTTTCAATCAAATTTGAATACGTACTTTAAGAGCATTAACATTATTATTCTTTTACAACATATATAAAGTCCTCTTGAACACCTAATAATAATAAGATGTACTTAACGCTCCTTGCACCAACCACATAAGATGATTTGGGATCCCTTTTATAATTCGTTGTTACTATGTTCACAAGATATTTGCATGGTTACCAGGTAAGAAAAATAGACTGTCAATTTACTCAATGGCGGTTAGATAGCTGCAATTTCATTGTTGCTCTTTCATTATCATTTACTTAATAATGTAATAACTAAGGTTCGACAAAGGAGTGCATGATAAGTTGTGTAAACCGGACTGACGCTGTGCATCCTCCGAATTTTAATGTCGCGCCTTCCGCGTAAATGGAGTGAAACCGGCAGTTCGGTTTATACCACTTAATGATAATTAGTCTGGACAAACAGCGGTAATTACGAAATAAGTTACGAAATCCTACATATACACAGTAATACTCGCATACAGTTAAATAAGGTGATGAGTTGGCGACGCTGTCGCGCCCAAACTAATGATAACTTATCATGCACTCGTTTGTCGAAGCTTAGTAATGACACTATATCACATGGGTGAACTCCTAACCACACAATTATTGAATTAAGTCCAATGACACGTGTTTCGCTAAAAACGAGACTAGCATCATCTGTACCTTACCGAATAAACCGCGATAGTGTCAATAATACTTGCAATCATTATCAGTGTAATTAATACATTTCTTTTATGGTAGTATCGTGTTCTAGAACATTGTAATAAATTGGTGCTAATATACGGAACTACGTCACTTCCACTCCAAACTCCTTGGTAATATTTCTAATAACCAAACTATTTTCTCACTTTTAACCTGTCAGTGTTCGCTAGGACGCTCATTATATGTATTTTAAAAGCGAAGTGTGAGCGTTTTACTCATAGAACAAGCACTGACGAACTAACACTATCATTTTCTCCCTTCTCGGTTCTGAGCGACAAACCTTTACATTCTACTGCCATATTCACTTGTCTAGAGCTATGTATATGTAAATACATAGACAGACAGCACGTTACAGAATGAGTCCAAATTTAATAAAACAATATGTAGGTCACTGTTATAAAGTTATGGATTAGGAGCATCAGTTTTCCGGAAAGCAAAACAAACAGCAGATGAAAGCTAGGGGAGTCGATGTTGGTTCAAGTGACGGTTTGCTGTAAGATTTGCGTAATTACGTGCGTCGACGCTTTTAAATCAACAAATGGCAATTTTGTCTCGTTATATCTAACTACTACCATAAAATAACTCATTTAGAATTATGGTCGCTTTCCAACTATTCCCATATTTTAACTGCTAGTTCTCTAGATTATATGACTGCTGTAAAATTACAGTGCTCTTAGAAATTACCATTAATGAATGAATGTTGATGTCAGTGTGCAAAATCCTTGTATACAAGCTTCGAAATTTCAGAATCGGTAATTAAAGAGAAGTAACCGAGCGGTTTCACTTTATACTCCTTGTTTCCATCAACTTTGATTCAACTATTAGATTTTTCACGTGTTTGTGTATCTACATTTTTCGAAAATATTAACTCATTCCCAAAATAAACAGCATCGAAGGACATTGTAATTATTCCTTTCTTTTCTCTAAAACATGTTGATTCTATTGGGGAATGTATCCCAGAGTTTATATTAAGTTCCTTTTATTCTTTTATTCCTTCCAAATCTTCAACAAACGTTGAACATCTTTGTAAGTTACACTATTGTTTTACATCTTGGTTCTGCATATTTGTTGTTTTATTATTACAATTTTTTATATCTTGCAAATCACATAATTGATCGGTAAACATTTTCAACTGATAGAATTAAGTACCTAAGTTTCTTTGATTTGGATCGTTGTAATAAACTGAATAAACTGAACCAGTGGCAACATGTCCTCCAATTCTGATCTACAGGAAATCATTTACATTCAGTATGTTGGCCGGTTTTGTTGAAACTTCCACGAACGGGTGTTATCTAACAATCTACGTTAAAATTAATAATAGAATTGGTAAGCTAAAACTTTTTCATCCGTATCGTCAGTTACAGACTGTTTACAACTACAGGAACAGTTGAACAATGTAGCCAAGTGGTGCACCACTAACTATCTCGATTTGAATGTTACCAAAAGTCGAACTGTGACATTCACCAGACAAGTCAATCCCGTTCCTTTTAATTATTGATTGGATGGAGTGTCCCTGCCACGTGATTTCGTGATCAAGGACTTGGGTATTTAATTTGATAGTGCTCTTACTTTTACTACTCATAGAAGCCAAATTATATCTTCTGCCATGAAACTGTTGGGTTTTATGATTAGAAGCTGCAAGCATTTTCAAGTCAGCACTGTAAAACTGCTCTATTTTGCATATATCAGATCCAAATTGGAATATGGCCCTTTGATATGAAATTCATTCTAATCTACACACAAATTAGATAGAGACAATACAAAGAAAATGTTTAAAATTTTTATACTTTACTGAGGAAGGTACTTACCCTGCCCGTGGTTACGACTATCAATTACTCTTACATCAATTCAATATTGAATCACTTGAGCTTAGAGGCCAGTTGGCTTTTATAAAGTTTGTTTATTGCCTCATCCACTTCAGGATTGAGTCTCCGGATCTGCTATCAAAACTTGAGTTTTTTGTCTCACGCTTATCAACAAGACAAGATATTATCTTTTATATCCTTTTTGCACGTCTGAATTCCTCACTGAATTCCCCGATCGTTGCAATGTCCCGGAGCTTCAATTTGATATCGTCACATTGCGATATAAACTACACGTCACTCAGTGATGTCCTGGAAATTGCTAGAGGTCTGCTTAGTTCGTGGGATTGGTGTTTATTTATTTATTTGTTTGTTTATTTTCTTTTTTATTCTTCTCCATTAATACTTATGAGTGTGTTACAGAATAAGTTTTTCTATTCTTTTATAGTTTTGTAAAGTCTATTTACTTTATTATTTTCATATTGAAAAATGTCTCGCACGTAGAAAATATGGAGCAATTGATATCTAAATAACAAATTATTCACATAATATTAGAAATTCTGGTGTACAATGTCAATGTGGATTGTCAAGCTACGTATACTTTTTGCAGTAGTAAAATGGAATTAAGAAATTTGTAAGGTTAATCACAGTTCTCACACAGACTACCAGTCAGGGATAACGCAAATTAATTTTCGAAAGCGTATGTAACTTCTTGATGTTAATAATTGCGTGTCATATCAAATGTGGGATTTAAGATTCCCCATTTACATATATATTCGCATAAAAGACGAGTTCAATTTTAACAGGAACGTGACCAATTAAATGGGGAAGACGGTAGCTATTAACTAACAGAACTGTTCGCACCTAAATAAGGAAAAAACGCCCTTCATCTGTAATTCACCGTTCTGCTATAAACGCACAAAATCAGGTTTAGATCCCTTTCTTACGGCCGGGCATCGGCCGGGTCTAGATGAAAAAACTTTTCCTCTTACATAATGTATGCAACGTAATACAGTAGAACCGATCTAGAGTTGAAAATGTACTCATATCCCTGAATACCTGAATGTTAATTGTGATAAATTGATACCTACGAAAAAAGAAATTTAAAATTCAAGATAACACATTACTACTAGCAGTTAAATGACTAACAGCAATGTACCAGAAATAGACAAATATATTTAAAGTTACAGTTTTGACACCTACTAGGAACTCCAAAGGAAATCAACACGTAATGTTGTCCTAATAATAATTGTATAATAATAATGTTGGGTTGAAATTGGTCGGTAGAGGAAAGTGGCCTTAGAATGGACGAATAATGAAGGAGGCATGCTATTGCTTCACAGAATACTTTGAAAATTTTAGTTCATGGAGGAAAATATAATTTTCGGTGCATGGTTAAATATGTTGTTTTATCGTGTCCATCATTTGTCAATGAAATTTTGGAAATAATGTTTCTTTCTTTAGAGAACATACTTTCTACAATGATTATACATTCCATTACTTCGTTTGGGTAAATATATTTTAGGATATTTATAATGATGCTAATATATGATTATCATAGTTATCTTTGATATACTGAGTAAGTTTAGGTTGAGAAATCAATGTTGTGACCAAAGATATAAATTTGGTACGAGTCTACGCGGTCTTGACAATAGCAGTAGCTGATATATTAAAACAACGGATGCTCTTATAATACATGGAAGGAAGAATACTAAGAAGATCAAATTAAAAATCAATAAGCGCAAAAGAGAATAATAATAATAATAATAAATCGATAATAATAATAATAAATCGACAATAATAATAGTAGCGCGTGTGGCTTAGCGACAGCTTCGATTTCAAATTCAAACTGAAACCCAGGTGTTCCTACTCTAATGGTACTCCAAGACTCACAACCTGTGCAGTAGGGTGTCCGTTATTTCTTAAAATGGAAATACTTTTTGTCTCACCCCTCAAAAGAATCGAAAGAATTAACTAAAACTCAAATGAGGGAAGATTGCCGTGAGTTTTTAGAATTAACAGAATATTTTATAACTGTAGATAGAGAAAAAAAGCTGCAACAATTCGACCGCCTGGAGCAATGCACCAAGCGAGATGGATGTATCAAGCAATATATTGCTTAAAAATATTTTTGTTACGAAAACAATATTCCATTCCACCAGATTAAGAGGGTGCACTAGTAGATGTTTGCATTTTTATCCATAAAGTTTTGTGTTAAAGCATGGTTCAATTGCCCCAATGCCTCCGCGGCTTGCGTCAATGATCAATACTTTTTACAAACTCTTAGATTGTACGAAGACAACCATCCGGTTACGTCAGAGGTAGCTATTAAAAATTTTGTAACCATTTATGGTATCTTGTGGAAGAAACTTCGGCTTTAGCCTTTTTTATGTGATATGGAATGCCACTACAAGGGTAAATATGGTGAAGACGTTAAAAACAGAGGCAAAGCTTGGCGCGAAGAAAAAGCTGTGAATCGATAAAAAGATATGAAAGCATTACCAGATTAAATATTAAATGATATTCTATAAATACTTTTGCAAAGACTGACATTACAATGTTTTTTTTGTTTTCAGGAAAATCAATCAATTTTTTATTACAAGTAGAAGCCTGATTTTTTTAAACGGTTCAATATAGATTCCTCTTTTTTAAAAGAAGATCCTAAGAAATGGGAAAATGAGGAATCTTATATCAGTGGAAAAATTCACTTTAGAATTTGAAGGTTGTGAATGATACTGCGGAAAGAGCGGTGAAGTTAGTGGAAGACTATCATGGCCTGATAATTAGGGATGAAAGTCAGATGGCATATGTAATGAAATGTGTTCATGAGCACCGAAAATTTAACACTAATTGTACAAAAATTACGTTAAATAAAAATTATGAAATTTAAACGTTTTTAAAATTGTACATTTGAGTTGCTCAGAATGATTTTTCATGATGTTATCATTTTGGGTATGAGTATAATTGAATAAAATTTCAAACGTAAGTCGGCACGGGAAGGCGTGATCCCAGGGGTGTAAAATTTTTGAAGAGTCATTTTTGCATCAAGCCTCAAATTTTGAGGGGTGAGACTTGAACATTTTCATAAGAAAAAATTGCCCATACAAATAACGGATACCCTACTGTGCAGTAACTTGGTCACAAGCAGTGAAGCAATTCACTGGCTCGCGTTTAGAATCTTTTGACTGTTTCCTTGCAAAAGAAATGGTTGTGATACCGTGATTCACAATTTGTCGAAACAAAAGCAATAATAATAATAATAGTTCTACATCAGTAATCCACCCAATAGAGAAAATTACGTTTAACAATAGAATAAAATACTATTGCTAGTGGATTTCTTACCAAAATGGGGGCGTGGGCTGTTGAAAATTTCCTCCTATAGCTTGTAGTGTTAAATAACTCTAATATATAAAATTAAAATTTATATTTTCCTTGTGAATTTTACAAAATATTGCTTTCATAATACAAATGCTCTAAGAAAATATTATTTTCTTCGTGAGCTAATAATTATTTTTTGAAAATCACCTACATGTTATACAAGTAAGTTGAAATTAATAGTAAACATTCAATTTTAATTAGATTCTATTGTAAAGGATGTAACCTACAGCACTAACGCTGAGCTTCTAATTCACTCATATCGTTAAAATAGAGTGCCGTACAGGATAGTACTTAACGCGGTTTTAGACCAGTGAATTTCCCTCGCAAAATTAAGTTCGTCCGGTAGATCGCTTTCAATTATCTTGGAGCTATGTAGTTGTAAACTGTTTGGGATTTTATAAATGTCTTTAATGTATCCCAGTCCTTAAACATCTTTTTATTTATTTAAGAAATTGGATACTAGGACATAGAACGTAAGACTTTTTTCTTGCGATGTCCACTACAGGTGCTATCTAAATAATATCGTTTCAAAGATCATATGGATTTCGTTAATTATACTGCGCAATCAAAATTAGTTAATTTAATAGCAAACTCTTAAACGAGCGATCCATAACGTTCAAATTAAACAGCGTAGATATCAACAATTTAAATGTGAAACAAGATTTACAGAATCTGCTTAAATGACTTTAATGTTTAGCGGGTTTTAAATTTTTACTACAAAAATCCTTCATAGATTTTGAAATTAAAGGATTTGGATAGTTTATACAGCCAAGCATATATATAGCGGAATAAATTATCAACGTTATTTTCGAAAGCAATTCTTTTAAGCTTGGGAAAATGCCTGCAAACTTTGTTGGTGTAGATAGGATATAGTTTTTGTCATTTTTCTTATAATAATTTGCAAATACCCGTTGAGTTCGACAATCTCTTCAACAGTCTTTCACTGCGATCTCAGTTATAGAGGTTTTCAAAGTGGCGCACAAAGCTATTGCTATGCCTCTCCATTCCGGTGTCACCCAACTAGTGAGTAGATCATATATTGTGGGATGCCGACAGTTAATTGAGAATTTGTGCCTATGCAATTCCTGAACTTTTAGCACAGTCTATGATGTTCTAGAGGAGAACTATTTATCCATCATTCAATTCTACGAGATATTCGCATTAGTAAATACGCACATATTTAATAACTTCGGTCAGAGTTTCGAGAAATCTATGATTGTTTTCAAGGACGATTCCTTTTTTCCCATTTTCGACTTATGGAGCTTTAATTCTTCCTATTTAAACTTGGTAATTTCTATGGCTGTACAATTCATTGCACAGTTCTCAAATTCAAGACTAAGAATATCTTTCGTGCGCGCTGATATGGTACTGAATCTTGTTTGTAGTGCTTCTTTCTTTTATTTTTAAAGTAATACTAAATTCTATTTGGCGAATATAACATCATCGAGAAGGGTAAGAACTATTTCCGTAGTGGTAACTTGCATTAACTTCGGTTGATCTACCTTGACACAGTTACTATATTAAACATTATCTTTTTCTTTTTCCTCCTTTTATAACTACTCTGTCCTTGTCTTCGATATTTATATCTCTGCATCGGTGATATATGGCGATTATTAAAACAATACTGAAATAATATACTAATATATTTCTCCCTTTTATTTCTTCGCGGCCCTCTTGTGTGTGTTTTTTCGTGAATCACCAAGATCGGTCCCTTGGTGCGTATCCCTGTGTTCCTGCTTGTTTTCTTTCCTTTTGTTTTTATCCCTTGTTTGTTTGTTATTATTTCTTTTAAATGAGTCCTCGTTGCCATGTATGTCAAGGGGAACTCGGCCCCGATAAAGAAATATCATGTGATATGTGTAGACATGTTGCACGTACTACCTGCTTTGTATTATCCCGCTCAGAGGCGCAGTGCTTGAAGAACAAGGATCGGAAGATTACGTTCTACTGTTCCGACCGCTCCAATTTTAAAACTCAATTGAAGAATTTACACGAATTAATCTCATTAGTTCACAACTTAAAACGGGAGTTAGATGATGTCAAGAAACAAAGTACCATTACTTCTTCTGTGACGAATGGCATGAAGACTGAGAAAATTGTTCAGGAGGTCATAGAGAGGGAAAAGCGTATAAACAATATCATTTTATTCTAACTTGCCTGAGAAGGGAACTGGAACTAGGGAGGAACGAGTTGCTGATGATACCGATGCTGTGCGGGCTGTTTTATCGACGTTGGGTATTTGCTTTGATAACATCAAACCAATAAGATTGGGTAGATAGAGGGAGGCCAATTAAGATTACCTTGTCGAACGAGTTGGATGTTACGAAAGCTGTGACAAATCGTGGAAATATAAAACAGGTGGATAAGTACAGAATGGTGGTGATTTCTAGAGATAGAATTCCTCGCCAATTGGATTTGTACCACAAGACTAAGAAGGAGTTATATGACCATAGGATGGCGGGTGATATTCCGTAGTCTATGGCCGCGGAAAATTAATAGAGTCCAACCCAATTAACCCAATGAATAGAACTTTTAGCTTACGCTACCAGAATGTTAGAGGATTAAGAACTAAAACCAATGTATTATATTCTTCTACTGGTGTGGTTGATGCTGATATCGTTTTACTTACTGAAACATAGCTAGATGGTGATATAGGTAGTGCTGAGTCACTTGACTCTGTCTAAAGTGTGTTTCGAGCTGACAGAGAATTATCTTTAATTAACCGATCAACCGGTCGTCGTGTACTTTCTGCATTTATTGATGATTGTCATGCATCTTTGGTGGATGTTCCCGATCTCAAAGGTTTAACTCCGAATATCGATATACTATTATGCAAATGTAAGCTTGCTTATACTTCGATATTTATTGTCAATATTTATATACCTCCAGATGTTGAGATTGATGATTTTGAAATGTTCTTTGATGCTTTGAGTCTGCATCTGCTGAATAAGGAGATGATTATTACGGGCGATATTAATACTCCGAAATTTAATATATTTAACTCGGAAGACATTAAAACCATTACTTCAAAACATTTCATTGAAGCTCTCAGTTTGCGCCAAATTAATTGTATAGCTAATTCCCAGAACAGAATGCTTGATCTGGTATTTACTAAATTGGACTGCCTGGTGGAAGTTGATAGGGATGCATCACCCTTAGTTCGCGAGGATTCGCTACCTACAGCTCTGTATTTGACTACTCAGTGGACGACTATGCCTAGGCTGGACAGTTTTCCGTTCAGCGGTAATTCACGATACAACTTCCGTGCTACAGATTTTGTGGTGTTATCATCCGAGTTGACAATCTGCAACTGGTGTTTTCTCTCGGGATTCAGTAACGTTAGTCTGGCTGTCAATGCTTTCTATAAAACTCTCTATTATATCTCTCTATTATTATATTATCGATCGTTCTGTTCCAAAAATAAAAGTTTCTAGGAGACAATGTCCGGTTTGGTTTACTAGTAATGTAAACAACAAGTACGTATGGGAGATGGAAATCTACGAAGATTCTGCATTATTACAACGAATTTAAAAGGTTAAGACAGTTTCTCAAGAAGGAAACTAAATACGCTTACAATGCTTATCAAGCTCGAATAGAAACTGATATTGCAGATAACCCAAAGGTCTTCTGGAACTTTATTAATAACAAGCGCTCAGTGTCCAATATTCCGGGACACATGACTTATGAGGACGAAGAATTTACGCAACCCGAAACAATTGTGAACAAATTTTCTGATGAGTTCTCCAGGTCGTTCCGTGTGAGTGATACCGTGTCGTAAGTAGTGTTCGGTAGTTATCCTTCTTTTGGTATCGGACGTATTACGCAGAATAATGTAATATTTATTGCCTCTAAGCTTAAATCGGATGCGACTGCTGGTGATGATCGCATACCCAGTTTTATAGTGCGTGACTGTGCTTTTGTTTTAGTGAAACCGTTAGCTATTTTGTACAATTTGATTTCGGATTCAAGCGTATTCCCAAGCATCTGGAAAATCACTGAGATTATACCGATGTTCAAAAAGGGTGATAGATCTAACATCGCTAATTATAGACCAATTTGTATATTGTCCAATTCTGCTAAAGTGTTTGAACAAATCTTATACTCTAAAATCCATAGGCAAATTAAACCTTTCTTATCATGTCGTCAACATGGATTCATATCTGGACGTTCTACGACTAAAAATTTGGTCAGTATTACTCAGTTTCTCTCATCAGCGATAGATGATCGGCTACAGGTTGATGTCTTATACACGAACTTCTCTAAAACTTTTGACTCCATAGATCACAATATTCTCCTTACAAAGCTGGATTGCTTTGGTTTCTGTCCTGCACTGATTCGATTGATGTCATCATATTTCGACAATCGGTTTGGCTATGTATTTTATAATGGATTTTCGTCCAACATTTTTCCAATAGCCTCTGGTGTGCCTCAGGGTTCAAATCTCGGGCCTTTACTTTTTAACTTGTTTATTAACGATTTACTAGACATTTTAAATTGTGAATGCCTGAGGTATGCCGATGACCTTAAAATTTACAGCATCGTCCGAACACACTTTGACTGTATCAAACTCCTGGTCAATCTTTCTCTAGTGGAAGAGTGGTGTACTCACAATAAAGTCCTATTGAATGTTTTGAAGTGTTGTGTAATTTCTTATACTCGATGCTCTACTCCCATGATTTACAATTACACTGCTAAGTCTGAATTGGTGACTAGAGTGTCAGTGGTGAAAGATTTAGGTCTACTTTTTGATTCCAAACTCACCTTCGGTCTGCAGGTCTCATCAATTTGTGCGTCAGCCTCAAAATCATTAGGGTTCCCTATCAGGTCATGTAGAGGCTTCAATAATATTTCTGCAATCATAATGTTGTATTATACTTTGGTGCGCTCCACGTTGGAGTATGCATCTTTAGTATGGTTTCCTTATTACGTACCAACAAATCTCAATTGAAAGAATCTAGAAGAGGTTCCTGAAATATCTCTCCTTCAGAGTAACTGGAGCGTATCCTGATCGAGGAGCGGACTACGATGGGCGTGTGACTCAACGTAATGTAGTATCTCTATCTTGTCGTCGAGAGACATACAGTGGTAGATTCTTATTAAATTTGTTATCAAACAAAATCGATTATCCAATTATAATGTCCTATATATGTAGATTTCAATGTACCCGTCGTCAGACCTCGCTGCTGCTTCACCTTTCGCTTGTCCAGAGCAAAAACTAATGTATTGGTGAAGTCGCCTGTACACGTTATGTGGAAAAACTTTGAAGTTTTACAATGATGCTCTTTTTTAAATTTATATCTGTTGGTTTTATGGACTTGCCTTAATTATTTGAGTTTGACCCTATTTCGAGTTTAAATTGTTTGTTATAATCAGGAAATTGCATTTACTTATTTTGAGTATGTTATGAGCTTTACATAATACTTCATTCTTTTCCTTTGTATTTATTTTCAATATTGTTGTCTTTTAATTACATGTATATATAAATGATTTTGTATTACACGATGCATATTTAGTTACTGTCCTGTAAATGGCAATTGCTGTTGGACCAATAAAGATTATTATTATTACTGTTATTATTATTATTATTATTATTATTATTATTATTATTATCAACTGTAACATTAACCACAGATTGTTTTTGACAACGCTGAAATGATTCGTGACTATTGACTTTGACTTTACTCGTAAATAATGGAGATATCTCTCTCACGCTAACGTTTGGAGGAGGTATATAATGTAAGTATGGTTTCATAACTCAATCAACTATCAGTAAATTATCAATTTTAGCCTTAACGATATTAAAATTAATTTATTAATCCTGGATGGGACTAGATTGCATTTAGTGGCATTAAGACTGTATGTATAAGCTTATAGTATATATAACATAATAAAAGGAAATATGATTTTGGCACAATGGGACGAACAGACCAATTAACTAAATCTATTTGTTCTCTGACATAGCCAATTAATTGTCAAATAATTCTTGGTTAAATTCGATTTAACTATAATACGTATACCCAATATTACATGGCGTAATTCAGAATTCAGACTTTTTCAGACTTTTAATTCTAATTGGATTTTACGTATTTCAATGTTGGAATAGAATATATGTAATTGAGACAATAACGCATTTGTTATTGCGAATGACATAATTCAAATAAAAATTTGATCCATGCACTAAAAATGGAATTTAGCTATTTTTGCAAGAGAGTTAAAGTGGGAAATTGCAACTTCTGGAAACCCACATTCATTATGGGAATAAATACTTGTATTACTTTCATTAATTTCACTTTTTTGGTTTAGTGTTTCACATTTTTCAAATTAAAAATTGATAAAAACAGATCGCCTTCCTTTGTATGGATCATTTTCAAATTAGAGTATAACTTAATCAATGCCTCTTATAACTGTCCTAAACAGTTCTTTTGATTCGTATATACTTTCTTATATTCAATTATTTGTGTACACATTCATATTTTCCAGGGAATGTATTGTTCTTTAACATATACTCTGCCTACGCTTACAATTAGAACAAGATCTTGAATTATTTTCCGAAAATATTTAAACGATCATATAATTGGGGCCCTTTTCATCAATCCGAATCCTAATGCTGAGGATTACTTACATTTACTTTTAATGCTATTTGGTATCAGCAGGATGGATACTCTGCGCATAACGCTAGAGTCGTGCGAATTTGTGCAACAAACGGATTTCAAGATTGTATTAAATTTTCTATATACGGTTTCCAAAATAGAGTAAAAAACGTAGAAGAAATACAATTAAACTTACTTTCAAGTGGCACTAATAAATGTCCAACAGAACTTTTACAATAGATTAGGCTGCTGTTGTGCTTCATTAGGGCATCCATTTGAGAATGTAATGTAATACGAATTGTTAAGTTTTTATTTGTATTGATATTAAGAAAATAACTTTATTAGATGGTTTACAAACTATACTTCAAAAGCAGATTTTGTCGTTCTCTAGCTATATAAAGAAAATAAAATATAAAGTGAGTTAATTAATGAACTAAGATACGATTTTGTTTTAGTACGCAAAGTGTAACAATAGTAAGAAAAATTCAAACTACAAACGAATGGGCGATAGAATATGTTCGCAAGTTTTAATACATTACAATCGCCTAACGCGTACATGTTGGTACGCAACTAATGGATCGGCTATCCTTGCACAATAACAATCGATTTTGTCCTTAGGAGTCAGTTTCATACTGTATATGTGCACAGAGCCTGATTGATTCCATATGTCATAAACGATGTTTCGGTTAATAGAATGAGAGAAAACTGTTATAGAAAGAAATTATTATCCTACGTAAACACAAAAGCAAGTGAACATCTAGTGTTTCTAATTTAAGACGTAAATTTAAAATTTTAAACGGAACATAAGTATACAATTTATTAGATATTTTAAATTTTCATAATATTTCCTGTAGAATAAAATATAGCACATGATGTGACTTTTTTAACTATGAGTAAAGTGTATTTGAAATTGGTTATTAAAATGGCAATCGTAAATTTGGTATTGTAGCAGTGGGCGGTGAAAACAATTACCTTCTACCAATGTATATATAAATCGTGACCTACTTAAATGCTTATCTTGCGGATTACCGCCACCACTCTCTAGGTCAATCAAAGACAAATTTGAAATTTACAGCTTATTTTTTTATTTTGGTTATCAATAATAACTAACAACTAAGACTTCTCGATATATGAGATCTGCTGTTTTACGAAAACCGTGTAAAACACGGTTATACTGCGCTAGGCTATCACAAATTATAACTGACAACGTCTTATTCTAATTTTAATATAGCTCTAATCTATGAGTTTTAAATCAACCAATCAACCTCAGTTGCGTAGCTATAGGAAATAGTAGCTTTCCACCATCTTAGAGTTAAATAACTCGCAGTTAATCATATGATTGATAACCAATTCTGATCTTAACGGTTACTTTATTTTTATATGTCACTGGGATAACTGGCACTTATGATTACCCATTGATAAACCCGTCCTCAAAGTAACCCATGGTAGCATTTAGCTCCCTCTTTAGTTTTTAAAGTTTTCAAGTAACTTAGTAGACATAGGAGAGTAGTAATTATTATCTATGCAAACAGAAATGGGATGGATTTAACGATTCCCATGCTCATAACAAATTTTGTACCGCGCATAAGAAGTATTGTATCTCGTACAATCCGTTTCTCTTGTTGTTACGGCTATTCTCATAATAAATTCAAAGTAACTTTAAGTAAACTTTAAAACTCTAAATGAAATTTAAAGTTGTCCGTTCTTATAAAGTGATTGAAGAGGAGCTTTAGTTAATGTGAATTTCAACAAATTTAAGATGTTAGCACTACTGAATGTAACAAAACAACCTGACACAAACGTTGCCTGAAGTAGCTTAACGTAGAATAAGCTGTTATATATTTATTTACCGCAAGAGACACATTTTACAAAAGATGAACTGTCCCCGGTGAATATCATTTATAAATAAGTTGTCTAGATGCAAAGACCGACAAGTTCAGAACAATAGAATTTGGGGCAAAGTAAACCCTATATTCAATCGCAATTTCTTCGACAAATTAATAAAAGTAATTCGAAAACTTAGGGTCGTACAGGTAACTTAAAAAGCAAATCGATAAATTCTATTCGTAATATATTCTAATATATTAAAAGCTTACTTAGCCGAAATCTATTAAAAAATTCTACCAAGTGTTAAAATTTAGACATTTTCAATTGCTTTTACCATACGACCCCAAGCACAAAATAACAACAACAATACATACCCCGGCCTCTGCCATATGTACCATTTTTAAGTGCTAAAGTTGTTATAGTTGCAGTTGCTTAGTAGTGCTGACTTTAAACTAAAGTATCCCTAAACCGCAAAAATAACACTATGAAAGTGTCAATTATTTTAAGGTAAAGTAAAATTAAGTTAAATTAAGTTTTGAAGTGCTCTTAACAACCATTATGGAAATAGTCATTAGTGTAATAACAGAAACTTCAAAATCATTAGTCGAAAAGGAATATCAGGTAACGAAAGAACTTCTTTCCGTTTTGCAAATTAAACTTTCGGAAAAACGACCAAGACAGTACTCAAACGTGCAATTAGGGGGACAAGAAGGAGAGGAAGACCAAGGATGAGATGGGGAAAACAGGTGGAAGAGGACCTGGGAAGAATGGGAATATTCGAGTGGAGGCCAAAAGCGCAGGATAGGAAGCGATGGCAGAACGTAGTAAAACAAGCCATTGGTCTACTAGGCATGTAGAACTATTAATTATAAATTAAACTTTAAAATATTATTTCAAACATTGTTATATATTACAATACTTATGAAACTGCACATTTTATTTCCTAAAGTATTTGTGTACGGAAAAATTCAAAAACTGCCTTCCCACTCTTCGACGTCGAACTCGTCTACAACTATCAAGGGCCCACAAATGGACGTACCTAAGCTTGCCCCAAATTCAAATCTAATATCTTGATCAATTTCTCACCTGGAATAGTATACCTAAACTCGTCCCCGAGTAGTGCAGATCTAGAAAAATAAGCAACTAAACGCGTGCCCAATAAGAAACTTAATCTCGATCAATTTCTTACCTGCAACAGTATGTATATACATAAATTTTGACATATGTACGTGTATTTATCTCTTTTGTGTCGGTATCAAAGAAACAAGAACTATTTTATTACAAATAATTGCAAAATTGGTTATCTTAACGCTTATAAAAGAATGAAATTCATTTAACGAAGTCAAACCTTGACATAGCTTCATTTCTATACTCTTTCTATTTTTCTACCAATGCAGTCCTTACAGATGTACGTCGCCGTACGGCTAGACCGCGCATTTTTAAAGCTTCACCTAAGCTCTGTATTCTTATGTACACATTTGTTAGAAACTGCTTTAATATCTCAACAAAATGAAAAATTGTTGGATGTGTTGAATAAAAGCCAACGTTGAATTTACCGTGAAAAGATTTGTACTTTTTTCTGGGCTATCGCTGAGTTCGGCCCATAAATTTGGAGGAAAAACGACTTTCTCGCCAACGGAATTCTCAAACAAATGGTCTGCAAATCGTGATACGCAATCGTCTTTAGGTTTTATTCCTGTAAAATCGAAAGCAAAAGAATTGCCTACCTCCGAATATTCCGGTATTTTCGTGCGATAGAACTTTCTGGTACAAGCCAGAAGAAAACTTACGTACTTACGTAAGGTGCAAGGACAATAAAGCGATTGGGCAGCGGCACTCGGCGCGGCGGACATGGGAGACGAGTGCGGCCGATCACAGCCGAGATAGACCGAATCGATCGTCGTGATACGTGTGTGTGGGCGCGCGTTTTCAGAAACGGTTTGTAACAAGCTCGCAAGCTGCATTATGTGGCAAAATTGATTCGGGTTGCAGGAAAATGCTCATTGGGGTCGCATGTAGCCCGCGGACCGCATGTTCGACATGCTTGCTCTAGGGCAGTGATCCCCAAACTACGGCCCGCGTTCCAAATCCGGCCCGCCAGTGTCATCAATTCGGCCTGCGACAGCTAATAGCTTATTGTTGTTGTGATAAGTTGGATCAAAAAACACAGAATGATAATAACTCAGATTTATTTACTTGCTAGGTAAAGCTTAATGACAAGTATAATATGCAGAAAACTCACTGAAGTAATCAGTATGGCCCCAAGGCTGAAAAGTTTGGAGACCCCTGCTCTAGGGCGTCCAGAGTCCGAATAACTGTAGCAATATTTCTTTGCATCCGCCTAGCGACTTCATGATATGCAATATGTATTCTACCTAATGTATTCTAACAATATGAATATTGAAAATGGTTTATCTGCAGATAATTTGGTTGCCTTTTAAGTCTTCGCATTTTAATATACTAATTCACAACTATAGACTGTTACAGTCAAATAACCGACGTAAACTGAAAAATAAAAAAGAATAGAATAGAATAGAATAGAATTATTGTTTCTTTTAGTACGGGTGCAACATAGTATATAATTGCAAAAAAGTAGATTGGGAAACATTAAATTTCATTCAATTTTATATTCAAGAATGAAAAGCATTAGTTTTTAAATATATGTAAATTTGAATTCTTAATTAGTAGAGCACACCACGAACTAACAAAAAGTTGTTAGGTATTCAATTTATCAAGAAATTATTAGAAGATTATTTTCGTCTTTCTGTCTTAAGTTCTAGGGTAAGATGAAGTTTTAACCTACCGTAAAGATGTTCTAACTAGCATGTTTTGTCAACACTAATTTATAATAATACTCAATAATCTACCTTAATGGAACCCGTAATTATTTAATTGGTGTTAACTAAATTGAATACATTAATCTTTGGAATATTTATGGCAGAATGTTTAGGCGGAAAATTAGACTAAATTTGCATAATTTCTATATAAGGTGGATTACGTCCCCTGTTACATAAGATGTGCCTATGTAAGATATAATACCCTTAATTTAAATATTTGAAGGATATAATCCCAAATGGGTCGATGTAATCGCAGTAGAGATTAATGAGAAGCTACGTTATTAAAGTCAGTCACTACTACAACTATCGTTTATATGTTGTTATGTTACAAATTTTAATACGATACTGTGCAATTGATTGATTATTTATAGAATATTTGATTCTGCGAATATAATTAATGATTATATTTATATCTACTCTATATCACTCTTCAGAAGTGTTTGCTTATGTATAAGAATGTGTTGGATTTATCGTGAATTATATATTCGCTATCCGTCAGGCGACTCCAACTCTTTCCCACTTTTTGAAACACTTTAGAAGCACTGGGTCGGAATAACGGACCTGTTCGTGCGAAAGGGCCTGTCGTGAATAGTTTATATTTGCAATTGGCGTTAAACGACTCTAACTCTTTCGCACATTTGGAGCACTTTTGAAGCACTTCGTGTCGGAATAACGTATTCGGACCTGTTCGCGCAAAAAATCATGCTGTAATGATTTATATTTGCTATTGGTGTTAAGTGACTCCAACTCTTTCCCACTTTTTGAAGCACTTTTGAAGCCCTTCGTGTGGGAATAGCGTATTGGGACCTGTTCATAAGGAAAAGTAATGTCGTGAATAATTTTTATATTCGTTATCAGTGTTAGACGACTCCAACTTCAACAATGTAATTAATTCCATTTAGAAATCAAAGCAGCAAGATTTAAATATATTTAAAACAAGTGTCGGGATCAATACATAAATAATATCGTTATTATACCAAATTCGTTTAGTTAGCGGGTTAGGCACTAATTTACAAATATTATAATATGCAATGGGGAAAAAGGGAAACGAAATATATTATAGCATATAATCGATTGCGATATGGTAAGAAACTCAGGCTGTAATTACATGTACAGCTCTCCGTGAATACCTTGATATTTGGGATCTGTGCGCACAACAGGTTAATTCACCTACCTCGGCGTTCTCCTTTCGTCGTTTGGGCATCTCAGATAGGACGCTATTTCTGAAGAGCTATATATACATGAACTGCTTCCCAAAGTATCTAAAATTATGGAAGAAGTAGAGTCTTGAAGGCCCCTCTTAATTTGATAGAAAGATACAATTTCTACCACAATTGCTTCTTAATCGTTCGTCCTAAGAGTTCACAAAGTAAAATTAAAACAAAGTTCTGGTGTGGAGTTTATAAAATTAAAAGATGGAGAACACCTATAGTAAACCATAAAAATTGAAATAAATTAAATACTTTCTCTTTAACTATATTCGTTTCAACGATAAGCAAAAATAAAACTGTTATATATGCAGTGTTTCCAATACTACCCATCAGCATAAATATTTATAAAAATCCATGTACCTATTTCAGACTGAAATATTTACGTCACGTTGCTTATCAGCAGTCATGGTTTTAGTGAAACAGGTTTTGCTTGTGCGTTCTGATAATAAGTGACACGTTTGTGTACAATCCGGGAACCACGCACCAGATATGACCAGATAGCACACTCCAAGCTATCCAAGGCAAAAATGGCAAGAATTAGCAATTCAAAGATCAGAAGCATACTCATTTCCTTTTTTGATAGTAAGGGAATCGTTCATAAAGAGCTTGTGCCTCCAGGCCAATGGGTTAATCAGAACTTTTACCGAAAAGTTCTTTAAAGACTTCGCAGAAGAGTCATGCGTGTGAGACCAAACACCAAAAATAACTAGGTGTTTCGTCACGACAATGCACCTTGTCACAGAGTAGCTTCAGTAAACCATTTTCTGGTCAGTAAGAAGATTCATGTGGCTCTTCAGCCTCCTTATTCGTCCGACTTGAGTCCTTGTGACTGTTTCTTTTCCCGAGATTGAAATAACACGTCAAAAGACATGGCTTTGGGACATTGAACAACGTGCAAATGACTGTAACCAACCAGCTGAAGGCTATTCCAGTATCCAAGTTTCAGCACTGCTACAAGGAATGGAAGAACCGTCTCCAGCGCTATGTAGCTTCCCAAGACAGTGACTTTAAAGGAGACAATGTTGAATTGTAATATTATCTCATATATTTAAACGAGAAGTTCTTGTGTATATATATATATATATATATATATATATATATAGAATTGGTGTCTCGAAATTTGAAATTTAGTACCTGGGAGCTTTCGGGGACGAAAATCGATCTAGCGTGGTCCCGGTCCCGGGAAAATCCATTTTGACCCGGTTTACACACATTTCTGGTATTGCGGTATATGAAATTGATTATCGAAAATTACTTTAGCAATTTTTATACAATTTAGTATCTGGGGATTTTCGAGTACACAAAATTAATCTAGCATGATCCCGGTCCCATGAAATTTTTTTGTCCCGCTTTTACCTATTTCTGGGGTGTGTTACCGAAAATTACTCTCAAGATTTTGTTGCAATTTAGTATCTGCGAGTTTTTGGGGACGAAAACCGATTTAGCATGGTCCCGGTCTCGATTCAATCCATTTAGTCCAGGTTTTCACTAATTTCGGCCTAAACGTGGGTTAGCGACTTTTTTAACATCATGCAGCCAAGCGACATTATAAGTACAAGTTTGTTTACAGTTACAAAAGTAATCGGAGTTTTTTAAATCAAAATGAAAAACTTATACACAATTAGTTGGCGTTGCATAAAGAAGGTATGTAAATGTTTACTTAAAATGTGTATTTCTTAAGCAAGATTTTGAGCTTTGTTTATTATTTATTTATTAAGTTTTACAATTCCCCTACAAAAATCAACACATTATAAAAATACTTAAAAAATTTACCTGCATTACCAAAACAAGATATGTATTTACATATACATACATGTATTACATCAAAGTGTGAATTTGAAACTAAAATAAAGGGCGCTATTGTTTGGTTCAAAATTATTCAAAACAATTTAGGAACTCCGAGCAAGGCTCGGTCCACCAGGTATTTACAGTAAAACAAGTAAAAAATCGATCTCATTACTTTATTTACATACCTCGTATTTGTTGCGATATTCATTCAATTGTTTTACGTTTATACTCGTACTACTCGAGCTGTAATCTGTAATGAATAGACAAGAAGCATAATACCCTTAATTATTTAATTATATAACAAATTCGGTAGTTCTTTTTTTTTTTTTTTCAAAAATATGAAATCAATCCGACAAGCGTCGGACTGTAGTTCCCAAAGTAATGATTTTTTTAAAGATCTCTTTTGACAGGATGGTGCACGCTTACACAACATACTTTGCTTTTCTTTCCAATTGTATAGAAAAAATAATCGTGAGTTACTTCAATGTTCCATATATCTATCGTTAGCCGTTTTCGAAGTATTTGAGGATTTTCGAAAAAGTAAGATGTTTTGAAAATGGACATAACAGACAAACTAATTGAAATTTTCAAATCATGTTTTTAGCCTTGATTTGGTATATCTTAGGCTACTTATTTTCAGGTATGTAATTTTACAATAATGTACAGGCTAATTCCATAGATTGGCTCTATTTGTCTTAACTTTAATAGTGTATAACTGTCATTTCAAACGGAATATTCTGTATATTTTTAGACTCGGAGAAAGGGTTTTCAACTCCCACCCAAACTGGATTAGGATTTCCTATACCTTTCTCTTGTGGTTTTGGAGAAATTTGAAGGTATGTTAAATTTTACATAGATTGAAATTAAATCGAAGTTGCTAAATCTAGAAATGCAATTTTCTCTATTTCAACTATCTGAAAAATGAAACACAAATGCCTTTAAATGACAAGTGTTAGAATAACTAAGAAGTAACTCACCTTAATTTTTTCTATGCAATTAGAAAAAAGCAAGATATATGTAGTGTTCCATAAAAAGAAACATAAGTTTGATACTTAGCGCTTTTTGGGGCACCCTGTATAGATGATAATATTTTCTAATTATGACCTTTATGAACGTACACCATCGTGTCTAAAGAGATTTAAAAAAATTTATTACTTTGGGAACTACAGTCCAACGCGTTAATCGTGAGCCACCCGGTATACATATAGACATCTTGTCCCTTTGCCGTGTAATGTAGGGATCGTAGGGTTTGTTTCCTTAGAGAAGAGCACATTACGTCATGAAAACATGCGCGAAATGGGACGTTTCATTGACTTTCGCTAGTCGGTTGCCATGGTAACATATGCAGAACACCAAATTTGGTTCATAGCGCCGCTGATGTAATGTGTTCTTCTCTAAGGAAACAAACCCTAGAATAAGCAGCGATCTGACATCGCCGATCTTGACGGTCATCGTCAACTGTGGCTCGTCGCGCCATTAAGTCGCATTCAGATCACCGCATCGTCTGTCGCTGCGTGGTTATCGAGAAACGCGATTTGTTCCATAAGAATACGCAATTAACTAAAATAGGATGTCAGTACAACTGAAGAGAGGGTTCAAATCATTAAGTTTCCTCCATCGACGATTGCGAGAAGCCTCGAAGCGTTTCAAGAAATTTGGCTGCATGGTCGAGAATAGCAAGAAATGCTAAAAATGTGTGAACAGCCTCAAATCCCTCGAGTGAAACCTGAGTGGGAGGAGAGAAACGTTAGCATTTGTTCATATGTTGAAATGTGTGAACCTTCCTCTTGTCGCCAAGTTGCAGACGTAACCGGTATTAAGGACACGACTGTTAAAAAAATTTCAAACCCGACCATTACAAGTGCTACAAAATTCTAACTTAGTCAGAAGGCTATTTGATTTTGCAAGAATGCGCTTTTCTGAGTCTGTGCTCGAGAAGGCCCAACGAAACGAATATTTTATTATATTCTGTTTTCGGGCGAGTCATCTTTTCCACCTCATGGCCATCACAGTCCTGCAGTAGCAAGATGTTAGTCTCAGTATCTGATCCGTAATGCAAGAACTCAGTACCCCGAAAACTAAACGTTTCGACAACTATTTTGGGTGACATTATATGGGCCATTTGTTATTGACGGCAATTTGAATAGAGCGAGATATTTATTATTTGCTGCGAACTCAAATTATTCCTGGAATTCGTAATATTAACGCCGATTTTGATGGAATTTAGTTCCACCAGATTAGTAATGAAGTTTTTACAAAACACCTTTCCTGATCGTGTTATTACCAGAACGGGTACAATAGGATTACCACCTACATCACTCAGACTCTGGGATTATTTTTCCCTTATGCCAAAGAAAATTACAGATTTGAGACGGCGGTCATTTTGCAACAAGTGTAGGAAAATCTTTTAAGATTTCTCGCGACAATAACTCCTAAATTTCTCTAAGAAGTGAGACAGGAGCATTACAACATACTTGGTTATTATGTAGTCAAGGAGGGTGGCCTTTTTGCGACCCTTCATAAAGTGGCATTTGAGCTGGGGATTTTTATTTATTTTGTAGATAATTATTACGTTTACTTATTTGTTGTAATTTTATCAGAGTTCTCTCTTTTTTCTTTCTTCAATTCCATATCCGTTTCTTATACATCACATGACTGCGACAAAATAAACAGAGTTAACAAATTGGCAGTAGATGAATTAAAAAATATTATGCGAACTGTAGCGTACTTGTCTTATTTATGCCTGTCCAACCCTCATCATAAGTAAATCATGACTGAAACCAATCTCGCCTCGCTCTCTTGCCGGTCTCAACAGCAGAACTGCGCACGAAGCCGCGCTGTTGCAATTCATTGTCCCTATATTGCATTGTGAAAAGACCAACTGTGTACATACATCTACCATATTACGTAGACAACCCATAATAAAACAAGTTAGAATTACATGCTGCGGTAGTAATTAAAAATATGACAGCGGGATTACCGTTCCTTTAATTAGAAAATATAGAAGAAATATGAGAATCTTTTTTATTCAAACGAAAATCTGAGAATATACAATGAGAGTCTGGAGAGTATAAATATGAAAATAAACGTAGAAAAGTCAAAGACAATGATTATAAGTACGACGGACGAAAAGCACTAGATTTACCTGCAGCGAAAAAAGCTAGAACAGGTGAATAGTTTTAAATACTTAGGGGAGTGGTGATGAAAGACAGAAGGTTGGTATTAAAAATACCTTCTTAAGTAAAAGAGAAATACCCAAACCAACAAAAGCGCAAATATTAAAACGGATAGCAACATCAATTTTAGCATATGGAGCAGTAGTGTGGACAACAACAAAGAATCAAAGAAGCAAGTTACAAAGCACAGAAATGAGGTTTCTGAGACAAATTGAAGGTAAGACGGACTGGACAGAATTACAAATGCCACTATTCGGGAGCACCTGAAAGTTAACCCGATACAAGTCGCTGTAGAGGAGAGTTAGTTGAAGTAAATAGGACATGTTTTCAAACTGGAGAACAAGAGGGTTGGAAGAATGTACCGAGGAGAAAAGGGCGAAGAAAACCAATAAAAACCTGAGCAAAAGAAGTAAAGACAACCGCTGAAAAACGAAGTATAAAATGGAGCGAAATACGTGGAAAAACACAAAATAGATAAAAATGAAAGGAATCATGGAAGGGGCAATAGAATGCCAGCTCGATAGCTTAACGTTACTGCCTTACACTCGAATGGGTAAAAGCTTGAGGATTCGGTGGTTACATATGTATATAACAAACCAAATGAAATACAAAGTAAATACCAACATCAACGATCACATTCCATTTTTCAGTTAGTTTTCGGATTTCGTCACTATATCGCTCAATTTTATTCAGATGTAAGAGATATCTAAAACGAAACTTGGATATCTTCAACGCCAAATTCTATTACAAGAAATAGTATACATACAATTGTCACCATTATTGGATGATGAGGTTGAAAGTTGATGATGCTTGACATTAACAGTTTGCGCCGTCTGACGCCGCACAGTGGTTCAGAAACGAACAAAATCCGTTTTTCACAATGTTAAAAATGTAGATTATTTGGAGTAATTTTAATTAAATAAATAAACAAATAATACTATTCTAAAAGAAATTGCTGTTTTTCTAAGGGGAAGTACTGCATTTTTAATATCAAAGTTAGGTTAAAATAGATCATAGTTTTAGACTTGCAGCGGAACGCTGATATTGATGTTAATCTATACTTCAGAAAAGAAAAGATATTACAAAAAGCATTTTTGTTTATTGTAGTGGTATGTTTTAAGATAGTAATTACTATAAATATATTTACTAATACATCTTAATTACACAGTGGACTGCCGATTTAGTAAACCACCAAAAATTGAAGATTCATCAGAATTCCATTAGAGCAAAACCATACTTCTCCTCCGTTCTCCGGTTTAAGTACTGTCTTAAACGATGCACTGAAATGTAGTTAACAACATGTAATTGAGATTAGCTGCGGTAATTTGCGGTTTTGTTCAATACAACCTATTAACTAATGCTCCCTATTACTACTGTCAAAAGTGATGTCCGTCATTATACCGATAATAGTTGGGTTTAAATTGATTGTGCAGGTGTGTACTTCGTCATAGTTAACCATATTAATACATAGAAAAGCTAATATTTTGTTTTATATCACTTATATATTATAACAAAACGTTGCTGTAGTTTCGGGTCTGCATTCATTAGATTTTGTAGTCGCGTAAAATTTAATAACTATAATAGTTCATTTGCGTTCAAGTTCTCATACTCTAAACGTAGATTTATCCAATCATGAATTTAAGAAGTACTTACGAAGAGTTGGTAAACATAATTTTGTCATGGGATCGTGACCCAATACAATGCATTGAATTCGTCAAATCACAACTTCCTTTTTTGTCAGAAAGCATGCGGTGTGAAATCCACGAAAAGCTAACCAAAAGTATTACAGACAAATTTCGAAGTAAATGGGTAGCAGCAGCAACAAACCAGAAAACTTTCATTGCAAAAAACTGCATAGAAATATCGCCACCGACACAGCCTAAAACTAGTTGAGCATCTACACCATCTTAACAGTGCAGTAGCAGATGTCCGGGAAAATCATATGAACGGTGTTGTGATTCAGAATCTGCGAGAAAGTTTTTCTAAAGAAATAATTATTACAGCTGCCGAAAAGTTAAAAGATAAATTGTGTCCTCAGTTCTCTGCTGAAAAAGAAAGGTAACAAAAACAATTGGTTGTCATTTTTTCTCACCATAGTACAAAGTGTTAAACGCAAGGGAATAGTATTATCCGGATGATATACATGTCACCGAAAGTTACGCCTGCTTTTGTTTACAGGCAATATTGAATCATACTGCTGAGAGATTGTTACAAACAAAATTAGAAGAAGAAATTTTAGTAATGGACAATGAATTGACTCGAGTATCAAAGTGGGGATGTGATGAGTCGTCTAGACACGGTGAATACAGACAGGGTTCTTTTTAACTTTCCACTTGTTGCTGACTTCTGATTCTTACAACAATAGTTTAAGAGAAGCGCCAAATAAGAAATTTTGCCATTGCCTGAAACGGTCAAGACACTTTTAAAAGACTCGGAATAGACACTTTATTTTTTATGTTATTTTTTAACTGTTAAGGTTTTTTTGTAAGATAATCGAAATTTAATCATAACTTTGGATATTCAGGCATTAAGTATTGTATGCTTTGCGCATTTTTTGTTCTATAGTTTTATTTCATAGTTTGAATTATACTTATGTTCTCCTCCAACAAAAAATAAAAATATATTCTACCGCAACGTTTAATTACTGTACTGGACACAAAAAGCCAAAAAGCAGAGAAAACCCGGTATTTATTAAAAACCGCATCTCCATACAACCTGAACCACTGTGCGCCGTCTTAAAACACAATACTTACTGCTAAGTCCTCGACAATAAAGACTTGGGGAGCATAGTCAGAAGTAAGAGCAAACTTCGGAGAAATACTACAATGTAAGTAGTGTCCCTCTCCAAAAATCCTAACTTTTGCTAAAGTTCTGGGAATTCGGAACTCGCACCCAATCGAGTGACCTAGTTCATTCTATGAATCTAACAATCTCACTTCACGGCAATCTTGCCAAACCATCTAATTAATAAGGCCTATTATATTAATACTAATCCGTCATTTCCTCTAGTAAAAATCGAGAGGACGATATACTTCACTGAAGCCACATTCAAGCTACAAGATCAATCATCAATAAGCTTTTCAACCTGTTCTCTACAAGTTTATACCTGTAACTAAACATCAATATTGGTTAATCGGCCCAGATTTCGCAGTTTCGTACTACCGTAAGATTGCTTTGAAATACATACATAGTTGGTCAAAGTGTGGTTTACCTTCTAAGCGTAAATTTGAAATCAGAAGAGAGTTTGAACTAAGCGACCAAATATTACAAAGATTTGCAACAGTAAACTCCACAGGGAAATGAACGCTTAGCACCACAAACTAAGATGAAGACCCTGAAGGACTACCCGGTGGTAGGACTTTGCTATATGGATTATCGACTTTTAGTTGATTAACTATTCAAAAACCAAAGCTTTTTGATGATATATCTTGAAATACTTGTAAAAAATGTGAGTTTGCAACCTAACTTGAATTAGTAATTATACTTGAATTTGCAACTGTCCAAAAATTTCAGCAGTGGATTGAAATAGTAAAGCATACATTCTACATCTTGACTGGTTTTGGGTCAATTTCTATACATAGGCTGCTAGGTAAATTCCAATGTCTTATACGCGTTCTTCATCGTTAAATGTACTAGTTTTTGCAAGAAAAAGAAACTATTGCTTGCTTATAAGAAATTATTAAATTAAAATTTACAACTTTAGCAATAAATATGGAATAAAACCGCAAACATTTTCGTCCGAAGACTATAACACGTTGAAGTGGTTCAACTCAACGTGTGGATCAGCATTGAAATTTACACAAATCGAGTGACCCCGTAGGCAAAGACAGCAAAGGGCTTAACCAGTTTTGTTTCAAATAGCATCGTATACGTAAGATAATTAAAGCGGTTCAACATGTGATGTATTATGAAATAGAGTCAATTTCTGGAATGATGTGAAACATATATGGATAATTTACCATAGACATCCAGCTTTTAAAAAGCGATAGATTCTGCACATTCTTCATTTAAGCTTAAGAAAATGCATTACGTTAACTAAAGGAAGAAAATTCTCGGAAAATTCAATCAAGATACTCGAAATTTTGTTTACAACATCGTTATAGGTGAGAACACTTGGATTTATTCGTTTCAGTCTCAAATGAAGCAACAATCGAGTGTGTAGGTCATCCGAAGTGAACTAAATCCAATAAGAGTCGTCTGATCGGAGAATTGTTTCGAACCAAACGATTGTTTTATTACGACGTATTTGCCAGAAGTTATCAACGAAATTAGAAAAACTGATATAAAACGTCATCCTTCACCATGGCCATTCGTCATTTCACACAGCACCACAAGCGATCAATTATATATTTTACTTTTGGAGTACGAATATAATTTTAATTACACGAGATACTATAACAGAGTCAACCCCATAAAGTTTTAGCCATATAGCTAATTAAAAATTATTTTTAAATGTTGTGGTAAGAAATAATACAAGTTCACAAATTAGGAGAATTTCATGAGTATTGTTATAAAACAAATTAGAATTAAACGAGTTAAACCAGTATAACATCGCAACAACGACATATTTTCTTTATAGAGTCCTGATTTAGGACCATAAGCTTTATCTCTTATTCCATTTGTTAAAAACTAAATACGGCGAACCCGTTTACAACACTAAAAGCATAGATATGTCACGCTTTTGATATACCATCTTCTAAATGGAAAAAGTATTTTAAGAATTGGTTCGAACGGATGTGGAAGAAAGAATACTTTGTACAGCGGTCCTTGTACAATGTTAGGTCAGAAGGCGTCTATAAGGTTCTGTAGCTGTTTTGGTATGTTTTACAAAAACTATCGTAATTTAGATTCGTTTCTATTTTGTACGAGATATATGTTTTGATCATATGACTATGTACACATTTGATCAACTTTTAGCTTGTAATACATGCGTACATATCGAAGAGGCGTATTGGGTATCAACTTTTATTAATGGACTGGAATGTGCACATTCACTGCCAATCGCAAATATGGGCCTGTAGATTATAGTATAGATAAATGTCTGTGATAACGACTGTAACAAAGAAAAGTTAATAGAAACTAACATCATTACTTCATAAAAATACAATTCTACATCTGGAATTATATTTGTTAAAATGACCGGTGGACGAATTGATACATATATTTTCAGATTTATCACTCAGCTAATAGCGACCCGCTTTAAAAAAGAGATTAGATACTGCTTATTTCCATTAATCTGTTTAGTTTCTGAGCGATTAAATTTCATTGGATTATAATTACAAAGCCTAACATTAACAGGAAAGTACCTACTACAAAACTTTTATATGCTAGCTCGATAAATGATTCCACCGTAATAAAGAACGAAACAATTTTAAGCACCTAATATTTTAGAGAAGGTAACATTCCTTTCTATAAATTTGGATTTAATAGCTTTGTTAGGCAATCTACGTCGGAATTACAAACATAATTTTGTAAAGTAATATGCTCCAATATAAATACGTGGTATTACTATGCTACTTGTATTTCACTACTCGAATTGTATATGACAAATCTTCGGTAATCTTTATTAAGGCAAAAGATATACTTCTTTCTATTTGGTGAAAAGTATTTCAGTGACTAACAAATAAATTAAAGATAAAGAACTTTACTTCTACTTCGACTAATTCCTTTTTGTTGCCTATTCACTCTCGTCAATTAATAATTACTAATAATATCAATTTATTGCCCAACAGAAAAATAAAGTGCAAGATTAGGCAGGGCGATGTAGCTGTGATATTATATAATAAATATTCAATATTCAATAACTTTAATTCGCAAATCAAATAAAACATTCGAAACATTGACCTCCTACTTGCTGACAGTCTTGAAGTCTGACGCGAAAGTTTTGATATCACCCGTTGGAACGATTGAATTGGGATTGGATCTACCGTTCTATGAATATAACGTTTTAGTTGTTCCAAAATTTGAGTTTTTAGCAAAAACTTTCGTTTTTAGATAGCCTCATAGATGAAAGTCATATGCTGACAGATTCAGTAATCAGGTCGGCCAGGTGAGATCTCCAAATTTAGAAGCTAAAGGACCAGAAAACATTCTTTGCAGAATTTCCAAAGACACTAAGCCGTGTGGGAAGTGGTTCAGTTTTACTGAAAACATATTCTCTGAATGCCTACACACATATTACGAAGTTGCTGTTCCATATTTCGCAATATTGTAATATAATAGTGAGGCAGTTTTCTCTAGCAGCTGAAGGACTAGTGTGAAACTTATGTACCCACTTCGTAATTGTTACTCCGGGAGTTGTATTCTGAAATGCATGAAGTTTGAAAATAGATACGTCTAGATTCTGCCTAACCTTGTATTATAAGTACATAATGCAGGAAATACAGAGAAAAAACAAACAAATTAAATTACATACAACATATTAGGAAGGCTCTAGACTGATTGTGAGACAAATAGTTACATCATGTTATTTATTATAATAAATTCTCTGTACACTTCCCAGCGATTAGACAGAGTACATATCGTGCTTAAATGAAAGAGAATTGTAATGGATATCTCTTGGGAGACACATATTGTCGATGCGTTCCAATGTTAACTGATGACAGATGTAATAAATTGACCACATCCTGAATTATATTCAAAACCACTAAGGACAAAAGCATAAAAATAAGATTTAAGTATCGATACATCACGGAAAAGTCTAGAAACTATTATAATCAAGCCCAATCGTTTGGAGGCAATCAGAAGCATACAGTGTGCGCTTAAAGTATAGAATAAATCCAGTAAAAGCAAAATAAAATGTTGTGAGAAGAAATCCTTGAACAGATCGATTTTATTTGATGAAAATACACATTTTTTCATGACAGCCAATTTTCAACTATCAGCTATTTTCGGGTAATAACGTCAGAATTCTTTTTTAAATAAGACCCCCTTTTTTTTTGATTTTAAGAGACCTTTACATTGCCGAACTGACAGTACAGAAATGTTGCCATCATACATACGAAATTTGACATTGTTACCCTTATATCGCGTATTCCGTTTCCATAGTGACTGCGCTTAATTGAACAGGACACTGAAAACAACAACAAGCTAATTTTATCTCAGTTAAATACTTGCTAGAAAACCTAACCTTCTTTTGGAATAGTTTTCGTTAACTTCGACAAAACCGTCACTTCTTGCTTACAGGCACATTTTCTCAGATAATTCTAATATTTTCAAGTTTATATCTGTTAATCATTTTCTAAGTGATATGTCGGTTTCCAGTGCGTTAGTCCATATCTAAGATATTTCTTTCATTGGAAAGTCGAAAAATAGCACATTTCTTCTTAGCACATTCAGTGTTTCTTCAAATTACCCGAAACTCATGTCACGTACAAAAATCATAGTAGCAGTTACAATTTCGTTTTACGAATGGAAGATTTGCCCTTTCCATATATTCCAACCATCTCGCCATGCAAATGTCTTGTGTTCTTTTACCAATTTCTCTTTCATTAAGGTGAAGCATTTTACAAATTCGAAAATGTTCTAACTAAGCATTTGACTGGCCGCAGATGAAGTCAGTGATGGCGAATTAGCAGAAACGAAGCTACAGCTGTGTATTATGTTGAAAAAGTCCATTATTAACTTATTCTTGGGATAATTAGAGTTACTAAAAGCTTACGCATAAATCAGGAAAATATAATTTATTAAAAACATTAACTCCATCATATGCATATATAAAACTTCAGATTTATGCCACAAAGTAACCGTTCTACTTCTGATATTAGTATTTAATGCATATATACGAAACGTTGTTGCAATGATTAGTTACGAGAACTAACTAATAATTAGAAACCAGATTATATGTTCGAAATTTGACTAAAATATGTACATACATGTATATATATATGTCTTAAATATGAGCAAAATATGTTGAAAATATTCCTAAATTGTGCGTTGAAAAACTTCGTTCGACGTCAACAGATGTGATTGGTGCATATTTTAAAACATTAACAACTTCCGGATTTAAATCGGTTTCAACATCAAAATTGCCACGGAGAATTTGCTTCGCTTGTTGCAATAAATTTAAATCGCTATTTTTTTTTAATATGATTTAATTTTTTATTTATTAATTGTCCTATTTTTCCAGGAACTTTCTGAAGCTTTTCTTTAAATTCATCAATCAAATGAAGAGACTCTTGTAACGGGAGTGATTGAGTTTCAAGAATAACAATAGTTTTATGAACAAAATCATAATTTGGTTTAATGAAGCAAAGTTCATGTTGCAGTAAATTATTTTCTAAAATTTATTGACACTTCGAAATTGCACCAATATGTTCCTCTTCAAAACTTAAAACAAGTTCTTCAATAGGGATAAACTTTTCTGCATAAAAGCTGGCTGATTTCAACCATGTTCCCCGTCTTATGATTATTTGTTCTGCTGGCAAAGGAGTATCAGATAATTTTCCTCTGTAACAGTGAATCATGAGAGGAAATTTTTTAAAAATTTCTTTATGTTACTAATTAAACTATTAACTATAGGAAATGAATTTCTAATATTTTCTGCCACTCTGTTTAAACCGTGTGCTGAACACGTCACGTGAATTGAACTAGAATACAAAACTTTAAGTTGTTGACCATGCTTTGACCATGTATGACGCAACATCAGAAAGCATGAACGCAATTTTATTAGTTGGACAGTGTCGGGAAGGAAAAATTTCATGAAAGTTTTATTAATAAACGTAACCATTGTTACAAGGTTAGCTTTTTCAATTTGTTTACACGAAATCAAATAGGATTTAGTAGGAGTGTTGTTATTTAAACAACCTATTAATAAATTTGCCATATAGCGACCACAAGTATCTGTGGTTTCATCTACTATAAAATATATAAAATTGTTATTTACAATTTGATTGATTTCATGAATTACGTCCATATATACATTTGTTACAGAATTTTAAATAAATAAAAAATATGTAAAATTAAATTAGTGCTAACTGCTTTTATCTATCCTAATTTGTGTAGATCTTACAGCGTTCAATTGTACCCTTGATAGTTATCGATATGCAAAAATATATAATCCGGTCTCTGCTAATAATGTATTTATCAAATACTAAATCATATACAAGGACTTTTATTTAACTCCATGAGTAGTAATTAAAACACTGCTGTGAATTTAATAAATCGTTAAAAGTATTTGGTCTTCCCCATTGAAACATGAAAAGTAGTTTGCAATACTTAATATAATTATTGAGTGACCCTAGTATTTACACCCGATAGGGTAGAAAACTTTATTGAATATACATATATATATATATATATATATATATATATATATATGGCCCAATACGTAGAAGTTAAGACTAGATTGTAAATATAAAATGAAGATGACAAAAGATAACGAAGTACCCTACATAACATAAATAATTAGTGCTCATGCCCAACCACTTCTGGTTTACTTTCCTAAAATTAATTAATTATTAAGTTGCTCTATGTATGTGCACGATATATCACGAATTTTGCGGATATACGTATATGAATACGTATATATGTAAAGTCTAGTAGCTAAGGTAAATCCCAGAGATCTACACCTGGTATTCGACACAAATGCAATGTTGAATATTTATCGTGTTATTGATTTTGTTGAAAAACATATTCTACTTCTTAATACTATTAGGATGCATCTTGTTTAGAAAGAATAAATCAAATATATTTTGAGTACGACATATGGTACTGTACATTTTTGCGCATGTATGTACATAAGTAAATATAATGTGGATCTCTGGCAAAATGAGTTATTTTATAACCACCCAGAAAAAGTAATTAACACTGCAAATTTCCTCTGAAAATTTTAATGACACTCTGATAGTGTTAAATGTTGGCATTGCAACAGTTTTTCAGATTGCAATACATTTGATATTACTATTGACACAAAGTACATATTTGCTTTAGTTAAACCATTCTAATCTACGTAGATGGATTTCGTACACAGATATATGAAAGCGAAGAAAGAAAAATTTTAATTAACTGACGAATATAAGGATGTTATTTTTGGTGTCTTTCCGTACAATTTTTATGAAATTAAAAACTATCTATGGGCGCCATGTTCAATTTTTTATGAAATATTCTATTTAGAGACACTGATACTTTTCTGATTTCTAAAAAAATATATTGCTTTTGCTATTTATTAATTATGTCGTCAAATTAATCAAGTTAGTTACATTCGCAGTCGTCTTTATAACATTTTAAAAATAAGATGTAATAGCACAAATACACTTTGTTTTGTTACTATTTAAAGTGTTTGAGTACCATATTTAATAACATTGTTTATGACATGTACGTTTTCGTTTATTGTAAATTTCCTGACTGTTTCTTTACTCAAGTATAACTTCAATATTCAAATAAATACTTTATCGTGTATAATATCGTGGTAGAATTAATAATGATTACTGGGTGTACCTATACAATATCCTTGATTCATCAATCATCACAGTGACGCCTAAATCGGAATGTACATACAAGATTTAAACAATATTTAATGGTTTGAAAATGCTCAAACTTATACTTGTTATACCGTCGGAAGATACGCTTTGCCTGCCTGAAACTGAGATATAAGAAATTAGACAAATTTATATAATCCACTTAGTGGTGAGAAGATTATAAATTATGTACTACAAAATACGTTTGTGTGTTTCAAATTTTCAATTATTTTATATATCCACGTAATACTACAAAACGTAGTTGTTCCGGGCGTCGAAAACTGGCCTGTAGAAGAAATACATGCATATTAGGCGCTCTACGTTTCGATGAATTCATTTTTATTTTCTTCTGAAATGAGTTGCAATAGAAATACGCTGCGTCTGTGCGGGCACAGAAGATGAAAATGAACTTACCGAAGTATCCAGCACTCAATAATCTTTCCAAAGATGAACTCCAAACGTGACCGGACAATCGAAACATCTACGTATCAGACCATGTTCTTGGATAACATCCAAGGGAACAAAGTACTATGTAGTGTACATATTGTCATCAAACTTATAGAACGTATGTCTAATTATCTAACGTGAGTTTTCACTATTAGTATATTCCGAGGGTAGATTTATTTGTTTATGGCCGTGATTGTATGTATATCTGTAAAGAGGTTCACGTACGTAATATATAGTTTATAAGATTCACGACTAAGGTTTAATAAAAGAGAGGATGACGTGTTACCCTTAGGTAGTGTAAACCGGTCTTTGTCTCCACTTACGTGCAAGGCCTGATATTAAACTACAGAGAAGTAAGGGCGTAAGTCCGATTTACACTACTTAATGATAACACGTCATCCATTCTTTCATCAAACCTTATTCATGACTAACGTTCATGTTGTATACTATGCCTATATAGAACTAACTTAATAGATATATGTAATTTATTTTATTCTGAAACCAAATTTCTTATTTAACAACGAAATTTGAAGATCTAGTTTTAAAAAATAATCTGTGTACGTGGAAAAAGATGGAAGAAGAAGCCGCAATTTATTTAGAACTATTAAGTAAATAAAAGTTATCTGAGCATCAAAATGCCGTGGGATACCTTTATAAATTAAATTTGAGAAAGATTTCCTCGATTTCGCCAAGAGAACAGGAATCTAACCGGAACCAACAGAAGGAAAAGTTTACAGTTTAATTGAAACAAGACCTACAGAAGATTATATCAACTGATGGTTGTAAGGTTACTCACTATTCAGTTTAAAAGTAGAAATGTAAAAGTACAGAGTATATGTAGAACAATATGTGTGTCGATAATGTATTAAACCGATTATCTTAGAATTAGAGCCTCAGAATATTAAATTCCGTAATTACATTATTACAATCTTGAACAATTAAAAAATATATGTTCAATGATATATTTATAAATAAATGTTTGGTTTGTTAAATAAAAACTGACTATATATGTATATTGTAGAAGAGACTAAACGTGCGGCTAATCAAAAGCCAAAACGTAACAATATTAAACATATTTCATTTACAACTGAAATAATATAAATAATATAAATTATAGAATTTGGAATACACATTTAAAAATCTACCTAATTAATCTATCTAATTAATAGGAGATATGCGTAAAATTAAGTTGAAACAAATTGAACGGTATACAGAAAATGATTAGAGACGAGGAAGGTTTAGTGCGCGCGTAAAGGCAAAATCTAACTCTGACAATGAAATATCATTACGTATAGACAATATAAAGATTGATGAACCAGAACTTCTTGCACGGCAGTTTTGTCGTTACTTCAACTGTATCACGGGTACCTTGATTATAGATAACAATTTGCGCTGTAATTAAAAAATTAATGATGTTAGTTCCATCTTTCCTTATACCGAACAAACGAGGTTGAAGTTCGTAAAGCCATTTTGGGTTTTAAAAAAACGTCATCTATTGGATATAATAGTTTTAATATAATTTTGATAAATCAATGTTTAGATGAGATTATCGCGACGTTAACAACATTAATAAATACATCTTTCGGAGAAGGTATATTTATAGGGCAATTAAAGACTATTGTTATTAAATTATTGCACAAAAAAGATAACAGGAGTTATATACAAAATTACAGACCTGTCCCATTGTTGAGCATTTTTCTAGGATTATTGAAAAGATTGTTTCAAAAAGGTTGGTTCATCTTTTTAAATAAATGCAATATATTAAATCCTAATCAATTCGGCTTTCGGAAAGATTGTAGCACAACATCAGCTATTACATGTTTCCTAGATACACTTCATGAACAAGATAGATTGGTAAGAATGCTGCATGTGTCGGTGTTTTTGTTGATCTAAGCAAAACGTTTGATTTGGTAGACCATTCATTGTTACTTCAAAAGTTGAGCTTCTATGGTGTTAGGGGTGTGGTAGTGGATTGGTTTAAAGGATTTCTAGAGGACCGTAAACTTTATGTTCACATAAGAGGAGTTAAGTCCGAAACTTCTATTGTGGTTAGAGGTGTTCCTCAAGGCAATGTTCTAGGTACACTTCTGTATATAACTTAAGTAAACGATATCCCAGTTAATGATGTTGCAATGTTTGCGGATGATACATCTTTACTAGTAACGACAAAGAGAGAGACAACTTGTAGTCAAGCAACTAAAGAATTGGAAACGTTAAGTACATATATTCTTAATAATTGTCTAGTTTTGAATAGAGAAAAAACGCAATTTATAGACTTTAAAACTATTGAAAATAATAAAAATAATTCGAAATTAATAAAGATTGATAAATTTAGTACCATACAAGTAAATAGGACTAAGTTTTTGTTAATAACCATTGACTACAATTATTGTTTTCATAAACGTACAGATGGATTGTCCAAGAAATTAGCATCAGTTTGTTTTCTATTATACCCATTAAGATATAAAGGTAACAGTTCTGTTAGGAATATATTATTTTGGTCAATTTCACTCACTAATACCTTGCAGCATGTCGATATGGGGACCATCTTCAGAAATAGAATGAGTATTAATAATTCAAAAAAGGCAAAATGAATCATGAAGGGAGTAACAAATAGAGCAAGTTGTAAGGATATTTTTCGAGAAATGCGTATTATGACGCTTCCTTCAATTTATATGCATATCAGCTCTTAGTGTAGGCTAAACAAAATATTGATCGTTTTAAAAAGCTTGCTGAATATCACTCGTACGACACCCGAAATGCTGATCGAATTGGAAATACCGAGCCATAGGCTGCCATTTAAAAAAGCTAGGTATTAGGCTATAAAAGTTCATAATAAAGCGCCAGCGGCCTGTAGATTATTATCATTCACTATTTCTAAAGTAAAAATTAAAGATTTACTAATCTCTGGGAGTTAATTTGTGGTTAATTCTCTGATTGCTCCTTTTTAATATGTGTGTTATACGTAATTACACGTTGTAATATGTTTGAATACAAAATAGTATCTAGCTTGTCCTACACTCTCTAATTGGTCAAAAGAATGTATAGACTTATTATTATTATTATAAAGTGGGTGTATCAATTGTGAACGCTGTGGATGTTCAATGGCATCAATAGATATCAGTAGTCCAAATTAAGTTGCTTGTACTTCACTTGAGGTTTTAAATAACGCAACAAGAAGAAACAAGACTTTTAATATAAAACTAAACTAAATGGCTTGATTTTAACTTGTGGTTTTTAAATGAAACACGAGCAAAAAAACAAGTCAAAGGTTCGAACAGTAATGCTTTATTTCTTAAACTGACCATACATATATACGTTCGGGTTTTGTGTGAGAACTGGCAAGTTGCAAATCATTATGTTTATGGGACGACCTTTCCTGTATTACTAAAGTCATTTCTTAAGGCTAAGGGTGTATGGATGGATTTCCTTAGTGTATTCACATAGCAAGTTATAAATCATAACGTCTGTAAGGCGAACCTCTCCATATTTGTAACGTTACATAACTTCCAGTCTAGCAATTTAAGACGTTTGAAATTTGAAATGAATAAGTAATTTTCAGCAGAAAGCAGAGCAGAAAAGCAGAAAATACCATGTGTCTATAGGCATGACTTATCTGTGTTGTAGCTAAATCGATCTCGTCTCTTATTATGAATTTAGAAAACCCATAATTTGCTTGAATCTTCAGCCGTGACTACGTTTACCATACTCCACATTTAAGCATCACAAATTTATCAATACGTAAACTCTATACTAACAACAATAACAAAATATCTTTTATTATGATATATTTATGTTAGTATACTTGTATTGCCGTACCTACAGGTGCAAAGGAAATAATAATAGAAACAAGAAGAAGAAGAGCCATAGCTAACTTCTATTATCCGTGCACATAGAAATATACAACCACCTATTAGACCATAAATTGTGGTGTGCCAGTATATCAAGTGGTAGTGAATAATGCACATAATACAAATTTGTACAGTTTTTGATTAAAGCATTGGAACTTCTTCTGTATTTGCGGCATCCAGAAGAATATAGTTTCACGTTATTACGTAATAAATATATATGTAAACTGATAGAGGAGAGGATATTTGAAAATTATTACGTATGTACTACGCACTTATATACATAATTGTCTCGAATTTTAGTATACTGGAAACTTTTATTAATTACTGTATTTGATTTTTTGAAACTACTTTATAATTTTACCCTTCAACTTTTTTAACACATTCCCTGTAATTAACTATAGATTAATCCTTTGATTGTGGTTTAAATTTTACGATGTACAGCTGTGTACAAAGTAATAGCAGTGTTAGGTAAAATTAGTTAATTATTGTTTATGAATACGCATACTCATCTATACATTAGTTACTAAGGTTGTTAGAAGATAATGTCCATAAATTTCGAACAAAATGCAGGAATTTACCGTTTAATTTATATAAAGCTGATTTTTCTGTGTGCAAAATAATAGTAGTGTGATCTAATATAGTGTGCTGCTTTGTGTCCACTTATGTGCAAGACGCAACATTAAAATTAAAGGGCGTTATCCGATCTTTTAGAAAAACTTATAATATTAATTATAATAATAATAATATTTATTAATTCATGATATCATTACAGATAATAGAATATGTCAAATACAAATACAAAAAATATATAGATATACAATCCCCATCTTCCACCACCAAACCACAATAATCAATAAAAGCATATAGTAAGATTGAAACAGAAGAAAAGAGAGTAACAAAGAAAAAACATGATACTATTCCAAAAATTCTTGTATACTATAGTAACATTTGTCTATTAAGTATTGCTTAACATTATTCTTAAACGAACCCATTTCTTTAAATTCGTTTGGTAGTTTACTATACAGTTTTCTCCCCAGGTATTGTAGGCCCTTGTCTGTAATATATAAATCACACTTAGGTATATGGAAGTCACCAGTACGACGCGTGTGATGATCGTGTATGCTACTATTAGTAGGATGTGAATATTTATGCTTATGAAAGTAACAGACTGCTTCCAAAATATACAATGCCGGCAGTGTTAAGACTTTCAAAGAAATAAGAGTAGCCCTGCAAGAAACCCTCCGTTCTATGCCACCCAGAATTCTGATGATCTGCTTCTGCGCCACAAAAACCCGTTGTTGCTGAAGAGGAGGAGCCCCACAGCAAAACTCCGTACAGTAATCTGCATTGAATATCAGAGTAGTGCACATTTAGTAGGATATCTCTACTCAAGGTATGCTTGAGGGCTGTGGAAAGGTAAGCTTTGGAATGTAGCACCCCACTAAGATTATTACAGTGACTTTCCTACAACATGTCATCTGGCACTGTCAACCCCAAAAACCTCGCACCATATTCTTGCTTTATAGTTCTACCATTAATATCCACATCGCATTGAATATTTGGTTTTTGTTTTCATTTCATTCAAGCTTAACTTATTCGAGCAGAACCACTTATGCAGTTTATTTAAGTTAGTTAAGTTGCTATTTTTTTCAGTTTTCCAAAGATTGTCAGTGCTAACTAGTACAGTAGTATCCGCGTACATGAAAATGAACACATCCGAGACTAAGTCGTAGATATCATTCGTGTACAAGGTGAATAAGAGAGGGCCAATGACAGATCCCTCAGGTACGACGTGTTAAACGGGTAAACAGGTAGACTTGAATTTTATCTTGGTGCTTATGTACTACATACTGTGTACAGCCATGTAAATAAGATGTTGGATGATGGAAGTAGCTGCGTTTCCCTTAATTCCATAACGATAAAGTTTCTCGATTAATATTGCATGTTGTACAGAATCGAAAGCCTTACTAAAGTCACAGAAGATTGATAGGAGAAAATGTTTTTTATCTATTTCCTCCATAATGATGTTATAGAATAAAATTAGAGCAGTTGTCGTCGATTTATTTTTCCTAAAGCCATCTTGGTTGGCGTGCAGTATTTCATATCTTTCCAAAAACGAATTAACTCTAGTCAAGTAGCAGTACTCAAAGATTTTCCCAACGTTTGATATTAACGAGATGGGTCTATAATTTTGAATATTAGATTTGTTTTCTTTCTTATAGATGGGTACAACTTCTGATGCTTTGAAATACGTAGGAAATAGACCTGTAGCAAATGATACATTGACTAAATGTACTAAGGGTTTTGTCAAGAGATTAGAACATTCTCTGAGTATTTTTGCCGATATATTGTCTGGATCGCAGGTGTCTTTACTTTTCAGATAACGTACTATACCACCCATCTCATTTTCAGTAAATGGAAATACGTACATGGTATGAATATTGTTAGGAATATTAGGTTCAACAAACATATCCGGAATAGTATCCAGCGTCCCAACTGAAGCCTGTTGAAAGGAATAATTATACATTTCTGCAAGGGCCTGAGGATCTGTAGTTGTTACACCATTCTCCTCCAAAATGATGTTTTTATGCACTTCTCCGGGCGATGTAACATTTTTCACCATTTACCACATTTTTTGTTTTGTTCTCGGAACTGTTGATTATATAAGCATCGTACTCCAGTTTAATTTTGTTGATAAGACATTTGTGATATTTGTTTTGTCGTTAGTAGTAGTCCTTTAGTTGTGGATGGTGCTTCTGTAACATAGATAAATCTCTGAGATTTTGACTAGATTTTATTACTTCGTCAGTTATCCAGCCCCTAATGGTAGTACTCTGTGTCTTAGAAACTTTGCAGGTTTTCACTGGGAATGCCATATTGTAATGATTACACAAAGTGTTCATGAGTTATCAACCTTCCGATTAAGTGGAATATCACTGTAAACCCCCTCACATATTTATTTATGTAGATAGTAGTGAAATTTAAGCTTGTTATCTATAAAAACCATCTCTTTCTAATTTCAAGGTTATCTTTCTTGAATGACACTGTCTGCTCATTGTTGGTACTTAGTGTGACTACTCTGTGATCAGACAAATAAGTATCCATACCCATAGAATGCAGTTCCCCGCCGAAGTTAGTAAATATATTATCTATTAAGGTTTTGAATATTTTGGCAACTCTTATAAAGTCAATCACAGTAGATGTTAACCCATAACTCAGTAGCAAATGCGTAAGTTGGTGACATTCCTTGCAATTACTCCGAAAATTTATATCAAAATCACCACACAGAAAATAAAAACACAAAACAACTGAATAATAGCAACCTTCTCGAAAATTTTAGTACCAACATACACATACAAATATAGTTAATAAGTTACTTGCGCCGTCTTTTCAACTTCTTTACAACGTCTAGAAAGTAATGTTTTAGAACCTTGTCGAAATTGGTTATTACTTTTTTATTTTCTATTCTAAGAACAAGATGAGGTCCCTGATATTCAAATGTACAGTAACCGTGGATAAGACAACTTCGTATCCTGATTTAACGAATGTAACGATTCAACGTCTGATACGTGAAGGGGTTCATTGCCATGATTAAACGGAACATTCTTATTAACTCTATAGGGTCCTCAAACCCAGTAAATAAAGCAAGTAGTATTATATTATCCAATTATTGTACTTCTCCAAAAATTGCAGCCATTGGCTGAAAACACAGTTTTTGGCTTTTGTTTTTGTTTATAATTTATTTATTTGGTAATTATGCTAACAGGTAAAACGTAAAACGGCAATAACAGAATTTATATTTTAAATGTGTTCCAGAATTTGATTATAGAAATTCACTAGGGCTGTTGATGTAGATGTTCCCTTACGAAAACCATTATGATATTGCGTTATAATAGGAAATCTGTTTATGAAATCGCTTTATCTACATATGTATAACACAATATTCCAAAACTTCAGAGATTGTAGGTATTAAAGTTTTGTATGACGGTGAAGCCTTCTTTTCGTAAGTGAAATTTTGTGCAATTTTAACGAAAAATTTCGATTTACAGAAGGTTCGGTCTATAACTAAAAATCAAGAGTGCACAGATGAGGAAAAGGAATACCTACTTTTAATCGAGGAGCCACTGCCGGTACTAGCTTTTTAAAAACTCTAATAATCACAGTTTGTTCATCCCCACTGGTATCCGATAAATTTGAGGCAAAGTCGCATGCTTTAGATACCCAATGTTATATGTATGCTCGCAGATTTACATCAGATACACTTAAATCACCTTTGATTCTTTTTGATTATTAAGTCACAGAAGTCGCATAATTTTCTTTTTCCTTAACTCCCAAACTATCATCGGAATCATACGCAACGATGAATACCTAATATATGTATATTCATTAATCAAAATTTAACTGCTTAATTCTAAAACTACAAGCGATGCATGACATATTACATATGTCGATTTCCCCTGGAAGGTTATTAAATGTGATCGCGAGGTTTAAGGGACTGGTATATCCATAGTTGGCTCTGTAAAACCCTTGCTGCAGAAAGTCTGAACTTCTGTGCGTTGGTGCACTTTCACTGCAAAAATCATTGTTTCACTACAGCCGTGTAATTAGGAATCCACGTTCATCAGCCGTTACATATTGATGAATAATATGCGGTAGATTGCGTTTTAACTTACAATTAGATAAACGCTCGTTTTGATAGATAAACTAAATTAATTCACATTTAGCCCATATCAAGCAAATGCGGTACTCATATTGCTCTTAATTCTTTCATCTGTACATATTTGCGTGTTTCTTTACACACCCGCTCGATTGAGACATGTATGATATTAACTACCTAGGCACTTTCAATCGGCGATCGCTCATCACCATGTCATGAATTTGATTAATCAGTTCTGGAGTAGTCACTATAAATTACGATCAGAGAGTTTGGTGTCCTCCAACCGTTCATATATATGAAATCGCACTGATGAGCGGTATAACCGCGAAACGCCTCTGCGAATGGTAAGAATAGTTTTCTAATTATATGTTTTCGAATTATATATATATATATATTTGTATATGATGAAAATGGGTCTTGACTGATGATATACGTGTAAGAAAAATATTCGGAGTACACAGTCAATATAATATTTATTTAAAAATCCATATCGACATACTTTTCGGTGTTCGATTTACCCCTTTTTAGTGTCGGTCAAACTCCGATGCGTGGGGACATTAAACCCATCACTGCAACCATGCTGCTACTGGACATTCCCCATAAGGTTCATTAATGATAACATTTTTTTCCCTTAGCAAACATCCAATTAAAATTCCCAAATTACTTTACGTAAATTTAGTCTCGTTTAAAAAAAATTACTGTGTACTCCGAATATTTTTCCTACATATATATATATATATATATATATTATATATGTAGGAAAAATATAATAATAATAATAATAATATTATATATATATTATATATATGTATGTATGTATATAATCCAAATCCTCATCAACTAACTGGTGTAGGGGATATGATTCTTTTCACTTCGCTCCATGATTTTCTTCATTTTTCTGGTACTCTAGCTCTTATGCTATCTTAAACTTCTTTAGGTCTTTCTGTTGTTCGTTTGCCTTGTGCTTCTCAAACTTTAGAGAGATATCTCCTCTCTGATGCTAGTATTTTATTTCTCTGGCGCCGAGTCAACACCAATGACTCGCCGCCGTATATTAGGATTGGTCCGTATGTAACTGTAAATACTTTATCTTAGTTTATTTTGTCACTTCTCTTTTTTGCTATGAATCCTTCCCTTGGGGTCTGGTATACTTTATTAGCCTTATGCATTCTCTTGGTTATTTCAGTTTCATGTTTCCCTGTCAACGTGTCTACCTATCCAATTTCTATACTATCAATTCGAATACATGTTTTCTTGTTTTTTCATTATCATAACTTTATTTTTCTCTTTATTCATCTTCATACCATATTTATTCGGAATTTTCTTCCAAGCTGTCAGATGTGTGCCTTGTTATTTTTTATTAGTATTGCTGCGTCATCTGCGAAAGCGCATTCAGTTGTGTACATTTTTATCAAGTTTTTATATTTTATATATGTATAGTAGTTTTATACATAACACCTAACATAAAACCGCACTTTATGAAAAATCCTTCTCATTTCAAATCTATATATTGTACAACAGTTTACCTGTTGAAGTTTCGTGTAGTACCTCATTTAGTAGCAGTTTGAGGGAATATCTGAGAGATGGGCGGGGTTCTGGTGCACGCAAGTAGTTCCTCATTTTGGTTTACACTTTTTAGACAGGAATGCTATTTACTTTTCTTTAAAAAATGTTAAATATTTTGTGGCTTGAATTGGTATGAATTAGTAGTAGCGCTTTTCCTTTCTTTTATTTTTTTATTTTGCCTCTATTTGCATCATCGAAATCTTTTAGATTTAGGCAGTGTATGTGTGTATATGTGTATATGTATATGCATATATTTGGGTGTGCATATATGTATTCTAATATATCAAGGTTGAGTTGCAAAGCAGCATTAGCTGAACTTCGCCTTGAGATTGCGACCTTCACTCTCTCGTGTGTACATGTATCTATATTTTGTAATAGTTGATGCACTAAAGACATTATTATTATTATTATTATTATATTTTCTTTGGCTTCCTTTATGACTGCTAAGATTCCCTCCTTGTATCATCTCTTCGCTTATTACAAAGATATCTGACTTGATATTGTTGCTGATCACAAAGTTTCTATTTTCAATATAAGGATGGAAACTACCTAACTAACACATCTGTCTTTTTTTTTCTATTATTTGCTTCTATAATTTCATAACTGTGGTGAGGAGCGTGTTTCATTGTCACAGTTTTTATTATCCCTGTTCTTAAAGATTGATACAATCAGTCCTATTTTTCAATTTACTGGTTAGTTTCTCTTGCCAGACGATCTTGAGAATTTGTTGTTTATAGTCCTTTTCGTGTTACAGCTTTGTCAATTCTGTTGTTATTCTCCCTAACGCTTTTTTCAATTTTGTCACACAGCTATAATCCTCATGTCTTCTATATTATGTTCGCTCTGCCTACTTATCATTCTCTTTTCATATTTGTTTTCCTACTCTTGTTCAATTTTGTTGTCAAAATTTTGTAATTTCTAATAAATTTCTTGCAGTACTCTATCTGTAGTTCCATTCATTAGAATTTTTTATCGTTCCTACTTAATTCTTGCTACTTCTCGTTTCCTTTACAAGTTTAAAGAATCACTCTTAGTCCTGCGCTATTTCTTTTGAGCTTTTCACCAAACTTTATACATGATTATTGTGTTGCTATTATTATCATATCTGTCACATTTTTCTTTGTTGTTTATATTATTCGTAATTACTTTCTGTTTTATTACTTAGTTACCCTTTCCATTGTTTCTTTTTTCTTCTGGTTTTAATCTGGGCTTTTATTTCTTTGGTTTACTATGCTGCGGATGCATGTGACAAACAAACGTGTATAAAAATATTTCCGTAATCAAATTAAAATTTTTGAGGTTACCGGTAACGAATAATTAAATAGACCTACTACAGAAGTAGTGCCAGATTAGTATAACGGCGTTGTAAGTAAACTTTAGATTAAGATTAGAATAAGCACGAAAAAGAGGTGTTTTACACTGAAAAGAATCTCGGTTCCGAAGAGACAATTTGGGCGTTCTTACCGCGGTGCAAATAAGCTGTGGGAAAAATGATAAGGAAACAGGCTCGGGTTTGGCAATAATTGAATTGAAAAAAAACGAAAGTATAAAATGTGAAATGATATAAAAAAATTATGGAGAACTTGCAAATACTATCTCAGGAAAAAAGAAATTAGAGTAGAAAATAAAGTGTACATGAAAAGTATGAAAACAGTAAGAGTGAAAAATAAAAAATAAAACAAAAAAAACTAAAAAAAGAGATAGAATCGACCAACGAAAGAATGGAAGTGCTAGAGAATGCAGGAACTTAATGACGCAAGAACTATAAAACCCGAAGAACCAAAATAATTTTCAATTTATAGAAAACAAGCTAGGCATGCAAGTAAAAGTAAAGGCCAAGAAACAACTAGGAAATATAACTCGTCTGATAGAATTAGATTGCGGAAGTGAAGAAGATAAGGTGCTGGAAAACAAAAGTGAACGAAGAAGTATAAAAGAGAAAATATTATATATTATATATTCAAAGTTGAAAGAGAATTACAAGGAAACATGAGAAAGGAAACCAGAAAAGGACGGAAAATCAAGAAGATTGTCAATGTAGGATACAACAAACTAATGCATAGTAGAAGATACGGAACGGAAATGGAATAAAGAAAAAAACGAGGCAACTCTGTACAAAGATAGAGCCACATTTGTCTCTATTTAGAGACTATTCAAAACACTGAGTAAACAACCGGACAGAGAGAAATAATTAGATAATGGAACTATGGAACTATACAGCGAAGTCGGTGAGAAACAGCGGATAGTTGCAGAGATAGGATGCATATTGCGCGCCAATATTAGGTCTCTAAGACGAAAATGGGAACCAATGCCAGGAAAAGCTAGTAGAACTTAAATCATCATACGATCATACGAAAACAGTAATTGTAGTACAGAGTCCAAATGATGACGTACGAGCAAAATTGAAAGATAATTTCTGGGAGCGGTTAAACATGATCCAACAATATGCAAATATATATGTATTAGTGACCTCTCACCGGACGAGTGAAGCAAAGAGATCAGACCTGCATAAAAGTAAGAGGAAAACCTGAAGAGAATGTAAGAAATAATAATATTAAATGTATATATATATATATATATATATTTCGTGACCTTTTATACTTATCTTATATGATAGATCTCTACCACTAATAGGTCAATAAAACAAGGCTGGTTTGAACGATAGTTATATTTTCAGAACGTTTACAAACGTTTTCGGAACACCTTCGTCAGTGAAAATATAACTAGATAAATATATAAACAAACTTTTGTTTTTTATTTGGGACTATCAACAAAATAACTAATGACTAGGATTTCTTGATATAGAGGATGTGTAACCAACTTATATATATATATATATATATAAATTATAAAAACTAAATTAATGTGTAAACATACATGCAAATTAAGTAAAACCTTATATCAAAAAATCTTTGTCGAAACCTTAACAATTCTGTTCAAGGACTAGGGAAAACCAAATTTAAAAACCTAGCCAAAGGTTTCCTTCTTAAGAAATGCAAATGTCATTTTAACAAATTGCTATATACATTACTTAAATTTTGAATATCGGTCCTGAAATTAATAGTTTTAGTGTCTTTCTGTATATTTATCATTTCATATATTAGTCTTTTTATAATTATTCTCTGTTTTTAATATAATTGTGTTTTCAAAATCAAAGTAATGCCCAAGATCTTTGTAATGCTTTGTTACAGCGGTCATTGCACCGAAATCATTATTTAAAGAATACTTATGGCTATACAACCTTTTCTTTAAATATTGTTTCGTCTGACCGATGTAACAACCATCACAGTCTTTACAGTTTATTTTATAAACTACATTACTCTGATTTTGTTTAATTATTTTAGATTTAGTATTAGTAGAAAGAGATCTGTTACTATAATTTGGAATAAAAGTAATGTTTATATTGTTTTTATTAAATTCTTTTTTACTTTTTCGCTTAAACCTTTTTTATAAGGAATAGCGTTATAACATTTATTGTTACTATTTTTAATTCCTCTATTATATAATTTGTTAATTCTATTTTTTATTATTTTTTCATAAAAACTATTTGGATAATTATTTTTATCTAAGATTTCTTTAACTTTGTTTAAATTCTTTTCCCTAAATTCAGGATTAGCTAATCTAACCGCTTGATCAACCAAACTGGTAACTACATTAATTTTATGTAATTTTGATGTTTCTGAAAAATAATTTAAATGTCTTCCTGTATTGGTAGACTTTATATGTCAATTTGTTTTCACAATGCCGTTATTATGCATGACTGCCACGTTCAGGAAATTCAATGAGTTATTAGATTCTCTCTCATATGTAAATTTTAATCTATTATGATAACTATTAAATGAATCTAATATCTCATCAATACTATCCTTTCTTACGGAACAAAAACAGTCATCCACATAACGTCTGTAAAAACTTACACTAGAATTTAGTTTTGCCAAACAAGTTTGCTCTAGGTCCTCCATTACCAGGTTTGCGATAACTGCTGATAATGGAGAACCCATTGCAGTACCGAAAATTTGTTTATAAATTTTATTTTGATATGTAAAATAAGTAGAATTTAAACAAAGTTTCGAAGCTGCAATGAATTCCTCCTTTGGAAGATCTGTAAAATCTTTTATGGAAGATAAATGAATGTTATATTACAATTAAAATGTTAGAGAATGACATTTCTAATGTTAGAAATGTCATTCAAATGTCGTTACAGGATTCGGATGAATTTTTAATGTAGCTAACATAAACTATGAAAGAACTTTTAATAAAATAAAACAAAACAATATTAATAAATTTAACCACTTAATAAAAAATGCAGGGGTTGATTACCCAATTTTACAAGAAGATTGGATAATCAACCTAACTGATAAAGAGATTTGTCAAAATGTTAAATTAATTTTAAGTCTAGGTCCTAAGTTTTCTATAGATTTTAATGTCATACCGATAGATGATTTTATTTGTAATATAGAAAATATCGTTCAAAATTATGAGGAGAACTTAGAACCTAACTTACGATATAGGTTGGTTAACATTTTGACAAATTACAAAAATAAAGAAAACAATAAAAATAATAATAGTAACAATAATATCTTACAAAAGGTTTTAATGAAACAAAAAAATTTTTGAAATCTAATAAAGATATTATAATAACTAAATCAGATAAAGGAGAAAAAACATAATTATGAATAAGATTGATTACGAAGCCAAAATGAATTCGTTATTGGAAGATAATCAAACTTATTCGGTATTATTATCAGACCCAACAAATAAATTACAAAATGAAATAAATAAACTAATAAATAGTTGGTTTTTAAAAAATATATTTCTAAAGATTTAAGTAACCATTTAAAAATTCTAAATTCTATATCTCCAAGAATATACGGTATTCCTAAAATACATAAAGATAATATTCCTTTACGTCCAATCGTAAATTGCATTAATTCCCCCACTTACAATCTTTCCAAATTTTTATCTAAAATTTTAAGCAATATTGTAGGTAAAACTACATATAATGTGAAAAATTCATGGGAATTTGTAGATTCGGTAAGAAATCAAACAATTCCTAATAATTATGAATTAATCAGTTTAGATGTTGTTTCTTTATTTACTAATATTCCTGTGGATTTAGCACTAAAAATTTTAGATAAAAAATGGAATTCCATAAAAGATTTTACAGATCTTCCAAAGGAGGAATTCATTGCAGCTTCGAAACTTTGTTTAAATTCTACTTATTTTACATATCAAAATAAAATTTATAAACAAATTTTCGGTACTGCAATGGGTTCTCCATTATCAGCAGTTATCGCAAACCTGGTAATGGAGGACCTAGAGCAAACTTGTTTGGCAAAACTAAATTCTAGTGTAAGTTTTTACAGACGTTATGTGGATGACTGTTTTTGTTCCGTAAGAAAGGATAGTATTGATGAGATATTAGATTCATTTAATAGTTATCATAATAGATTAAAATTTACATATGAGAGAGAATCTAATAACTCATTGAATTTCCTGAACGTGACAGTCATGCATAATAACGGCATTGTGAAAACAAATTGGCATATAAAGTCTACCAATACAGGAAGACATTTAAATTATTTTTCAGAAACATCAAAATTACATAAAATTAATGTAGTTACCGGTTTAGTTGATCAAGCGGTTAGATTAGCTAATCCTGAATTTAGGGAAAAGAATTTAAACAAAGTTAAAGAAATGTTAGATAAAAATAATTATCCAAATAGTTTTTATGAAAAAATAATAAAAAAATAGAATTAACAAATTATATAATAGAGGAATTAAAAATAATAACAATAAATGTTATAACGCTATTCCTTATAAAAAGGTTTAAGTGAAAAAGTAAAAAAGAATTTAATAAAAACAATATAAACATTACTTTTCCAAATTATAGTAACAGATCTCTTTTTACTAATACTAAATCTAAAATAATTAAACAAAATCAGAGTAATGTAGTTTATAAAATAAACTGTAAAGACTGTGATGGTTGTTACATCGGTCAGACGAAACAATATTTAAAGAAAAGGTTGTATAGCCATAAGTATTCTTTAAATAATGATTTCGGTGCAATGACCGCTGTAACAAAGCATTACAAAGATCTTGGGCATTACTTTGATTTTGAAAACACAATTATATTAAAAACAGAGAATAATTATAAAAAAAGACTAATATATGAAATGATAAATATACAGAAAGACACTAAAACTATTAATTTCAGGACCGATATTCAAAATTTAAGTAATGTATATAGCAATTTGTTAAAATGACATTTGCATTTCTTAAGAAGGAAACCTTTGGCTAGGTTTTTAAATTTGGTTTTCCCTAGTCCTTGAACAGAATTGTTAAGGTTTCGACAAACATTTTTTGATATAAGGCTTTACTTAATTTGCATGTATGTTTACACATTAATTTAGTTTTTATAATTTATATATATATATAAAAGTTGGTTACACATCCTCTATATCAAGAAATCCTAGTCATTAGTTATTTTGTTAATAGTCCCAAATAAAAAACAAAAGTTTGTTTATATATTTATCTAGTTATATTTTCACTGACGAAGGTGTTCCGAAAACGTTTGTAAACGTTCTGAAAATATAACTATCGTTCAAACCAGCCTTGTTTTATTGACCTATTAGTGGTAGAGATCTATCATATAAGAAATAATAATGTAAGAGATTACTGGACTATTGTGAGATGTGGAACATGATTGTGACAACAGATTCGAAAGAAGAACAGTATTCGATACCATTAAGTCCTATAGATTGACAAATGAGGAAATAATTGATCGAATAAGTAAACACAGCACTAGAAGCTGTAACAGGAAATTACAACGGGAAAACAGTTGAAGAGGTATCAAATATATTTAAAAACACAGTTTTGAAAACGGGTTGAATAATGTGGGTTTTGTAAAACTAATGACTACATAAAGCAAACTGCTTATAACCATTTTGAAGGGTTCTAAACCACTTTACAAACCATTAATTTCTTTAATGATTTTTCCATGTAAATAATATTTGGTCAAAATATAAAATTACCTTTGTTTTTGATGCTTACGCAATAATTTGAACTTGTACCCTCTAACCGTTGCTATCTGACAGATTCACATCAAGTGTTGGGAGTAGGCTGAATTCATTGTTTCAGGCAAACACTGATGCATTTGAAAAGAAGAGAATTTAGAAAAATTGTTTATTTATTTCTTACTTACTTGTTCGTTTACTGTTATTGTTATTTGTTGAATTAGGTGAGGCAGATAGATCATAAGCATTGTTAAAGTTCTTCATCATGTGAAAATGTGGTGATTTAATACACATTTGTGCTAGGAACAACTATAGTAAACATAAAGTGAATAGATGGTCGCCTATGGCGGGAGTAAACATTGAAATCAACCTTTGCAAGCAAGTCTATAATTAGTCTAACCAAAAAATGGCAGTGTGGTTACTGCGACGTAAAGCTGACGATTGAAAATTTATGTCCGCTAACAAGACAGTATGTATTCAAATATTTTCGGAAAGTTAGATAGTATGCTAGGTCTATAGTTCACAACGTCTGAACTGTTTCCTTTCTTAAAACTAACTTTCCAACCATTCGGAAAATTTGAAAACTAAATTAAGAAGTATGTACTTACAGTACAGCATCAGTCACGCACCAGAAAACCACAAATACAATCGCGGTCAGCAATCTAGTCCATCCATACGAGATTAAACCAATAACGAATCAAGGGTAATTGGCAAATAGCGTAATAGCTACAGATGCACATGGTTGGAAAATTATGGAAAACTCTGGAAAACTTAGTAGTAAATACGTTGACTATAATTTCAGGGTCCGTCAACTAATCTTGTTCATAATGCATTTGTCCAGAAATCCAGATATTGTTTTTATTTATATACAATATTTTTGGAACGCTAAGTACGACTCCCTTCTTAATTTAACCTGAGTCGATTTCCATCTTTTAAAATAGAATTCTTCAATGTAAACAAATTATATAGAGCCAATTACTGTAAGTACCCAACCGTCTAGTAAAGATTTCACTGCCGCATAGAATGCACTAACGGCAAGATCAACGTTTCCGAACTCTATCAAAATTATGGTGACGCTGTCACTCTTCCGAATTTTATTATTCAATGGTAACTTATCAATTACAACTTATTATTGAATAATAACATTTGGAGGAGTGACAGCGTTAGTTCGATTTACGCTACTTAATGATAACACGTCATCCCCCCTTTTAAGAAACGCTAATCATAATATAGCAACATCAAATAACGACGTAAGGAGGGGAAATAGATAGACGATACACTTGTCACACATTCTAGTACTTTAGTCTTTGCAACTAACGAACATAGAAAACTAACATTTGAAACAAGCTATTTGCTTTGTGGAACATTCAACGTAAGGAATATTTTCAGATAAACATAATACATGCTTTCTAAACGCTTCTGTTAACAACGTTCGCTGTATAACAAGCATGCCTGAGTTGCGATTGAATGGCACTTGATGTGGGGTTTTCATGTGTAGTTCAAACGGTGTAAAAACAGAACTAGTAAATGAAGAAACCAGAAATACTTATTTTAATATGAAGAAAATACACTTTAACCGCATTTTCAGTTTTGGTAAATACAGAGATCTTTACCAGAAGTGCAAGCCTAATATGCTCAACTTTTTCAATCTACACAAAGAACTCATTGTTCCTTCGGCTTAGTATTTGAGTATACGTTTAAGCAAATAGAAAGACAGTCGTCCTCACCTTCAACGTTATCTTAATCGTCTGCTTTCACCTCTTTCCGTTTTATTTATTTTTGGTTCCGATATTGTACACCCGAAACGATTTGTTCTTAGCTGTTCTACTCGGTTACTTCTTTCTACTTTCAATACCGATTTTTTTCTGGTACATTGGTTAGAATAGCATCATGACAGTTCCGATGTTTTTAATGTTTCGCTTGTTTCCTTTTGGACACTTTTGGATAAATTACATACGGAATTATTAATCCACTTGGACTTGCCTCGAATAAGTGAGAACTATCTCTAATATTCTCTTCTGAAATTCCTCGGTACTTTTTTTTTCTTCATGACCGCTGAAATTTTATCCCCCGTTTTTGCGGCATCAGGGTTTAGAGCTTAGGTTACAAAATCGGATGGAAATTCATCAGCTCTATTAACCCGGCGTCATGAGGATGGGTCAAAATTACCCGCCACTTTTTTTAATTGCTTGTGGTTTTATGACTGCACGTACGACGATGCCGCTCTTCTCAGTAGCTGGAGCAGTTATGGCGAATTTTGCACGTCCATTTCGAACGTTGTCTATCATCAACCGTACAAGAATAGTCCTTCTTTTGACATACATCTATAATATTGCCCATTTTCTCTTACATTAACCATTTCTCGGTACCCGCCTACTATGAAATAAAATAATTTTAAGTCTTTATATCAGCGAACTCTAATTCTATTCATAACTAACTAATATTCGAAACTGAAACAAAATATTTTAGATCGAATACAATTATCTCTTTGCCCGGAATCAGTAATGTATAATTTCTATATTCAAACTTTACAGTTTGGTGTATAGTGTATTCAAATTGATGCAATTAACAGCTACTACATATTTACGATGTTGGGTTGTACATCATTAATTTAACTTGCGCATAATGGGGTCTCAGTTTCTTTCTGTGAAACAACACCGAACAATAGATTTGAAACTTACAAAAAAAATAAGGTATATCAATTGGTATAAAATTTCAATTACACATGCTAATAAAAATAGTGGCCCTAATGTTAATTCATCCAAAATTGTTTCACCTACAAGCGTAGATTTCTTTAACTATATTTTTCAAGTATCCGCTAGTAGTGAGGGAAATTTCTCACCTACTAATCTTGCTCACTGTATAAAAATTACGGTAAGATTGTATAACATATTACTAATTCAAATATGACCAGTAATCACTTTTCTCGATTTAGAATCATTTGGACGCTTTTATTTGGTTTTATATACCTTTCGCTGAGCACCTAGCATTTGTATTTTCCCTGAAAAGGTTTGTGAAGCTTTACTGCTTTCCAGCGATCATTTCTGCTTTCCAGGGATCATTTCTGCGCGGACTTTTTACAATGCGGAAAGATACCCGCATTGTCGGATTTACTTTGGAAATCTTCATCTTTTACTTGACGGCTAACTTTGCTGCATGTTTTATTCCATGAACGAAATTCTGTCTTTTGCAGGGAAAAATTTTCTTATTTTATATAGGTTTTTGGTTATTACGTTGATATTTGATACAAAAGAATTGCTAACTGAGTTAGTAATAAAAAGGAGTGATGCAATGACTTTTCCAATTTAAATAGTATATGCAGCTTTATTAGCACGATATCTCTATATTATAACACTCAAACCTTCGACTTGTGTTTCTGTCACCTTGGACAGGCATTTAACAAACTATAACTACACAGTTTCTTTATTTCTTGCATGAATATACATGTATTGTAGTGATATCTACAATCACAGTGAAAAATACAGCTATTGGCGTTGTTATTTTGAAATTCTCTTCTTTATATCTTTTGAACAAGAACTGTGCAATTATTTTAAATACAATGAAGGAAAAGAATTTATATATTAAGAAACCGAACTATTCAAATTGAATTTACAGAGCACAGTGTGAGTATTTGTATTTATTTTTATAATTTTTAGATATAAAGGTTATGTGTATTATTAAATGGGAAACGTACGGTTTACGTTCTTTAGTTAATATAATTGTATTTCTAGTGTAGAAAAGCTTACATATAATAGCTGGAGGAAGTTTATCACGGAGCTGAATGCATATTTTGGACGTCCCTTATAAAAGGTATTTCCCTAGAAGAATACATCTTTAATATTGTAAAAACCCTAAATTTCGAATTTTACCTTGCAAAATCCACCCAAATTGGCTTTATACCTTCAAAATGAAATTAGTGTCTTCTTCTAATGTGGCGTCTATAGTAAAGTAAATCCGCGTCTGCAACAATAGTGTGGCAGTATTTAGGTAAACAACAAACATTAGCGTCTAAATTTTATAACTGCTAAACCGATTTCCGTAAGCCCCTAGAAGTTTATTCAACTCTCAGCCAGTTTTATCAGTGAATTATCGCATTAATTCTTCTTCTTCTTACAGTCCAGACTATCCTGTTTTCCCATATCCGGTGTCTGTTTTTGTTCAACAAGAACGATTAAGGTTAGGTATACCAGTTAAGATGGAAAAATTTAATAACAGAATAAACTTTCTTCGGTTAACTTATAGGAGCCTAATCTTATAATAAAAGTCAGGTATTTTGCATCGCATATATTTCCTGTAGCAACTTGCCTGGAAAAATGTACATTTTAATTTACTATTCCGTCAGTTGATATATTCACTATATTTTATTCTAGTTAATTTCAAATTCGATATTGTTATCTATAGTATGTTAGAAACCATTCGTATTTAGAAACTATAGAATTTTTCATTTCTTGATGCTATAAAAGTAATTTTAAGAATAAATACGGTAAGTTGATCTTTGAATATTTACTTGTTTGTACAATAATTAGAAAAGTAATTAGATTAGATTTGTTTCAAAGTAATATACAAAGAGGAATTTGGCCCGAAATTTGATACACAGAAACACGGTATAAGTAAGAATATAAGCCCTGAGATTAAAAAGTTAAGAATTCAATTTCTAATTAAAGTATTCATAAAAAGATTGTAGAAATCACCACAGTATATAATAAATATTTAGATAAAACTAGCATATGTCTTACTGGGAACCCCGCGTATAAAATTATATATTATTTGTCACAACTAGAAATAAATAACTGGAAATCCACTTTATTACTGACCGAAGCAATTTATAAGAGTTGTTCTTGTTTATAAATAGATTATATCCCACCATTCAAGTTTTCAAACACTTTTCTAAATAAATACTACAGTTTGTGTTAATTGCATTAAAAAAATTTAAAGTGATTCTAAAATGTTCTCTTTTCAAAAGAATACGGAGAGATAATAAATATAGATAAATCTGTAGAATTGTTCAAGATATTTACTATAACATTTACTTTCAGCGCTGCTTCAGCTGAGAGGAACACATCAAAGATGTACGCACCTGTGAATAGTTTCGCACGCATTCGTATCTGGAAATTAGCATGTTCAAAGACTTCCGCACTGCGGAAACAGTCCTGAACAGGAATGGAGACAACTCCAGTGAAATAAAGTTTTACTTGGGAGTGGATATTTTCCGTGAATTTAATTAATGTATCAAGCACGCTAACACTAGGAACAGTTACGAATAAAGGATAATAAAGAGAAACAATGCATAAAGGTAGGATATAATCGTCACAACGGAAAGCATTTGTTACACTGAAAATTTTATCCCACCTAAATAATAGATTATATATAATTTAATATAGCAAGTGGGTTGTGGAAGCAAATCCTACTGATAAGATTAGCTCATCATCTCTAATCTTACTAAAATTACTCATACTACATATAAAAACATCTTTTCTTAAAAGAAATATGTACATTTATTTAAATACATTTTTTTAAATCTTAGAGTCTTCCTTTAAGAATACTTTGCTTGAATATAAAGTATGTATTGATTTATAATGAAATAAGGATGTATTTAAATTATATGTTCAAATTGATAATTATTTCTTTGAATCAAAAATTAAAACGCTTATTGCAAATTCTTAGTTGTATTAAAATAAAGGTATCGAAACTGTTAACTTAAACATAGCAGTATGATCACTATCCACGTAAATGCTTTATACGTAAGCTTAATTTTAAAGTTATATTGAAATAAAATATAGCTTGTTTTTAATTCAAAAATAGGCAGAACAAAAAAATTTCCTTCAAATAAATCATAAAATTGTTATAATGCATAGAGTAATAGTAAATTCAAACACAACCAATATTTCTGGTAATATTTTGATTTGTTTGGTGGCAGACGTATGATACATTTTATTTAAATATATGATTAGTTCAGGCGTACGTTGAACTTACCATTTGCTTCATACACACTTTATATGCGTAATTTAAAGATTCGTTTTTATGTGTGTGAACAGTGGATGTATTAAAATACCGTTTTATTCTGTAGTAAATAAAATAGATTCAATTATTTACTAGCAAAAACGATTCACCTCTGTTAGTAATTATGTTCACAGCTTGCAATGTACTACATCTGTACATCAGTTGTGCCTTTTGGTAAAGGTGGTAGTGTTTTTCTACGAGCCCTACAAATATTTTATTTAATTACATAGATCAACTTCATTTATTGTCAGTTCCTCGATATTGTGATTTTAAACAACACTCTGAAATATTTTACATCGTTTTGTATAAATGTTTTCGTTAGCTTTACGTTTTGCTGCAGAAGTGATTACTTCTCTTTGTAATTTGATAACACCTTCCAGATGATTGTGATTGAATTTTTCCGTTGCATATTAGCACGGTCCGTTAAACTTGCTTCATAAGGATACTAGAAAAAGGTATATTTTCAAGATAGCATAAAACTTCTAGCGGCCGCCAAAGAAAAAGGTTGCTCATACCTGTTCTAAAGTACAAATTCTTGCAGTGCACTTACGGTTAGTACACCGCCACTTAACTTCTAGTATAAGTACTGTAGTGTGTAGTACTAAATAGTAGAAATTTTCAATGTTCACCGGTTATTTTGCCAACCAATGTAATAAAAAAAACTGACAAGTCGATCGGTATTTGGTAAGCCAACTGATTGAAATTTGCAAACCATGCGCAACAAGTACAATTGAAGGATAGCATTATAACTACCTCTGATAGGTTACTGAATAGTTTTTAGTTTGTAAGTCATTTATAGCCCCTTTAAAGAATAATCATTCGAATTATTCATTCCATCTGCAAATTTAGACAGTGCAGTTAATGGGTAGCATTAAGGCAAGATTAAAATAACCGAGTGCAATTGATGGATACGCTAAGCTGATCCTACTTAAGCGAGTGCAATTGATGATTGCTGGAGCCCGCGATCCACAAAAAGGCCCCAGCGAAGGAGCGAATCACGAGAAACAAAGTTATCCAGGTGCTCCAGAGGAAACGGTCGTCGGTTGGAGAAGAAACAATTAATTATTTAATTACGAGTTTTCCACCACCTGAAAGATAAAGGATATCAAACTTTACACTATTTTTCTCAATACTCCTTTTTTAAACATAATTTCCTATATGTTAACGTAGTTTGCAATAGCTCTTTAATTATTATTAATTTATTTTAATGAAATTTATCAATTCCTTAGTCATATTTATTACATACGAACTATATATTTTTTGTATCTTTTTGAAGACAATAACGTTTAAATTTCTTAAATTGGATAGGAAACAGGTAATTAAAAAGCTTAAACAGGATAACACAGAAACTTTTAATACTATAACAAAACAATAGAAGTGAAGTAATATCACAAAACAAGAAATCATCGGTGCTTGTTGCGTCGCAAGTAAAGATATTTCGTTAAAACATCAACCGATGTACAGTTACGTTTGCGGTACTTTTGGGTTAGCTTATACCTACTCCAACGAGCATACAACCCCGGGAAGACAGAAATATTTGCTATTTCTCCCACTTAAATATTCTACATACTTTTACGCAGCAGATTTGAACGAACACTCAATGTATTAACACTTCAGAAATACTTGTCCATTGTAAATATTGTATATATAAATCTTGTTTACGATTAAATATTTTAAAACAAGACAAACGAAATTATTCACACAATATTAAGTTGGCGTGTGAAAGTGTGTGAACTGATTTACTTCATTCAGGCACAACAGTGCTAGAAATAAAAATTCAGGTTCTGCGCAAAACCGATTGCTATTTTAATTTGATTGCAACCATAAAAAAGAACAATACAAATAACGAAAACTAAAGCCTAGCAAGAACAAGTGATCAGGAGAAACAATTGCAAAAAATACTAAATGAAGCTAAGAAAATATACACATCAATATCAACAATACTGGTAGTGGTAATAAAGAAAAAAGACTGTGCAATAAATAAAAGAATAGCACCGTCTTAGTTGTTATAATCTGTATTAGTAGGGGAATCGTAACACGTTCACATCAAATGTCGGTAGTCAACCAACTCTTTATTATGTTTCGTACTGTAAACCTGCAGTAACTGTTACATGTACTGCCAACTTACAATTACTGCAACATTAGTAATTACATAAATTATTAGAGGCAGCATTTCCAATAGAAATTCTTAAAACAGAGAAGAAAATACGTAGCAAGAATCGATAAATATTTGTTGGTGTGTGAAGTCCTTTACTGAAGACAAGGTCCCAGCTGCAAACATCGAATTTCTAACAATACTCAATGGAGTTATAAAGAGTAGAGCCCCAGAAATGAATAAAAATGATATACGGTGAATAAAAGCAATAGAAAAACCAACATTGGAAAATGTCAATACCTAACGATTAAGATTAAGTTGTAAGTAAGTTTATAAATAAATATACGATTCTTATAACAAAAAAAAACGTGAAATCATTTAGTTTACTCGTAGTTGTTTATAAATTTGTAACAATACATGAGATGAAGCAGTAATCAATCACTTAGGACCTCAGAAGATCTAGAAAATGTTTTAACAAAATTTAAGCTTATGTTAAGTAAAACAATGGGTTTACATACACACATTCTCTCGGTCTTCACCTCCTAGATAATTGCAATTTCTTTCTGCCGAAAGGTGTAGGGTTAAAATGGAGTTAAGTTTTGAGGCCTTGTTATTTCTGGATATTATTCTCCTTCCATTTTACATTTTCTACTTCTAGTGTTTTCTTATTTACTCAGTTGTTCTCGGGTGTCCCCTTTCCTATTTCCAATCTCTTTTGCTTTCCTTATTTTATTAGCCAATCCTTCTTCTTCAAAACCATCGCAGTTGTCCCTACTCTATAGTCACCTTCACTGTACCGGACGGTCTCTTCTGGTTTTGCTTTATTCTTCTCAAGGATCTCATCCCAATTCGATTTGGCCTACTTTCTTGTCTTTCGTTAATAGTGTATCATTCACATACGATAGTATTGGTTTTACTACTTTTACTTACTACTTTTACTTTTTGTGGGATTTCCTTTTACATTAGTAGGTTGGTTTCATTCCCTTGTACAACCTTCACGTTGTTGATAGCACAAACGAACAAAATATTGTTTTGTCCAACAGGAACGACGAGAAGTAAATAATATACAATTTTCCACCCTAAATTCACATCTGAAATTTGCTTCTCCGAATATTTCACTACGCAATACAGGTTGCAGTAACGATAACTGGATCAGATTTAATAGGAGTTCTATGTACGAGGGAAGATTGAAAAGTTTCCTGAATCATAATGAAGACAAAATACTACGAATTGAAGTTATATTCTATTTTTCAATATAATCCTCTCGAAACTCGACACACTTAATCCAACATTTTTCTAGCTTCTCGATTCCCTCCCGGAAGTGACTTTCTTTGAGGTTCCCAAAATAATCGTTTATAGCCTCTATCAGTTCTTCATCCGACCAAAATTTCTTTGCACCCATAACTGTTTTCAATTTCGGGAACACCTTGAAGTCTGATGGAACCAGATCAGGCAAATATGGCGGACACGGAAGGATTTCGAACTTCAATTCTGTCAATTTTTGCTGAACGGTTTGAATGAGCGAGCGCATTGTCGTGGTGAAACCGTACCAATTTCCTAACCACTTCCGAGCCTGAACCTGAATTCCTACTCTCAATTTGTCCAAAAGTGTTGTGTAATATTGGCTAGTGGCAGTCTTGATTTTGTCAAGCTAGTCAGTTAGCAGAATTCCTTTTGCGTCCCAAGAAACCTATGCCATCACCTTTCCAAACGAGTAAATGGTCTCTTCGATAGCCGATTCACCGCATGCAATCCACTGTTTTGATTGAATTTTTTTTTCTGGTGTATAGTGATGAAACCAGGTCTCATCTATGGTCACGACTCGTCTCTTAAAATCCGTTGGATTTCTTGTAAATACTTCCAAACAATCGGTTGAGGTTCGACCTCAAATCCGTTTTTTCTACAAATTGAGCAAATGCGGCACCCATCTTGCAGAAAGCTTTTCTTAAACCCAATTTAGTATGTAAAATACGAACTTACTCATTCATAAGAGATGTCCACAGTTTCCTCAATTTGACACACTTTTATTGGGCGATCTCCCAAAACTGTGTCACGGTTTCTTTCTACAATTTCCGGCGTGGTAGCTGTTTTCGTACGTCCTGAACGAAGTTGATCACTTGTATGTCTGCGGCCACGCTTGTGTTCCGGAACCCGTAAAACCCCAAAAACTCACTGTGGAAAATTAAGGTGATGAATCCTCAAGAACGACATGTAACAATGATTTGATTTCCGTTGCGATTTTCCCTTGCAAATAAATAATTCATTACCGCTCTAACTTTGTTTTTATCCATAACTGAAAACGCAGCAACATAAAATATTTGGAAAAATAACAACCTCCTAGCAGGGATTCCGAAACCTTGTCAATCTGCCCTAGTAACATAGTATTTTCAAAATTGAATTCAAATCTGAAACCCCTTCTACCACATTTAGACTTGATAGAAATTACATTTGTATTACCAAATGTTCCGTAAGTTAAGTGGATGTATGTACTTTAGGACCTTAAGGGGAAATGATATATATATTTATTTTTTAACTTGAGATATCCAAACTTGTTAGAACATTACTGCTGGTTCCTTCTGAGAAAACTCACTCACGAATTCAATCCAAAGTTGGCTTTCTGTTTTTTATTTCTATTCCTATTTCCCTCTTTTCACCACATAAATGAATATTAAACCTAGGAGTAGCCTAGTATATATGTGTATTTACAGTATATACAATTATATGAACTGTGCAATTTGGATCTATCAATCCGAATATATCAATTAATCGCCAATCAGCTGGCGAGTTGTAATTTTAAGTGTATTTACGGTTTCATTCATGTGTGTCCAATCATTTAACAATAGTAGCTATATACATACGTAGTATGTATTCACAATTTTGTTTGTACATAGTACAACGATAATACTCCCACGCATTACATAATAGCTATTTACGCATCAAGGAAGTTGTGAAGATGATAACTCCCGGAAAGCGACCGAATCCATCCGGAGGGTCTTTGGACAGAGCAATGGATGTCGTTCGACGGGTGTTATCTTGTAACTCCAGTGGCGCATACAATATTTTATATTTCACATCAAATAACATTTCAAAAACGGGTAATACGTATTTTAATTTCAATTTCGCTATATTTTGCTTATTAACGTTATTGCTTTACATAAATACTCACACAACTATATTCATTCTTCCTATACATAACACTGCTCAATCCATATTTTGCTGCCAGACTTTCTTTAACTGCTCTTAACTAAGTTTGGTGCGCTGAATCAAAGGATGTGAGGACGTACTTGTATTTAGCTAGTGTTATTCCTGCATATAAATATTGGTTCCAATGCAAGCTATAAAAAACGCACAAATACAAAAGAAAATAAGTTTATTGTATTAAACAACTATTTACAAATGCTATTACCCAAAATAGATGTTTACAGAAATTGGTAACTAATTTCAAAACTTTCTTTTGAGCGCTTTCCTTCGTATATCTGAGGTTTGTTACTTTTAGTACTCCAGTAGCAATCAGCCATGATGTGTGTGTCCCGTCTGCCCGGGTACCCTTCTTCCATTATTATACCGGTGGAATTGTTCGCCCTGCTCCTCGCTAAAGTCGCCAAGATTTGCAGGAAATCTTTCTAAATGACTGTGGAGGTAAAGGACCTTAATGCTCATATGGCAACCCAAAATTCTAAAGATATTAAGCATATCTTCCACTATTTGTTTAGTAATTTTCAGACTTATAATTACCAAGGAAATTTTGCATAGCTTTAACAAAAGAAGACCATGCATTGCACTCAATTTCAGTCATTGATTCTGTCAAGTGTGGGTCTTTTATAAGTTGCCTTATCTGAAGTCCTTCAAACATTCCTGCTTTTAATTTTTCATTACCGATTGTAGGAAATAGATTTGACAAGTGTTGAGAACAAATACCATTTTGATCTAAAGCTTTCACAGATTATTTCATTAGCCCTAGTTTAATATTGGCTATTCGCTCTATTAGAGCGTCTCTGTTAGGCCAATTTCTTTTTATCCAATGTTGATCTTTTCGCTCTGCTGTCCCAAAGACAGAAAAAACAAGGATATTTTGTATATCAACATTGCTGTCCTAAAACGAAATTTACCATTCTTAGATCAACACATATCATCCACTTATTTGTGTAATAGTTCATTTTTTCAGAAGTAGAGGTAATGCTTTATAATTCTCTTTCATCTTTATGGAATGCCCAATTGGAATACTTCCATATGTGTTTCCATTGTTGTTGTTTCATCGACATACTTCAAACTTCTTTTGGAACTATCTACAAAAAGTCGCCAATCAGTTGATGTGTACTCTGATATACCCATCTTTTGTAACAGTCCTTTTGTGTCGTTGCAAAATATCAAGTAATCTTCCCGAAAATAAAATGGCAGAAGTTCTTTTTCTCTGTTACAGTTTTTCATTAAGTCTAAAAGCAAGCAACTCCAAAGACTCTTTCAAAAGGTTCAAGTCTGCAATAAGGCCATTTAATTCTTCCTGGGTAAACCTTTCCGTATATGTTGAGTCTCCTTCACAGTTACTATTGTCATGTTCACAAGAAGACATTTCTTAATCATCCTCTGGTAATATATGTAAGTTAGTAAATATTGGAACTGGTATTTCTTCAGAATGTGGAATAGTTCTTCTCGCCGAATCCAAATTGGGATATGTACAGTTATGTCGATTATTCCGATTAATACCCTTTATATTCACTAAACAAAAGTAACAATCGCTAAAATGGCTTCTTGATTTCCTCCATATCATTGGAATCCCAACTTTCAAACACTTTCTTTGTCCTTTTGTCCACTGGTCCAGGTTCTTAACACATGATTTGCAACATGCGACGCCCAAGTTTTATCTTGATCTCCTAGATGAACACCAAAATAGGTCATGTATGTCTTTTTCACAAACTCACAAATTGGTTTTCTACTCTCTCTTAGTATGTATTCGCCACATATCTAGCAAAAAAAAACGCCTGGATGATTAATACAACTACGTCTGCTTGTAGAAGCCATGATTTTAAAAACACTCCTCAAACAAACACACTTGCAAAGAAGCTTAAGGTTAAACTGAATCAAGGGTTGACACTTAAATATCTTTATAGTTATTTATGCAGATATTATTGGAAAGTGAACCTTAAATACCAATTATACAGCTATTTTCATAAATTCTTTATGACGTACATTCTTTAAAACCGTTTATTGTATAAATACATTAAAGCCGGTATTCTTGGAAACCATTGGGTGTAATTAGGGAATTTGAAATGATAAATAAATGGTTTCCTACCTAGAAACATTAGTAAAGTAAAAGACAACTGTAATAAACAACTAGAATTGAAAAGAAGGTCTGTTCAGAAGGATTGTAGCAATATGAATGAAAATACATGAAATATTTAATTTTTGTCTATTTCAACTACTAGAGCTGATACAGGAAACAGAATAGTACATATTTTTCGAATCAGAGGTTTTGATATATTTCAAATCAGCTTTCTTTTTTGATGCAGCAAAACATTCTTTTTGGTCGGGCTGTGTAATGAATCAAACTTTAAAAGCACTTTGTAAATATATTATATATTTATTCAAATAACGTTTCCTCTTGCGCTAAATAATATCCTAATCGATTATAAAAAATTTGCTGAACGTTCATTAGTATTACCGACTTATTTCTATTAATTTCGTGTACAATTCATCTAAAATTATCGGACGTTCATCATAATCGTAAAGCGACTTTTTTAAGTGGTAACACCATTAAAAATCAATTGGAGATAGGTTCGGTGACGCAAATCATTAAAAACATCACGTGCTCCAATCCACCGAAAAGTTGTTATTTAAAAAATCAATTACTGATCTATAGTTATGGACCGGGTAGCCGTCAAGACGACAAGCTACAAGCTGAAACCCAATCGCATTTGTTTTAAACTCTTCGCAAACTACAGGAATTAAAATAAGTTTAAATATTTTCAAATGGTTAAAATGTCAGGAATAAGAAATGGAACAAAAATTGTGTTATTTAGAATGTCAACTCTAACGTTGATTTTTTGAGATTATTGTGCTCGCGTAATATACATAGCTCCGAATTATACCCGTGAAAATGGAAAAATTTTTCATCTGTGAATAGAACAAAAAATTGAGTTCGCCGTTTCATTTATTCATTAGTTGATTACAAAATTTCATGTGTTTAAAATAGTCAAGGTGGATTAGCTCCTGCGATGTTAGAATTTTACAAGAACGATATTTGTTCCTTTTTATGTTTTAAAACCATTGCGTGACACACACCACCGTAGCACGCAATTTGCCGTGGTGATAACGTTACTGTGTACTCAGTTAGAGCATACAGTTTTACCTGTAAGTGGATCGGGAACATTATCTACTCATACAATTGTACTTTTACTATTTTCTGGTGTTCCCCGTTTTACCAAATATTTGTACCGTTCGTCAAATAGCATTCCCGTTCGGTGCAAGTCTATTAAGAAAGTTTACTGCAAATCGCGTAGTATTTCAGCCGAATTACCACCGTCATATAGCTTAATCATTTGCAAATTCTCTTCAACCACATAATAGTCCATATTCACGGTTCTTCCATAAAATTAAGCAAACGCGCTAACTGCTTGCATACGAATGACTAACTCTGCTACTTACGCACGTGTCTTACAAGGCAGGTCACAGTAGACTGTTTGAGTTGAGTTTAGTAGCTATATACGTATTTCTGTTTAAGTTAAATGTGTTCCGCAAGGTCTCACTTACTTCCTATTCTACACTCGCTGACAAGCAATCTGACACATTTATTAAGAAATCGTCTTTGTACTCGTTTATTAGGGCTTATGAACAAATTCAGTGTGTAAAGCATTCTGAAATACATTCTTATTAAACAATGTTCTAACCCATGAATATACACATTCGGTTCCTTCATTTGTCAATCTTCGAAACACACTTTACAAAAAAAAAAAAAGGTTATCTAAAGCTATACCATTACATAGTCTATGACACAGCACCTCCAGATCAGACCGCACATGAGGAATCGGCAATCATCACCAATTCAAAGACTACCAAGCTATACACTATCAAGAAGAGGACATCCAAACTACTAATGTGGTAGTTGAAGATTGGGGTGGACCAGGAACTTCCTTGCACACCAAAACACTGTATGAAGGCAAGTCAATACAAATGATTCTTTGGTACACTTCAACATCGGTTTATTTGTGAAAGAGATTTTGATTTAAAGCTTTAACTATGGAGCTCTAGTCTGGACAACACTACAGACCGGGAACTGCAGAAAATTATTCTTAGCGAAAACCTGCGTGTCATATTGGCCAACTGATCCTAGAAAGACACCTGATGTCGTCGATCTTATCATAGCCAAGGCAATAAATAACAAATATATCACACCAGAATCATGCTATGACCCATCGTCTGATTATTCTCCGATAACAATAACCCTGAACAAACAAATAAAGACAAATAAAGTGGAAAGACAATGTCTCTTAGATAACAGCAAAAACAATGGAAACTATTTTAAGTACCAAACAGAGAAAACCCTAAACCTGAAATTTCCATTGAACGCAAACGATCAAATAGAAGCAGCAATTGAGCACTCTAATGAAGTGGTACAACAAGCAGCTTGATATTCAACCCCTCTGCCAAACCGCAAACAAAAATTTGAAACCGGTTCCAACACAATAAGGGAGAAAATACTCAATAAAAAAACTAAGAAAGTAGTGGCAATTGACAAAGGATCCGAAAATAGAAACACAACTCAACAGAGCACAAGAAGAGCAAAAGAACTAATAATATTTAATAGAAAGAAATAATTTTCAAGATTATTTAACATCCTATAACACCTAGACGCTGCGAAAGATACAGAATACTCACTGTCTAAAGCAAAAAGGTCACCAAAAAGACCAAACTACTCAACTACATTCGTTAGAAAAGAACCCGGAAAATGAGAAAGAGATCCTAAACAAAAACACAAATACTTTCCGCGAATCACCTCCAAAGTGTCTTTATATCAAACACTATAGAATCCACATCTAGCGTGGAGTAAGTAAAAATTACATCTACCCTAGGCGAAATCTATCAGATGGACTTTCCAATCAAAAATTTTGGGAAAAAATGACGTATAGGTGGTCATTCATCACAAAATTAATCCGAAGAAGGCACCAGGTTATGACCTAATCATTGGTAAACTAATACACGAACTGCCAGAGCAAGAAATCCAATTTCTAACACAGCTCTTCTACGCCATCGTGAAGTTAAGCTGCTTTCCCCCACAATGGAAAGTAGCACAAATAATACTCAACCTGAAAGCAGGAGAAGTCAAATATTACCGACCTATTAGTCTTCTACCGATGGTCTCTAAGGTCTTCGAGAAGCTCCTACTAACAATAATACTCCCTTTACTAAACGCCTACTAACAATAATACTCCCTTCACTAAACGCAAAGAACCTGGTACCAGGCGGTACATCAGTTCGGATTTATGCAAAAGCATTCAATAATACAGCAAGTCTATAGACACAACTCTATGGACCATGTAAAGAACGACTTAGAAAATAGCAGATACTATACGGCAGCATTCATCGACATCGGGAAAGCTTTTGATGGCAGATGACATAAGGATCTTCTCTACAAAATAAAGCGCATGCAGCTAGTCAATTATTCCACACTCTTGAAATCCTACATTAGCAACAGATACTTTCGAGTTAAATATGAATTAGAATACACCGATATGAAATCTATCCACGCTACTGTTCCTCAAGGAAGTGTGCTGGGACCTATACTATACCTAATCTGCACTGTTGACTTACCAACGACATTAAATGTTTTTACAGATACATTCGCAAACGACACAGCGATCTTGACTTCAAATGCTTTCAGTAGTTTTAGAAATTCTTAAAAACAACATAAATGAAGTAAAGTTTAGAAAATTAAAACCAACGAAGATGAGTCAGTATATATCACCTTGACCACCCGCAGACAAACATGTCCTCCTGTAAGATTAAATGGCAAACAAATTAAATACCTGGGCATACATCTAGACAGAAAACTCAATTGGAGGAATCATATCTTTACTAAGCGGAAACAGTTTAGTCATAAGCTCAGGAAACTTTACTTGCTACTAGGCAGAAGAACCAAATTGTTAATTTATAAATGAGTATTAAAGCCTATTTGAACATACGGTGCGGAACTATGGGGCAACGCTACCAACTCTAATGCAGAAATAATTAAACATTTGAGGGTTGATGACGTAAAAATGCGCGAAATCTCCCAATAAAAGTATAATTAAACTAAACAGGAAAATTAGTTTATTTATAAAATATTCATTAAGTGCCTCTAAATAAATTTACTTAGTTCAGTCACGCTGTAGCTTTTAACGCGTCTTTCTTACTCATTTCCTTAAAAGAGCATAACCACCCTCAAAATTTCTAGAGAAATGAAACAATATTGTGAAAGAACACTGCTCTCGTAAGCACGTACGATCTAAAACGATCTTTTGAAGCATGCAAGGAGAATCAGATAGTGAAATCGATTGGAAGTAAACTTTGGGGTAGAAGCTTACAAAAATAAAGAAAACAGAGTATAACATTCCAAGAATATAAGTTCACGGATATGAAACACTTTTAAAGAAATTTCTACATATGTAGGTCTCTTAAAATCGTTTGCCAATTATAACTATCCCCATTGAGTACAACCAATCTTTTTCATTTTTTTCGAATAGGGGTATATTTTTTGATAGTAATTAAAAGTAATTTTTACCGCCGGCATCCCGCAAATCGGGTCACGCTTCATTCACAACAACTTCTAGTATAGCTTAAACTTGCCACAATATTTTTACATTCCCTTTCTTTCCAGCTTTTCACGTTTTGTATGTATACTACCGCTCAAAAGTATTTGCCCACCAAATTGAGTATTTTTGAGGTTAGAAATAGATTTTAAAACTTCTGATAAGTATATATAAAGTAAATAAAAAATTAGCAACAAAAGCAAATAACAATAAAACCATTAAATTCTTGATTCACCAATGTGTCCACCCTTACTTTTAACAACCGCTTCATAAAGTTCCGGAAATTTTATTAAAGCTTTTGCTGAGGTTTTGTTTCATTCCGTCTATAAAATAGTCTACAAGCGTGCAGTAGAAGTAATACAAACGTTTCTGTCGAGCTCTTTTCGCAAGAGCTCAATGGGATTGCGATGGCGAAACGATAACATAAAGAGCTCTCTCCGCTGATAATTTTTACAAGTATTTATTCTCTGTATAGCTTCGAAGAGTGCTTAGGGGCATTTTCGTGCTGAAATACGAATCCGTGTCAAAAAACACGCAGTCCAGATACCAACATTTCATTTTCAAGGGTATCCCGAGACAAGTCTTTCCTTACTATTCCTTGGATTCTGCAAATATTGCCGATTCCGTTTCCACCAAACGAGTCATCACATCAATCATAACAGAATCTCCACCTTGTTTCACGAGAGGCACTAAACATTGATGATTCCAAAACTTCGACTTTAGACTTTTCACTCCACAAAAGTTTTTTCCATTCTTCAAGTGTCCAGTTTTTGTGTTGTTTACCCCATTGCAATCGCTTTCTCCTATTGATGGCGCATAACAACGGTTTTCTTACGACTACTCGACCATCGGGGTTTGCTTCTTGCAGTCTGCGTTTAATAGTTGACACGCCGAAGGGATTGAATCTTTTACATTCACTTGGGCTGCTATTTCTGATGTAGTAAGACGTCTATTACGCTTGGTAGAAACAACAATCTTCATATCTTCAGCCGAAGTAATGGTTCTGGGTCTTCCACTAGGTGTTTTGTTTATAACACTTTCATTGATCTTCAATTTCTTCACGTTAGTCAACTGTTCTTCTTGGCACTTTTAGTTCTCTCAAAATCTGGCGGTCATTTTTGTCGCTGTTTTGATGACCAACTATTGTAGTGCGCATTTCAATTGGAAGTTTCTTCGTTTTCGGCATATTTACTATTCGCAAAACAAAATTGTTGAGCAAGGTCACGTCACAGACAGGGTAAATTTTAAATAATGTTTTCTCCGCAAAAGCTAAAAAACTAGAAATTCGACCCATTCCTAGCTAAAGTGCAGTATCGTTTTCTGATAATAAAAAACAATAACAGATTAGGTTATCCACTTCGGGAAATCCCACCCGAAAGCGGCACATGATTTCTGCACCCGTATTCCGAGAATTTCCGTAAAAATTATGACTACAACTACAAAAATTTTGTAATAACAGATTTGGAGTATCAATAAAGGAATATTAAAATAAGAATAAATCTGTTTATAAATACGCAAGATCCAAAAAAATATAGATGGGCATTTACTTCTAAACAGTAGTGTATATAATACAAACTCTATACTTTTACTTATATCATCGACGATACTAATTTAATGTGTAATAAATGATAATAATAATATATGTAATTTTACTTACTTCATTTAGTAAGTTTACTTTATTCGTAGTTTCTTCTTTTCTGTCTAATTCTTTCCAGGTTTATATACTACAACAATAAATATCTTGTTGCAGTATTTTCCATCTGACGGCAGTTATTTTAAAAGTAGTATTCAGTTTAATTCAGTTTTGCAATTAATTAAACGATATTTTAACCTTTGAGTACTTCTATACGGGACATATAACAGTAAAAAAGTTAAAAAGAATATGCAAAGATTTCTAAATTGATGGAATTTTACTTCGTTCCTGTGCTGTTCTCTCTAAATACACAATTAAATTCCAGAGAGTTCTATCGCTTGTTAAATCACAGTTAATAGCAGTATGATGTATTGAGGGGTTTGTCCCAAGATGTCTATTCAAACAATAACTTAATGTATTCCAAAGCTTGGAAATTCAAACAATAAGACAGAAGTCACATTTCAGAGAGAATTGTTAGTCAAAGCTTTATTCAGTGAATGGGGTTTTCAAACTACAGAATATAATCCTTATGTTTTCCTTGCAAATTTAACAGTCGATTTCCTGTTATGTACATACCTATATACATATTAAAGAAGAAAGTACATATAATGGAGTATAGGTGTATATGTATATACAAGATATAAATGTATCGCTTTTCCAACAAATTTTGTAAAAACTGTACCTTGTTCAATAGACGCAGATTAGACATATTTTTTGTTCTATAATTTTGATGTTGATGAATTCAACAGGATGGAAGATGCTATCTCGTTTAAACTCATGCACATGTATCTACGAAGGCGGTTCATAAAGTAAGTTCCGTTTGGTTATTAAAAGAAAACACCACTTTCAGCTATTTTTCTACATAGTTGCCATTAAGGCTGAAACATTTGTCATAGCGATGAACCAATTTTTCAATGCCCTTGTCATAAAACTCTGCCGCCTGTGAATTAAGCTATGCTAACACAGAACAATGTTCACCATGAATCCCAGCAGCCTTAATATTCTTTGCACACGGATGCACTGCCAGACTCACATTGAACCAGACTACACCGCAGCGCTGTGATTGCGCTGAAATTTTCCCACTTCTCTGCTCACTAGGCGGAAACGAGACTTACTTTGCGAATCGCCCTCGTATTTGGCGGTTTTCTTGTGTGCTTATATTAAACACATAATCTAGTGATTAGCTTCTTAATAAATAATATTTAATTCAACATAATATAATTAATTAGACTATAAAAATATATGTATGGTATATATATTTTTCTAGTTTAATTAAGGTTTATCACGTTCAGTGTTATACTTATTGTTAATTTGTATAAACTAAATAAAAATACCGTTACCACATCTTTCGGAAATAATTCCAGATACGTATTTCGACAACTAAGTTGCCATCCCCAGCGAGAAATTGACAATGATACCGTGTGAATAATATTTTTGGTGAAGATCCCGCAAGTGTTCAGTGTGACCAGCTCTTACTGGCAATAATTCATTCTCCCAATTTTCCACTGAGGATGGCAACTTAGTTGCCGACATACCTAACTGGAAGTATAAACGGAAGATGTGGTAAAGGTAATTTCTTTATTTCATATTTTATTTTAATCGCACACTTCGTAAACTGATTATTGTTCATTTGATCTAAAAGAATTAATAAACTTTACAGAAAGCAAAAGCTACACAAAAAAGAATCTTTTAATTAATCTAATAGATTTATGCCAAATTATTTATTATCACAAAATTTTACTACATAATACAACCTACCGCATTCTTTTGACTGCAACAATCCATGAAAATTTTGAATTTGTTCTCGTAGACTGACTTTGATTTAACCGGAAGCAAATTCAAGATTACAATTTCAGCTTCATTTCTTCTCTCTGGTGGAATACTTCATAGTGGTCTACCATCACTATCTATCCCGTTTTTATTCACCGTACATAAGTCTTGCCAAAACTGTCTGGTCTAGAAATTGTGTAGAGACATGGGACCTGGAAGTTCCCTTACCAACGTAAAAAGCGGACTATATAATTCCAACAAGCTCAACATTGACATAGAAAAAGTATTGTCAATAGCTTATTCTTAATAATTGCTTTTAATCTGACATGTATAAACCACGTTTTCTCTGATAAAATTACAAAACTCGCTCACTATATTGACTCTTATCATTTAACAGGATACTTATTACCTAATGAAAATACGTTACTATTTTTACTCCATAATTTTCTCCGTACATGTATCTTCAAATATAGAATACCATAAAGACAAGAGAAATATGCGAATATATGAAGAAAGCAAGCGATGAACTTGAGCTTAGGTAATAAATTAAATTCCTAATTCACTTTAATTAAATAATCAATGCAATAAAAACACAATTAAGATTGCGTCTTCTGCCCTATTAGCACATCTATTCTACGCTATTTACTATCGATATTAAATGTTGTTTATTTGCCTAAAAATCGTCAACCTCCAATTTTATTAACACAGTTATGATAATTTATTTTGAAAAATTTCCAAAAGATATCAAATCGTTTATGTTTGAATGATCTGCAATCGTATAAATTTTCCATTTGCATAACTTTTAAACAGATTGTTATGTTATGTACTTAGCATTTGTATTGTACATTCACGGTACCAATCAACTTTGGACGAATTTTTCAAAACATCTGCAGAACATTTGTCCCATTCTCAAAGTCGATGGCGAAGAAGAGAATGATATTTTTAATGTTATTGAAATACTTTCATACGTTTCATCGTTTATATAAAGAATGTTGAAAAGATACTAAGTGACTACATTATTACTATAAAAATTTATATTTTGTAGTTTTTTCAGCAAAATTAACATTGCACATTTGGAACTGTACTGTTTACAAATAACTTGATTGATTGAAAATGGTGGATTCCATCAGCCGATCGCAATATTAACAGGGAGATGCCATAAACTCATCTGCAACGATTCCATAGATGTATGTACTTAAAATTGACTGTAGAAATCATGAGCATGTCCAAAAAAGATGAAGAAAAGCTGAGAATAGCTGAAAGAAAAATACTAAGAACAATACTAGGACCAGTGAAGATTGATGAAAACGAGTACAGAGTAAGAATGAATCATGAAATAGTATGGGAAATAGAAGATATGGATATTGTAAATAGGATCAAAGAACAAAGGGTCAAATGGATAGGGCATGTATGGAGAGCGGGAGAATCCTCGACGGTATTCTCTGTATTACAGCGGGAGCCGGGTGGTAGAAAAAGAAGAGGAAGACCAAGATCGTGATGGCTACAGGAAGTGGAAGAGAATCTAGAACGGGCTGGGAGAAAGGACTGGCAGCGAAAGACGGCGGACAGAAGTCTGTGGCGAAATATTAGCAGGCGAGTCAGAACTCTGAGAAGTGGGGATTGATCCACCCCGACCAATGGATCTAGGAAGCTTCACAAAAGAAGCGACGCACCCCCCCTCCCCTCCTCCCTGCCCCACTAGGGGTGTCAAGCCACTATTATCACTATTATTATTAGTTGCAAAGATACTAAGTGACTACATTATTACTATAAAAATTTATATTTTGTAGTTTTTTCAGCAAAATGAACATTGCACATTTGGAACTGCACTGTTTACAAATAACTTGATTGATTGAAAATGGTGGATTCCATCAGCCGATCGCAATATCAACAGGGAGATGCCATAAACTCATCTGCAACGATTCCATAGATATATGTACTTCGAATTGACTGTTAAGTAATATTTAGTACCCTCTTTTATAGTTAATCCATTATTACATGAACCTCCACGCAAGACGTCTGCCCGCCACCAGTTCTACAATGAAAATTAATTCAATATAGTTAACAAATGCCTATATAAGCAGTTGGAATGACATTGTAAAATATTTTGAGACATATTTTGGAACAAGGTACCGTTCTAACTTGATTTAAAACGCTCGAACGTGATGTTATTTAGTGTTTAGTTTTAGACTTCAGACCTGTTGCTGTTAAAAGAGGAGAAGTACAGCAATGCATCGAAATGAAACTTCCTTAGAAGAACACTTATCCTAAACTACGACCTGATTTTTAAAAATAAACTTTATGCGAAAATTTGTGAAATTGTAAACTCAACCTTATAAACAACTCTTCCAAAGATTTCCTGGGAATAATAAATTACAATGGTAAACGTTTATCCTACAATACAAGACGCACGTCATGGATTTCATCTACACATTTTGAAAGGAAATGAATTTCATAAGCATCAATAATAAATGAAAATAAAAATTACAATAAAATTAGATTATTGAAAAGACATGCAGGTCACCATGACGGAGCCTAGTGCTTCAGATGGAGTGCACTGGAGAGAAAATTCCTTTCAAGAAATTAAGATTAAATATATAATATATAATAATATAAAACGAATTAACCTTATTTATGCAAGTTAAAAAGTAACACTTTGTAACACCGATTTATAGTTTTAGTTTTTAAATCAACTTGCAGCAACATGAAAGCTGTAATAAAATTTTAGGAGATCAATAACGATGAAGTTAGCAGACAAATCTTTAGTTAGTAACGTAGACAAATTTCTTCGTTGATATGTCACCGCTGATGAAACATGATTTCATGATTACACACCCGAAACAAACCATTTTTCGCTTCCTAGTGGACGTGTACCAAAGAAAGCAAAATCTGTTTTTAACTAGTAATGTTATGGTCACAATGTTGTTAGATTCAAAAGACGTTTACAAAATCGGCCAATAACTGACCAATGTAAATCTGATTTATTATTATTTGGCCAAAAATAAACTGCTGTTTCATCATGACAATTCACGCATCTGTCGTTGAATCGATAAATTGTTTGAATTACAATAAGCGGCACTGCTTCATCCAACATATTTTTCATATATGGTCCCAAACAATTTTTTCTTGTTTCCAAACTCAAAGATATTGCTTGACGAAAGGAGAATCAAAACAATTGAGGTAATGACTAAAACATACGCGAGTTCTCGAAATATTACTGTCTAGATGATTTAAAATAATTGTAAAGTCGGTGGGTTAGGTGTGTAACATAAAACTGGAATACAACTAGTTTGAAAAATAATGTGTTTTTACAGTAAAAGTTTTTGATTGAAGTATCAGTCCGTCAAACCGCCCTCGTATTTACTAATTTCTTTTTTACTTTTTAAATAACTAACGGTAATTATTGCGTGCTTTTATTTTGAAAATAATTACGATAACAAATGTTGTAACTGAAGTTGGTTTTACTTCATACAAAATATAATTCTAAATGAAACCATTCAAGGCGATGAACATTTAAAAACAGCCTAATTATATAGATAGTATCAAGGATATAAAAAGTTATAATTTAAAGATAAACGCTAATAAAACTGAAACCATGATAATTGCCAGTGAGAGTAAAAGGTTAGATACTTATGTATAAAATTATAAAGTTATGCAAATAAATAGTTTTCCAAGTGAGAATCAACAATCAACACAAATCAAGTCTTAAGATCGTATATATGTATGTAGGTGGACCCGTAATCATACCATACATAAGAATGCATTTGTAGTTGAATATATGCATATTGGATCGTTTGATTTGGATAGGTAGCTATTTAATGAAGGAAAGCAGAATAGTGAACTATCAAGTTATTAAAAATAAAACTCAAACTGGAAAGGCGAGATAATTGCAAGTAATGAACTTGAAATCCGCTGTAATTATCTCTGAACATTATAATGATAACGATATGAAATTAACAAAATGATCTCGTCCAAAGGAGCACGAGTCCACTTTTATTGAAAATTTGTAAATAAATGGTCATTATTTTTACCACGACCAATTTCGAAGGTTTTCCCATATCCGATCGTCATGTTACAAAGTGATGTATTGAAATATATCAGTGAACTTTACACACATCGTTGTAAAATACTAAATACATTGCTTCTACTTATCTTAATCTACTCGTACATCACTATTTGTTAGCGATGAAGAACTTGAAGTATTGATAATTATAGGGACGAACGAAAATGAGACCAATGCCAGGAAGCTGGAACATGAGAACACGAAAGTACGTGAACCTCCTCGCATGCTGGGTAATAACTGTATTGAAGTTTTAAAAGCTAAAAACTAAACTAAAACCCGATCGTGAAAACCGTCAGTATCTCCACTCCGTACAAAACAGTTAACGAACTTTTCTGTTATTCGTCGCTGCTGAAAGTACGATTACAAACTATCGAAACTGAACGCGTTTGGCAATACTTGCAAGTGCAACGTAATATGATTTTAAAATTTCAATTCAATTATTGTCCAGCGTGCAAGAGACTTAGGTGCTCTTGTGTTCTCATGTACCAGCCGCGTCTGATGACGCCGCTGAGGGAATAGGATGTGATAGGTACTGTTGAACGAGGAAAACGTAAATTTCTAAACAGGTTCAAATAAATATTATATTTTATCAAGGAAATCTACTGACTCATTTGTACAAAAGTAAATAAAAGATAACATAATGTTCTAGTCACTAAAAAATTTACTAGCACATATTGCCGGTCAAATGATCCGAGAATCTCCTAACCATCAGACACAACACTTATCAGATATAACACCAGACTGCTCTTGATGTATTACATCATAATTGTGTCCAAATTGCCACACTATAAACAAGTAAATAATTCGAGTAACTTAAGCATTGCTACATAGTCTCTCACACGGAATTGCATTTCGGAGCTTTCAATAATAAAAGGTGATATATTCAGAAACAAATATGATATCATGTTAGTCAGAAGATAATATACTGAAAGCTTTGCATTTACATTGCATCTTATAGCAGTGAAGTTATTGTTATTACTGAAATTCATCGTAGTTGTTTTGGTCTCTAGACCGCTTTCGTTCTTCTCGTTTCGTGTGAAGTATATAAAATGTTATTCCGTTGTACCTTATATGTATGTATACTAAAAATATTTATCTTTTAACCTTCCTATACTCACGCATACGGTCTGTGAGACCGATTTATATAGTATAGTATACGTCTTTCATTTTGACGTGAGAATAGGAAGGTTAACTGTAAATATAGACTATCACTTCACATACTATCGCTATTGAAAAATCGAAGTACCCTAACAACCCAATAACATGTTAATAGCTGAATAATCTAATTGGCTCTTTATTGTCGATTTAAACACAAAAGTTTTATATACCATCAAATCAGTACTTAATGTATTTATACGAAAATTTGTTAGACATACTGTGTAAAAAGGAAAAGTACTCCTAATTTTCCAGAGTGAATCATATGCCAAAATAGTTTTTATAAGATACTTCGGCAAAGTACAGAGAAGTATCTGCCACATATAAAGTTTTATGTCCGAAATAGATACACAACCATCAGAATATTTCGGATTTTTACTGGATACTATCTCGCAGTACGTAGGTTTATATATAGCGTATGCCATTAAACAATGACGAGATTCTTTGAACAATAACACTTAGAATGTGTACCAGTAACAGACGTAAAAGTTTATATTACCTAAGAGCTACTGCAGTCTGTCTCTTTATTGTCAGACTTTTTTTAATATGTACACATATGTAAGTTATGACGTTAGATAATAACGATATTTATAAAGTTAATACTTTTGTGAAGTGGTCTTATTGTTCAAGAAATCATATCATTAAATTTCCTAGCTTCCTCCCGGACGCGAAACAATTTCGTGTCCAATAGCTTATATCTGTTTATATCAATTTGAAAAATGTAAAATTGCAAACCTAATTTACATATATTAGTATACTAAAGCGAAAAAAAGTGTCTTGACTGTACACCCCAACAATCAAGTTGATTATTTGTAATGAACTAAAACTAAAACTTAATATCCCAATAAAATCGGATAGTTAAAATAACTAACCAATTGTCCAACCTAAGATCTATATCATTAACTTTTACATCCGTATCAGTGACAGTTAATTTATATCTCAACTTTTCTACAGAAATTTAATTGAAATCCAGCGTTTGTATATATTTAGATAATGTGACTGCACTCAAGGCCCTAAAAGCTTTTGAACTTGACCTGGAAATTCTGTAGAACTACGCACAAGGATCATTATACTGTCCAAATTGAAATCGCACCACCTTTTAAATTTTAAATAAAATGCGTAAATTATTAATATAAGTATACAAAATAGGTCTATATTATCATAATAAACTTAGTAAAACTCCAAACTCTTTTGTAATACACTCATTTGTTCGGTTAGTCACTGGATTTATTAAACGAGATATTGTTTCTTGCGCTATTTCCATCCAAGTCGTGTGAACTTGCTGCTACAATTCTTCTCTATTAGTAGCGGGTAGCGGATTTTGTAAAAAGGGCGACCAATGATGTCCCACACATACTCGACTGGTGATAGATCTGGTGACCGCGCAGGCTATGGTAGCAGTTGAACATATTTATCGCGTAAAAAGAGCATAGTCGTATGAGGTCTAGCGTTATCTTGTTAAAAAATTGCATTTTCAACTCTCTAGGGTAGTGCAATTGGCTCCAACACATTTTCTACGTAAATTCTGCCGATGACAGATCGTTCCAACAGTACTAAAGGTGATCTGCTATGGAAATTGATAGCTCCCCAAACCATCATTCTTGTAGTTGGGACGGTATGCCAAGTAGAAATGCACTCTTCCACATTCCTTTCAGTGGGTCTTCTGTATACTCCCATTCGTTCACCATAGGTCCATAAACAAAAGCGTGATTCGCCACTGAACACAATACATTCCACTCATTCTGCTATTGTTGTCGTTCATTGCACCATTCAAATCTTCTCTGTCGATGATTTGGTGTTAGTGATAGACGCAATAAACGACGATAACTCCGCAAGCCCGCAACAGTTCGTAATGATTCTCTATCACTCATTGCGGTCTACCATTCTTATGCAATAATCGTTGCTGACGTAAACCGATTGCGCACTATTAGCCTTTTGAAATGTCATCTTCTCAAGGGGTGATTTTCGATGACGCACCCGAACCTACCCTTCTGCCTTTATAGGTAAAATGTCTACAATCCATGCATTTCAACATCTGATTGCATGATTTCGACCAATTTTACGGGCTATTTTGCGAAACAAAACACCGGCTTTCCGTAAACCAATAATGCGTCCCCTTTCAAATGGATTAAATAAATAAAAACTGTAGACGTTGACGAAAACTAGGCATACTGCACAAAAGAGAAAGCATGAATAAATAAATTTACTTCGGCAGACGCTTTATTAAATGTTTGTCAGAACAGGTTTCAAAACAACAATAAAATGGGAATTAAGAATAGGGCGGGTATTTTCAACGAAAGCCGTATAATTCAAAGAAAAAGAAAGAGAATGATCTTATTTACTCCCTGCAATACGACCGTATAATTAATTAACCACAGCAAACACAAATTGGATATACCGTAGAGTAGTTTGGTCTTTATTAAGACTCATCAGTACGGTATAACTTGTCCGCGGTGAACTAAATAATTTCCCACACATTTAAGTTGGACAGCTTTCTTGAAGAAACAAAAGTTTGTGAATTTGTAGAGGTCCAATATAAGGGCATTCCACACATTGGGCGGAAAACACTATCCCTTTATATACAAATACTTCGAAAAGCACTGACATTGAAAACACGTTAAGACAATTTCTTAATTGTTTGAAAACATTATTAGCGTAATCGCCGTTTAAAAATTTAAATACATATTACCACCAATCTTTTTCATACAATTAAGAATTTGTCCTAACTTTTTCCAATATCTGAAATAGCCCTCTTCATTCCACATACGGGCGCTCCGATTCGTATTTGTATTTTTATGTTAGAACCCTCTACAAATCCACATTCCATTTTTTTCTGCAAGTCCGTATTGCCCGTATTCCCGCTGGTCATCAATAGATAACTGGAATACCAAACGAGAAGATCAACGAAGGTACCTAAGAGATAAATTTATGTGAAAAATAGATTGCTTCCAAATATTGTACTAAATTAAACACAAGAACGTGGCATTTTAGAGTGACTACATGTTCAGTTATGTTGAAGTCAATTTTAATGCTACTTATATACACTACCCGCCATATATGTGGCAACGATAGAAGAAAATGTGAGAAAATCAACACACAGGGAAAGAATAATGTCAGGTGTATGATTTGATTATGTATTAGTATGGAAATAATTGCTTACAGTAAATTCATGGTAATTCATTAGACTAGAGCAATTTTTTTAACTATTTTAGTTTTCCGTCGAAATGTCTACCTTTTACCCGAATAACAGCGCACAGTTTTGGCATTTTTCTGTATAAGAATTTAGTCTAGGATCACTAGGATCGCTAGATCGCCAGGCTACTTGTAGTTTCGTTCATAAGTCATGTGCATTCACTGGATTCATAGATTTTACTTTACAATCTAGTTTGTCCCAAATAAATTCTGTCGAGGAAAAATCTGATGATTACGGAGAGCAAACCATTCTTTTAATCAATACGTTTTCTTCGTATTGGCTTAAATAATTTCTACATATTCTGGCCGAGCTTTTGGGATCTTTGTGTTCTTGAAATGTGAAGTCCATTTCACACAGACGCAGTCTAGGTAGAACTGCATTGTCACTCAATATTTCCAAACATTTGTCTTTCAACAGTTTCCCCTCTATCTTGCGGAAATCTCCAACTTGTTTCCAAAACATCCCCATACCATTACACTACCACTCCCGTGTTTCACTGTAGCACTTAACACCCGAACATTTTTTAAACGTCAAACATAAACGCGTCTCCGAGAACCAAATATTTCGAACATCGACTGGTCAGTTCACAAAATGCGGTTCCAATCCTCCATTATCCAATCTTTGTGCTCTCTTGCCCAGTCTAACCTCTTTTTCTTATTTTCCTTCCTTACTAATGGCTTTCTTAATGCCACAAGTCCGGCTTCCTTTAGTTGACGACGAACGGTAGTAACCAAAAATAATCTTTGCCCACCTGAATTTACGATATGCCTTATTTCAGGAGCTGTTAAACGACGTTGTTTTTTTACTGAAAACTACAATGTGTTCATCTTCTCTCTCTTATATGTGATTTGTTTTCAGCCTCCGCATTTGCAATTCACTAATTTTCAGATAGTTTTTAAGGTGAGGACTATTATACACATATTTGGAAACATAGCAACCGCCCCAATATTTTCCCGATTGAATAACCTTCTTCGCGTAAAGTGCATATCGCTTCAAAATTGCATTGCGAAGCCTTTATTACCTTATTCTACCGCAATAAGCAACCCCTTTGTAATAAGGAATGAAATCTTACCATGTAGACATTTTAAATATGCCGGTATTTTGTGATAATTAGTCCTATATATAACGTACATAAATATTAATTACATTCTTTCTGATAAGCATCACTCGTTTTTATACTTATAGCTATCGTTTCCATTGTATATACCGAGAGTGGTGTAAGTGTGCTTATTATAAAATTGTTATACCAGATAGAGAGGAATGGAAAGAAGGTCCAGCGATACAGGCGCAGTCTATCTGGTACACGGACGGCTCTAAGACAGAGTAAGGTGTCGGTGCACGAATTTACGGACTCAAAGAAAGGACGATGGTCCAGTGAGTTTAAGTAAAGATATTACGGTTTTCTCAGGCGGAAATAGCCGCGGTACATCATTGCGTCGGAGAAATTAATAAGCAGCGTGGATCCAATCGCACGGTGGCCATTTTCTCCGATAGTTAAGCAGTGCTGAAGGCACTGAATTCGGTGCAGGTCGATTCAAAACTTGTATGGGATTGTGTGGGTGCTCTGAATGAACTCGGCCGTCGCGCAAAAGTGACGATAGCTTGGGTTCCAGGGCACGAGGGATACCGGGGGAATGAGAAAGCTGACGTACTGGCCCGGGAGGCCTTGTCGATGGCGTTCATAGGACCGCAGCCCTCCTTTGGCATTTCAAAAACAAGAATCAAATCTGCCATAAGAAAGGGGACCGAGGATAAATCTCGGGAAAGGTGGAGGAACTCCCCAGACGAGAGATCGGCAAAACAGTTCCTTGGAGAGCAAATGCCGAAGTTTACAAAGGACCTACTGCGCGGGGACAGAGAGTCCGTCAGAAGGATAGTGGGCCTACTAACAGGGCACTGCAAACTCAACGAGCACAGGAATAAAATGGGCTTGACAGAAGAAACGACATGTAGATTCTGTCAAATTGAGGAAGAAACCGCCATCCATGTATTGTGCCAATGCGAGGAAATGGCAAGGACGCGGCTGTCACACATGGGAGATGAATATCCCGAGGCGAGACTATATGCGGAAGAACCGCATATAGCTAATAAGTCTAATTGAAGCTGGAGAACGTACTCTAAGGAGCATGAGGACCACAATAGATCTGTAAAGGTCGCAGTGGAACAGGCAATATTGCCACCTCAAGTAATCTAATATAATCTAAGTGTGCTTATTTCGTACTTCGGATGCATAATCCTATAGATATACGCTGTAAAATTGAATAATCAGAAATCATTGCAAATGCGAACTATAGAATTAATTTCTTTCAGTCCATCTGCTTCTTTTGTACGACGATGACAGATTACGTTCACCTTGAGAAACTAATGAATTGTGTTTCTTAATAACGATCACGAAATTTTAATTAGTGAATAATCATTGCAAAAATATAGTACATGCACCATAATATAAATGCGACCAAACTACACACATCGGTGCACCTTCCAATGTTTACAATAATTAAAACTAATACTATCCAATCAATCATTGATGCAGATTTGATACATTTAACTAACATATCTGACAAATTGATGTTGGTACATGTGAGAGGGATTCGATATGAATTCTCTCACAATGCACGTATTATGCATTTTTTACAGTTATTACTTAGTTAGTTATTACAGTCTACGGATGGCAAGAGAAGATCAAAATTTTGTAATATATCTGACAAACTAAGTTTGAGATTTGTTCACAAAACTACACGGTTTCGTCTGAGTCATCTTTGTTTAATTTTTGTGTAAGGACTTTGTAGGGAATTTCTGTTTTCTTCAGAATTTCGTAAACTGTAGATTTGCCAACATTTACGTCTACATATTGTTGGCACTAAATGCTTGTGTCGAAAAGTACCAGCAATTAGAATATGAATCTGAGTTTTGGCGGAAAACCGACCAGATTGAGGCGCATCCTTCAGGGTAAAATTTGTCGTAAATTTTTCACAACACTTGTTATGTAGGTAGCACTGACTGGTTTGTTTGGGAAAGTCTCATTACATAATCCAGCCGCCTCACTCTAAATTCGATGCGATGGTCCATAGAAACAAATGATCGCCATCGTCCCTACGCACCGCAATCAAGCAGAGGGGTTAACCGTTAGTTAAATAGTTAAAATCAATTATTATTAGTCGTAAACAGTAGTCTGGTTACTTAGGTTTCAAGTATATCCCGAATTTGGAAATGAATGAGATAAGAAACATGCTCACTACTCTCTAAGAGAATTTATTTCTTTTCATTTTTACCATGTATGAACCCAAAATTAAACTACACAAAAATCAGAACAGTTAGATCTGGTACCGTCGTAGAATAAAGTTTTTCGAACTAATGTGTAGGAAACATCGTTTGTGTTGTGCGACAAGTGACAAGATTATTACATACAGTTTATAATCTTTAAAAGGAGTAAGTTACTATTTAAACAGTCCACCATTCAGAAATGGCTTAAGATAGAGACTACCGATTTGTCACAAAATTCCTATCTCTTTAATACCTCTACAGTCAGATGAAATTTTACATAAGATTACATTTGATATTTAATACTTCTACTTCCGGGCTCCAGTCCCCGCAGAAGTTGAATAAGTGTAAGGACATATAAAAGTGTACTCTTTTGTATATGAGAATACTTTAAAATTTGTTTATTTTAACTTTCATGTACTATATAAAATTATATAATATATCAACAATGAGAAGTATATGTTAATCAAAGCTAATTATATCAGTTAACTTTGTGTGCGTTGAGATAATGATTACTAAGGATTTACTTTTCATACCGATGATCGTGGCACACGATGTAATGCCGTTTACCAAACAAAATTAACTCATTTATTGAAAACTTAAAATGAAATAGTAAATCCGCTACATATGTTTTTTTTTTTAGATGGAAAGATTTTCCAAGGTGTGGTCTTGTTTATTAGAGGTAACTGTAATTCTGGAATTAACTAATTATAGACAACAGATTAACATCGAAGAAACATACAAAGAATGTGCTAACCAATTGCGAGAATTATTTGTAAAGTTAAGTGGAGAGCAGACTCTAGTACTGCAAAAGGAGTTTCCAGATCCCGTATATGTCTAGCATGGACTACAGATGTGTATTTTATGGATCTGCAACTAATTTGTTAATAGGAGTTGAAATACTGCATAACAAAACTTTGCAAATATATACAAGAGCTATGGAGAGTATTTTTATAGATATTCTCACGTTGATGCACAAGAACTCCCAATCAATATACATCCATCACCGTAAGGACTTATTGATAATTATACATACATTAGTAACAGATTATATAACAACGATATTGGAAGCACAAACAAACTCCTTTATTGACTAACTATAGATAGATATAGATTTCATCGAGGAGACCGACCTGATGCATTAGATATCTAACAATAAGGGGTACCAGCGAGAATCCAGTGAGTTTCAGTGCGATGGGTAATGTACTATACCCTTAAAATAAATTAGCTAAATAAACTACATTAAGTTTAAGTCAGTAATGATTTTCTCTTCTCATTATAGTTAAATCTCAACGGTTTAGATAGGCCAACCAGAGAAACTTGAAAACGAGAAAATTCTACATTGTTCATTTTCCATATCTTGTGAGGCACTTGAGACATTTATTTATAAAAACTTTTCTCATATTTAATCTTAAAAATTAACGTCCAAAGTTTTTTATCTCTTCTTTAGAAGGACATTCAACGGAAACTTTTCTTCGCAAATCTCTTAGAGTACAAGCAAGTGCACATGTAAACCCAAATTGCAAAATTTTATTTTTATTAACACCTCTACATTATTTGCGCGGATAAGTACTATTACCAAAATAAGAAGTAATTTATAATGCTAAAAGCAATTTGACACTAGTGTTTTGCAATATTCTAATCTACCATCACACACATAATCACCACAATGTAGTAGCATGCCAGATGTCATGGCATGGATGATGTGCAATTTAACAAATTTAAAATTGATTTTTGACATATTGCAATTTATTAAGTATTAATAAAGGTATATATATTAAATAAATATAGTAAGCAATTTATAAATGCGAAAAATGACTTTGGTAAATATTTTACAAACTTGGTAATAAATATCAGTACAATAAAATATGATTGGTCATAAATAAGTGCACCAACAACCAATAATTAGCTATAATATGTTTACGACAGACGATAATTAATGCTAACTTGATACATATCAACATCGTAAGTTCACTTGAAACTAATTTTAATGGTATGGTATTCTATTTTGGTTTATTACAGTTGCAGCGGTACTAGCAAATTAATGTATTATTTGTGTTCCAAAATGATATTCAATAAATGTTTTATCTGGATTATCTTAAAATTCAACTGCATTATTATAGGCGGTGTTCAAATCAAAATTATGGAAACAATTAAGCGGTACAATTAACACATTTTATTGGAACAACAAGTTTTCAGAGTATTTATACCTTCTATACCTAACCATACCTTCTGAAATCAACACAACTACTTTAGCCTACATCAGAAATGTTTAACCGGGTTCGAATTCAATTAACAGTTGCTTAACGTTCGATCGTAAAGGCACATGACAAAATAAATAAGGGAAATGCATCACTAAAAGCAATTCCTTCCAAATTAAATACAGAATAGTCGATGCGCAAGATAATTAACTTCTATTGAGCTCTTGGCCTTTCCATTGTCTACGGAACAGCACATTCTACTTATTATTTATCACGTGTCTCAAACTACTTGTTTTACAATGGTAATTGTGCTTTCTATATCAGTTTACTTTAAAGGAATTGAATTGATGACAGCTTGGAGCTGAAAACCATAGCACTAGTTTAACTATGCAATTCCTCAACAACTAATCTCATCAACTTGTAATCAAATTAATTAAAAACAATGAATAGATATTTCTTGATCATACAACTTCTGCGGTTTTAGCAAATTGTTCTTCATTTCTTTTTCAAAGAAACATTTCAAACCATAGAGGGACCAAAATTTCAGAGGAAAAAAGTCCAGCAAATAGACGATATTTCAAATTATAGTACTTGCTGATTCCTAATATCTTTTTTAAGTTTTGAGACATGGATAGTTGTTTACAAGTATTGTTAATGTCCACGTTTCATTCCTATCTCAATCCTTTCGTTTCTGGTTAGAACTTCATACTTGTTGGTATTCGACATATTTCACATCACCTACCAAAACTCTATTTATAATAATAAAAATGTTTATTCCTTTTGTGCATCAATATGCTGCAATCTTCATAAGAAATTATTAAAAATCAATACAACTCCAATTCGCAATACACTCCTGTATTAACCTTGCTAGCAAAAACAATTAAATTGTTTTGTATGCTACACATTATCATCTGACGAATCTATCGGTAGATAAAGATGCAATGAAATTTGCATTTAATAAGGTCAACCCGTTTCATGGATAAAATAACAAATAACAACTAAAAATATTTCACATTCTTTCACTTAATTCAATTAGTTTACAACAGAGGTTCCGTTCTATTTCAGGTATATGTTACTACATCAGGTCTTCTCTCTTCTGTCCCTTAACAGAAGCCAAAAACATAAAGCTCAGATAACTTGTAAAATGTTATGTACTTCGTTGAAAAAAATAAACACGATGAAGGAATTTGCCAATAAATCCACTTCGTTGCATTTGGTTCATATATTATCTAGCATCTACATATGTAGTACATATTTACTGCGTGTGTATTAATGCAGCGGAAAGTACTGATCGATCTACTTATAACGTAAACGAAACATCGAAATTGAATTAAATTTACAGAAAGTAGTTAACAATTCGTTTTTCAGAATCTTTGGCCACATTCCTACATAAATATTTACATAGGAATTTGTCTACGTTCTGTCATGTAACAAAACATCTATTGCAGACGTTATTTCTAATTAACATACTTAAAAATAGTGTAGTTTATTTAATATTAAACGTGTACCTTGTGGCGAATTTTATAATCATACAATTACAACTTCAGAGACAGAGATGCTTCTAGCTGAAAAAGAGAAATTAAGTATGTAAATAATTTCTTTGTCTTTTGGATAATACAAGAATATAGTTCAAGATTTAAAGACGCGAAATGTATGTATTTTCATGTATAGTGAATTGAATATTAAGAATGGTCAGGAAACAATTTTTAAATATGCGTTTGTTCAGCAAAGTATTTCACGTAACATTTGATTATAAAAGAAGTTTCAACTTTGCTGTTGTCAATTTAGAATAATCGAAAATATCGAAGCAAATTCGATATAGCAACACGCAGGGAAACCGCATTTTTGATGAAGAAGTTCGCGTATTATATACATATATACATATATCAGTCCTACCGGCCATATAGCCCCATGACTTGTGCTCTATTCTTCTGCCATTTCCCTCACTATCTTTCTCCATTCCATTCTATTCTGTACCATCCGTTTCCAGTCTACAACTCCCCTTTCTCTCAAATCGCTCAAAACCGCTTCCATTCATTTTCTCCTTGGTCTTCCTCTTCTCCCTCTTCCTCCATGTCCCTTTGTAAGTACTTTGCTGCACTGCCTTTCCTGCCCCATCCTGCTAGCGTGTCCCAACTATCTTATTCTCTGAGCCTTGACGTGTTTTAGTATGCTACTATGTCCATATAGTTCCTTTAATTCCTGGTTTGTTCTTCGCCTCCAGATTCCATTCTCCATCTTCGTCCCTCCAAAAATTTTTCTGAGCATTTTTCTTTCCCATATCTCCAACTTATCTTCCATCTTTTTGTCAGAATCCATACCTCACAGCCATAGGTTACTGTGGGTCTAACAATTGTCCTATAGGTCTTTATCTTTGCAGTTCTTGATATCTCTTTTGATTTAATCATTTTCTTTAGCATTCCCATTGCCCCGCATCCTTTTAGAATTCTTCCTTCAATTTCGTCATCCTCTTTACACTTATTCGATATGACAACACCCAAGTATTTGAACTTGTTGATATTTTCAAACGAATACTTTGTTTAATCTGTTTGGAACTTTGAATATCTCTTGTCTATAGTTTGTTCCCGCCTCATAACCATATACTTTGTTTTTTGTTCATTTATTGCGATACCAAATTTCCTTGCTTCTTGTTCCATTTTCCCAAAAACTTTCTCCAGCTCCTTCTTCGATCTTGTGATTATGGCTGCATCATCCGCATAGGCCACGATTTGGTGCTTTTGATGGTATATATTTCCCTTGGTTTGGATGCCACTACCTCTAAATATTGCTTCCAGCACAAAGTTGAACAATATCGTCGATAACGGGTCTCCTTGTCTCAGACCTTCCCTACCCTCAAAGCTGGTCGAAAGCTGTCCTTCTGCCATAACTTTGCTCTCTGTGTGTGTCAACGTCATTCTTACTAATGTCCTGAGTTTTCTGGGGATTCCAAGTCTCATCATGGCTTCGTAAAGTTTATCTCTACTAACTGTGTCATACGCTCTCTTGAAATCTATGAACAGGATATGTAGTCCCAAATGGGTGATAAAGGTAGTGGTGAGAGTGATGAATACACAACGGATGAAGGTAAAAGAAGAAAAGGGATAAGAAGTCTGGAGGAGCACTTCGGAAGAAGCTCTAAAACTAAAAGATCACCAATCAGAAAGGAAAAAGGAGAAGATAAGTTATCAATAATTATGGAAATGATTCAGGATGTGAAAAAGGATCTAAAGGAAGACTTGAAAGCAATAAAATACGATCAGAATGAATTTGGGAAAGAATTAAAATTAATTAGGGAAGAAAATAAGTTACTTAAACAAGAAAATAAGGCAATAAAGGAGGAATTAGGTATTTTAAAAGAAAGAATGGATACGAGGGATCGAGAAAAAGGAGAAACAATATAATTATACACGGAATACCGATCACATCATATGCGGAAGAAGATATAAAGAAAAGAATGGATGGAGGAAAGCAAAACATGTGTGCAGACAAGAAAAAAGAAAGTATTATGTTGATAAATTAAATGTAATTGAAACCCGTTATAAAGGAGGAGAAATGAGGAACTTCTATCGGGAAGTGAAAAGCTTGAAAGAAGTGGGAAGGGGAGCACACCATATTTAAAAGACAAGAATGGCTGTCTGATTAGTAGCGCCCAGGACAAATTAAATAGATGGATGGAATACTTTGATGGAATATTGAATACGAGAGAACAAATTCACCCTGCAAATTTAGATGAAATGGAATATAGGGCAAAGTTAGACGTCCTGGAAACAACAGCGCAGAAAATTCAGGAGGAATGCAAAAAATTGAAAAATCATAAAAGCACAGGGGAGAATGGCATCCCATCAGAAATTTTGAAGTACATCGGAGGTAAATTACAAGAAAGAGTTTGCTCGTTGGTCAAAAGAGTATGGAGAGAGGAAATTATGTCCCTAGAGTGGAATAATGCTATAATATGTCCTATTTACAAGGGAGGAGACAAAAGCGACTGCCAAAACTACAGAGGTATAACTTTATTGACGTGGTGTATAAAATCTTGGCAAGAATTATTGGGAAGAGATTAGAAAGGTATCATAATACCTTAGTAGGTGAATACCAAGGAGGATTCAAGAAAGGCAGATCAACTGTAGTTCGCGTATTAACATACAAAATATTAATTATCTCTTGAAAATCTTAATACAAACGATCATGTCTAGGTGTGAAAACCTAGATTTTATATTTTTGGGGTATGTACATCTTTTATAAAGCTGAATCCTACTGAATAAAATGGTTCACGCCCGAATTAACAATTTCGACAAGATTGACTGGTTATTTTTGCAAGCATACATGACAAACAAAAATGCACTAGTAGGTACACATGCTATTGCTACAAACTACTAATTCATCTCCGTCGAATATATGGAATGCGTTTTCAAATAAGATATTTTATAATACAATAAAAACATCATACGAGAATGTTGAATATTTGATTTACGCATTATTCCGTCATTCATTCAGAACGGCGTTCCGCTGAGGTTATTTAAGTCTCATCTGCATCTCACACAAGTGGAATTTATTTCATTCTTGTATTCAAAAAGCATTGCATACATATTTTTCGAATTTCATGTTACATCATAACAGAGACAAACGTTAAAAAGATAATTGAGCTTCCATCGTTCCATGTACTTATCCATAATTTATATATAAGGAGCACCCTTTCCGATATGATGCCTTGAGACTTTTCCGAGTTTCCTGGTAGATCGTTGATAATAATTAAAAGACGTAATAGCCCTACCACTGATCTCTGAGGAACCGCAGGCTGAACCTACCCTACCACCTTCGCAAGGACATTCCAACGTCCATAGACATTCTTCTATCATCTAAAAAGTATTTAATTCATCCTAATAATGGGTCCCAAATGCCTATGTCGGGAACAACTTCACTAGCTATAACCAAGTAGATTAGGTGATTTTTTATTATTATTCCGAATTCAAATTTGCACCAATAACTTCCCCGAATATTTTTATCATATTGCCTTTCCTTCCATCCGAAATAAATTGTCAAAGAAGCGCCTTTTTTAGGCTGTTACGGTGGTGTTACTCCTTAATGTCTAAGTATATATCTTTTCCTTTTCGCACACGCCCTAATTCTTTATTGACACATTTGCAAATCAGCCCTCCGTCGTTCAAAGATTTACCAACAGTTTTATTATGTTTCTTCTTATCCGCTGGTATCGCTAACTTATACCCACGTTTATTGTTTTTGTAATTTCCAGTGGTACCAAGGAAAGTGTGTCATCAGCCAGTTTTATATCTATATAAATCCACAACCTCACTGTTGTTCTACGTTAAAGACAGATAGTATTATACCCACAGAACGCAGATTTTCAGACGGTATCATACGAGGCATAAAAATCTACGCATGAATATATGTGGTTTCGGCTATTTACTATGGATAGTAATCCTCGTAAGTTGCACGCTGCTTTGCTTATTGAATAAATTTCTACTTACATCGAGAGAAACGTATTGTTTCCGTTGATGCCGGTTTAAAGGAATTCTTTTTACGCTACCTATAATAATTTTATTAATACGTTTATATGCAGAACAAAAACTAGAGGCAGTACGCGAGCCGATTATAATATCCGCGATTCCAGATGTCCAAAGTACACACCGTCCATTAGTCTCTATATAAGAGTGGATAAAGCAGTCTTGATTTTAAAGTCACCAAAAGATTACACGATTTAAACTAGTAAAGTCAAATTTTGGATCAATAGTTTGAATTTTATAAGTTTACATTAAAATTACCATTCATGGCGATAAAAGCACTTTGAACACTTAAGATATTTGGAAGAGGGGATAAACTAGTCCAGAGCCGAACAAAGCAACCTCCCAGGACCCGGTAGATACAAATAAACGCAACCGATATTGGCTGAGGTCTATATAAATTATCATTTCAACTACTAAGGAAGTAAATTCCAAACGATTTCATCTCTAATTATTGCGACTATATATCAAAACTCCACCATCTCTATGATTCCTATGGCAAAAGTATGAAGGTACGAAATAGTGTGGTAGACCTAAATGTTTAGTGGTATGAGAAGTTTGTTTTGATTTGCTATTGCCATTGCTCTCCATCAAACAAGCGTCCACATTGGTACTATTGTTAGTAAATATGCGTCTACCACGTTTCAAGGTAAAATTATATTACGAAAGCGGCAAGGGTATTATTTCGATGCAATTTCAGCATATTGAAACTTTTTATTATTATTTAGTTCGTCTATGATAGCGAAACCAATAGTTCCGGCTATCAACGACGCCAGTTTCTGTTTCGTTTTAAGGTGTAATCCGTAGCTGGTAAAGTCCCAACACTTTCGAAAAGTATTCGTAAATAAAATTAAATCCACGACTTCCACTAATGTTCCTCGGGAACTCAACGAAATGCTTGCGAAGGCATTATTACTGCCATCCAATAAAATAACATAATCAAATTCATTGTAGTCAGTGACTAGATTAGCAACATCTTGTAATACGACTTTCATGCCGACAAACAGATTTACAAATGCACGTACTGGTACAAATTGATGGCAAGCAATGCCTACATAACTCACCTAATTTACTACCCACAAACAAAAGAAGTTTTGGAGTAAATTTTAACATTGTCAAAATTAATCTGTTTTGATTCACTATTGTTCTTCGTTACTTTTTCGCGTTGTTCTTGCCTATGTAGTTTTGAAAAATGTTTGTAGGTTTTATTATATTTCTAACACACGCCAGCAGGTATGTATGTAAAATATAGGGATACTTTCTGTACATATAAAATAAATGTGATAAAAAAAAAAAGATACTCTAGGCAACAAGTACATATATTATATTTTACAAGATATTGAGAAAATATTCCGACAAAAATTTAGGAATATCTGACTCTATGTTTTTGTAACTTCAATATATTTTTGATTACATTGATTTGATTACCACATTCAATTAGTTTAATTAACGTATATGGTTTACCATAATTCCTACGTAGCGTATTGGAGTCCAATACTAAAAGATGAAAGCAACGATCTTCTGTAACATCGTGTTAATTTGATTCTAGAGTAGAGTTGCCATTGCCATTTATAAATTTCTCGTGATAGACAAGACAAAACATAAATTTTACTTATTATTAGATTATCTTAATATCAGTATAAATGCAGATATTTGAGTTTCAAAGATCAACCATTAGGCTATGTTAATACAGAATATCAAAATAGGAAACGGGCAAGCCAGAAAAACAGTTCTATTCTGAGTAGTCATAATTTGTAATGCCCGTGGTTTCGTTTAACTTTGAAAGCTGTTTCAGAATAACAATATAAATTAGAAGTAAAAATATGTATATTACATAAATCATATCGTTTTTCTTCTAAATAGGTTACAAAATTATGTATAAAGTTGGTGTTGTAAGCAATTAATTATTTTCAGGCGTCTCCATCTTGTCTTTCAACCGTCTAGTAAACTTCAAAAGATATCCCCCTTTGTTTCATACATTTCAATACAAATTGATGAATGCCTGTCATGATTTTATATTCATTTTTCTGTCAATTTTATTAGCACGTTCGAAAAAAAAATTTCTGGTGATAATAATACTCAGCGGTTAGGTATATAGTTTATAAAGTTACACTCCCCTGCTACTACAAGTTTTAGTCCAATATCTCGCACAAATTCTCACAAGACGTAAATTTCAGTTCCCCCAGTGACTGTAAATCCATTCTTTTATACGTCAGCGAAACATTTTTACTTTATCGGGACTCCTATATCTTAGAAGAAATAACAGCAAGGCATGCAAGGTGTTCTAACGTTTTAAAACACGATGAGAATTTTCGAACAACATATATAGTTCTCATACATAATACAAGTATCAAAATATCTACATGCCATCTTTATCGCAAAAAGTACCTAAACGTAAGCTAGATCTAAGTTACACTTTCCAAGTGATAATAGACGATAGATTTCCTTGGACTTTGAATTTGGACATTGTACAGACAGATATTAACTATTTTTAATTATTTTTTTTTTATGCTATAAATATTATTACAAACTATAGTCTTCATATAAAATATTTTTGTAAATTCTATGTGTATAATGTAGCCCCTACTTTTGGCTTGCTTTTATACATAGATTAACTTTAATATACAGAGTGTATCTCTGTAATTCTCGACAAACCCGACTAAACAAAAAGAATGTTTACAAAACCAAGCTCATTTTTAACATAAATTTTGGGCAAAAATTATTTCGGAAAGGTTGGCATCCCCGCCAAAAATGTTAAATAGCCAAATAATATTTCATCTAAAATTGCGTTTCAGTTCTTACAAAGCCGTTTTTTTAATTGATGATTTTGTTACCGAGAATTTACTTCCTAAAACTTGCAAAGTAGTAGTAGTAGCAATGTAGTCACTATATCTGACATTGCAGATTTATAATGTGAAATATTCTTAGAATGGTATTTTAAAGAAAACCGAATTCAAATAGTTGCAATTTCTATCACAATAATAATTGCGACAAAGTTATTGGACCGAATTGATCAATGGGTAAAATGTTGAATTGAAGAAACCGAAAACGTGAAAGAAGTGGAAAAAATTATGGCAAAATGCCAGTTACGAATTTTTGGAATGAAATGCAATGAATGTACTTCGCATTAATAAAAGTAGTATAAAATCTACAAAGCAAAATTTATAAACAATATAGTTCCTAGTTATTAACAATACATAAAAATGAAATATAAAGTAAAAATCACAATCAAGCGCGCCAACTATAATACATAACATAATTACAATTACATACAGTTTTTAAATTACTGATTTACTGAAGTTTGTTTAATTCTTTTAATTGCTTTCAAAACCCGAACCTCACATTTTGTTGAAATTTGTGACGTTTTTAAAGCGATTTCATTTTCTTCATTACACAATAGGAAATTTCAATGTCTCTACATTTAGCACAAACTTCCACCATATCTTTCATATTTCTTAGAATTTCAGATTCTTCCAGGTCACTTTTAAAACATGAAGGATGTGTACTGTCAACTAATAGTTCGTTCACTATGTCCTGAATGCCAACACTTTAAGTTTTAATCAGTACATCAGAATCTATATAAGCATAATCTTGAATATTTCGTTATCGGTTAATGGGCGAAAATGCTATGTGACAGTAATATCATCTTCCTTATCAAAATAATTTGCGGAATGTACATTTTCCAGTAGTCCTGCTTTTCAAAAGCAATGAGTAATAGTTTGTTTTGATACATTCTTCCAAGATGAAAGAATCCAAAGTGTTACACTATTTGGTTTCTGTAAATTTAAAATCTTGGATAATTCTCTGATCCATTTGCCGACAGCGGGAAGTTGTATTGGGGGCAAAGAACTTTTCTTTTACATTACCTAGAAGAATTTTGAAATACGATGTGGCATTGCCCAAAAGCAATAGGATCTTTCTACCTTATTTTCTAATGTTTCGTTGAATTTTCTTAGCCACGGCGTCATAATATCTGTTGACATCCACGCTTTTTAATTACATGTTTATTCCAAAGGCAACATATTGATATAAGACCCTTTAAAGCAATCTGTTCTTTTTTGTTTTTCAAGTAATTAATGGATTTTCTTTGCCAAAATAAAATTTTCGAACTTTGATTAAGTGCTTTTCTGGTAGCTCCGTTTTCCACTCTTCAGCAGGATTTAAATCAACATCAGCTGGTGCGCTACAAATTGACTATGTTATGTCTTTCACTATCTGTTTGAAGCTTTAAACTTATTCCCAGTCCCCCAGTTTTTCGAAGCTTTCTTTTCAGTTCTAGATTGACATTTTCTTTAAACTGTTTGAAAGTCGGTGTTGTATTTATTTATATCGTTGGCCCGTGTTCTTCCGATGCCATATTTTTCAGTTAACTTCCTTGCACTTGTACTAAACTTTTCACTTTGCTCGATAATATGAATTTTATCTTTAAGACACCAACGTATTCTTTTGAGTGACATGTTAACAGTAACACAAACGAAATTAAATTAAAGTATGTAACCGAAAAGTAATTTGGAATAAATACCAAGCAGAATAAGCTCCTGCCTTCAAATCATAAAAGATCGAACCCAATTTATGATCGATAATAAGAGGTAAAAATACATTGGATCTTCCCAAAGTATTTGGATTGATGTGGCCGTGACCGATATATAGAGGTATCATTATTAAAAGGCCAGAAACAAGGAAATCTCCATATATTTTCCGATGAATTTTAATATTAGTCTTGTTCTATTCCAAACTCGAATTTTCTGCGAAAATACAAATATTCATCGGATTACCGTCTTTTTATGTGTGCCTTAAATAACAGATTTCTATCAAATGAATGATAAAGTGATTATTCTTTCTAGTTCAAGTGTAAAATAATGGGATATCAAATGAATACCTTTTAATCTGAATCTGTCAGTGAACCAATTGGGAAAATAGCACATTAATTGTAAGTTTTAATGTGCGTGTGTTACATATATACCTGTTTAGCAGTTATGTGTGTAAAGTATGTAATCGACAATATAAAATTAATTTAAATAAATCAGCCATAAACACTGTTTCGTTTTTTGGTCAATCAATTTGGTGCTAGGAGGTGTTGATTAAAACATGTTCGACCAGAACTAGTTCCAAGAATTATAATTGAAATATTGTCCTCATTTGCAAGCAATATGTAATTAATTGAACTTGTAAAGTTTAGAAAAATGCAATAAATTGTATACATAAATATTTCTTACCTCTGGATATAAGAACAAATATTAACGTTGTCGGATTTTGTTCGACTAACTCGCCCAAAAGCAAGATTACAGAAATAGAACATGTACATAAGAATAAGTAATAACTAACAACTATCACTGCCTAAGTTCCCAAGCTCCTATGTTATACATAAGTGTAAATATTAAGCCAAAAGCTAACGAATTAAGGGAAGGTAATCACGAATTATTACGTTATTTGTTTCTAATCAATGGAATAAACAAATTGTAATAATATAAATGATTGCGCCTTTTTGCAATTCCTTCGAAAAGTATATTCGAAAATAATCATTCATATTTAAACTTACCACAAATTGGCGATAACTAGACTTTAGAAAAGTTTGAACTTAACAATTCACAAAACAATATACCACAGTCAAACTTAACTTCCATTAAGAAGTATAAATTGCAAAAGTCAAAAAGCTATATAATTAATTAAAACTTTTAATTAGAGGTAGTATACGGTTGGTATCTGTCCGAAAATTTTATCAATGTTGCAGTAGAGTCTTTTTATTGCTTGATCAATTTTATGAACTTTCGCTTCGACGTAATAAAGTGCGCGACTTACGGATCATAGGTCCTCGCGCTTCCAATGATGCAGGACTTCGGTACGCTACTGCCATTGATAAAGAAAGTTTGCTGTTGCCGAATGTCCTGCGCACCAATTTTATTCCTAGCTTTACTCACCAGTTTTCGCGCTATTACCGCCAAGTTACTCCCGCTCCGCACAGATTTGATATATAATCTCCAATTAATTGCGAATGGAAGATGATCCTCTTGTTCAACTAATCTTAATAAATTGAAACTAATATCCAAACACAATTTAAAGATGTTCGGAAGCCCTAGTGATTAATTACTCGTTATTAATGAATCGCGGAAATGTACATATAGAACGAAGAAGCAACGGCACCGAAAGCAAAATATAAAAATTTAACATTTCAACTGCAAGGATTTCTACAAACTAACCATACCGTACTGGAAACGTAAAAAATTCACACATTTCAAGTACGTTGCCTCTCCAACCTTGGGAGAAACTACCATCATTAAACGCGCTAATAATAATTTAGACCAGATTTAACAGTTAATTACATATATTATTTATTTTATATAAAGAGATATAATTTCCTTTATGTTCAAATTACATCCTGGGATAAAATATCAAATACGTTACATATTCCTAGATATACCTATTGTTGGATATAAGAAAATTGCTACGCCTTAAAATTGCAACTACTTTACACTCGTCTCGCAAGTGTGTATATTAAGTTAATAACAAAATGATTTAAATAACAAATATCAACAATACCAAGCAAGCAAAAGATAATTAGCAATAACCCCGACGACTTCAGATTTAAGTACATATACATAAGTGGCTAATTACCGCTTGAGGTAATTTGCCCCATGCCATTTGAACTTTTTGGGATGACCCAACTTTTTCCAATCATGTAGTTAAAATGGATTTTTACCCCAAGACAGTGATTGCAACTTTGAAAACTACTTTTCTGAAATTCAACATTACAAACATTTTGTAAGCTTATCAATGGAAAGATGCAAAACGCATATTAAGTGCATAAATGCATATTTTCAACATTTTCTGTAAATGCATATGCAAAAATAAATTGCATGTTTTAGAACTTTTTTTAACTAATTTCCAAAAATTATCGGTGGAATTTCGCAATTTACGGTAAAATACATCTGCACTATGACACGACGTTATCCCCTATTCTAGAATTTTCTCCGAACTTAATGATTAACAAGTAAGTACAGGATACAACTAGCTGCGCTAATTACATTTTGATGGTAGGTAACAAAAAGTAAACAGAAATATTAATACCTAGTCCCATTAGGCCCCTAGTCTACCTTAGGCGAGATTATTTCCTGTTGTGTTGTGATTCTTGTAATTTACGGAGGTAAATTTTCCGTCTTATGCTCTTCTTTTCGTCATAAATAGTAAAGGTTCACATATAAGTCAGTTGTCACTCAGCAAAGGTATATTCTTAAAGTTATGGTATATTGATTGTCTCATTGTCAGTATGAAAATGCCTAAGCAGGTTTCTGATAAAGGTGCTCTGTTAAAGAAGTGGATTGCTGATAAGATGATTTCAAGATAGTTGACTCCAATCAAACTTTTTGCATAACATGCAATAAGAGGGTAAGTTAATTTTTAACCCAGTACATATATATAATAAAATAGATTTACAAAAATACGTTTTTGTGCAACCGGCCGCGAAGTAAACATTTTAACCAGAACATGACTTTTAAAAATTATTTGTATTTTTTGTTTATTTGCAGATTACTTGCGATAAAAATTTCAGGTAAACCAACATTTGGGAACTACGACTTACAAAGAAAAGAAGCAAACTCATCAGGCCATGGATCAACAGTTGCTCATAAATAACGAAGCCAAGAAAATTCCAGCCAGAAAAATTTCTCATAAAATTTGTGTAATTTCTTCACTAGTGTAAATATTCCTCTTTTTAAACTTGACCACCCAATGTTTCAAACATTTTTAAAAACTCATTTCCAAGATTTCAATGTTCCTAGTTCTTCAACTTTGCAGAAAAAATGTGGGAATTTAAATTATGAATCAGTGATGGCGAATATTAGAGAAATTATTGGAGACAAACCCATCTGGTTCTCAGTTGACGAAAAAAATTGATGTAAAAGGGTGATATATTGCGAATTTTGTTATTAGTAGTTTGGACAAAAATGAATTGGGAAATGGGGTATTTGACTAATGTATAAAACAAATAATTTAACTATTGCGCGATTTGCAAATGAGAGATTATCTAACTTTTATTTGCCACTAAAAGTTTCAACGGACACTGTACTTTTAATGATAACTGATGCTGCTGCGTACATGATAAAAGCAGCACAAAATCTAAATTTCTTTCCTCCAAATTAATTCATTGCACATGTTTAGCTCATGGCTTAAATAGAGTTGCTGAAAGTGTTAGCTTAGAATTCCCCATTATAAATAGATTAGTATCAAATATTTAGAAAGTGATCGTAAAAATTCCTTTACGTGTGCAAGTTTATAAAGAGAATATGCCCTGAATTCCATTATACGCTGAGCCTGTCTTAATGAGCTGGGGCACTTGGTTACGAGCAGTTGAATTTCTATCAAAAAATTATAATAAAATACAATATATATATATATTTCGTGACCTTTTATACTTATCTTATATGATAGAGATCTACCACTAATAGGTCAATAAAACAAGGCTGGTTTGAGCGATAGTTATATTTTCAGAACGTTTACAAACGTTTTCGGAACACCTTCGTCAGTGAAAATATAACTAGATAAATATATAAACAAACTTTTGTTCTTTATTTGGGACTATCAACAAAATAACTAGTGACTAGGATTTCTGATATAGAGGATGTATAACCAACTTTTATATATATATATATAAATTATAAAAACTAAATTAATGTGTAAACATACATGCAAATTAAGTAAAACCTTATATCAAAAAATCTTTGTCGAAACCTTAACAATTCTGTTCAAGGACTAGGGAAAACCAAATTCAAAAACCTAGCCAAAGGTTTCCTTCTTAAGAAATGCAAATGTCATTTTAACAAATTGCTATATACATTACTTAAATTTTGAATATCGGTCCTGAAATTAATAGTTTTAGTGTCTTTCTGTATATTTATCATTTCATATATTAGTCTTTTTTTATAATTATTCTCTGTTTTTAATATAATTGTGTTTTCAAAATCAAAGTAATCTCCAAGATCTTTGTAATGTTTTGTTACAGCGGTCATTGCACCAAAATCATTATTTAAAGAATACTTATGGCTATACAACCTTTTCTTTAAATATTGTTTCGTCTGACCGATAAGTATTCTTTAAATAATGATTTTGGTGCAATGACCGCTGTAACAAAACACAAGATCTTGGGCATTACTTTGATTTTGAAAACACAATTATATTAAAAACAGAGAATAATTATAAAAAAAGACTAATATATGAAATGATAAATATACAGAAAGACACTAAAACTATTAATTTCAGGACCGATATTCAAAATTTAAGTAATGTATATAGCAATTTGTTAAAATGACATTTGCATTTCTTAAGAAGGAAACCTTTGGCTAGGTTTTTGAATTTGGTTTTCCCTAGTCCTTGAACAGAATTGTTAAGGTTTCGACAAAGATTTTTTGATATAAGGTTTTACTTAATTTGCATGTATGTTTACACATTAATTTAGTTTTTATAATTTATATATATATATAAAAGTTGGTTATACATCCTCTATATCAAGAAATCCTAGTCCATAGTTATTTTGTTGATAGTCCCAAATAAAAAACAAAAGTTTGTTTATATATTTATCTAGTTATATTTTCACTGACGAAGGTGTTCCGAAAACGTTTGTAAACGTTCTGAAAATATAACTATCGCTCAAAACCAGCCTTGTTTTATTGACCTATTAGTGGTAGATCTCTATCATATAAGATAAATAAAATACAATGTAGAGGACTCTCTATAGACGACCTAATAATAAAATTAGCTTCGTTAATGGGCAGTTAACAAGTAACCGTGCAAAAGCTTATAAAGTAAGCACAATTTGCATATGCCAACAATTCTGTAGGAAATGTTGTCTATGTCAGTCGCAAAACGCAACTGCAGACTAATTATGTAGTTTCGTCCTTATTAGGACTCGTCAGTACAGTATATGCGTGACACAGTAAAAATTTCCAGGTGATACGTCGATATCTTGTTCATATGGATTTATTGTAAATAAAGCTAACGTTATTTTTGTAAAATATGTTATAATTTTTTTATGGCACAAAAGCATACTTAAGTACATAGATGCATACTTAAGAACATATTTTTCAACTTCATAGTGCATATTTTTGCATTTTTAGTGCATATTTTCCAAACTCTAATAATGTCTATATAACGCAATCATAATCAATGATTCAACACCACACTATTTTGTTATATATGCCATTTCTGGTGTTCTCTACAGAATTCCAATTTTCTTCAAGATGTTCAAAAACAGATTTCTAACTTGATAAAATGTGCGACATTCTGGTTCTCTAGATTTGACGCCAAAACGTACACCAGTTCAATCAAAGTTATTTAACTGCAAATTTCAAATTGTTCAGACCTGCTCCGTCTATGTATCATATTTAACCAATTATACTTTACGAATGTCAAATAATTTTCTAGGAGCCCCAATTCTTTTTCCTTACGAACTTAACTTATCTCTATAATGGCAATTTTAATCTTATTCAATGTATATTAGCAAATGACCTAGAGTCGAGTGAGAATAAACTGGCTGACGATCTAGATTTATAAATATTGGTGATAGTCTTAATAGTAATATCTAACACTTCATCAACTGCGTCGGTCACCGACCAATTTATTTTTGTTAGACTATAATTCTTTATCTTTAGGAATCTCTGGTTTCACGTATATTTTCAATAGTATTCTTACTTACAGTTTCACATGCGCAATGGAAAGCAAAGCCAACTTCAAATAGACCATTCCGATAATTACCCGCGTGGGTTGATCGAGTTCCTGTTAACATATGAATATAATGTTTTTCTTCTTTCTGCAGAAAACAAAACTGGTAATAACACATTTTCTCCTGTAATTTTCTGGTGGCGACCATTCAAACGACCAAGGAAACAACTAGAGAAAATAATGCGCAAATTAGTTAAATTATTTTAAATAAGTGGAATAAGTTGAGAGAACTCAAAAATTTGTTGATTGCGATACGTAGATGTTTCGAGAAGATGACAACCACATAACAACTATCGAATTAGAATTTTTCAAATGTTGCAGTTGTAAAATTGACATTTCTTATAGCAAGAATGCAAGAAACATTAACATATGAAACAGCACTAACTTACTTCGTTTATAAAGGGTGTAAAAGAGAGCAAATTAGCGGAAATAATGGAAATTCCTCGGGAAAAATTGCATTGTATATCTTTTTACGACTTCCAATGTGGTGCAACTTCGTTCGGCTTTTGGTGATAAAGTGCCCTGCTGCCATAATTTATAAATGCCACGCAGAATGTCAGCGCCGTCGTAAAAGCGTCAGTAATTAATTTTGTGGAAATCGTCTTCGCCCAAAACATTGATGCTGTACGCTTCATAATTTAAACCGGACGGCATGTAACATATCGTGAGATAAAGGCAACCATAGATATTTAACTAGGCCGAAGCTTTGTGTTGGGTAGATTTCATATGGGAATCATCAACGAAAGTCTCAAATCGAATAGAGCATAAAAGTGCTCTAAAAACTCGATTATAGCGTTTCCAGAACCGTATGCAGCATCGTAAGAGGACACGGAACGGACTAAGAGTCCAAACAAATAGATAGTCGACTGGTTATTCTACGATAAACTAACCTATACAAATCACTCATGTTCACAGCACACGAAGAAAATGGTTGCTTGTTTTTTGAAAACCCAGGTGATGCAACTTTGGCTTGAGAATATCGACGACCTCTTAATATTGATTACAGTAAAGTCAACTAAACCGCCTAATTAAAGTTCGTTACCACAATGCTAGCTTCTGCACAGCTGATTAAACAATTGACTATCTAAAGGAATGAAACGTTGAATTAATGAGTCATTGCATATATTCTCCTAGCTTATCACTCTATCACGATCTCCTCCAATCATGAAACACAAGAAGAGTGGTCAACGGTTTTCAATGCCAGAGGAAGGTGTAAAGGCAATTTGCCTTAATTCGCGTTAGGAAATACACTGGAGTTATCAAGTTTTAAGGACAAAAGTTTCAAACTGCAAAATATTAGCAGCTGGTCTTGGAAAATCATACTTCCTTGTATACTAGAATATAAGGAATTAACAAATGAACGCCTTTAATAACCGAACCCTTTTCTTTTTAACCAAATTCTCCTATTATTTACTACTCTTCTGTATGTAAATATACTGTTTTTATAAAAATATATAGAAGTATATCTTTAAAGATATAAAAATGTTTTTAATTCCGTATTGTCAATACAATTATATTTGTTTTGCATAACTTATCTGATTAAACTTCAAAGATCTTTAAAGAGTGGTAGCGACAGTTGTGAATAAAAGTCCCGAAGAAGTGAAGCAAAGAAAATTAATTGGGGTGACGACCGTTGAAACGAAAGAACGAAAAACAACTTGTATTAGTCATTTCAAGTTTGCGATAAATTTAAATCTTTTTCAGAGCTAAGAACTGAATATGCAATTACAATAAGTTTTATGAATATGGAAGGGCTGCTAAACTGGGCTAATTGATTTAAATTGAAAGCTGTAAATCGGAAGCTGTAGGACTTCAAGCTTTATTAGGGCAATAGAACCAGTTAATATAGTTAATTATAGCATTTGAAGTTAGCGTTAATGGACTAAGTATTTGGTTAACGAAAAGGTCCCAAACATGACGTTTGAAAATTAAAACGTATGTTAGATAGCAATGACCTATCGGAATTGGTAGCATTGAAACTAATTAACGTAGGACTACTTGCATTAGAAAATCAGGAAAATCAGGAAATATCATATTAAAATGTCTACTTGTAAAAATAAGAAACTATAAAAGTTAAAGCAACAGGAAGATCGAATTTTTAATTAGCTATAAAAATACTTTAATATATTACATACACTCCCGTTCGCGGAAGTTGGGACAGTTCAATGTTCTGTAGTGTTGTACTTGCACAAAATTAAGAATAAAACATAAATTTATTTTTATAAAGCAAAATATAGTTTTAATGGCATAAAATGGTGGAAAGTAATTGTATTTATCCAATAAAAATATTATTCATTTATCTCATCGAAAAATCCACCTTTTGCGTTCAAGACTGCCCGAACAATTCTCGGCATTTTTTCGACAAGTTTTGACAGAATGTTGGCCGGCAAATTGCTCCACTCTCATTGTAAAATGTCCGAAAGATGTTGTTTGATAGTTGGACCTTCTCTTCGTATCCGTCTATCCAGCTCATTCCACAGGAGCTCAATATGATTAAGATCGGGATTCTGTGGAGGCCATTACTCTATTTGTAAAACACTATCTGCTTCTAATGCATCCAAATAACTCTTAGGTAATAATACTGTGTTTTAGGATCATTATCCCGCATTTAAAGGAAATTATCTCCTATCAGTCGGTTACCAGAAGGAACAGCATTGTCTTTCAGAATATTTCTACAGTGTTCTTTTTCATGATACCTTCAATCTGTACCAAATCTCCTACTCCTGAGTATAAAAAACAACCCCACACCATGACAGAACCAGCACCATGTTTTACAGTGGGTGCTATACATTCGGAAAGCAATGTTTCTGTCTTCAACCTTCGAACGTAAATTCTTCTGTTTTGTCCAAAAACTTCAAACTTAGATTCGTCGGTCCAAAGCATATTTTTCCAGTTCTCGACCGTCCAATCTTTATGTTCTTTGCCCAATATAGTCGTTTTAGTCGACTGTCTCGTCTTAATCAGTTTCCGAATAGCGTCCGAATAAATTTGCCTCTAGCAGTCGATGTTTGATAGTGCTTACCAATGCAGTGTTTTGACGATCGCGATTGAATTCTGCTGCTATTTGTGGAGCAATTAATTTCTGCTCATCCACATTGGTAGCAATTTGAGACGGACCTAGTCGATCACTGTCGTTTAAACTTTCCATTGCCCGGTATCGTTTTATAATGTTGTTCACACTAAATCTCGCAGCACGCATTTTAGCACCAATTTGTCCAACAGAATACCCTTCTTTGTGAAATGTGATTATGGAAGATCGCTTTTGAACGCTTATGGACTTTCCATGAGGCATTTTAATTTTTAAAACCTGGAAATTCTTCCAGTTTCACTCCGTGCGTACCCCGAGACGTTTGCAAGTAAACTGGATGGTCGCGGTTATTGACAATAGACTAATGACCGTAAAATCTTCTGGGAAATACCCAGCTAAACTTTTATGACAGAGAAGGCATTCAATTGCCCCTTAAATAATTATTTTCTTCGATAGTTGTAGATCATTGTAAACGATTAAGTGATTTGTCTTTTGAGGGAATAGTTTTAATGTTAAAACGCTTATTGCAATATTTATAACGATGCTATATTATGCCATAAACTAATGGAAATTACAACGCACCAGAAGTCGTAGTGTTGTATAAGATTTCAAATGGTTATCGTACTATTTCCTCAATCTATTGAAGTGTCCCAACTTCCGTGAACAGGAGTGTACATATGTACATCGGAACTTAGAAACAAAGTGAATGAAATATACAATTAAGTGGATAATCAAACAATTACATACACTCTTAATATGAATAATATTTTGTTATTATTGGGATCCAGTTTCATTCTATTATTGTTGTTTCATTATTACTTACCTGCTCACTTAATCTTTGAGCCATGTATCTTTCGATATTGACCGAATGGGAGTTAAATCATTTGCTTTCCCCATATTTCTCCCCAATTTTTTCCTATTCTGCACTAATATTAATATGTGTATCTTTCCACGTTACTCCTCTTTGTTCCGCTGCGTTTCATACTTTCCCATTACATGTTTTTCTTGGTCTTCCTCTTCGTTGTTTTTTATTCTCTCTTGCTTCGTACACTTTTTCCACTAGTCTGTCTTGTCCTATCATTTGTACATGCCTTATGCATCTCAATTGTCCCTGTTATATGGCCTCTTCTACTGGTATTACACGTAATTGTTCTCTAAACTTTACATATCTTATCTTATCTCTTCTAGTTTTTCCTTGTATCTTCTTCAAAAATCTCATCTCTGTAGCCGTTAGTTTGCCTCTTTGTCTTTCCGTCATGAGTGTTGGCTTCACTACCTTTCTAACAACTTCGGTTTTTACCTCTTTCGATATTTCCTTCTTGCTGAGAAATTGTGTCTTCATTGCATTGACGAGGCTTCTAGTTTTTTGCGATTATATCATTAATTTCGTCGTACATGGTTCCTTCCTCATTGATGATCGTTCCCAAGTAAGTGAATTTTTCAATCTATATTCTCCCATGCAATGTTTATCTATGTCTTACTTATATTCACTTTCATGTTAGCTCTTCGCAGCTCTTCGTTCAGAACATCTATATTGTGCTATAGTTCTCTTTGAGTTTTTCCCCACAATAACTTCAGTCATTCTGATACTTTCCATTCTCGAATTTCCCACACTTTACTTTTTTTTAGCTTATTGCTACATTTTTTCGATATTTCATCTTGGACCGCTTTAAAGAGTAATGGGCTTAGTATATATCCATGTTTCAATCCTGTTCTAGTTATAAATATGTCTGAATTTTCAATTCTTACTCATACATAGGTGCTCACATGTTCGTATAAGCTTTCTATATTTTCTGTAATTTCACGTCCTACTCTCTTCTTATTTTATCGAACACTTTTTCCATGTCTACGAAACAGACGTGTACTTCTCTGTTCGAATTGCTTTCTCACTCAGTTGTCTTGGAATAAGGATTTGGTCTTGTGTTCCTTTTTCTTTTCTGAAGCCCGTCTGACTTTCCTCTAGCTGTTCTTCTATTTTTTCACTTAATATTTCTTCTAATATTTTCGCATATAATTTTCCTAATGTGCTTGTTAAGGTAATTCCCCCTGACCCCATTCTTATTATTATTCTTAAGATGCCCATTTTCCAGTCTTCCGGTGTTCTCTTCTCTCTTCTAACTTGGTTTAGTAAGCCTAGTAATTCTCGTTTAGCTTTCTTTATTAGGAACTAAATCATTTTCGCAGTTATGTCATGATGCTCTGAAGCTTTTCTGAGTTTCAGTATTTGTATTGTTTTTTCTAGTTCGTCTTCTGATATTTTACTTGCCTCATTTTTCTGTTGTTGTATTGTTCGTCGGTCTTGTGTGCCAATAAATCTTCGAAATATTCTTTCTACATGTTCATTATTCTTTCTTCTTGTGTCATACCACTTCCATTTTTGTCTTTTATATTCTGTAGCATAGTTGTACTTTTCTTATATCGTTATATATCTCATAATGTTCGGCTTTTCTTGTTGTTAAATACTTATTCCATGCTTGCTCCTTCTCTTTTACTTCTATGTCAATTGGTTTACGGCACCTTTTAGCTTCCTGTTTCATATCTTAGTTGCCCATATATTCTTTTTATACTCTCTTTAAAATTGTTTTATCTTGGTTCTATGGCTGTGCACTCTTCACTCCATTCAATCTTATTAAATTCATTTCAGTATTTTACTCTTATGTTCACGTCCCTTAATTTCTATTTATTTATCTGTTCTCTAACTATTTTTCTCTTGGTTGATTCTTTTTGTTGTTTCATGTCCTTATTCATTGCCTGCGTCTTCTTCGTTTCTGGTCTTTCCTCCTTTGCTAGTTTATGCTCCTTCAGTTCTCCATCTTCGTAGTCCCACTTATATTCTTGTTCATCGATTATTATTTTGTTGTAGCCCATTGTTACGTTTCTCCCTTTCTCCCTCTCAGTATCGGCAATTCTTAATGGTAACACGTCATCCACGCCATCCACCCTTTTAACAAACTTTAATGATCACTGATAATATCATTATAATTTATCACTCTTGGAAACTCGGTAAGTATTTATATATTCACAGTTTATAAAAATCGCAAAAGCAACATCAGATAGAAATATGAATTTCAAAAGAGGAAGTACATGAAAAGCGCTCGGCACACGTCGAAAACGCTGGCATGCGTCAAGAAGGCTAGAAGATAGGAACTAGAAGTTTAAAAAACGAAAAATTCAGTTTCGCTGCTCATCTTCTTGCCGTGATTTTCGTTGTAAAAATACTTGTAATACCCAGTACGAGGTGCAAATTGGATTTAGATAAAGAGAAACTTTAGGTTAAATCGTTTAAATTTACTTTTATTAATTGGAATTCGTATAATTACTTCATTAACTCCTATTTGTTTCAACAAAAAATAAATGTTACAAACTTACCGAGCAATGAGTACTGAGCTGAGATATAAAACAATTGTGACACTTTTCGTACACACAATATTTAATTGGTTAGTAAGTGCACACACAATTTCACAGCCATTTTCTAATCTTCCTGAAAATACGATTTTGGGTAAGCTTTTAAGACCAAACAACCAACTAAGCACTATCGCATACGATTGTCAATACTAGACTGAAGCGAGTCAAGGTGAATATGGACCACGAAACCTTTTTTCATTCAACACAATTCTGTTTAAATTCATTCATAAATGCAAATAATGTATTCTTCTTTGAACTACTTTTAGCTACCTTTAAACTTATGGTCAAATGTTACTCAACTTATATGTATGTATACATACATAAATATAAGTACATACATATACATAGTATGCTATAGTATTATAACAACTATACTTTGAAACGAGTATTCAGGTTTATTTAATTTAAAAGTGAAATAACATCCAATTTTAAGAAACTGACACAAATATCACATCGGTAAACTCCTCACCACACAATTGTTTATATTAAAATCGGTGACACGTGTTTCGCTAGCTCGAGGCAAGCATCTTCAATAACTGTGCTGCCTCGAGCTAGCGAAACAAGTGTCACCGATTTTTTATAAACAATTGTGTGGTGAAGAGTTTACCGATGTGATATTTGTGTCAGTAAATTACACCACATTCCTTGCAATCACCCTTATTGAATTTTAAGAAAAGTTCAAAGAAAAGAGTATTCTCAAATTTTAACGATAGTATAATATCTATCTCCAAAATATACGTACACATAAGTACTTATAAGTAGGTACAGTTACTGGAAGTCAAAATTTAAAAAATTAGGATAATATATAAATATTTTATGGCGTCCCTAACTGCTTTCTGTTACATAATTTAGAGGGAGCGCAACTATTGACCAAAGTATTTTCCGTAATTTAGTTATTAAATGTATGCACATGTAGCTTGAGTTGCTCAGTTTGCGTCAACCGTACTACAATTATCTGAAACGGCTGTACTAGGTTAAAATAACATCGGCATACACGTTCTCAGTTTTGAATGTTATAGTATGAAGCAATACCACTCTATCTGTATTCGTATAACGCGACATTATTTTATTCTAGTACAGTCGTCTCCGATAATTGTAGTACTATTGGCGCAAACTAAGCAACTCTGCATATAGCTCCTGACCTATTTAAATTCTTATGTTTCCGATTACCTCTACCACTTTCTAAATCAATAAAAGACGAATTTAACATTTACACCTTGTCACTAAAATATAACACTATAAACAAAGCATTTATTCCTATTTTGGCTGTTAACAACATAATATCGAACAACTGAAATTTCTTAACATACTGTGTGTCTAGCTAAGTTCGCGACAAATGGATAACTTTTTTATTCTTGGGTTTATGAAAAAAAGTTATTCTTTATAAAAAGTCCTGCTTCATCCAAAACTTAAATTCAAATTGTCAGATTTTAATATTCAATCACATTCACTTACATTTAGTTTTTTTAATTCTTACACTTTTCTCAACTACAAAGTCAACAGTTTGATGTATACATTTTTAATCTTAATCTAGAATACTCTGATAAACAATGTTTGACTAAATCTGTCACTATCATCGTTTACGCTTGTCAAAATACAATAAGTAGAAATGCCTGTAATATTAAGTAAAGAAGATAAAATTGAAATCATCTTAATAGTGGGCGATAATTACAAAACTTTCAGGGAAGCAGCAACTATTTTTAATCAGCGGCATCCTGACAAGAATATTCACCACTAGACGGTAAGACAACTTTTAAGAAAATTTAAGACTTTCGGAAATGTCGAAAACAGATTTAACAACAAACGCCAAAACCATCTTGCTGATAACGAAATGGAACTAGAAGTGATGCTATCAGCAATAGAACAACCGAGGTGTTCGTTGCGGAAAAGAGCATTGTTGATGTCAAACACTATAAGCAAAGATTCGGTAGCTAAAATTCTAAAAAAACAAATTTCATCCCTACAAGCCTACATTTGTACACACTCTAAGACCAGGTGATAATGACAGACGATTGGAGTTTTGTGCCGACATTCAGGCAATATTAGCAGGTAATCCTTTTGTGTCGAGACAAATTTTATTTTCCGATGAAGCAACATTTACATCGAACGGAACTGTATCAAGTCAAAACTGCCGTTGGTGGACAGATGCCAACCCAGATTTTACAATAAAAACTCGAAGTCAATATGCGTTCAAGACAAATGTATGGTGCGGAATCTACAAAAGTTATGTAATTGGACCTTTCTTTTTTCACCAATCTTTGAATGCCGACCGGTATCTAAATTTTTTGCAAAGTGAAATTAGTAATTTTATCGACAATCTTCCATTGCTGGAACGCCAACATATTTGGTTTCAACAGGATGGTGCACCTTGTCATAGCAGGTTGGACGTAAGGCAATATGTTGAAGATTGTTTTAACGAAAGGGTTATACACCGCTTTTCCACAATACGTTGGCCACCTCGGTCTCCAGATCTGACCCCACTTGATTTTTCTTGTGGGGTTATTTAAAAGAACATGTTTATATTCAAGCGCCGTTTACGGATGTAGGCCATCTAGAACGTATTATTAGAGAAGAAATCCGTAAAATAACTCCACAAACAATTAGAAGGGTTTTAAGGCATTTTTGTGATAGAACCGTTACATGTATGGAACGAGAAGGCGGATATGTTGAAGCATTTGTATAACATTTTCAATGCTTTCTTTTGTGTAAATGCTGTATTTAAATTGTATAATTTCCAATTCTGAACGACTATTCCTTATAACATTTTAAGTATTATTGAAAATAAAGGTACTTTACTCTTATACTAATTTCATATTTTTTGTCATATCTCGTATATGACTAACAAATATTAAAATCTGACAATTTGAATTTAAGTTTTGGATGAAGCAGGACTTTTTATAAAGAATTACTTTTTTCATAAACCCAAGAATAAAAAAGTTTTCCATTTGTCGCGAACTTAGCTAGACACACAGTATAGGATCTGTATTAATTTTATATGTACATCTAATATTTTTATGTGGGCATACACACACATCATACTCTACCGCTCAAAAGTATTTGCGCACCATGAAAATTGAATATTTTTTGAGGTTAGGAAATAGATTTAAACAGTTCTCAAGAGTAGTGATTATAGTGTATTTAAAGTAAATAAAGAATTCGCACAAAGAAATTAGAAATGACAATGTTATTATTAAATTTTTAACTCATGAATGTGTACGCCCTTATTTTTAATAACTTTCACAAATTTCTGGTGAAATTTTGTTCCATTCTGCCTGCAAAACATTCCTTTCTCCTGTTCAGTAGAAGTAGGACAAACTTTTCTGACTGACAAGAACTCAATGGGATCAGGGTGGCCAAACAATATCATTAAGCCTTCCCTTATTATTCCTTGGATTCTGCAAATATTGCTGATTCTGTCTCCAACAAAACAGCCCCATATATTCATAACAGAACCGCTACCATGTTTCACTAAGCATTGATCAGATGTCTATTCTCCTGCTAACTTACGCACAAAAGCTCTCCCCTTCTATCCATGAACTTCAAATTTAGATTCGTCACTCCACAAAACTTTTTCTATTCTTCAACTACCAAGCTTTTGTGTTGTCTAGGCCATTGCAATCGCTTATTTTTATTGACGGTGCATAACAACGGTTTTCTTACAGCCATTCGGCATGGACATCTTCTTCTGTGAGTCTGCGTTTAACGGTTGACACACTTAGGGCATTAATCCTTTCCACGTTCACTTGTGCTATTATTTCTGGTGCAATATCGCAATCACAATCTTCCAAACTTCAGCCGTAGTCGTGGTTCTGGGTCTTCCACTACTTGTTTTGTTTCTAGCACTTTCATCGGTCTTACATTTTTCCCGTTGTAGTCAACTATTCTTCTTGGTACTTTCAGCTCCCTCAAAATCTGGCGATAACTTCTGCCACTTTTCTGCTAACCACTTATTGTAGAGCACATTTCAATTGAAAGTTTCTTCGTTTTCGGCATATTTACAATATGCACAACAAAATTTTGAAACGGGGTCACGTAGAAAAAACGTAAGTTTAAGATAATATTTTCTCCCGCAAAATCAAAAAATAAACTAAAAATGTTACGCCTTCGTAACTAAAGTGCAGTATCATTTTCTGATTATAGAAAAGAGATTAGGTTATCTACTTCGCAAATGCTTCCCGAAAGTGGTACATTATTTTTATATTAGGTACTTATGCGCCCGTATTCCAAGAATTTTCGTAAATTTTATGACCAAAACTACATTTTTCTATAGACAAACTTGGGGTATGAATTAAAGAAATATTAAAATCCTTTTACAGATTGAATCTCCCTATAAATAAGTAAAATTCAAAAAACTTTGGGTCGGCAAATACGTTTGAGTGACGGTGTACATATAAAACCGTAATAAATTACCTTAACATATCTGCTCAAGGCCTAGAGAAACAACGGAAAAGAACCTACCCAAATGTCCTTCTCATGAAGTCTAAATATTATTTCAATGAAATTAACTATTTTACTATCTTTTAACCTGTGTATCATTTTCTATATTGATCTTTTATAATTATTTATTTTTTAAATTAGTTATGTTTTCAAAATCAAAGCCAACCTAAACCTACCTAAATTTTTATAACAAACATTGATATTTTGATTCTTTTCGGCTGTTTTCCCCTAATCTTGAAAGATGGTGAACCTTGGAACTTCTATTCAAATCCTAGGGTCAGCGGGGAAAACCGCCCTGCACCCTCCTATCTCAGGGGAAAGGCCGCTGCAGTCTTGCAGCCTAGGAGGTTGATGAAAGAAATTTAGCTTGCTGGGCACTTATAATTAATAACACAAATGAGTAAAATTACTGTACCGATTTTAATAAGCTTGACAAATTCTTGATTCGCAACCCATAGTTGCGAAGAATAAATCTGTAATTGGTAAGCTATGCAAGTTGCAAAAACTAGTCTGTTTGGGAATAAATAGGAAATTATTTACGACATCCATAACAACTATGAACTGCTACTCGACTGGACATCTATACATCCAATGGTCAAAGAAACTAAGATAGTCTATAGGGGAAACAACGACGAGAGACATTCCACACGGAGAAGCAATGGAAACGCTGATACTTCGCAAAAGAGTAGGTACAGGAACGCCATTCTACAAATCTAACACCATTAGCATGCGCATATGACCTCAAAAGCCCATTAGGGTGTTCGTACTTGATCCAGATACGAAATTGGAACTGTGAGATTGTGAAATCAAAGCTAATGGTACCGTCTTGTTCATAGACTAACAATAAGAGGAATACCGGAATTGGAGTAGGGAATAAATTGTACTAATTTTATCAATAAGAGTAACATTTTTCAAACAATATTTTTAGTTAGCATTTTCTCTAATTCACTAGTTACAAAAAAAAAAAATTTAAAGTGGTGGCATAAAATTGGTATAGGGTGTTATGATATATTTCGTGGGATTTATGTAGTAAATTTACTGTTCTCCATTTTTCTTTTATACGTATATCCGTTTTTTAACTTTTCACCTATAACTTTTCTTTTTGTTGTGCGCGACTTGTTAGGAGTGGCTTTTTTCTTATCGTGGGCATCAGACGAAGCTTACCACTCTCTTCTAAGCCCTTGTCTGTCTTATTATTATAAGATCGCTGCGGCAGGCATCTCAATGAGTAACGTGTTTTTGTTTCGTTTTTCTTTTTACAAGGTCTGTCTAACAATGAAACAAAATTAAGCTTTTTCAAAGTTATTTTACTTAACTCTTATCTAATTTTAATTAAATTAACTCCTTTCAGGTAGCTTCACCTTTAAGCAGCATATTACTTTAATTGAGCTATGTTACTATCAACTTTATCATTACTAGAAGCATGAAGTAGAACCTTCTACTGCTATCGGGTTTGATATATGTTATGTGTAATATAAAATGTTAATTCTAATCAAACACAGCATCCAAGTTTATAATACTTTCTCTTTTACATAATTCTTTAAATCAGTTGGTCCCCTTTTAAAAGACATCTACAGTTTGGAATAAAGCTCGGATACACATAGTTATTGTCTAAAAACTGCATTATCTTAAAATATAGCAGTCAACGCGTCAGGTCTGCATGTAGTATCTACGACCGGACAATATATATACGTAACAACTTGAGTAAATATATATGTAGGTAGTGTAGGTAAACTCGGCCAAAGAGTTAATGCCTGTGGAGGATAGATTATCATAATTACTTTCCACGAGTCAGAGACCAACCTTCGCCCATGTGCGGTATCGCAGGTAGGTTTCCAGAAATAGGTTTCCACTCGAGATTTTATGGTTTACACCCCTTCAAGTGTTAGTTTACGATTCCCACTTACATATTGTTTTTAGTTATCGTTGCCTTCGTTAAAGAATATATATACAAATTGCTAATGCATACCGTAACCGTACCATTCTCACAAAGAGAAATTTCTATTTTATTTTAATTTTTGTGTAGATCTCATTTAACCACTTGTGTTGTACCCACAATCAACACTGTGCTAATTATAAAGTTACAAAATACCTACTTCCGTAGAGGAAAACAAATTTTGTAATCGTTGTGATTTTATTTTTATAAAGGAACAACAAATACATACAATGACAAAATTCAAATAAAAAACCACTTCCAAAATGGGATGCAAAAATTGATAAAGTGACAAAAAGAACGAAAATCCTTAATAAATAAAATTGTATGCAAAAAACAAAATGTTCAACATTTTGAATGTCGGGTATACGAACATGCCGATCTTCATTTTGTTTTTTTGCACTGTTGCAAGATTAATGGTTTTTCTAGTAATGTTAATCACTTTGTTTTTGAAATGCAGCAACCCGTATTTTTTACTTCTACCTCTCAATCTCAGTTCGATGAGTGAGATTTCAAGTTGTTAGAGGCGTTATAAACAAATAAAATGAAAACTAGATCCAGCTAAATCACAGAAAGCCAACTGAAAGACTAGCGCAGTGTTGAAAGGATTTTTATTAACAGAAATTAGTAATACAACTAATGTGTAATTATATCAAATGTTCCAAATGTGCGCCGTTGGTAACTTGGCATTGCCTTAATCGATGGTGGAATGTCTCCACAACATTTCTCCAGCTTTCTCTTGAAATCAATTGAGGTTCCTCGCAGGTTTAGTTTTATAAACGTTATGGCAGCCGATGCCTAAGACGTCATGACAAGACTGGGAGAACTTGTGCGACTTGATACGATAATACTTTATCTATCTGTACCATGGCTGCGCTCATCTGATCTTTCAAAGAACACTATGAAAGCACCATCTGCAGGATCTAGAGCATCAAGGCCATACATCAAATGATTGACACATGACTCGCATAAAATCGACCTCTTGTTTGTTCCATTTCTTTAACTTCTAGAAAAAGGAAAGGAAACTGATTTCTCGCCTTAGTGTATGGACGTCGAAACAAATTCCTCCCCAAAACATTACAGAGCCGCCCCTAAAAGGGATTCGTGGAGAAATGTTGGAACCTACAAATTGTTCATCTGGTCTTCACCTCACACGCTCATGTCCATCAGGAGATTTGAAACTAACCCGAATTTTATCAGAAAATAAAACCTTCTAATCATTAATAGTCAAGTGTTCATGATTTTTTGAAAACCATAATCTTTGAATTTTGTGCTCTCAGATGATTATTAATAACTATTAATAATGAATGACTTCTGCTCACCTTCTACTACTTAATGCAGCCTCCTTTAGACTTCTTACAGTTCCAGACAATACAGCAAACTTGCCAACAGCTAGTAATTTATTTTTTAACATATTGCTAGTAATTCTCCTGTCTCTTAGTGTATTGGCTAAGAAAACGATCATCCCATGCATTTGTACAGCATTTTCTCCCTTGACCTGGTCTTCGATCTTAAATCTTCTGATCAATCGACTTATGCTGAAATGCGATCTCAATGACATATAAACAACATGACATGACACATGGTAAATCCCTCTTCCAGTAAAGTGGTTGTCCGTACTGCCTCTTCTACCAATAAAATCCTTTCACAATTTATCTTCTACTTCTTAAAACATGCTAATAACTGTACCGCTGTAGAAAATGTGATATTGGAAAAAGCTTCATGCCGAATAAAAAGTGTCTATAATTGACAGTTATCACTTAAGAAAAAAAGATACCTTAACAACAATGGCATTGAATGCCAAACGACATCCAAAGCACACTTAAGAACATTAATAACATCACAAATACCACTCCATTTGATTTAAACAAGAATACACTAGTGGTGCGTTAATTTTGTCCAGGAGTTTATTATTTTATAGTGGTATTAAATGATAATTACTATAACATAACAACATAACCTCTAATGTCTCTGTGAGGCGAATAAGCATGCGCCTAGCTAGCGGGGGCAAGGGGGAGGGGCATGGCCCACCCTACAAAATGTTCCTCTAGCTACGCCCATGCTAATAAGCTAAATTTACATACGCAGCACATACGAATTTCCTGACAGTAATCTTTCTTCAAATAACCAGTTGAAAGCAAAAATATGCTCTATGATCCATTTTAAAATTTCTGTGAATAATGTTAAATCTTTAAAAATGCAAATAATTGGTTGTATTAGAAATAAAATATTGGTCGCCTGCTGTCATTCATAAATTCAACTATATTTTATACACACTAGCTACCAGCACGTAGCTGAGGTCCTATCAAATTTGGCTGAATAGCTGATATATAAACAAAGACAAGACGCATTATATCTCTTTATATTTGTATGAGGAAAATGTTCCTGCATCAAAAGTTGAAGTGTTTTCGTATCTATTTTGAGAATATATTGTCATCTATCGTACAATGGCTGCACTTTTACCAGGATTCTCTGTTCACTTTGCGGATACAAACTATTCTGTATATATACCAAATTGTTAATATTCTTAAATTTCACATGTAGAATATTGCGGCAAGGTTTTGTTATATTTTGCTTAATTTTAGCATTTTCTTTTTTAATTTGCAATGTTTGGAAAATGTGTTCTCAAAATATACGACATATTCGAGGTTGATAATATAGCCACACCCTAGTTCATTCCTTTCACTTTCGGTTTGTTAATTATTCTCTCAAAAAGAATGCTCAAATTTCCAGTTTTGTATCCTATAAGTTAATATCGTTTTCTATTGTGATCCCATCTGTTGACTATAAACTCTGAGCAGCTATGGTCCTAGTAAGCCAATACAAACTTTTTTTCAAATGCTACATAAGTAATGTCAAAATGTATCACTGCTAAAGGTATATTATAAGAAGATTGTCAAAACATTTTGTTTTATTTACACTTTCTACAAGAGACTACAAAAACAGATTTGAACATATTTAACTTTACGGTAAAAAAATAGATGGTATTAATGCAAGTACAAATCTTTGGATAAACCAGACGATCCATTTGTTGATATCCCCTCGTCGTATTAGTTCAGATTCCGTTAATTCCATAACATCTACATCAAAATCTTATGTTCTTTGCCAGACCTTTGGCAATAGATCTCTGTAGAAACTGAAGTTCTTTTAACATTTATATCAACGTCTTCAGATTTTCAATGATGAGATTATTTCCCCTTGAAAACTGATGTTTTACCTATATTTTGAAAAGTACATTTGGTATCTTCTCTAATACACCTTATGTGCATTTTCACGATCCTTCAATAAGGTCACCTTCGAAACAAATGCCCCTGTAATATTTGACCATTACCTACGGTATTTTTAATATAATCATTACCTTTCGGGTATTAAACACAAATTTTTCTGCTTCGAAAAAACTCCAACATCCCAACCATGAATAACAAGAACCTCTTGAAATCTGTCCCCTATCTGGATACCACACTGACCCAAAGTTTCACCAACCGTTGATGTCCCCTATATCTCACAAACAGATCCTCTTCATCGTAGACTGCAAAACCGTCGTCCCATCTCATCTCGCTGGATATGAATGCTCTTGTTGCGTTGTTGTTCAAGAATTCTCTTCCTCATACACGCGAATATCATCTTCGTTAAGAGATGCAGTCTGTGCCTGGAGACAAATGTTCTTAAAATACCACCACTGCTTTCGAAATCGCGACAAAAACTCTTCTTCCAAGAAATACTTCTATAGTATATTCTCCCTGAAAGCAGGTGTCCTTCCGATAGTCCATGCCCTATACCCTCATTATAAATTTTCTTCCTCGGAAAGACTCCTACATCGTTATCTTCAATTCCACTAGATCTCTTGGTACGGTGTATAGCCGATGCTGGAAACAAATATCCTTCTAGTATTCCGTTACCCAGCCTTCCTACATTCCTACAATGAATCCCGTTGTGAAAAATTTCAACAAAGTGCGCATCCCATATTCCTGAAAGAATCATCCGATATCTCAACTACCATCTTCGATATCTTCAGCAACCGCTTTTTTCATATCTTTGCCATAAATCTACTCACACCCAATCTGGTTATATATTTTTGTTTGGTAGTCCCCAGATATCGTAGCATCTTTTTGGAAATCATTGCTATTCCTGTGTTGAATTACGTTTCCTTCGACAAATATGGCGTTCTAAATTCCCAGGACGATGACTTCGCTCCAATCAAGGTACTCGCATTATTACAAACCTACATTTGAAGATTTCAACCATAACCTGCAGTATGTTCAGCCAACAGCGTTTCTTCCAGATTCTCACGATGGACCCTCTCCCTTGAAAGGAAGAACGTTCATCATAAGCATCTGTAAGATCACAGCTTTATGGGACAGAAACCTTCGACACTAAATCCACGTTGATGGGTACCATGCCTTCTACCTAAAAACTAATACCTACGAAAATGTCAGCCATCCCTTCGATATGTTCAGTAACTATCGACACTATCCAGATATTCAAAAACTTTCTTCTCCAAGAAGACGTCAGCACCAACATTGTTGCATATCTCTTGCTAAACTTCTGGTGACCTATATTCTTCCTATAAACAAATCCTCTTGCAATATTTCAACCATTACCTCCGCCATCTTCACGGCAATTCCTCTTCTGTGAAAGTTCGCCCTCTACAATTAACAGCGATGGTGACCTAAATTATCGTACTCAACCTCCGCTAGGGCTTCCTTCGCAACGCCAACATCCTCGTGTCGATCTATGTATATAGCCAGCCAGATTTATTTATATATATATATTTCACCTGTAAATAACGACTTTTAATTTTCTTTTTCTTCGAGCAAGCAATTACAAGCATTATTACCTTCAAAAACGCTTAAATAATAGATGGATGGATCGGATAGATCTTCAATACATCCTCCTCTGGCATTTTCGACAGTGGTCGGTATGATCCTGGTTCCATTTTGAGTAAGCCGCTCGAGTGGTCCAAGCGATGAATCCTGATCTGCGAACGACTACACGATCAAATCCAAATGTGGTGCAACCGATGTTTCTCACTCCGACATCATCCACATCTTCGAGCGCATCAGTATTTTCTTTAACGCTAACCACGGACCAATTCAAATTCCTTCCCTGGTCATCGATGTTATTCCAACAGCTAAACCACCAACTTCAGTTTCTTCGGGCTCTGTCGGCGTTCCAAATCTTCGCCACTAATCCTGTTCCTGCAAGATACCTTCACCATAACGAGTCCTCTTCATGGGGTACTTCATCATCTTCCTTACCCCCAACCACGATCCAATCCAAAACCATCCACTAGTCGACTGATTTGCCACAGCGTCTTTTCTTCAGTATACTTGGCCACCGTCGTTCTTTGCCACGAATCCTCTTGTTCCAAGAATCGTTGAAGACAACATAAATCCAATCCACATCCATTCACTGGTCGACTGGTTTCACGTGCAGTCTTCTCTTCAGGAAAACCAATGCTCCTCTTTCTAATCATATTTGGTATCCTCAGCCCTCGTTGTTCTTTGAATATGCTAAGAATCCACTTCCTTCAAGAATACTTTGGAAACTCCTGGAAATTGATGCGTGTAAAACAGCTTTACCCTCCTCCTACGTTCGGTCCCCTGCCATCCTTCGAATTATCGCCGCGAATCTTCATCCTGGATATCCTCGGCCCTGGTCGTCCTTTGAATCATCGCTTCGAATACCCTTTTCCTCCAAGAAATCTTTACCATAACAAATCCTAAGATACTTTTCAACCATTTTCATTAAAAATAAAGGCGATCAAATCCAAATTCGACATTTTCCAAACTTCACTGCTTTCCTCACAACCTCGCGTAGATCTATATAGATGACCAACCCCGCATCTTTCGCCTGAAAACCAAGATAAATATTAATTCGCTTTTTTTCAAACAATTACAACATTACTACCTCTTCCTAGGAACTTCGCCATCATTTTCGCTAGACCCAATCCATATCCATCTACTGTTTGGCAGATTTCTCGCAGCATCTTTGGCTTCTGGATATCGATGGTCGCCCGTTTTACCATCCTCTTCGGAATCTTCGACTGACATCACCCTTCGGATCTTAGCTGTGAGTCCTCTTCATTCAAGCGATCTTCATCATAGCATATTCTCTTCGTAGGATACTTTGTCATTGTTTAGGTTACAAGGCAACGTCTTTCCCATCCACGTCCATCCACTGATCAGCAGATTTCTCTTCAAGCAAACTGATGCTCCTCCAAAAGCTTGTCCCTCATCTTCGATATCTTCGGCTTCAATCGTCCTTCGAATCTTCGTCTTGAATCGTCTTCCTCCAATAGTTCAACAATCCTCTGCGGCTACCATCGCTCTTCGAATCTTCGTCACGAATCCTCTTCTTCCACGAGATCTTCACCATAGCGAATTCTCTTCCTAAGATACTTTGGTCGTTGTTTCGGTTACAAACCAACCTCGATCCCATCCACTGGTCGGCAGATTTCGCGCCGCATCTTCTCTTCAGCTAAACTGTTGCGCCTCCAATAGTTTGTCCCTCTTCTTCGGTATCTTCGGATCAAATCGTCCATTCAATCTTCGTCTTGAATCCTCTTCCTCCAATAGTTTCACCATCCTCTTCGGAATCTTCGGCCGCCATCGCCTTTCGAATCTTCGTCACCAATCCTCTTCTTCCACGAGATCTTCACCATAGCGAATTCTCTTCCTAGGATACTTTGGTCGTTGTTTCGGTTACAAACCAACCTCGATCACATCCACTGGTCGGCAGATTTCGCGCCGCATCTTCTCTTCAGCTAAACTGTTGCGCCTCCAATAGTTTGTCCCTCTTCTTCGGTATCTTCGGATCAAATCGTCCATCCAATCTTCGTCTTGAATCCTCTTCCTCCAATAGTTCAACCATCCTCTTCGGAATCTTCGGCCGCCATCGCCCTTCGAATCTTCGTCACGAATCCTCTTCTTCCACGGGATCTTCACCATAACGAATTCTCATCCTAGGATACTTGGTCATTATTTCGGTTACAAGCCAGCCTCGATTCCATCCACTGGTCGGCAGGTTTCTCGCAGCATCTTCTCTTCAGGGAAACTGATGCTCCTCCAATAGTTCGTCCCTCATCTTCGGTATCTTCGGATCCAATTCTCCGTCCAATCTTCATCTGGAATCCTCTTCTTCCAATAGTTTCACCACCCTCTTCGGAATCTTCGACCGCCATCACCCTTCGAATCTGCGTCACGAATCCTTTTCTTCCACGAGATCCTCATCGTAGCGAATTCTCTTCCTAGGATATTGTAACTATTTCGGTTACAAGCCTACCTCGATCCCATCCACTGCTCGGCAGATTTTTCGCAGCACCTTCTCGTCAGGGAAACTGATGCTCCTCCAATAGTTCGTCCCTCATGTTCGGTATCTTCGGATCCAATCGTCCATCCAATCCTCGTCTGGAATCCTCTTCCTCCAATAGTTCAACCATCCTCTTCGAAATCTTCGTCACGAATCCCCTCTTCCATGAGATCCTCATCGTAGCGAATTCTTTTCCTAGGATACTGTAACTGCTTCGGTTACAAGCCAGCCTCGATTCCATCCACTGGTCGGTAGGTTTGTCGCAGCATCTTCTCTTCAGGGAAACTGATGCTCCTCCAATAGTTCGTCCCTCATCTTCGGTATCTTCGGATCCAATCGTCCGTCCAATCTTCATCTGGAATCCTCTTCCTCCAATAGTTTCACCACCCTCTTCGGAATCTTCGGTCGCCATCCCCCTTCGAATCTCCGTCACGAATCCTCTTCTTCCACTAGATCCTCATCGTAGCGAATTCTCTTCCTGGAATACTGTAACTATTTCCGTTACAAGCGAGCCTCGATCTCATCCATTGGTCGGCAGATTTCTCGCAGCATCTTCTCTTCTGGGAAACTGATGCTCCTCCAATAGTTCGTCCCTCATCTTCGGTATCTTCGGATCCAATCGTCCGTCCAATCTTCATCTGAAATCCTCTTCCTCCAATAGTTTCACCATCCTCTTTGGAATCTTCGGTCGCCATCCCCCTTCGAATCTCCCTTACGAATCCACTTCTTCCACTAGATCCTCATAGTAGCGGATTCTCTTTCTGGAATACCGTAACTATTTCAATTACAAGCCAGCCTCGATCCCATCCACTGGTCGGCAGATTTCTCGTAGCATCTTCTCTTCAGGGAAACTGATGCTCCTCCAATAGTTCGTTCCTCATCTTCGGTATATTCGGATCCAATCGTCTATCCAATCTTCATCTGGAATCCTCTTCCTCCAATAGTTTCACCACCCTCTTCGGAATCTTCGGTCGCCATCCCCTTCGAATCTCAGTCACGAATCCTCTTCTTCCACTAGATCCTCATCGTAGCGAATTCTCTTCTTGGAATACTGTAACTATTTCCGTTACAAGCGAGCCTCGATCTCATCCATTGGTCGGCAGATTTCTCGCAGCATCTTCTCTTCTGGGAAACTGATGCTCCTCCAATAGTTCGTCCCTCATCTTCGGTATCTTCGGATCCAATCGTCCATTCAATCTTCGTCTGCAATCCTCTTCCTCCAATAGTTTCACCATCCTCTTCGGAATCTTCGGCCGCCATCGCCCTCCGAATCTTCGTCACGAATCCTATCTTCCGTGAGATCCTCATCGTAGCGGATTCTCTTCCTAGGATACTTTGTCGTTATTTCGGTTACAAGCCAACCTCGATCCCATTCACTGGTGTGCAGATTTCTCGTAGCATCTTCTCTTCAGGGAAACTGATGCTCCTCCAATTGTTCGTCCCCCATCTTCGGTATATTCGGATCCAATCGTCTATCCAATCTTCGTCTGCAATCCTCTTCCTCCAATAGTTTCACCATCCTCTTCGGAATCTTCAGCCGCTATTGCGCTTCGAATCTTCGTCACTAATTCCCTTCCACCAGATCTTCACCATAGCGAATTCTCTTCATAAGATACTTCATTATTTCGGTTACAAGCCAACCTCGATCCCATCCACTGGTTGGCAGATTTCGCGCCGCATCTTCTCTTCAGCTAAACTGTTGCGCCTCCAATAGTTTGTCCCTCATCTTCGGTATCTTTGGATCAAATCGTCCATCCAATCTTCGTCTTGAATCCTCTTCCTCCAATAGTTCAACCATCCTCTTTGGAATCTTCGGCCGCCATCGCCCTTCGAATCTTCGTCACGAATCCTCTTCTTCCACGGGATCTTCACCATAACGAATTCTCATCCTAGGATACTTGGTCATTATTTCGGTTACAAGCCAGCCTCGATTCCATCCACTGGTCGGCAGGTTTCTCGCAGCATCTTCCCTTCAGGGAAACTGATGCTCCTCCAATAGTTCGTCCCTCGTCTTCGGTATCTTCGGAGCCAATTGTCTATCCAATCTTCATCTCGAATCCTCTTCGTCCAATAGTTTCACCATCCTCTTCGGAATCTTCGGTCGCCATCCCCCTTCGAATCTCCGTCACGAATCCTCTTCTTCCACTAGATCCTCATCGTAGCAAATTCTCTTCCTAGGATACTGTAACTATTTCGGTTACAAGCCTACCTCGATCCCATCCACTTCTCGTCAGGGAAACTGATGCTCCTCCAATAGTTCGTCCCTCATGTTCGGTATCTTCGGATCCAATCGTCCATCCAATCTTCGTCTGGAATCCTCTTCCTCCAATAATTCAACCATCCTCTTCGGAATCTTCGGCCGCCATCACCCTTCGAATCTCCGTCACGAATCCTCTTCTTCCACTATATCCTCATCGTAGCGAATTCTCTTCCTAGGATACTTCGTCATTATTTCGGTTACAAGCCAACCTCGATCCCATCCACTGCTGGGCAGATTTCTCGCAGCATCTTCTCTTCAGTAGCTCCAATAGTATGTCCCTCTCATCTTCGGTAACCTCGGCTCCAAACGTCCTTCGAATTTTCGTTCGGAATCCATTTCTTTCAGTAGTTTTACCCTCATCTTCGGTATCCTCGGCTCCAATCGTCCTACGAAACTTCGTCTGGAAAGTCTATCCTCGGATCCGAACGTCCTTCGAGTTTTGGCCTGGATTCCTCTTCCTTCAGTAGATCATCATAACGAATCCTTTTCGTAGGATAGTTGGTCACCATTTTTATTAAGAGCAACGCCGATCCAATCCAAATTCATTCACCCCTCGGTATAGTTTTCGTTGCATCTACTGCTCCTGGAAATTGATGCGGAAACCTCTGGCGTCGTCGTCCTTCGAGTCTTTGTCACGAATCCGGTTCCTCCAAGAGATCTTCAGGATAACGTCGATGTCAGGTCGGCATATATCGCGCTACATCTTTTATAACTGAAAATTTAAGCTCGCGCAATAGTTTTACCATCCTGTTCGATATCCATAGTTCCCGCCATCCTTCAAATCTTTGTCACGAATTCTCTTCTTCATATCTTCACTACAATCAGGGCGTTGTATTTCTTGTACTCAACGAAGTGTTTCCTCTTTGGAAATTAACGCTCCTCCAACATTCCAAGATATCTTTATTGAAAATATTCCAGGTCACTGCGGCTACTTCAACATTAAGTACTTTCCCCCGTCCTGGGATACTCAAATACCACCATTTTCATTTACAACCTTCCACAATACATCATGTTCCTAAAAAGTAAACTCGTCCAATATTTAACAAATACCTTCAGTATCGTCTGTATCCGCCGTGCTCCAATTCTTTACGAATTTTCTTTTTAGATCCTACTTCAACATTGCCATATTTGATAACCACAAGGCGTTAAATCGTCTGGTGACGACTCCAACATCACTATAAACGTCGATCCTGTCCGTGTGAAGTGCTTAATGAACCCTCTGCATCTTCTTCCTGAAAAGCTGTTCTTCCAATAATTGAACCAGTTTCGAAATCGGACTAATCAGATCTCCCATCCTCAAAAATACTTTGATAGTGGCAAGCTTCTGGATGTCCTGCAACCTGGATGTCTTCATAGTACAAGTTCTCTTCTAAATGCATGTTTACACACAAAGGCTGCAGCATCATGATTAACAGTGATAACTTCCCGCATCGTATTCATCTGCTTTATGGTTTCATCGTCATCGATAGAAATCAGCGGCTTGAATAAATGATTTCGACCTGTACCTCTAAAACTCATTTAATGGCTTTTTTATATTAGCATTTACCGGTCGTATCCAGACGCTGTAAGCAACCAGGTATTTTAAAAGCCCATAAAATTATCCTAACATTTCCTTAGGAACAATTGTGTTAGGGAATTCTCATATTAAGAACCACATTCTGGCTATCGGTATAAATCGATAATTATCAACTTTCCTCCCCTGCTACTTGTTTGAAAGTTGACTGGCAACTCTATTATTTCAGTATTATCGTCATTTAGAATCCTTCAGAAATATTTACTTTCCCAGATCAAACCATCCACAACCACTATATTGGTGACCAGCAGTTTCTATTAGCCCCTACATTAGCTACAAACGAACATATCATTTATCAAAGATCACCTACCACTTATGTTCTTCCAGTTGCTTCAGCAACAGTGGTCGTTCACACATCACTTCCCAGGTATCTGTGCGTTCGTTGCAATTACTTTCTTGCATTGTGTATCTTCTTGAAATTGATATTTTAGAGCTGCATAAAGCACTTCCCTTCCTGCAGTCAACGTTGTTACAATCCAAAAATATAGTTTTCGTATCTTATGCAATCCTATCCAATCCTAATTTTTCAAGTTTTCTAAATCTCTCAATCCATATCATTTTAGGAAAAACAATTCTGCAGAGTAAAAATAGGCAAATCCTAGAAACTGTTTTGGAATTATCTGAACAACTAAGGACTTCAAAAATTGTTTCTTGGGCCAAATAATGAAGCTGTCCATCTTCAATAGGGAAAAACATGACATCTCTAACGTTATTTTTCAACCGCTATCTTCAGTGATCTGAAAGAAGAAACAATATATGTACATCACATTATGAAACTAAATGAAGAACTCACCTTTTCAAACTCTTCCTTATTCCGCATTCAATAAAATTTGATATTTGCTGAACAATCGTTTTGAAAGAAAAGAATTCGCATTTGATATGCTATGATACCGCTGCTGCCTTGGTTATCAATATTCCTAATACACTAGCAATGTTTCAAAATGTAAAACTTCTACTACTACCTCGTCTTGCTTTACACTATCCAAATAGTTCAGATTGTGCTGTTACTGTATACTTTATAAAATTATTTGGGCAGTAGGAATGAGTGGACTCAATTGTTCAAAAGAAGCGTCGAGTCGAAATTAATTTGGTGGGACCCACGCCAATTTAATTAGATGCTTATGCAGACAATCAACCAATAATAGGTTATTTTTACAATTACTCTTCTTCAGTGTAGAAATAGAGATGCTTTGTTTAATTTCTATTGACTCTATATAGCACCTACGAGAGAACACAAATTTTATTTTATTTTATTAAATTATATTGTAATTACATTCTTACCTTGAAACTGTTGCGGAGCTTTTCACCAACTTCTTTTATCTATTCCGTTTTCAGACTTGACTTTTCTTAGGAAGAAATGCTATAAAAAGTTAATTCAGATGCGCCTTTGCAGATTTTCTATCTTGAGTGACATTCCTAGCTTCTTTATAAAAATAATCGATATCTTCAGTATATAGAAAATTTATCGTATTCCTCGAGTATCTTGTGCTTATTTTGTATAATTTTGTACTTGTAAGTTTCTCACGTTTTCTTCTTATTTATCCAATGTTATTAAAAATAGTATTAAAAATATTTCAATTCTTGTTAAAACAATTCCTTTCTGTTAACGATTAGATTAATGATTGCCGTGCGACGTCCAAAATGTTCTCATTTTATCAAAATTTGTGGATTCTAAATTAGCATAAGTTAATAAAACTGAATTTGTAAAACTGCATTGTAAATTATTACCTATTAATTCCTTCTTCTTATGCCAGGCCTGACGTATGTGCTGCAAGTTTGATGTCTGTGATCCTATTGTAAATGAGTTTTAGCGAAGTTCATTTCTTAACTAGACAAATTCGTTATTTGGCAGTCGTAAGAATTTTATATTAGTTAAACAATTTTGGCCACAGCCTTGTATTATTGTTATAGTATTGAATGCATAGTGCATTTTCAATTTCACGCCTGATGTTTTCTTTAAAGTATCCTTTTTCTAACGTCGCTCGGTTTCAATGTTGTCTTCTCTTCTTCATTATTTATTTTCGCGTTCTGTTAATAAAATGTTAGATGATATTTATACATACCTAGATGATAGACAAGACTGTAATAAAAGAACGTAAAACACAAATGCATTTTTTGCTGCTCTTGCCAAATAAATTTTCTGATTATTCATAGAATTATGATAAGTTAACCAAGTCGAAGTTTGTTAAAGAATATTGCTCTGGCAAATACAAATATCAGTAATCTAACAATGTAAATATTAGCTACCAGCTAGTAGTAGAAAACCACAGCAAAATGCCAATAACATCAATTAAAATAAAGTACAGATGCTTTACCAGGATATATCCACGATAAACACTTGCAGTTGAGATGTATGACTAAGCAATTTCTACCGAGCTGTGCGCATGCTTCTAGAACAAATAAACCAAAACATCGACCATTTACGGTATATAGTTAATTTTAATTAAATCGTAGAAATACCCTTTGTGTTAGATAAAACTGAGAAAAGCATATTCAAATGACGAGAAAACTGCTTTGTAGAAGAGATATTTGATGACATGTTAGATTCTGAAACAAATTAAACCGAGAATGGCCACTTAAGGTGGCCTTTAACTAATAACTTGTAATGAAGTACTTGCTATTGAATAGATATCACTCGGGAGCAGATTATGGTGTATTTGTTCTTGGACTGTAACAATTAATACAAATTACAGCCACTACAGAAGTGGCAAGTTTTATAACCACAAATAGCCCATAAACGTACAAAATATAGCTTCTTCGCAAGTCCGAAGTATTGACAGTTAATATCTACGTATTTAACTTCAACGAAGCACACTTCGAATTCAGTCAGTGTATGGCTATGTGTATATTTTTTCATCGGTGCAGGTAGTTCTAGAACAAACATATTCGAAACTTTGGCTTTTAGTGGCCAATTTTAACTAAATTACAGTACTCAAGTACTTGCTGTTGGAAAATTAAACACAAAAGAACAGATTGTCTATTTACCGTTGTACTATGGGTAAGTATTAACGCCGAAAATGACTTCTGAAACAGATTAAATCGAAATATTTGCCACCTTGTTATTAGGTGAAATTCCTGAAAAATAATTCAGTCCTTGGACTGTGTAACAGTGAAAATTACAGCCAGTCTAAAACTGGTAAACCTAGTTCAAATTTAATTTCAGATAAGCAAAAGCTTACTATACATTAAGCCTACGATCGAATCCAAGAAAAGCCGTTCTTGAAACAAATCTGATGGTGGTACACACACTTCTCGTCCTACCTATACAGACCCTTCTAGAACAAACTAAATAAACTGCCACTTAAGGTGGCCGATCTTAAAATACAGTGAGGTACTTGCTGTTGAGTAAAGGAATTAAAGAATAGATTATGGTGTGCTCTTAGATTAGAACAATGTTTTGTGATGCTTCTGAAACAAAATACTGAAAAATTGGCCACTTAAGGTGGCGAATCTTAAGTAAATTACAGTAACGAAGTACTTGCCGTTCAGTAATTAAACTCACAAGGAACAGATTGTGGATTTGCTGCTTCTAGTCCCTAGGCAAATGTTAATACCACACGCAGTTTAAGAAACAAATATACAAGTACCTCATCAGTTCATAATAATGAATAAATTCATGAGTGGAACATGGATGCATTATTTGGCTATGCAGAGCTTCTAAAACAGGTTATAACGGAATTTTGGATTCCTAAAGTGATTAATTAACACTCAAGAACAAACAAGGTATTTGGTGGTTAGGTTGAAAGATTGATCCTTAAGCTCTAACGGTAAAATAATTTCACATACAGGTTCTCGACGTCGGAACTACATACTGGAGGAAGGGCACATAATCGACACAAATCTTGTAGCAAGTACGCATACTTGTAACTTTATCTATACAGCTGCTTCTAGAACAAAATTAAACCGCAAGGGCAACCACTTAAGGTGGCGGATCTTAAGTTAATTGAAGTACACTACTTGCAATAATTAGTCACTGCAGAAATGGTAGTTGTAATGAAATTTAATTTCGAAGACAAGGTCTACATTAAATTTCAAGATTAAATCTTCACATAGCCTGAAAGAAATAATATGCTATCTCAAGAAGCTACGTACATAAATACCTTTTTAAAGAAAGCATTTAGTTACCACCTACATACAGGTTTATATCCATATGCAAACATATTCGTACATCAGTATGTTACTAAAACAAATTAAACACTAGCCACTTAAGGTGGCTGAAATTATCCTAAGTACGGGAATAAAGTACTTGCTGTTTGATATACGATTGGAAAACAAATCGAATTATCTGACAATTATCTGCAATCAACAGCGGAAATAGTGATCACATTAAGAGTAGTTAAGTTTATACGCCAAATCATTTCTAAATGAATGCTATAACAAAACAGAAACTGTTAATACCACATTAAGTAAATGGAACCAAAGATACAGCTACTTTACCAAAATCCCATCGAAAAGTAGTGCGGTGCATAGGTGTATAATTGTCCCAGAATTTCTAAAACAGAACATACCGCAAAACTGACCACTTAAAGTGACAAATCTTAATTACATTAAACAAAATACTTGCTATCGACCAATTAAACACAGAAGGAACAGATAACTGTGTAATAACTAATTCGCTTCCAAATGAAAATTATAAGACAGGAATTGTTAATATCAGATCTATGTAAATTAAAACTACTTTACCAAACTGTCTTGGAAGAACTTCGATTTTAGTGCGTGAATGTGTACATATATCTAGCCTTGCGCCACTTAGGGTGAATTGAATCAATGACCAACTACTTCCTGTTGACCAAATGGGGCACATTATTGTGTACTACGTTTTCAAACTAACTATAGAAATATACTACGCACAATTAAACAAATAATAGAGCGGCTTTACCACGTTTTCTCTTTGAAGGAAGCACTTGCAATAAAATAATTGCTATTCCTTACTGTCATTGCAGCTTCTGAAACAGATTAGATCGGAGCATCGGCCATTTGTAGTGGCGGATTTTAAATAGATTGCGAGAATACATGCTGCTGTGTGAAACTAAGGAAACATAAATCGTGACAGGAAAAAAACAAACCTTCAGCTGTAACAGTAAAGAATATAGCCAATCTAAAACTGACAAAATAATTCTGAGGCACTTCAAACACAAAGCAATACTATCTGTTTCCCGACGTGAGAGCCCCATATACTACACATAATTGGTGCACAACTTTGGTGATGTCCATATATGTTTAAAGATGTTTCTACAACAAATTAAATCGAAATGGTGGCCACTTAAGGTGGCTGGTTGAATTGCGGTGAAGTACCTGCTGCTGATAATAAGCATCTTGGAGATAGTGCTACACTATAACAAAATTATAGCCACTGTAAGAGTGGCAATAGAATTTATTTTCCAAGACAAGGTGTACCTTAAATATAAAGATCAAAGGCATCGCATAGAGAAAACGATAGTTACATTACCAGACTACGTACTTTTAAACAAAACATTTGCATCTAACTCGTACAAATAGGTTTATATTCGTATCCTTACAACTGCTCATCGGAATATTTCTAAAACAAATACGTTAGCCACTTAAGGTGGCTAAAATTATCCTTAGTACGGAAATAACGATATGATCTATAATACACGGGAATAAAATAAAGACCACTTTAGAAGTTGTAAGTTCATACAAAATCGTTTCTAAATAAAGGCTGACACAGACCGTGTTAATACCATACGTTAGTAAATCGAAACAAAGATACAACTACTTTACCAGGCCGTTTAGAAAAAAAAAAAGAAAAACAGTGCAATGCTACCTTTTGTTGGTGTTTTTTCAAATTGCATTAAAAAAATACTTGCTGCCGGTCAATTAAACACAGAAGGAACAGATTACTGTGCATTGGCAAATTCGTTTCCAAATCAATACTACACCAACAGAAATTGCTATTACCACACGTGGAAACAAAGATATCCAGCTATTTTACCAGAACGTCGTCGAAGGAAAACACACTGTAGTGCTACCTTTGTGTAGATATTTCTGAAACATATCAAAAAATTGGCCACGTAAGGTGGTGAATCTTACTTCAATTACAGTATTGAAGTACTTCCTCTTGACCAATTTTACACACGAGAGAACAGATTACTGTGCATTAGCAAATTTGTTTCTAAATAAAGGCTACAATAAACAAACTGTTAATATCACACGTAAGTAAATGGATATAAAGATACAACTATTTTACCAGCCCGTCTTCAAAGAGGAATAGTTTTAGTTCCTGAAACAATCTATATCCAAATAGTAGCCGCTTAGGGTAGCAAATCTTAATGAAAATACAATAACGAAGTACTTGCTACTTGACCAATTAAATTCGTAACGGACAAATTATTGTACTATATACTAATGTTATCAATGTATTTACAAATACCGGAGCAAGGACATTTAAACCAAAACAGCTGCTTTACCAAGCTATATCCTCGACGGAAAATACTTCCAATTCGTAAGTGTAATGATTATTCATAATTGTAACTGTGCAAAGCTTCTGAAACAGATTATATCGAAACGTTGGCTACTTACAATGGCTTGTTATAGATAAATTTGAGGAAAGTAGTTGCTGCTACATGAATGACGAAAGAACAATCGTTGAGCTACAACAGTAAACATTCTAGCCAGTAGTCTAAAACTGGCAAATTTCAACAGAAACTTAGCTTCAGATACAAAGCAGTAGTCTTATTCCCCGGCATGAAAACATCATCGATGCGACTCTGGCGCTGCGGATAGATCTGCCCCTATATGAACTTCTAGAACAAATTAAACCCATATGACGGCTACTTACTACCCCAGCAATAAACTTTGCAGCTAATACGCATCTGCTTATATACATATTGCTACTCTTGTTAAAAAATGTTTCTAGAAAATATTATTAGTCAATTATCTTAAGTATAAGTTACTTGCTCTCGAGTAAGAACACCAGTGAAGGAAAACTTGTATTATCTGCCGTTGATCTGCAACACACGAACTCCCTAAGAATGACAAGGTTATCCGCTTATTAATTTCTAAATGACAGCTACAACGAAACACGAAAACTGTTAATACCACAGGTAAGTAAATGAAAACACAGATACATCTACTTCACCAGATTGTCCTCAACACACTTGCAGTGCAATATATGTCCATATCTATGTATGTATATCTTGATACCAGCGATATTTCTGAAACAATCTACCGAAAATTGGCCACTTAAGGTGGTGTCTTAAGTAAATCACGCAATAACAAAATACTTATTGTTGGCTAATTAAACACATCGAGATTGTGTACCACATGCGATTGCACTGTTGGTAAGTGCTAAGTTCACAAGCAATTCAACAAATAAAAATAGAACCAGTTTACAACACACCCTGCTATCGAGAAAAGACAGGAACAGTTCGCAAGTGTAGTGATTAGACTTCGAGACCGAGAAAACTTCTGAAACAGATTAAAATGACAAATTGGCCACATAAGGTGGCTAATTTTAATTAATGTTAAGTGATGTATCTGCTATCAACTGAAATTATTGAAATAAAAGAAAAGCAGGACTGATGATGTTCTCGAGTTAATTATTACACTGCAAATTAGGACCAGCGTAAAACTGGCGAATTTAGGTTGAAGTCTTAATTTCAGATGCAAAGCAGTAACTACATACATAATGGAACAGGAACGTGTAATTGGTTATGACACTGGTAGTAAGCATATTCCTAAGCCGATTTATGCAGATGCTACTGGAACAGATTAGATCCAAATGACCCATATGTGAGTAACGACTCTGACAAACACTGACGGAGAAGGTACATGTGTACCGTAACATGTAATTTTAAAATGTTTTAAGTATTTTTGGTTTGAACACACTCCAAAAGCAAACAATCGAATTATAAATTATATACAAAGATTAATAAGATAATAGGTCAATGTTGGCAACTTTCACGATAATCAAAACCTTCCTGATTAGTTGAAACATGCAGTAATAGTCGAGTTATATTTGGAGATTTGAATCGCAATCGAAGCACACAAAATCGGAAAACACTTGCGAGGCGTGCATATCTAGTACAAAGCTCAAAAAGTTATCACTACTGTGCCACAAAATCTACATACAACTGTCTTCAATTACCGCAATAATAAACACTAATACACACTCGGACATGTTTTGTTTCCTTCCAATTTTGTTTACGATTTTCGCTTTTTAATTAAAATTAATATTACACAGCATAAAGCAGTGTACCTTCTCCGTCTTTAGTATGTACAACATATACATTACACTCGTTTTTTCGTAAATATAGAAGGAGGCATGTTCTACGCGAATTGAAACATGACAGGAAGATTTAGTACTAACGAAAGTAACACTTATACATACTTTCAGTCATAGGGGAGTTAAGGTTGGTCATACATTATAGTAACTGCTTGCTGTTGCGTAACCAGATTGACGAGATTATAGTGTAGTTGGACTGTAACAAACCATAATTATGGCGCCCATAGAGATGGAAAATGTAGAATAGAATTTATTTCTCTAACAAAGGATCAGCTATTTCCCTAAAACTAGGGATACACCTATAAATGCTGCTTCAAGAATATGTATTCCGATTTATGGAATCCTGTTATGATTATCCATGTTTGATCTACAATAGAATATATAGCAAATTCATACACAAATTTCCTAATACAAACTACTCAGAAACATCGAACTGCTAATCATATCAATTTGCATGAAACCAAAATAACGCTATTTTACCACCGTCCTCAAAGAACAACAAATAGTTCATAAATGTACACTTTCTTCTAACTCTGTGCCGACGCTTCTAGAACAAATTAAACAAAAATATCGACTGCTTAAATAAACCTAAGTTCGTTTTCACGCCAAATCAGAAATGTTTATTCAACTGTTGCGGAAAAATCACTTGTTAATATATATTCAAGAGGATTTTATACTTCTAGTAGTATAGACGCTTCTACAACAAACTGAAATATCGACCACGTAAAAGTGCATAATGAAAGCAGCGGATTGTTCATAGACTGTAACAAACAATGAAAATTATGACCACAGAATAGTGGTAAGTTTATGTAACAAAATTCATTCTTAAAAGCAAAATAGGGTTCGCAACTGGAACCAAAATACTTGTAGTTACTGGATAATATTATACAATATTTGCGGCCAATATGTAGTAAGTAGTGTCCAGGCTAATTCTTCCAAAAATTGGCTTGAGGAAATAAGTTGTCGTGAACAGCAGTGAGCAACATCTGCTCTTAACCTACAATAGACAACAAGAATTACAGCCACTCTAAAAGTGGCAAATTCATACGCAAACTTGTTCCCAAATAAAAAATGTTAATACCACATAAATGAAATTGAAATAAATTCCTACTTTACCATAAGTGTTCTCCCATCATTTGATGATACACACTAAACTCGTTCGTATACATTCAGTTAGGTACATTATTTAAACAGCAGATGCTTTTGACAAATTAACCGAGAAACTTGCCACTTGCGGTGGCGAATTTTCACTAAATTGAAGAATCCTATACTTGTCCTTGAATTAAATTGTTGAAAATTAAATCACGACTTATTACCTGATCATCAAGCATAGCTAATTGGTAAATCTTCAATGTAGAGTATAGAAACCTTTGTGAATTCATAGCGAATATTGGATTTGAGATATTTTACTTCTATTTCCTTGTTGTTTCTACAAATAAAATTAAGGTGGAATATCAACCACACAAGATGGCTGATAAAATATAACGTGGTGTTGTTACGGCATAACGGAATTGATAGAGATTGTGATATATGTAGTTCCTTGAACGTCAGATGTACGGAAAACGAATAGACAAATGTAAACTGTAACAGACTGAATAACATTGTAACCATTTTCGATGTGGCGAACACCTACAATGGATACATATCTGATTACACGCGTATTGGTAAATTGGTTGCTTACGGCGACACTAAATCCTTAGCGTTGTCATTCAAGAATTCAAGATACGAAATAGTTGTACAATATACATTCGGAAGCATCCAAATTGTTATACGAAATGTTTATATATATATATTCTATAAGTGTCCGGTTCCCCTAGTTTTCTTATTTATAAAACCTCTTGCAGTTTGATGAGAATGATGCAATTGATTTCATGACATGTCGAACTGTAACAATCAAGGTTAAACCACCTTAGAGGTGGACATACTAAATTCAGGTTTAGTCATCTTCAAAAATAAACAATTATTCGCTACGTCTACTATCAATAAGTAGATGATTAGTATTGATGTTATGGAGTTTAACTTGTAAAATATTTACAAGACTTGCTATTTGGATACACGCTATACTTGAAACTATACCAATTGTAATTTATATTAAGATTCTCCTTTAATTGCAATTTTCAGGTTGCCTCTACCTGCTTGTGATTACTATACTTCTTAATCCATGAAGCGATATTTTTCAAAACACATCTAACATAATATGAGTGCGCTGTATAAATGAAGAAGGGAATTTAATCTTACGCAGTTTCGTGTCGAGTGGTCCCACGTTTCTGAAATAAATTAAATTTTAACGACTGAACAACATAAGAATTAAAATACTCCCAAAACGATTAATTATGAACTACATGTCTCGAAATTAAATTAACAAAATACAGCCACTTCCTCGCTTTAGATGGTTGGTAATTTAAATTATCACAATTTGTTACTTCGTGGCAATGTAATTTGAAGGGTTTGATCGTGTTTACGAGACAGACACCAACGTGAACCATCTGCCTGAGAAAAATGGTGAAGAGAAGACTGAGTATCTGCAAATGAAGTGGAACAGAACCAAAATTTCAACGACGTTGCAAGTGGCTATGCATATGCAGTAAAAATAACTTCCATCAGTTTATAAGGATATGATGTGAAATATGTTTGGTTTTCATTGCATCAATGCTTAGAATGGCTTATCTCTGCACATATACTTTTTTCCTAAAACCAAGAAAAACAAATGCTGCTTGAAAAAGAAATGGATTACAAAGCAAAGCAGATTTACATAAATGGTTTTATCAACAAAAATAATGGTGTAGAATTAAACAGATTTAACAACTCCGTTAGAAACTCTATAAGTAAGCATTGAATCAGAAATGATCACTGCGTTAAAATGATATTGAAACCAGTCATGTAAAGTGAGTACATTAATAATACAAAGTTACAATCGAGATAAATGTCACTGTGTAGAAAAAGCGATAATGCTGAATATCATACAATTAAAACAGTTATAGCTTCATGCATTTGAAAAAAATGTTGGTACCGCAAGATCAAATGTTTAAAACAATATGTTGACTGAAACAGACAAATTCATAATGACATAATTGTTGAGCAAAAAAATTATCGATTCAGAAGGTAAAATTGGTGAAATACTTGGCAAACTGCAATTTCGTTTTGCATCCTGCTTATTAAATAATCCATCATATCTATGAATTAATCTTCCTTATGCTTCGTATTATTGTAGTTATGCGGAATACTGATGATTTATAAAAAAGAAATTGAATTAGTGCTTAAAACATTTCGACTCACCCATATAAACTAATGAACCAACTCAAATACCATTTTAACATAAACTTCAAAATATAACATATTCACCTAGTAAAACGCAATTTCTTAGTGCAAATATTTGTCATATACGACAGAAACAGGATCAGAACCTTAAAACAAGAATACCAAAAAAAAAAAAAAAACATTTATAGAAAATGTTGGGACGGTTGCTAAATCATTTGAAAATGTTTGAGACATTGTGTAATGTATATACTTGCTATCAAACTCTGCAAGGGCACCTCAATTTTATTTTATGTCTAGTGCTTCTTCATGAAGATACTACCCATATAAGTATATTTTGTGCAAATAGCAATACTTTATTTTCGTTTGTTTCTAAAACGGGGTTTTTGTTGATCATCTCACCTGCTGATACACAAAATACTGCAGTACTTTATTGAACACTTATTTTCAATTTAGATTGTATTATACACATAATTATCAAATTATTAATAAATCTAAACATTCATGGAATTTGCTCCAAAACTAAATTTTTAAGGATGTGATATGCTTCTTTTAAGTGAAAATTGCTTTGTACTTCTTGTTAAATCACAAAATATTCAACTAAATTCTGAGCTTTGATATTTTGAAATGAAGCACCTGTAACTTTTCCAATTGCTTCTGTTCGTATTGAAAACTGTACATGCATAAAATATGTATGAAACATACTTTCAATTTCGGACAACCCATTTATAATATATCTACTAATATTTTATTTCAGCTACATGCAGGAATCATTCTAAAAAAGTATTTCTCCTCAACTACTTTTAGAACTTACAGTAATTATTTCCACAGGAATCATTTCTTGGACCCATCAATGATGTAATATTACACGATCACCCTCAAGATGGCTACCACTGGCTTAGATCCAAACATATGTTTATATAAACTTAATACTTCGGAATTTACTTATAAGCTGCAAAATGAATACGGCAGGATTTCTGAATACACTGATACATTAGCCAATACTAAAAGTACAACCGCTGGCAATGGCACTGTATCCTCCCAAACCCAGAAAATTACATGCACATTTCTATCCAGATTTTTTATCTCCAATCCTAGGGCTGTTTTGTTTTAAGCTTATGATGATTGATTAAAATTCTCATTTATTTATCACCACATAAAATATTCATAAAAATTTCATAAACCTTCAGCTAATGGTTTCAAAAGACAATGTCAATAGTGCGCAAGTATTAAAAGAAAATATCTGCAATGCAAATTAATTATGGATATATACATAAAGACCTGTTATCCTGTAGCATGCCGAATTCTTCAAGCAGTTGATTTCTACATATTCAATGGTTTGCTAGTAATGCTTCCTTTGAAAGATGCTCATGAAATAAATGATTTGGCGATTTAAAAGTAATGGATAATAAAATGCTCAGCTCAACAGTAAGATTGCTTCATTTTTGCTTCAGCTAAAGAAAGCCAGTTACCTCCTTCCATTACTCACAGTGAAGCGATGTCTAAATATGGAACTTCAGCCAAGCACACATTTCTTAATTGGCTTTCACACAAAGGGGGCCGATTCAACCTATGACAAATAAAAGCCTTGGTACCACATAATGCGGCTTCATGCAAATGTTTCAGACCAAACACTCCCTACACCTTCTTATTTCCTTTAAATACTTTGTACGTTTTAATTTGGTGATTCGACAGCAAACTCCAGTGGCTTTAAGAAGTGGTTTTGCTTCATGCATAATTCACTCATATGGCAGGAACTAACTAGCTTGGAAATAATCCACAGCAGCAAGCTGCCCACCTAAGAGAAAATGTATGTCTAATATACAGAAATATTAAGACAATTTGGTGTCTACTTTCATGACCGTTTAATGATGCATTAATTTCATTTGACGATCATCAAAGCAAATTAAATACAAATGTAAATATAATTTGTTACCGGTTTAGCTATGAGATCAAACCCCCATTCGTAACAGCTTCATAAAGTTATTTATACTCTGCTCATTACTTCTTATATCTTATATACCAAGAACCTCCTAACTTCTAGCCAAGCATCCACATGAATCTCGTATTCAAGTGGTGCCTATCCCCTCCGGCGTCCGATGAGCGTGCGCATGGTGAATATCGAACCTGAACTGTTGACGCCATTTTCAGTGAAGATATACTGTGGGCCTTGCTTACACTTTCTGTTGCTGCGAACTGCTTGCGAGCTTGATTTGCATGTAAACGTAAATAAATTAATAACAGGTGTACAATAGGAAACCAATAAAGACTGATCAAATTACTTGAATTTTATTATTATTCTATTTACAAATTGATAACGTTACCGTTTATACAAATAGTTAAATAAAAATGATACATTTACAAACCAAGAGCGAGTATCCAGTGTTCTTGTAGCCCAAGACAGTAGTAACCACAAGGGGACTGCAATAGAAAAACTACATAATATCACAGAAAATAATTGTCTATTGCACAGCCTTTAAATTGCAGCAAATAAAAATATTATCTTTGCAAAGGAACTTTTATCCGATTAATCGCTGTTAAAAAATTATCTATGCTATTCAAATCTTCACGTGTCTTCGAATCCCAAACAGGAGCAAAGTTTAAGTCAGCTTGAGTATTTGAAGGCCTCCAGGTGGATTTCAGTGTTTGCCATTTTTGCTTACGTAGTTGCTGTTTGTGACGCAACTCGTTTTCGGCTCGACAAACAGCGTAGGTTAAAACAGCCTCAACAAAGAGATCCTTTCGTCTTCGACGTCTTAAGTTAGTTTTCTTAATTTTAAACTTATTAATCCAATTGGTTAAATCTGAAGTTTTACAATTTGGTTCTTTATGTGGCAAGACACCCATAATTAACAAGGGCAAATGCCTCCGGAATAAATCAAATTCTCCAAATGATATGCGTTAAATAACTATAACACACCTGCTTAAAATATTCGTCTGGGTTGAGTACTTATCAACGGTAATTCTGGAATCTTCTACAGCAGACAAACCACTAACTGCACCACTGTACTTAATACATCACAACGACACAATATGATCGCAAATGCGCGGAGTAATGGATATGCACGCTTTTATAGTGGGACTGACGTGGCAGATTCTAGAAACTCCATGGCTGAACGAAAAGTAGTACCTCAAAGATCGCCCTTATTTTTCTAAAATTTACATTTCTTTTAAAATAATTTCACTGTCGAAATAAATACTGTTGTTTATAGACAACTTCGTTTGTTCGATTCCTAATGATTACTTCGATTTAAGCATAATACGAAAATATAGACAGTGATATCCCGCGGAGGATTTTCAATCAGGGACCAACGGCATAGATGCGTCATTATGGACAAGATATAATTCCACCACGGTTGGATTCCATAATTTTCTACAGTTTTAAATTTGATTAGAAATACATTCAGTTATTAAGTTATTATTATTAGGGATCTAATTATATGTTCGAAATTTGACTAAAATATATACGTACATATGTCTTATATATGAACAAAATATCTTGAAAATATTCCTAAAATCTAGAATATGTAAAATATGTTTCAAAATATTTTCAGAATGTCCAATATATTTTGAAGTAACAAGGAAAAGAAACAAACAAACATTTAAACAGGTTTTATTAAACAGATACCTATCACTTACATTTCTACATTAAACATTCCTCACTGTAAAAACAATTCACAATCAAATGTTTTCCAATATTTTCAATTGTTAAATTATGTCTCCTATCCGTTAGTAGCGATGTGTATGTTGAAAAACTTCGTTCGACGTCAACTGAAGTGATTGGTGCGTACTTTAAAACATTAACAAATTCCGGATTTAAATCGGCTTCAATATCAAAATCGCTATGGAAAATTTGGTTTGCTTGTTGCAACAAATTTAAATCGCTATTTCTTTCTAAAATATCATAAAATTTTTATTTATTAATTGTCCTATTTTTTCCAGAAACTCTCTCAAATTTTGTCTTAAATTCATCAATCAAATGAAGAGACTTTTGTAACGGGAGTGATTCAGTTTCAAGAATAACAACAGTTTTATGAACAAAATCATAATTTGTTTTAATGAAGTAAAGATCATCTAACATTGATTTGCACTGCATATTTTGCTCTTCAAAACTTAAAATACGTTATTTAATAAGGACAACATTTTCTGCATAAAAACGGGTAGCTTTCAACCATGTTCCCCATTTTGTGATTATTGGTTCCGCTGGCAAAGGAGTATTAGGTAATTTTTCTCTGTAACACTGAATCCTCAGAGGAGATTTTAAAAATATTTTCCTTACTAATTAAACTATTAACTATAGGCAATGAATTTCTAATATTTTTCCGCCACCGTGTTTAAACGGTGTGTTAAACACGTCACGTGAATGAAATTGGAATACAAAACTTTAAGTTGTTGACCAACTTTGACCATATATGATGCAGCATCGGAAAGCATGAGCAATTGAGCACAATTTTATTAGTTGGAACAATGTCGAGAAGAAAACAATTTATGAAGGTTTCATTAATAAACCTAACCATTGTTACATGGTTATTTTTTTCAATTTGTTTAAACGAAATCAAATAGGATTTACCAGGAGTGTTGTTATTTAAACAACCTATTAATAAATTTGCCATATATCGTCCACAAATATCTGTGGCTTCACCTACTATAAAATATATAAAACTATTATTTACAGTTTGCTTGATTTCATTAATTCCGCCCTTATATACATTTGTAACATAATTCTTCCTTAAAGTACTTTCGTCAGGTACAGTGTTTCTGCAATGCTCTTGCAAAAACATTTTAAAATTTAGGTTTTGTAACTTATCAAATGGGATATAAGCAGAAAGCAAAGATTTGGTTAATTCGGAATTAAATACTTGTTCTTAACTATGATTTTTGGAGATGAAGATGAACCTGCTAGTAACTGACCTACAAACATTTGCACTAATTTCGATTGTCTCATTTTTTCAAACTTTCGTTTATGAAGATCAGTCCAGAGATGTTGAGTAATTTGGGATTTTTTTTTCACATGGAATCTATAAAAGAAGAAAATTATACCAGAAAATGTATACGCCCTTTTAGATATAAGATAAGAAAATGAGTTTGAAATTAAAGGACAATATTTTTATTAATGAAAATAATTTTATTCAACAATTCAAGGCAAGTCTCGTTTGGCATTTTTTAATAACACTCAGTAACACTTCACTTTATTCGGTGTTTGTAAATGATGAAGATTTTTAAATAATAAATCCTGAAACGAATACACCCCCTACCTAATTATTCTTAACTAATCAGAATTCACCTTCATTCGTTTAATTTCCGATTTTTATTCTTAAAAACCGTAACAAAATAATCTTAGCTCTTCGGTATTGAACATGATATTTCGTTTGGAAATTTAAAAGTAATTAGCAATTTCTTAAAAATGTAGAAACATACATTTCTTTGAAAAGCATTAATCCCTATTTAAGTAATATTTATTTTATTATATTTAACGAAACATCGGCAATCGTGCAATGTAAATTTCCCAAAAAATCGTCTACTATATTTATTATAAAAATAACACGATTTGCAAACGGAAACATGTCGAATAATTTGAAATATGTTAAAATATTCGAAATATGTGGAAAAAAGCCAAAATATTCTAAATATGTAAAATTAGATTAGTGTTAAAAGTTCTCATTTACCCCGATGCGTGTAAATCTTAAAGCATTTAATTGTACCTTTGGTGGTTATAGATATGCAAAAAACATAAATTGCGAGAATTCTTTAGAAAGGAAAAAGGCGCGATTAGTTGCTTGTGGATTTGTGCAACGGCCAAACATAGATTTCACAGAAATATTTGCACTAGTTGCTAAACTAAGTTCTATTCGAATTCTATTAGGAATCGCCGTTGAAGAAGATTTAATAACCAACCAGTTAGATGTAGCGAGTGCATACCTAAATGGAGAAATTGAAGAAGATATATATATGGAGACCAGACTACGGGGTAAAATATATAAGGTACCTACCTAATTTTGGGAAAGAGTTATATTTACCGCTGGGCCTAAAATTAAAAAAAAGAAAGGTGTATGTGTGGTTTACGCACGTGTGAAGTAAATACCCAATCATTATCGTATTTCTTACTTCTAGCTCATCGCGTTTTTGTTCCAGGTGTTTTTTGATGATTTGGAAATCAGTAGGATTAAGTTGTAGACAATCTTTTTCGGATATATATATATATATATATATAATGTTTTATTTTATTCGTTCTTATACGTTAATGTTCCGGATGTCATTATGATAAAATCTTTTTCAGAAGTTTCGCCTCTCGCTCGCACATCGTACTCTCTCTATCTCTCCTTCTCAAGCACGCCACGTATCCTCTCCGTTCTGACCGCACAACTCGTCGCCTCCCGCTCGCACATCATACTTTCTCTGTTTCTCCTGTTTCAGACGAACCAAGCACGCACGTATTCTTTCTCTTGCATCATACGCACTCTTGTTCGCACATCATACTCTATATTTTCTTTGTCTTTCACATGAAGCGAATCTCCGTCTAAATTTAACACTCTTACGCTTACGTTTACGTTTACGCTCGAACTAGTCCGGTGTCCCTTAAGAAGTATTCACTTCAAAAGGTCAGTCAACAGGAAAGGAACTGGTTTAGAACTCTGTAGGACCAACCTAACTACTATCATTGTACAATGATGGTTTCACTACTTTTTCAATATAATATAACGAAACAAAAAGATGTACAGATCACAATGCACGAAGATTTACATATGTACATACATTTATGTAAATTATGCTCTAGATAAAAGTTTAACCAACCAATTACTTAAGAATATATTAACAACAAAGTAAACATTTCGTTCGAAAATAAAATAACGTCTTAATTACTCTAACAAAAATATAATGTAACATGTTTGTTTATTGATTTTAACACCAAAAACTAGTTTACTCAAGTTTAGGTATTACATATTCTCTGGTGGAATTGCAGTGCACCATCCTCATACTTGGAGAAAATCAATACAATTGAGATATTTTACAATACGTACTTGCTACGTATATACATAATACGCAGAAGTTAATTCCTATAGTAGAAAATATGAATACTATCCCAATCAACTAAAACACTGTATGTACCTACATATATGTTTATTAATAATTCCATCATTCAAAACTCAATGGCTTTCGAGTTGTAGTTTTTGTTAATTTTAATAAGTATGTACATCATTGAGAAATACTACCATGCACCAAATAAACGTAAATATTTGTTTAGATGCCTATGAGTCATAGTCGTATTCGTGTCCTACCTACTAGCAACTGGAAAAGAACCATCATCCATGAACTCTATTATAAATGACTCACATACAGGGTTTATGATAACTTATGCGTCAAATTTATTTACAAGATTATATGACGTAAAACTAAGTAAAAGAAAAAAATTATTCAAGAAAATTTGACAAATAAAAGTGTAGTTTTAGAATTACTTTTCAATACGTTAAAAGTATCGTCGAATGGTAATAACAAAAACTGCGGCGATCGCCAAACTCCGTGAAATACAAGCATCCGATCTCGGCCATGAAAGTAAACAAAAAGATATACTATTAAAAAGAACACTTCACCGTGCTCAACATATGGTCCAGCTTTTACTGGTGTTTATAGTTCTTTCTGTAAATTGTAAATTGCAAATTGCTTTTATTTTTCAATTACAAGCTCGAAGTTCTTCGACTTGCACATTTATCAAGTGTTATAAATATTCCCATCTTGCTGGCCCAAACTAATTTAAACTAATTTTCCGGAAAGAAAACAACCAAATATCAAAACGTTCAAAAGACTAGACGAGAATATACAGAAGTATAGAAGTTTGAAAAAGCCGATTAAAATTAGGGTAAACTATTTATTAGTGGAATAGCTAATTATTCAACGGTGAGTTAATAACAGTGGCTTGTGATGCGGTTAATCCAGAATATTCAACTCAATAAATAGAGGCACAGATTGGTGTATCTAAATCAGAAGCATTGCGAACTTTAAAAAGGCGAAAGTTGCTCCCTATAAGTTGCGTATGGCCAAAAAGTTGATACGAGTACCTCAAAAGTAGCCACTTTGAGCTTTTTGTTCCACGTAAATTTTAAATTGATCTAAAAGTAACGAATTACCCAGTAAAAGTAAATATTTTTAAACCCAATTTTGTACTAATGTTTACTGTGTTGAGAGTAATAACTGACTGGACCTTTTACAGAGAAAATTTAAATGAATACAGTTTGCTACTTGCCCGAGCATCGTTCTCAAAAAATGATCTATTGACTTCTGTGGAAGCTCATCCCAAGTATTTTGCAGCTATTGTAAGCTCGTTGGAGGATTAGAGATGTTATCAGTCCTTCGACCTATCATATCTCAAGCATATTCTATGGGCGATAAATCCGGCGATTGCGCAGGTCACTTCGGAATATTGATGTTGGCTCTTTGCAGGAATCGTAACCCATAGCCATCATGTACACACAAAGAGAAACGAGGTTCGTCTGAAGAAAACATTGTTTCGCTCCTGATCGCAATCTGCCCGTACATTACACCATTCTAACCTGAGTGCATGATGCCGTTTAAATGAAAGACATTACTAGTCTTGGACGATAGGAAATCAATTCAAATAAACGAATACGGCGATATACATATGTAGCGCAAATTTATTCTATGGCATATCTCTGCCAAAAAAAAAAACATATCCCACAGACCTTTAGGTACAGTGTCGATTCCTAAAGGTAAGTAATCTTAATCTCTTGTCTTCCCGTTCGGCTGTTCCTCTAAGGCGTCCAAAGCTTCTTTTACCATGTTGCCTATCTTCGTGGGACCATTTCCTTTTTTACAACGAATAACTGTAGCAATATTTGTTTGCATCCGTCTAGCGTCTTCACGAAATGCAATACCTGCCTCGTAGTTCAACAATAAGACCCTGTTCAAAATCGCTTAGCTGCTGATAATTTGGTTGTTTTTGAGGTCTTTGCATTTTAATATACTAATTAACAACCATACACTGTCACCGTCAAATAACCGAAGTAATCTGATCCAAAATTGATCATATCTTATTACCAACACCATGAACATCTGTAGAAAATGTGGTTTGAATCAAAATTAAAAATTGCAGTAACGATAAGAGCTACAACAAGGAAAATTGCAAACAGTGTTAAGAAATCAGGCCAAAACGGGCTGTGTGACAAGGAAAAAATCCTTCTTCAATAAAGTGAATAGATGTACGCGTTTAGGTTTTGCTATAAAGTATGCAGGAAAGTCATATGTATATACAAATTTTTATGATTTCTATTTCGATTCGTTCGTAAATATGATGTTTTACTACTTTTTGCGACTCCTATATACTTTGTAGCCATCTAAACGTTTACGTCATTCACCTAATTTCTTTTTCTCACACGGCCATTAAAACTATAATTTCTTATCACTTTTCCTATCCTAGCATTCTTTCCTTTTGTAATTCTTATCACTTCTGTTATTTTTGGTACTGAAGTCTTTGGATTTAGTTTGATTTCTTTAGTTATTCTACCTTCTTCGCACTTATTTAAACATTTTCTATTTAAATTACGTGAATTGTTACGTATTCTTCCTTATTTTGACCGTTTCCATTGCATATCGTGTTGTATTTATAATACTACTAATTTGTTGTAAACTTTTATTAGTAGTATTAGTTCACGCATGTCAATTGAAATTTCCTTTCTTTTCTTGTCCATTTAGTGAATACTGTTTTAATAAACCTTCAGAGACTAACAATAAGTGTGAAACATACTTAGCATCTTTTTGCTATTTTTATCGTTTATTCGGACAAATTGTTTTGCTATAGGGGTCATTGAAGCAAGTCATTATTTTAAAAATAGTTACGATAATATAAGCTTTTTCTAAAATATTGTTTCGACTGAGTGATGGAACAGCAATCGCAGCATTGGTGGTTGGTAATGTGCTGTGGGCTTACAGCACCGACTAAATTTAGATGATAAGATCGTTATAAATCTAAATTACATTTAAAACGCTAAAAGTTTATTAATAAATGTGATGATCAGATAAACACAAGTTCCGTTTAGCTGAAGGTTTAAATATTCATAATGTTAGCATTACGAGGCTGCTTTCAAATCAGCTCCGTCTGAGTATATTATTACCATCATGTAAGGAGGTGGGAGCAATATAGCATTTTAAGGCTATGAGGTAGAATATTTTCTTTCAAGATCGCTTAAACTTCAAAACTTTTTATTGGTTCTAAACCCATTTTGAAAGCTTATATCCCAACTTTAAATTAGTGTAACGAAAAACAGTAGTTTTTTACAATGTTAAGAGTTTCTGCAGCTTTAATATTTTGTTAATAATAAGCGAAAAATCAGTAGGCTCACAGGTTCGACATTTTGAATACCGTGCATTCAATACGATAGTTACGATTTATCGAAAATCTTTTTGTAAATTCCTCATTTGCTGTTAAATTTAACTTAAATTAAGGAATAGAAAAAGACCATCACTTTTGGACTTGCAGAAAGGAACGATAACAAAGATATTTACAAAAATGCCTTTTGAAAAGTCTTAACTACCGTATCGAATATATGGTACCTACTGATAATTTCAAGCCTGCAAACATGCTGGTTCTTTTACTTATCTGGACAAACAGCGGTAACAGCGTACAATCACGAAATAAGTTACGACAGCATCGCCAACTCTACACTCTAGTCAGCACGCTGTATGCGACTAGTTATGTGTATATAGGCCGTCGTAACTTATTTTGTAATTACCGCTGTTTGCTTAGACTACTTATTATTGACGAAAGATTAAACCTGTCTGAGTTCTTAAAATTGTAAAAAATTAATAACTAATATAGAGCTTTCAAAATGGCTTTTGAACCAACTAAAAAAATAACTTTAAGCGATCTTGACACTGTCACATCGGTAAACTCCTCACCACAAAATTGTGGTGTGTCACCGAATTTATTATTGTGGCGAGGGATTTACCGATGTGATATAGTTCCAGTAAATACACCATAGTCCTTTCAATCACTATCATTAAGCGGACGTACCTAAACTCGTCCCCAAATTCAAATTTAATCTCTGTGTCAATTTCTGACCTGGAACAGTATACCTAAACTCGTCCCCGAGTAGTGTAGGTCGAGAAAAATAAGCAACTAAACCCGTCCCCAAATTCAAACTTAATCTCTGTCAATTTCTTACCTGCAACAGCATACATACATATGTATGTACATATATACATAAATTCGTGCTCGTATTTTTAAATATGCATGTGTATTTCCCTGTTTATGTGTCGGTATCAAAGAAACTTCGCAATAATACAAAAAATGTTTTATTACAAATAATTACAAAAATGGTGATCTTAACGCTTATAAAAGAATACATTTAAATACATTTAACGAAGTCAAACCTTGACATAGGCTCCATTTTTATATTCTTCTATTTTACTACCAATGCACTGCTTACGTCGCCGTACGGCTGGATCGCGCATTCTTGAAGTTTCACCTAAGCTCTGTATTTTTATATAAGCATCTGTTTGAAACTGATTCAAAATCTCAATAAAAGTAAAAATTGTTGGATGTGTTGAATAAAAGCTAGCGTTGAATTTACCGTGGAAAGATTCGCATGCGTTTGTACTTCTTTCTAAGCTATCGCTGAGTTCAGCCCATAAAACTTGGAGGAAAAACAGCTTCTTCGTCAACGTAATTTTCAACCAAATAGTCTGCAAATCGTGATACGCGTCTTTAAGTTGTATTTCACAAAATCAAAAGCAAAAGAATTGCCTACCTCCGAAGTATTCAGAAATGGTAAACCAGATATATAGCGCAGCCATTTTCCAATTGTACTGCTTTCATCTTTATAATCAGAAACAAGACCAAGATTTTGAATTTTACGAAACCAGGCCTGTGCCAAATGAAACCTGCAGCCTATCAGCCGGGAATTTGGAAACACCCTTCTTATAGCATTGTGAATTGCTATTTCAAAATCTGCCACAATGACTTTTGGGTTTAAATTTAAATCAAAACTGTTACATTTGTTTCGTAACATCTCAAAAGATATTTATATGAATACTCTTGCTTATTCGGCAGTAGACAAAACGCTAGTGGAATATAATAATCATTTCCTAACCCATGCAACGTAACTAACTGCAAGAAGTGATCGGCACAGTATTTAAATGTCCCATCGACATATAATTTTTCACTTTTACACAGAACCGTAAAGTTTGATAAACACGAAAATACAACAATTTCTTTAACGTCGTCGGTAATGAACACGAAGTTTTCTTCTTTTATTGTCTTAATAGTGATTGTTTTTAAAGTTTCAATAACAGCTGCTCTACTTTTGGGTAAATTTGGAATAGTTTTTCGTCTACTATTATAAAGATTGTTGGGAATATTATGAATGTCTTTCACAGTGATAGTATTTAATTGGCCGATATGTTCTTTTGAAGCAGAATGTATTATTTTAGAAGGCTTCTCACAAATGTCATCCGTTGCTTTATGTTTAACACTGGCACTTATTATCTGTCTGTTTAACTTTTGAATATTTTTTTCATGATTATGTTGTATATTAGAATGCGTAATTAGATTTTCTGGGCCTACAGTATAAACTTTCACCTTACAAGAACGATTTGAACATCGCCAACATATTTCTCCCCTTGTTAACGCTTTGTGTTTTGTAAATTTCACAGAGTCCACTACTAACATTTGTTTCCCGCGTTCATTTAAACTGACAAAGTTTTCCATAATTCTTCTTATTTCGTATAAGCACCTTTCACAAGTCGTATATTATTCTCGAATGATGGTAGAAAGGGAACTAATTTCACATTTTGGAATAATGGAACATGATAAAAATTGTCCATCCCTATGTAATGCACTAGTTTCTAAGAATCTACTTATGTACAATAAATAACAAATAAAATCCCAAGGTAACTTCTAAGAATATATAATCCCTTGTTTGGGGATGAATTTAGTTGTGTAATTAGTGAAGGTTATTTAGCATGGGACGAATTTGAGAGTAGCATTATCGGTTGCTACCTGCTCGGGGACGAATTTAGGGCCGCCCCATTAAGCGATATTGAAAGTAAGTACCTGCTAGTCTTAGCCGAATGAGAGGTTGTATTTTCCACAGCTCTGATGACAATTAGAGATGGTTATTCGTTGTAGTGTTGGGACAAAGAAGTTAATGTACGGCTACTAGCATACGTATTAATTTTTAATAACTTTACTTAATAAGTTTTCAATTATCTCTTTAATTTTTTGAAGTGATTTCTCATATATTATGCCTTTCCGAGATGATAAATTCAATAAAATAGTAATCCCACGAACGAATAACACTGGTAATAAAATTCAGCTTAAATGATACATATTTAAAAGACGTACGAAATCGATATATTAAATTATTAATGTAATTTATTTCGAATATATTACGGTCACTGAGAAAAATGAATTGTTATAGTCAAATCAATAAAATGATGAGTTATTTGTTTGAATGTCCATTCTACAGTTGTCAATTATGCAATTATATACTTATACCACAGATAGACAAATCGACAAAGTGTGTCGGCAGTTTTGATGTTCGTGTGGTCGATTTTAATGATCTTGAAATAGCTCAGAACTTGAAAACTACGAAAAGTGCACATTTCTTCGTATTAATTGAAAAATATTAGTTTTGGATGTATTAAAAGAATAGTATTTCCTAGAAAGTTAAATTAATGAAACACAACAATAATTGCATATTTTAATTCTAGGTAATACGCACACACTATCCCAGAAAAATAACATTAATGAAGCTAGACAAATATAGCCACTATCGCCATATTTAAAATATGTTTGCCAGCCATGTGCATACATTACTACAAGATTTTCTAATTTTGTCGCTTCTGTATATTCTGTGCTTACACACATGTATGTGTACATTAGCACTTCATACGAGGGCGATTCGTAAAATAAGTTCCGTTTCCGCCCAGTGAGCAGAGAAGTGATGTGATTGAGCAGGCTGTAACTATGAAGCTGCTGAGCTTCGTCGTGAATTTTGTTCTGTTTGTGGTGAAAATGTCATGACTAACAGTGTGGTTAGAAGATAGTGCCGTATGTTTCCAAAAACACAAACTAATGCTCATGATGAAGAACGGAGTGGAAGACCAACTGTTGGGACAAACTTTTGGGTAATGTCGAAGAGAAAATTCATGAAAAATGACGATTCACAATCACAACGGATCACAACGATTTGAGAACGATGAAGCGCTGGAAAGCATTGTTACACCATGGCTTAATTCACAGACAGCAGAGTTCTACGAAGAGGGCATTAAAATACTCTCAATTAATTGTTTTTTTTATAGTGTTTTTAAATATTGTGAATGTAGGCAGGGTTTTAATTTGAAGCCTTGCATGATTAAAAATTACAAGCATTGTCATAAATTTGTTTCTGGTATTTAGTAGTGGAATGGCGGTCCACAACTAGTGTATAAATGGAGTGTAGGCGATAGTATAAGTATTTCAAGTAACGCCTTTGAACTTGTTCAACCGTACTTACTTGATATTTATATATAGGCGACCAGACTATGGAGGCATATTTAAGTTTAGGCCGTACATATGACGAATAGACTAATATCAAAGGTTCGATAGATGCAAACTTTTTGTAGTTCGTATAATAAAACCCAATTGTTGCAGTGCCGAGTTAGACATGTTACTAATATGTTTACCGAAGGTTAATCTTGAGTCAAAAATTACGCCCAGATCCCTTATAGAATTTGCTCTGTCTAAAATTATGTTGTCATAAATATAATTATATTTATGACAACATAATTATAATTGTATACCTATTTATTATTGTATTTGAAGTACATGGGAATCTGTTTGTTTGGTATGCTACCAGAGTATTTGAGTAGAGTGAGTGAGATTGGTGAATAGCGTATGATTGCGAGATTTAGGTGTGGTAGTGAGGAACGAGGAAACCGTTATTGGATGAAAGAGGAGGAAAGAAAGTGTGGAGTGTGTGGGGAGGAAGAAGGAGTCTGGATGCATTGGAGGGAATGCAGAGGAATGGTGTGGTCAGAAGCAGAGAGGGAGATTTTGGGCAATTGGCGGTGGTGTCTGAATGAGAAAGGGGGCGGGAGATGTTTGTTAAAAAGAATTTTAAATTACAAAGCGCCTAGCAGCTAGATGGAATTTCTGGTATTTTTGAGGCTGTTATCTTTATATGGTTTTTTTTGTTGTTTAATTAGGTGTAGGTTTTTTTCTTTTTGTTTTGTTTTTTATTTCTGTTTGTTTGAATTTCGTATTTAGTTCTGATAAACCTCTGTGACATGATTGACGTGATATGAAGTATGCCAATAAAGGTTCTATACTACTACTAATCGTATATAATCGGGTTTGATTTTCTAGAATAACTTACAATCTTGCACTTGGTTACATTCATAGTCAACTTGTTGCATGTACACCATTCTTGGCCAATGGATAGCTGGTTTTGTAAGAATTGGCAGTCGCCAATATCATCAATTGAGACAAAGAGTTTAAGGTCATCTGCAAATAATAACTTAGGACAGCCGATTCTGTTACATAGGTCATAGGTAAGTTAGTTCCTCGAAGTACTCCAGATGAAGGAGAGAAATCATCAGAAAAGTGACCTTTGAAAGCAACATAATGTCTTCTATTAGATAAATAGGACTTGAAAAATGCTACTAGTTTGTTGGAAAAGCCTATTATGTCAAGTTTCATAAGAAGCAATACGTGATCTATTCGGTTAAACGCTTCAGACAGATCACTATATATGACATCAACTTGTTTATTGTTATCCACATTGTCTGAAAGAAACAGAGTTATGATCGTCAAATTAGAAGTAGTAGATCGTTTGGTCATGAATCCATGCTGGTTGAGAGAGATAAGACTTCTAACTTGGGAGTAGAGGGAATTGTACAGACATATTTCGAATATTTTAGGAACGTTATTAATTATAGAAATAGGTCTATAATTTTCAATAGTGTGTTTGCCTCCTTTCTTGAATGCAGGAGTCAATCTAGCTGTCTTCCAAAGCTCAGGGAAAGTAGTAGTATTTAGAGATAAGTTGAAGAGCTAGCACAAAGGGTAAGCGAAAACATTGGCACAGTCTTTTAAAATAAATGACGGTATATTATCGCATCCAGTATTGAAAGTGGTTGACATTAATCGGTACAGTGTTCAAGCAAGATGGCGTGATGCTATCAAATTGTGAAACTGGAAGATGCACAGAGTAGAAAAATTCCTTAATTTCATTGACTATAGATGAAGGGTCATTTAAAGTATCTCCATTTAAATTAATTAAAGAATTGGGTATAGTAACATTATTTTTTCTAGATTCTACGGATTGCCAAAACTGCTTTGTATTAGTTGAAATGGATGATTCCATGCTTGATATATAATTGTTCAATAGTGCTTTGGAATTTATTTTAATTTGTTTTTTTAACTCTTTGAATTGATTGAAAGCGTACATGTTATTCGTTTTTTTAACTTTAGGCAATAATAGTTCTTAAGCTCAGTACTTCAAATAATATGCTCATGGGTAAACCAAAGAGGATAGTCTAGACGAATTCTTAATTGCAGTATTAATTTCCTTGGAGTTGTCAAGTTTCACTGTTAGAGGACGACGGCCTTCGGAATCTGAATCACGATGTCCAATTTGGTGGACTTTGATATTGTTAATATCAATATCGGTTGACAAAACTCCCACTATCCGATCGGTAGTCTCAAGATCATATCTCTTCCTTTCTTCGGCATTAGACGAGCCAGATTCTCCCACATTAAAAAGAATTATATTTTGTTTACGCTTATTTCTCTCCTATAATTCAGGCAGCAGTAATTCAAAAGTATCCTCATTGACCTTAGCAGCCTCTCAGGACAATAACTAATTTTTCAAACTTGACATAGCAGATTTCAGTTCACCGATGTTATTGCTAAGTACGTTACAGTTGCGACAAGACCGAGATATTATACGCTAGATTTACATCCTAGGGTAGTCACAAATTTACTTAAACTAACAACAATATTCTATATAATATCAGTATGACCAAACTACAGAAAAATAGGCGACTTCCACCAGTAATTCACCGGCTGTAACTAATAATAATATTAGATATAAGCCTGTCGAATTACAATGCTAAATGATGGGAGGTTAAATAATTTCTTTGATCTAATTTCAGGGGGTCTGTTTGTTTGTTGTCATTGTTATCATTACAAAATTTTGATCTTCTCTTGCCATCCGTAGACGTACGTTTCGCGGTTATACCGCTCGTCAGTACGGCTTTGCAAGAGCTGTAATTTCGTATACAAATTTTATGTATATATCGTCTGAACATTGATGTTTGTACATGTGAGAGGGATTCGATATGAATTCTCGGGTAGCCGAAGAGCGCGACTGCAGTTACTGCAGGAGGCTGTGGCAACGCAAGTTGTCCACTTCTGTAGAAAAAATAACTGTAAAAAATGCGTAATACGTGCATTGTGAGAGAATTCATATCGAATCCCTCTCACATGTACAAACATCATTGTTATCATTCCAAAGATCATAATACAGAGAAATCAGCATAACATCTCACTGTATCGACGCAGGACATACTTTCTCTATAGACGACGTCATTTTAATCAAATGATCAGATAAGAAAGATTTAGACATGTCAGAAGCCATATCTATGAACAAATAAAAACTACTTATATAATTTACGTATGTCATCATTAGAGAATAATTTATTTGAATTCAAACGGCTACCACGCCAGAAATTGTGGAAAAGATCAATGACATGGTTTTGGCAGATTGCCGAATAAAACTGCGTGTAATTGAGGAAGCCGTGGGCATCTCTTATGAATGAGTAGTTCGTATTTTACATAATGAATTGGGTTTAATAAAAGTTTTCTGCCACATTTGCTCAATTCGGAGCGGAAACGCATTCGAGCTCGAATTTCAGCCGATGGTTTGGAAGTGTTTAAGAGGAATCCAACAGATTTCAAGAGACGATTCGTGACCATGGATGACACTTGGACTACACACCAGAAACAAAAATGCACTCAAAACAGGGGATTGACCGTTCCGAATCGATTCCGAAGAAAGAATATAACATTCATTTCGCTGGAAAGGTGATGGCATCGTTTTCTGAGACGAAAAAGGAATTTTGCTAATTGATTATCTTGGAAAACGCAATACTGTTACAGCAGCTGAAAGCAGCAATTCAAGAGAAACCCCGGATATGGTTAAGAAAAAGTGTTGTTTGACCATGACAATGCGCCCGTTCATTCAAGTGCAATTGTTCAGGAAAAGTTGACAGAATTGCAGTTAGAATCCTTCCGCGTCCACTGTATTTACCTGATTTGGCTCCGCCAGACTTCCACCTGTTCCGGAAACTTAAAACATTTCTGAGTGAAAAGAGATTTTGGTCGAATGAAGAACTGATAGAAGCTGTAAACGATTATTTTGAGAACTTCAAAGGATGTCACTTCCGGGAGGGAATCGACAAGTTAAAGAAGCGTTGGACCAAGTGCGTTGAGCTTCGAGGAGAAAAATAGAATATAACTTAAATCATGTTTTCATTGTCATTTCGGAAACTTTTCAATCTACCCTCGTATATTACCTGAAAGATCTACAAGTAATAAGCAGTAACAAAATTGAACCAATAAAACGATATCTCAATTATCTTGTATTGTTTCTTTAATGTTTTCGGGATGTTGGTTATTTCTTGGGATAGTCTTGTACTGTCTGTAAAATTTGTTATTTATTTATTTATTACCTGGTATTTGTATAATCTAATTATAAACAATTTTACAACTTACTTAAGTTCTAGTATTTTTCATATGCATATTTATAAACTATTTGTCTAAAAGTATTTATATTATCACTATTCTTAATAAAATTCGGTAACTCATTATATAAACTAATGCCACTAATAAAAATACTTTTTGTCATGCGTTCTGCATTATAAGTCTTTATATAATAATTATGTCGGTTTCGTGTAGATAGTTGTGGACCTCATCCGCATACGTCAGCTTTTCCCATAAATAAATGGGTGCTTTATTTTTTTATTTATAATATTTAAAGTATTTAACATTAATTTAATTGGTATATACTTATTACATTTTAAGAACACTCGCATAGCTCTGTTTTGCACCTTCTGTAACTGTTCAAATTCAGTTTGGTTTAAACCTAGCTGCACAGAATGTACATAAGGAACAATCAGAGATTTATACAATCTAAGCATTACGTAAATCTTTCCTTATTCTATACAGGAAACTTATCCTTTTATTCATTTTGTTTGTTATATATTTTACATGCTCCTCAAACTCAAGATGTTTATCTATAACTACTCCCAAATATTTTATCTTGCTCTATTTCTGTCCCATTTATTTTTATTTTACAATCATTTATGCTCCCTAACTTATATCTACTTACAATACACATAAACCTCGTTTTCATTAAGTTAATACAAAGACTATTTCTATAAAGCCATTCAAACAATTTTCGTAATTCTTCATTTAATATTTTCACCATATCTTACGCCCAGAAGGCCTGTCGTAACGTGGAATGGTTAGATGTTTTTGAAACAGTGGTAACCGTAAGGGAAGCAGCGAAAAAGCAAGCGTAACCAACAATTTTCGCGCTCAACCACGATTCGCTTTATTGATTGGTAATATGAAATAGTTGGCACCGAATTCCCCAATAACATAAAAGAATTACAATGACAATATTGACTAAGCGACTAGATAGAAAAATTAGTAGCAACAAACAAAAAATTATTTAAATTCAAACAAAGCAGCTGTGATAAATCCCCAATTTTAGCAGTAAATTATATTCGTTGAGATAAGTACGTAACTACACTTCCATTGATGATCGGAATGATCGAAGAATCAAATAGCTATTCAAATTAAATAGAAGTTAAAATAAATTCATTTTATAAAATAATCGGAACCACTGAATGACGTTAGCAAGCAATTCTATTGAAGAGTGCAACACAGTAATGATCGAAAAATACCTGCGTAAATTGAAAATAGAAACTAAACTCTGAGAGTCATATATAACATTTACTACAAAATCTTAACAAAAAATAGCTAAACGGGATAACGCTTTCAAAATTAAAAGAAATTAAACCACGAAAGCCACGACCACATCCAACAAAAACTCGTACCCACGTCTGGACATTGTCAAAGCGGAAGTGAGGCCGGATGGAAGGTATTTAAAAATCGGAATTTCTATCAACGAAATACCCAGAAAGAATGCAACTAAATTTACCACAATTAACTAAACAGAAAACGGTACGATATCGTATAAAGAAAGGATGTCATACAACACAGTGCAGCCAGTAATTCTACGTTCAGATTTAAACGTGTTTAGTTCGAAGATCCGCCATCACTACGATCGAGTCGCTGCATGTTTACGAAACAGATGCCGTCAAGAATAACGTAACGAGTTCTGTATTTCTTGTTACTTGTAACAGCGTATTCCCTTGTTCCAGTTCAACTTGCTCAGTTAATAAATCTTAATTAAAATCTTACAGTTTTTAATGCCTTCCTTATATTATTCTTTAAGCTTCTCTAAACTCTATTTTCTATTCGGTCCTTCATCTATGGATATAGGTCTTTACTAGAGTTAAATCTTCCGTTTAGTCTCTACTCTAAGTATAGTCACTATCATAGAATTATAATATACCGTCTATCGTCTTCGGACCTTTCCTTATATCCTGCCGATTACCATTCCATTAATTGTAAGACTGAGAAAGAAAGAGAGTAGCGAGTTCTAAATTGTAGGGTAAGTTGCTCACTTTCATTTTTACTGTACTGTATGTGGTTCTGATTTAAAGGCTTACTCTTTACAGACTAAAGCCACCTCTACTTTCTCCTAAAACGCATTCAATCCTAACCCGTTACAAGTAAATGGTTAGACTGTAGTCTGGCATTTTCCAGCTGGGGCTGGGGAAAGTAATCAAATATTATCAAAACATCAAATTGTTTAACTAAGAGAGGTAACTATATTCACATTTCCAGATGACACTGCATTATCGATTAATTGATTGCGTTGACTTCGCGGTATTGAGGCTTCTACAAGAAAATTGAAGAAATTGATGATTGAAAAAATGAACTGAATAAAACGAAAGCGGTAAGGTATTAATTTCACAAAAAAAGGGAACAAACCAATATTAACCATCAACTATAAAGAAATGCTGTATGAATAACATAAAATTCACGTAAAAAAGAAAAGAGAGAAACTAAAACTAAGATACAAACAATACAGTTGGATACTGGGTAAACATTCGCAGCTAATAATAGATAATAAATAAATAATAAATATCGATATATTAACAACCCGATCTTCATCTGGCTTTCGAATGTAAAATCATCCAAACATTTTCAAATAAGATGTTTTCCCTTTGTATCAACCTTAAACTCTCTGTCTTACCAATCTATCAATAATGTAGTTCTAAGTTGCTCTGGCTATTATTATACAATATTTTGTGGACTGCTTTTTATTAATTTTCCCCCATTTTGCTCTTCACTACTTTATCAAATGCCTTTTCCATCTCTATGAATGCGTAGTGCATTTACAGAGTGTAACCTGTTTTTCCCCTCGTCATAATATTGGTTATTTCTTTAAATTCAAGTTAATTCTAAACCACACACATTCCTGCTGTCATTAGCATTGCCTGTACTCTCGTGAAAGTGGATAATCATAAATCAATGTTAATAAGAAAACGAATCCAGATCCGGTTAATAAACACATCAAGAATTCAAGGTGGGAATTCTTAAATTGTAAAGCAAGATACGGTGGCAGGATGCGGTTTTGATAAAGTAGTATTCCCCGGCTTCGATTATTTCAATTCTTATTTAATGGATTAAGATATGTACGTATTCATTGATTGAAAAAACGTCTGCAATTCTTGTTGTTTTGCTGCCCCACGCTCAAGACGATATCTCAAAGTTATAAGATATGTGAAAATGCATAAATAATATTAGTAGAACCGCTCTGAGTATTTGGATATCGGTGTTGCTTCAGATAATATTTCATTTAACGAAATAAATTGTTGTTTAGACGGCTGTAGTGTAAGGTACTATTTTTAACAATGAGTTCGGAGCTTTTCTCATACGGCTTTCCTCGATCTTATGCTAATGTTTACCTAATACCAACCAATCTTCTTGAAGAACGAATGCTTATAACTTTATATATAGATGTGTACACATAGTGCTCATTGTATATTAGTATCCGTTACGTGTTTCGACGTAGAAGTCAGTACTGTTGCAGTATAAAATGGAAATAGTGTTGTGCATCTCCAGAGATTATTTCAAGGAGGGACGCGTATGTATCTATCTTTAGCCTTAACAAGGATATTTATGTGCTATAGGTATATACTTCTAGCATTTATTGATGCGGTATATGTATTTTGGACGATTTATTTATTTTATCAAAATTTACTACTACTGTCGAATTGAAATGACAGTTGCCAAAAACAATTTATGCTAAAGCATTATGAACGATAACTAAGGGGATAGAGAGAGATCAGTATCTCCAAAAGTAAACGTTAGAAACTAATGAAGAGGAAGCTTTACACAAGTAATGGCCAAACAAAGCTTTGCATAACTATTTTAAGAAATAAAGTTACTTTCGACACTTGCAGTAAGTACAGTAATACTCAATTGTCCACAAAGGTATATTTTCCAAATACTGGACCTCAAACAGTTTATTACTAGATTCATGTCATTGTCCATCTACCTTAAAAGATCCTGTCGGGCGACAAGAATGTGAACATCCATACAATACCAAAGAAAACATTATTAAGTTACAATTTTTAGTGCATAACCGATTATCTTCTAAAAAAAATCATGGTTTTTTTGCTTATGCTTAAAAAGCGGTTATATTGAGAACTACCCAGATCATTTCGATAATCCTTTCCATTTCGCCTTCACAGTAGGTTTTAAAGTTCCATCGCGATGTGTCATATATGGTTCCTGTGCCCGTTAATACCGTGTTCAGGGTGCAACCGTTTTTTTATGTTTTAAGCATTTTTATGAAGATGGACGTTACCATACAGATTAAGTAATTATTTGTATATACGCACATACATATGTACATGTATGCATAAGTTATATTTTACGAAGATGTCATGTAACATGTTTTGTCATTCTTATATATGAGCGTATAAAACATAATTCTTCCTATTTCTCTTTTATACCAATATTACATAAAATACGTAAAATATCATTTTATACTGTTCGAAAAGGTCGATGACTATTTTGATATATAGTTGTGATGTATTTGTTCCAACGAGTTATTTTAAGAAAACACAAAATCTGCTAAACTTTCAAGGATAGTTTCACCCTCTTAAGGAGCCGATAAAGAAAATACGAACATTCTTGGGTGTGGACTACTTGTTTACAGTTTCAATTTTTTTTTTTTCAGTTTTCGGGTGTGGGATGTTAAATTAATAGAAAAGGGTGATTTGTGTACATACATACATATATAAACTTCTGTCTCGCAACGTTCTTATTTTTTCTTATTTACACAAACAGAATTTGATTAATTTGTAAACAATGCAATTTAGCCATTGAGCCAATATTTGAATTAATAAATAATGGAAGACCTTCAAATCTATACACAATTAAACCAAACTGATTTATTATATACTATTTATTATACTTTATTTTATAATATATATATATATATATATATATATATATGACGTTTTGAAAAGTTTCAATGGACTCTTTTTTTCTTTTACTAACAATAAGAGATATTAGTTTGCTGGCGGATCCAAAGTGACTTCACACACACAAACATGGTTCCGTCATGATATTAATGGCTGATAATTTATTTCACAGTTACTTCGTTGTGCTTAGGATATACGTACCTCAACATCGAATGCATGTGTATAACAAAGAATATGATAATTTCATGTCAACAATTTAGTTAAATGTAGTGGTATAATTTATCCCATTATTCCGCTAGAAAATAACTTATATGTAGCTTGCGTTACTTAGGCCCTATAGTACTTTAACAGAGTTGTTAGGGTTTGAACAATTTTTTTGTTTTGGTATAAGAATGAATTGTTTTAGGAATTTATGGTTTGATGTTATCCATAAGCATATATGTGGACATAACAATAATAGATCTATAAATTTAGTAGGGGAATGGCATCAAAGTCGAACCATTGCGATATTTCATATAAGACTACCAACGCGATCTGTATGCGCGTGTGGCGAAACTTTTTCAGTGGCAACAAACTTTTCGTGCCATTGTTTACTTGGGAATGTGGAGATTGTGATAATTTTGTTGATACAGTGGCTTGTCGTTGAGGCGAAAAATTTTGCAGTACCTGTAGAAATCGTCCTAGAACTTGGAGCGAAAATATTTCACAAAACGTGAATCCATTCTCCCTTCCATTTTGACCTCAATTAGATCTGTGCAAGCTGCTCTCCCAACGGCAAAAAATCGAATCGAGGACGGCGCCCTATGAACAGCACAGTTTTGATTTCGCCAGAGAATCTCGATAGATTGCGCAAAAAGCAAAAAAAGGGAGAAGCTTCAAAGATGCCAAGAAAGCGCTTGGTGATAATCTCAAAGGAGGCACTAAAACACCAGCAAAACGAGGTCGTCCACCAAAAAAAAAAGCAAAAAAGGCCTCGTCCGATGAAGATGAAGATAAAGACTGACTTGAACCTCAACAATCCGCCGCATGCGTTGAATGCAAAAGAGATGTGCTCTAGAGGCATCGCGCAACTCACGAAAAAATATTTCGTGTGTCATAACTGTGAATCGGAATAACTTTGTTTGCGGAATTTTATTGTGACGTTGTATTGCAATAAATAAACAAAATCGGTCCTAATCTGATTCATGTAATTTTTGCAGGTCATATCAGCACATATTTTGTCGATGTTCTGTGGTGATCCAACCCTAACAACAAAGGACCAACCCTGATTGCAAATTTCATTTTCTTTTCCATCATATTTTTGTTTTTCATTTCATCTTATGTGATAGTTCTCTACCACAATTAGGTCAATTATACAAGACTGGTTTAAATGATAGTTATATTTTCAGAACGTTTACAAACGTTTTCGGAACACCTTCTTCAGTGAATATATGACTAGATAAATGTATAAACAAACATTTGCTTTTTATTTGGGAACTATCAATAATCTTACAGAACTGCACGAAACACCTAAAAGTATATTTACATACAAATATGCTATTATATGCTAAATACTTAATTGTATCAGATAGTCAGAAATGGAGGGAATATGCAACAAGACAATATAGGAAACTCAACTCCACACATGCCTTACACCCCAGGAAAAGGGGTAGAAAAGGCTTGAGGATTAAATAAGTAAGTAAGTACTTAATTGTACCACATTGAAGAGCTAATTTACGAACTGATTGATTAATCCATTGTGAAAAGTCGTTCTCTTTTTGTAACACTTCCAGTTCCATAAATCGTTCAACTAATCGATTCACATGTTGTGAAAATTTATGAAATACAGCATCATATTAGGAAAGCATAATGCTTAACTGGTCAAATGTTGATCGATTTGAGTAATTTCAATTACCATTAACATTTTAGGCATCCACTGCGCTTTAAAGGTACCCAATACTTTTACTCCAACCCACATTTGGTCATCACACTTGGAATGGCTCGCTCTATTACCATTCAAGGCGAAAGGATGAGAAGAATATTCCCTTGTTGTCAAAAAAGATAAGACCATATACGAATTTATAGTTTATTAGTTTATGGAAATTTGATTCTTGACGATTGATTCTTTCGTAAACGAGTGTTTATACCAGAAACACACAATCAAACAAGTATATTGATACTATAGTTGCATCAATTCTAGAAATGTAGTTAACTTAACACTTTAACGAAAAATTGTATTTCGCCGATTTATTTTTTTACCGTTTTCACTCTCTGAAATAATATAATAGATTAACCCATTCCCGATCACGAAACAAAATTTAGCTTGTGAATTGCTGTTTCTTATCTTAGAAGCTGACGAATGTATAGGTACACTAACAACTACCTTTGAAAAACTGTTCACATAACAATTAGTTGATGATACAAACACTGATTGTTCATTTACATACACGTTTGAAAGGTATGGTAAATTAAATACAAGTAAGTGCACATTTATTCCCTAGATCCTAGACGGATATATTTAACAGATTGTTCACGTTACTGAATAGCTGGATTGTTGTTCATACTATCGATTGCATAATACAAAAATTTCGTCTTCACAGTAGCATATTGTTCACGTTGACGCCTGTTTACACTATCGCGACTGTATTGTATATGTTGAAATTGACTAAAAATCCCTCTGTGAAAAGATGTAGTTGTGTTCTTCCAAATTATAACATTATTTGTTCTTTTCCATTTTGATTAGAATAATAATTTTCAAGGCATCTTCATATTCCTTAGCTTCTGGTCTCTAACCCTAAGTAAAATGATTTGTGAGAAAATAGTAATTGCTTTCACTTTTTTGTCGATAGCAGGAACTACAAAACTACCTTTAAGAATTGGCACATAGCACATCATACTGCCCGGAACAATTAACAGATACTCTTAACAAAATATACAGTTAATATAAAAGAGCTCGGGTATTGTTTACCCATACGCGCGCTTGACAGGTTAAGCACTGCCGGTGTAAGATAGTTTCATTGATTCTGTACCTGCAAGATGAGTAGCCTTTTCGGCGACTATTGGTGATCAGTGATCGCAATAATTTTTAAATTCTTTGTCACATTTTCTTTTACGACTGTTTCTCAAATTTGGAAAAATCCCTAAAATAATTTTAAAATATTTTTCTTTATATTTGTAACCGAAAATTCTAGTGATCAATAAACAGCAAAAAATAGGTGTTTTAAATCTTTTATCTAATCCTTGGAATGATGTGTAGTATTATCTTCAGAATTTACTAGTTGCAAGTACTTGTTACTTCATTTCCATTAAAATGCTTGCAAAAACCAGAAAAGGATCAAAGTAATTTATCGCTATGGGAGCTTCACCTTTGAAACCAATTTCATTTTAGAAATATTAGAAATAAAGAGCTATTTATAGAAAAGGAGTCGTGACTAATACACAGAGAGAATTCTCAAACATCCCTCTAATTGACACAATAATTAAACTACCATTACCTCACAACGTATAAATTACTGCGCTGCACCTTTACTTTTAGTCATTTCCACTCTTTGAGAATGGTATGTAATCATACCGAAACAATTGTTAGAGCAATCTAAATAAATCTACTGAAATTCAGCCAAGTATGTGTTTTTGATTACTAATCACGAAGATGTTTCACCAAGAACCCACGGCTACATCCATAGCTAGAACTCCATTTTCGTTTTATGCTTGTTATACTTCTTTTGTGCGTTTGAGAAAATTTGATTCTGAATAATAAAAAAATGGATCAAGTACCATTGAAATTGCAACAGATAAACGTTTTGTAACAAGATACCAATAAAATTAGGATTTCTAAAGTTTTGTGTAAATTCGTATCACTACGTTTTTATGAGTTGAAAATTTCGGATGATGAAAAACGTGTCGAAGAGGAATCTTCGAATATCACATTCTTTTGTAAATTCAATGGATTCATATTTCATTCTTGTCATTTAATGTGATTTAAACTAATGTCTATTCTATATTACTTTGCCAAACATATGTAATTACCCTAAATGGCACGTTCGGTAAATACTTCAATCAATGAAATATATTTCTACAGAGGATCGAAAGGATGAAAGAAAGTTATGAAAGTGTTAATTAATTTCAATTTAGTTATAAACTGATAAAAAATACAAACTACAACTATTTTCTTAGCGTTCGTTCATAATACATTATTCAACTGGACATATTATAAAAATTGCGCGTTAAGGTATTATTGGTACTAACAATAAGTCCAAAAGTTTGCGCTGCTACTAAATGTCAGTTAATAAGAAAATTGTGGCGTATGTTTCTCAACTAGTGGTCAGAAATAGCCATCGGAAGCGTAATATAAACTTTGGCGGTGTACCTAATACTTACATACATACATACATATATCTACTTCACTTACATACGATCATAGAAATATACTCGCCTTTTCAATAAGAGTAGTATGTATATATAATACTATAATGTATAATAATACATAAAACTAATTCAGTTATGTTAACGTACGTTGGTAAAAAGAGAAGTCTGATATTTTGATCTACGTATATAGATTTTACGAATACATCTTAAATCATTTTTATCACTCAATATACACAAGAAGTAATTTAGCCACTTAACATTTGTAGGAGCATCTATTTTTGTAAACGAAACTTCAAAAGAACCTGGATGAATATAATTGAAATGCCTTCGAAGCGGAGTAGTCAAGCACCGAAGAGTCATGATGAGCCTCAGCAGCTGTGGTCCGAGGAATCTGTTGCTGAAAACGAAGACAGTCCTTCTAGCGATACAGACGACGACGATTCAGGTTCAGAATGTGAAATGAGTGAATTATGCAGAGTTAATCAAGAGATATGGGACGAAAGTAGCATTTGGAATGAATTACATGTAAGTAATTTAGTTATTTTAAGAATCGTAATATCACACATGTCAACAATGCTTTCACATATTATCCACTAATGAATCCATTCTATTTCTCGTAAAATTAAAGAATACTTCATTGTTTCAAAATTATTTGCTTGTTTGTGACTCCACATTGTACAAACTTATTTCAGATGATTAGTGTTTATTTCTGTGTTTAAAGTTAATTACGATGGTACTTTCTATCTGAGAAATCGCTGAATAAAAGTATGTATGTATATATATACGTATATCCTTGTAGGAACTTTCTGGTTCAGAAGAAATTGTTGAATTGATGCAAAAACGACCTAGATAATATCACTAAGTATAAATTATACAGTAGAGCAGGCCTTATGATAAGTTGTTGGCAAGGAAAGGACAGATTTACAAAATGGTTTTTAGAAAATGGAGGTGACCCCAATTGTTCGGATAATATAGGACGGTTAGACATTACCTATTTTTAAACAATGAGCAATTCGGCATGAAGATTTTGTTTTAGGACACCTCTACATTTTGCTGCATCTTCCGGAGCATTGGAGTGTGTAAAGTTATTGATAGAGGATGGAGCAAATGTATCTAAATGGGACAGATCATTCAAGGCTACACCACTGCATTGTGCTGCAAATAAGGGACATTTATGTTGCTTAAGAATTCTAATAAGAAACGGAGCTGACGTGAATGCTGGATTGGCACAAAAGAGTCCTTTGCACTATGCCGTACAGAGTGAAGCGCTTGAATGTGTTAAGGAATTATTAGAAGCTGGCGCTATTCCAAATACACCACAAGTAAGCAACTAAAAAATTCTAACATCAATATTTTGAAATGGCCTAAAATAAAATAATTCTTGTTCATATTACACCAATTCACATATTTTATCAACTAACAATAAGTTGTCATCGCTAGTGTTATTATTATTATTATTATTATTAAGAAAACACAATTCGAAAAAGAAAGGACAGTCATGGACTCGTTCATTTGTGTCTTCCCAACTGAAGATAACAACTTAGTTGGCGGAATATGCATTCAGATGTATATAAAGCAATAGAATTAGAAATTAGTAATAATAATATTAAATAGCAAAGGCCAAAATATTTTTCATTTATTTTTTATTATTAATTTTAGGTTTTTAGCGAAGCGCCCATACATGTTGCTGCGTCAATCGGTGCTGCAGAAATTCTTAAACTGTTAATAAATTATGGTGCATCTGTTAGAGTTCAATCTGGTACAGAGAAATCAACAGCTCTTCATTTGGCTGCTGCGGATGGAGATGTAGAATGTGTGAGACTCCTTTTAGATGCAAAAGCTGATATAAATGCTAGAAATCACAAACTTCAAAGTGCTCTACATTTGGCGGCACTATCACAATCAACCGAAATACTTGAAGTTTTATTGAAGCGTGGAGCTGATCCAAATGCGGTAGATACAGATGGACGCATACCTTTACATGGTGCAATAGTGAAATTTTCTCGAAGTTGTGAACCTACGAAACTGCTACTAAATGCGGGGGCAAATGTTAATAAACCCGATATTTTTGGTTACACACCATTACATCTAGCCGCATTAAACGAATTTTCTCAAAGCGTTATGCTATTATTGAGTTATGGTGGGGACATGACGGCCAAGACAAATGGCGGAGTATCTGTATTAACATTTATAACTAGAAGAACACCGGATGTAATTCCAAAATTTATTAGTAAATTAGATTCTTCTATTAAATTGAATGATCACGAAATTGGGGATGTAGACTGCGAAATAAAATTAGATTTTCGTATTTTAGTACCATCTGTTGTAAAAGGCGAAACGGATCTTCTTTTAAATTTTATCGAAGTAGGTCACCGGGAGATTCTGAAACACCCTTTATGTGAGACTTTTCTATTTCTGAAATGGCGCAGAATAAGAAAGTTTTTTCTGTTTAGTTTATTTTACCATGCTCTTTTCGCTTTGTTATTCACAGCCTACATTCAAGGTTTATTTTTGAAAACCGGCAATATAATAATTGTATCGCCCAACGTAACTGTAAATGAAGAAATTGCAGAAAATCCATGCAGAATTCCAATCTATGTAACAATTAGTGGATATAGTATGTTTGTACTAAATTGTTTATTAATGGCTAAAGAAATATTTCAGATAGCTCATAGTTGGTTTTCATACATTAAGCAGTGGGAAAACTGGTTGCAGTGGGCTATAATATTGAGTGTTTTTTGTTGTGTTTATCGTAGCGAGCCAAACATTCGTTGTAATATTGCTACGTGGCAACACCATGTTGCTGCCATTGGAATATTTCTCACATGGTTAGAGTTATTGATGATTGTTGGCAGATTTCCTATATTTGGGATTTATATACAAATGTTTACAACAGTTGCGGTTAACTTCTTTAAATTTCTTATGGCGTATATGTGCTTACTGATAGCGTTTAGTTTAAGTTTTGGTGTTCTCTTTTCCAAATATAAATCCTTTAAAGAACCAGCTTGGACGTTGCTAAAAACAATTATTATGATGTCGGGGGAACTCGAATACGAAGACGTATTTTTCGATGATGAGGCGCCTATAATTTATCCAGTTACTGCACACATGATGTATTTGGCTTTCGTACTTTTGGTAACTATAATCTTAACCAATCTGATGGTAGGGTTGGCAGTTAGTGATATACAAGAATTACAGAGAAGTGCTGGATTAGACAGATTAGTTAGACAAGCAGAATTAGTTGCTCATCTAGAAAGTATGCTATTTTCTAGATTGCTTTATTGCGTCCCTCACAGACTCCTAACGTGTTTCCATAGGCACGCTTTATTATTAAGGTCTCAATATTATTGGGCACTGTACATCAAGCCCAATGATCCTAGAGAAACTAAAATTCCAAAATACATTATAAGGAGCATATATAGATTAGTAGTAGAAAAGAAACCAAGAAGAAAGAGGAGAAGTGATAAAGGCATGCGTAGGGGTGACAGCGTGTCTAGAGTAAATTCTAATATAAGCGCTATTTCAATGGAAAAAGTTTGAATTAATTGTAATCTGGACTAGCCATTATCTTACTTAAATACATATGTATTTGTATACGTTTCTATACTCTTTCACTAAAATTGATGCAGACAATAAATATACAAATAAACGAATATTGTCGAGAATCAATTATATAAGTAGTTTTTCATATACCATTATAATAATTGGCTTATGTTTGATCTTCTACAATTTATTATTAATTCAATTCAATATAATGTCCATTATGATGTTTATAAATTAATTATTATAATATTTAACCATCTTTGTATGTTTGCTGTGATTATATTAATTATTGGTTTAATTCAAAGATGTAGATGTCACTAATGTAACATGTTTCTTATATATATTTATTTATATTTATAATAAATAATTAATAAGAAGTTGTATTTATTAATTTGATTTAACGAGAAGTAGCGGATTTGTACTTACCTATTAGAATATTAAAATATATTAAATCTGGTACTTGCAGTAAAATTGTAAATAACAACAATGAACTAATAACATATACAAATTCACACTACAGAAAATAAATGTACATAAATATATTTCGTGACCTGTTTAGATCTTCTGGGTTGTCCATTTCACTTTTAGGTCAAAATAATACACAAGTTTTCAATTTAGCAGATTATGTTTTATCACTATATACCATTTTCGTACAGTGTGCGCTGTGTAAACAAAAACTAGGTTTCAATTTTGGCAGCCATAATATATGTAACTTTTACTCCAAACAATACAGTACTAAATTTATTTGATTTTTAACAAAACTATTGTAAAGAAAGAAAATAATTACAGGGAGAGACTTGTGTATATCATAATATATTAATAATACCATTTATTATGAAACAAGTAAAACCTAATTAAGGATAAATAATATTAAACCGAAACATTTGAAATAAAAGAGAACAAAAAAGGATAAAACATCGTAAGCGGATTAAATGAATTAGTACACAAAACAAATAACAATATATAATTTATTAAGGCTTAGCCTCACGAAATGTGTCAGAGAACAAATTATCCACACAGTAATTCACTGGGGAACAGAGGCAACCCCTACTTCTAGATTTCGACGAAACTACACAGACTGAAAGAGTACCTTGGTATAAGAACAACACCATTCTCTTTTTTCTGTGGAATCCCTTGATTTCGGGGTTACAGTCCCCTCCAGAGATTAGAATGATTTTTAAAATTTTGTAAATATCTCAGAAACTATAACAGATTTCTTTTTTTCTGTAGAATATAATTTTAAGTATATTACGTAGTCCCAAGAATGGCGTAAATAATTTTCGAAAAAATTTATAACGGGCATCGGATACCCCATATTTCTATTTTTTAATTTATAATTTAATTAATAATTAATATTAAAGTCGGTTTGATGTAAAAAAATATGCAAATTTAGACTGTTAATAACAAAGAAAGCGATAATGATTCTTTACATTTCATTTATTGTCGTTATAAATATATATTTATCTAGAAATCATTTATTATTTCGATAACGGTTTAAAGAAATACTATAATGTAATTGAAATTACCATAGGCGGGCGTTTCAAACAATGTATGTTAACAATGTTAATATAACTAACATGCTTGTAACAGTAACACACTTTCGGAAAACAGTGGAGCAAATTACAAACATACAAAATTCAATGCACCACACACTGTCATGTGATTATTGATATTATAATTGAACGGTACTATTATATATATAGTAATTATGCTACGTAATTATTGCAGTAATGGTAGTCAGTATAAAAGTGTTCACAATACAGGTGTTGCACCATGAACAACGCACAATAGCACTACACACAGGCGTAGATTCCACATCTTTTGCAAAACAAAACTCTATTGGTTTTTTAAAGGATCCCGGTCTTTCATCCAGGTATCCACTCTTAAACTTTGAAGACGTCGAAAAATCTTGGTAAAGAAAACTGATTGTGGGCCAACGATTGCGGCTTAATAATAATATTTCCCCGATGCAAATTTATGTTGTAGTTCATAAGAATCACTGTATCAGAAAAAGTTCTAATAAAATGTTTCCATAATTTAAGTCAAACACATTTAGAGATTGTACCATTGCCATTGTTTTTAGGGATGTTGAAAATGTGTACAGCTTTATCCTTTGGGACCAATTTCTTAAGTTTGGCAACACCATGCCCACTTCAAAAATCAATTGATTAGCCAGGTTTTGAAATGACTTGAGATGATCTTTCCAGACGTCGAAGAAGAAATATACACATTTACCGGTCTAAACAATGATTGCGCAACTAGAGGTCCAAACGTATTCGTAGATTCCTTTAATACCAAAAATAATGGCGAAAGTAAGCGTCCATTTGCCGAAATGGCTGGTAAAATTGTATAGCTATGTGTTGTAGAGTGCAAAGATTGCACAACAGTTTCAACGGTTTTCTGACCGTTTACAGCCAAAGTACGACCGGAGTGCATTTTTAGATTAAATCCATTCTCATCTGCGTTGTACAGGTTGCTTCTGCCGATACTAGTGATATGGGGGTTTGACTTCCCTAATAAAATTATTGCTTACCAACCGTCGGTCCTCCATACCAGCGCGTGTCCACAGAGTAATAAATTTGGTTATTTTGCGCGACACAATATTATGTACTTTCTTAAAATGCCATAACCACCAATGTCCTGCTTTAAACGTGTCGTGTCCAATTTCTTGTTTAACTTCTACAGCCCAGCTTCGAATATTCTGTAATAAACCGTAGTTTATCCGTATGCGTGTCACCTCTGGTAATACTTTCTTCCCATCTATATAGTTGCCGTAGCGATTTGACCTTTCTGAATTTTTGTTTCATGCTTTTGACAGAACGTCGCCCACTTCGCCAGTATTCTACAGCTTTAATTTTGTAATCTAGGTCAACAGCACTGCCTCCTTCTTCAGGAACACATGCAATATGTTCATAATTGTCTTCTTCATCTTCTGCTACATATTCCACAAATTGCCCTTCATGTCGTTCTTCTCTCGTTCAAACTCCAAACTTGTATATATTCAAAGGAGAATATATCTTGTTGTTGAACACTGACAATCATATCCATCAACGCATCTTGCAATTCAAGTTCTTGAGACGTCCAAGGAATTATTGCGACGTTGGCTACTTCAAACGTTGCCAGTAATATGTTCAACATATTAGTTATACTGATCGTTGCCATCATGCTAAATTGCAAATTTACACTGCACGAAGAAAATGCTTCTGATATATCATTTAAAACGGCCACCTTATACTATATATGCATTACGGTAATGGTGTATGTGATAGAATGCTTGTATTTTTAGGTTATCGATATTTACCTCGATATACCCATCAGATTATATTGTATTGCAGTATTTCTTGGAAACGTTATCGAAATAATTAGTAATTTCAAACGTTCGAGATAAATATATATTTACTGTATACCTTACCGGAAAAATGTACTTTTAGTATATCGGTATCTACACTAAGTACCTATAATTAATTCATTTCAATCACGTCGCGTTATAGTATTTCTTTAAACCGTTATCGAAATAATAAATATTTTCTAGACAGACAATCAATGACAAGTATAGTTTCATTATATGTATGTTTGTTGTTAACTGTTTACATTTGTTATACAGCACCATTTTCTACATAAAACCGAGTTTATTTGTGATAAATAAAAATAGAAAAATTTAAAAGAAATGGGGGCATAGGGTATCCGGTTCATCATTCGGCCTAGGCTATTACCATGTTTGTAAACCATAATACACACTAGAAACTAGTGAGGGATGAAGAGAATATACGGTGTAAAGTAGAAAGGAAATTGTTTTATACTCGATTTCACTAATGATAACGAGAAATATATTTTAATACATATTTCCTACATTTTATTTTTTACTTACGAATGTATACTGTTCCTTCGGTAGTCAAGAAGGACTTTATATGTAGATTTTAATACTAATTGCAGTTTGTTTGAATTATTGTACTGTATAGTTTTTAAATAAACTTTTATTCTCAATCACCTTTAAACAGTTTCTGTTAGGTTTGCGCCAGAACAAAATTATGCTTAATTCAAAATGTTGCCTGAATCAGATGAATAAGTTTATCGCTTACCTCTCCTAGAACTTGGATGTACTTTTCTGAGTTTCGAAGTACCGCTTACGATAGATCTAAACTGGGCAGTCTTGGGGACAACATAATTTTTCTTTCGCAAATTGTGCTAAAGCAAAAGAACTTCAAAACATTTAATCCATAATGTATTTTTTCAATCACTTAGCCTCAGTATTTATGCCATAAGATTATAAATAATAAATATAAAGTTAGTATTGATTTTAGTATGTTACCAAGGGAGTAGTCATGGATACAATCAATAAAATAAGCGGAAGATGTCCGGTCACGATAGAGCCGTTTTTAACAATTCTTGTTTAAAAACGCCAAGAAATCCGCGAAATCAACAACCATTTCCAGTATACGACCAAAAATATATTGATCGACTGAAAAACGAAGTGTGTAAACTAAGTGTAGAGTCCAACGAATTCAAAATGAAATCTACATCTCCAACAGATATAGATAAGAGTGCGCTTAAATCATTTATTGAATTTTACGATAGCATTCCGGATTACAATGATGTTCACCATTTATCTAATAGAGACTTTTATAGAAAAGTAGAGGCCTTAAAGCAACAACAAAGAAATTATTATGAATATGTACGGAATCAGAACAAATACGCATCAAAGAATAATGATTGGATAGAAGAATACAAAAACCTAAACATTAGAGAATCGAATTGGAATGATGGAGAAAATTTCAATGATCGAACGAAATCTAAACCGTTTTGTGCCACGCCCATATTGACTAAACCAACGATTAGCATTACAAATGCTGAAGATTTAGATTCAATAACATCTTCAGATAAAGATATTAAACCACCTTCTAGAAGATCAGTAAGAATTGAAACGCCAAGTGATAAAGTTTTCACGGATAATTCGCCTGAACCAGCATTCTTCCGCCCTAAATCTAGAGCTCATATTTCGTCCGCCGGATCTAAGGGCTTCAATACGGCTAATGATTCGTTTTGGGATGACCTGAGTATCGATGATTGTAGTGGGGGTGATCAAAATTTAACAACTAGAAGTGCACCAAACAGTCCCTCGAAATCTAAATCTAACGTTGGTTGGAAAGATGATATAACAATACCAAAACCATTTGAAATGACTGTAAGGTATGTTATGATTAGTTGTTGTTAGACCATGATTAAGTATCAACTTATTAACTTATATTGTTTAAATCGCTGGGCAATTTAAGGGACGAAGAAAATAAAATCATTGATGATATAATGAATAAAACTAAGAAATCCGTTTTGGAAAAGCAAGATATGTTCAAAGCACATCCTGTACCTATTGAGTCACAAGTGCCATTGTTTGATAAAATTATGTGCGATAAGGAAATAAGGTTAGTTGTTACACAAGTTTATCCTTTCATGGAATTGTCATTCTATTTTCTAGAATCCTTACTATGTAATATGTGTAATTAATTTTTCATTATTTGATATAGTTATTGTTTATCTTCTCTCTCATCTTTATTTCAAATAATTTCCATGTGCTACGAGAAACTAAATTCATATATCAAGAAAAGTACATAACAGGAAAGATGTATAACTATAAAATGTATTGTAAGGAAGTGTTTGAAATAAAAGTACTGTGTACATAAGGTAGTTTGAAGCAAAAATTATATCAAACTTAAGAAATCAATTATTATTATCGTTAGCCCTGAATTATAGATGTGAATTAGAAAACAAATATAGTGGTTGTGTGATTAAGTTTTCATAAGAAAATACAGTGGTTACTGTGCAAAAATATTTAAAGTAATAGTTATGGTAATAATAAGGAGAGCAACGGTAATATTTAATTTCAAATACTGATAAGAATTAATTAGTAATTATATCAAATACAGAAGGAACAAAAAATGATTCTCCCAATAGAACTTCCTTCTTTCAACGAAAGTAGCTTGATATAATTAGTTGCTCAGCACTACGAGTCATGTCATATAGTTGGATTTTCATCAAATTGTTGATTTCAGGAGCATGAAAATATTGGAGAATATGAAACTTGATCTTTTTGTATTGCTAGTAAATCAAAACAATCTGTAAGAGGTATATTCAAGAACAATGTGTTTTGTGTTTCTATTGTTGCAGTTAGAGATTGGATTCCATGCCTATCAAGCAGTGAACCACAATCACGGTACATTATTTTCGTTCAAACAACTCATAATTTGTCGTTCCGATGAAAAACTGTTTGAAGTTAAACCTCGTCTAGGATTATCTTTCTTTCATTGGAAACCTATATTGCTAGCATCTATGAAAAATCTCTTCCTCAGTAACCTTTTCCCAAAGTAAATTTAAAGTAACATGCTTCTCTGAAATATTACTGTTTACATGACATTAAAGAAACAAGGTATTTACAGCCCCGACTTTCACACATCTGATAAATGGTATGCCTAATGGCAGCCTGTGATGCATCATTTACTGAAGTAATAAACTTTGAACGATTGCGTTTAGGTTTGGGAGGACCTACAGATTTCTTGCTTTGAACACCTTGTTCTACATAGAATAAAGCACTCATACCCAAATTTACTGCTGTTGCATCTCGCTAAAATTGTAAAATTATCAATAAGATATTTTTTATTATACGTATCTTACATCTCACACCACCTCTCTTATAGCATTCAACTATTTGTTTTTTTCGATACTCAATGGTTTAGGCCTTTTAATGCTTTAAAACTCTACTTGGTGTTTGTTGTAAAAGGAACACTTGAAGTCCTGTTTTATCATAAATGATTAATAAATCGCACCAACAACGTTAATTAACAAATAATGTCAAACTGCTAGTTCGTCTGTGGTAACGCTTAATGTTACTAAATGCGAGCACACGTTTATTCATCATTATTTTTTAGGTTTTTACGTTCAATGGATTTGATTACAAATCAAAAAATAAAGAAAATATTCCGTATATTAAATTAATGAACTCATTTATGTTATTTCCAGGCGTCAAAAAATCAAAAGAAAAAGCAAAGCAGCTTTACAAGCTCAGATGCGTCCTTTCTCTTTTACTCGTCGGGACGAAGAAATACAGGCAATAAATAAAAGACTGTCAAAATCTTCACCATGTATATTTCTTGAAGATGAACCTATAAAGGTAAAGCCCTTTAAGGCAAAACCAATTCCAAAGAATCTTTTCAGTAATTATATTTACAAAAAAATGCACGAAGATGAATTTTACAGGTAAGGCTTTCTCTATTGAATACAAGAACGCTTCATCTTTCTACATTTTTAGAGCTTTACAGAAGAAAGTGAGAGCCGAAGAAATGTTAAGAGCAGCGTCCTTGCCGCCATCAATGGCTCTGCGGGAAAAGAAAAAGCCAAAACAGCATTTATGTCCGAGATCGTACCGAGATTTCAATATAGACGAGGCTGTGGTACAGGAAGTTATGCTAGGTAAAAGTAGTTCTAAAAGTAAATTCCAAATAAACAGTCGCATAGATCAGGAATTAAAGGAACTTGAGAAATTGGAAAATGAATTTGTTGCACGAAATTCGAAATGTTATAAAAATAAACGAAAAAGCAAGGTATGTACAACAGTCTACGGTATCTAGCAATAAGTAATTGTATAGTTAAAATAATAATTTTGTATCTCTGAGAATATGCTTTAAGAACGAAAAATTTCTTACATTTGATTAATTTCAAAGGTAAAACGGGCACGACAATGTTCCGCAGAAAGCAAAAGTACTATGAGATCGACACCGATGCTGGAAGCAGTACACAGATCGAACTTAGCGGCTGTTCTAAGAATACAATCGGCTAGGTTTGTCCTGGTTTATTTTAGTAATATGCGCAATTTAAAATTAATATTGTAGAAAACGAATTGAACTAGAAATGTGTAAAGAAGTGGAAGAAGCTAAAATACGCGAAGAAGTAAGATGGAGGGAAAAGGTAATGAGAAAAAGACCAGTTTGGCAGGAATTAGCGTATAGTCATGAAGAGGACTTAGCGATGAGGTTGCAGATGAGACGGGACGAAGAAAGATTGAGAAATGAAGAGCATAAACACAGAATGCAATTGATGATAGGTAGAGTCAATCAACAACCTACTTTATTTGAAAGACAGTCACAGGTATCTAACTCATAGGTTTAGAGATAACCGCAAGGATTTGATATAAAAACTTTAGATCTTTATACTTTTGCTTGGCTTAAGTTTAAAATTTAGAAACGACCTACTTAATAAAATAAAATAAATAGAAATAAGAAATATGTAGTTATAATAAGTAGTTACTTATGATGCGATTGGAAATGTAAGAAATGGAATTATATTAAATTTCCTAGTTCCCAATTATATTCTGATAAGAGTAAAAGATTGAATAAGAAATGGATTGTGTTGAAACCAATAAAAATGTTAACTTTTAGGTTAGAAATGGTAAAACTAGGGAAGAATTAATAAACAAATTATATAAGGATATTGGTAGGTCTTCAAGTAGTTCCAAATTAAGTGATAGTGATACATCTGGTAATAAACGTATGATAGAAATGAAAGACGAAGCTATCCAAGCTCACTTTGACGAAGAGTGTGCCGTAAACGGCAAGGAAAAACAACCAAAGTGCGAATGTGATATCGACTGCAAGAGTCCATAATAAAGTCTTCTACATGTTTATACTATTAAAAAGACTGATTTTGGGTCACAAAAGAGACACAAGCATTTATATTATCCCATTTTATTAATACATCATGCCATTAGGAATAAACAATACATATAGAGTGCAATAAATATGTTAATAAACGCTAACATTAATGTCATGTATTTTTATTAAATGTTTTTAGTAATCCAATCGATATACTTGTCAATTTTCGTATAAACTGATGGGAGTTCTGGGTTTCCGCAACCGTTTGTTGCACCGAAAGAAGTAATCCCAATTTGAAAATATTTCGGTTGAAAATCAACTACTTTCACAGTAAACAAAGGGCCACCACTGTCACCTCTGCATGCATCCTGTCCGTTCTTACCATTTCCACATATCTGTGTTTCTTTCAAAGGTCTTACTTCAGGCGACAGTACATTTTCGCAATTTATATTTGACCACACTTCTATTCTAGCATATTGAAGTATAGGAGAACCAATAGCAGTACCTATAATAGAACTAGGAGGTAAATTACTACAAGCTTCCTTGACTATTTGTATTGACAATGACGTAACTACCCTTATGTCTATTATTTATTACATTTCTAGAACATACGTATATTCTCTTCTGGAAATATTCAGTTCAATTCAATTCTATACTTACTGGACGTTGTTGTACCCCATCCACTAACAGATAAAGTCGATTTAGCTAGTCTAATATCCATGTCAAAAGGCAAGCAAATGGGTTGTATATATTCTAAAAATTATCAACTAGATATATGTGTTAATAAAATTTTATTCAATTTACCTGAAAATTGTAATCTTCTTGATAACTTCACTATAGCTATGTCGTTTTCAAAATTACGTGGGTTGTAATCACTATGTATAATTTTCTGTTTAATCAAAATATCAACGTGGGGATCAGCACAATCAACAAATGTTTCTGTCACAACACAATCTGTGTCGTTTCGAATGTCCAATTCTCCGAGTCGTACAAATGTTCTGCAATTATTCAATAGTCCTGAATACGATAATAGTAATTATAAACTTAGCGAGTATAACAAAGCGTATGTATCTATCTGGAGATATATGTGTTCTTGTACCCGCAGCTGACTTTTCGTAAAGGTGTGAATCATTATACCTTTAGTGTTATATGGTAGTGGCAATCATGGACTGAAGTACGAGAACAACAATTCAGATACACCGTAGTGCTATTGGAGGTTGAAGAAAAAGATTATGGATTGATTTTCAAGGGATCGAACGATTGGAGACCAGTAGTTAGTTTGACCCTACGGTCAATAACCAAAAAAATATACGATAGTCAATAACCGGGTACTCCGGTACTCCTGTGCAGTTTTTTGCACCTTTATATTAAAAATTATGGTTTTAAGTTCAATAATATGTAGATGGCGTTTCCGTTCATATATGAAAGTATGTATATATAAACAATTGTGTTGAATAAGTTTACGAAAGTTTTTGCTTTAAGTTGCTACGTTTAACTAAGTCTTCTGTCGCTAAGCCAAATGTAACTATAAAGAGAACTCTCTTCTGCATACACACACTATCTTTTTGTTCTAATTTGATAAAGCTATTTCTTTTTAAATTGTTTACTATAAGCTTTTGCCTGTTGCTCCTCTAATTTAAAAAATTAAGTTATGTAGAAAAACAAATTAAACTTCTACTCTACTCGGTCATTGATCAGCGTAGGTGTCGAATAAAAAGCCATTTTAAATAAAGTTTTAACTAATAGTATATATATTTTTTCCTTTTTCATTGTCTTCGAAGACCTCAATAGCGACGATTTGAAGTTTCATAGCCATATTTTCATTATTAAAAAATGCGAGCATTTTTAATTTGAAAATGTTACCCGGATACCCGGTTATTGACCGTAGGGTTAATAATCTAAAGTAATCGCTTTAAGAACTGCCCTATCAAGACATTTTGGATTTTGTGTTACCATCTGCCCCTAGCACTTTCTCTGACTGGTGAATAGCGTGGTCAAAGTCAAACACTAGAATGGCATAAAAATATCGAAAACGGAACGATACGATGATTAACGGTGAACTGCGATTCCGTTTGGGAATGCACACTGTAAATACACATATCGCGCGTAGTACGAGTACAGGGTTGTTCACAACTTGGGTGTCAAAGGTAATTATAGAATTATATGTAACGATATGGCAATTAATTGATTAAAAAAGATCAGATATACAGCAGTTCCGTTTTGGGTGCACTGATCTACTTATTATAACAGATGGTGATTAACAGCATGCAAGACTCGGGGTTGCATGCATTGTCTAACAGTTGAAGACACAACGTTGAGACGATGTTGTAGTTCGTCGATCGTGTTTACTTTCAATTCATAAATTAATGATTTTAGACGTGCTCATAAGCAAAATAGATCGGATTTAAATCAGGCGAACGCGGTGGCCATGCAATTGGACCACCACGACCTATCAGATCTTGCATTTAAATACCGTCGGACATCATGCATAAACCACATACGTTATCTAACACTCAAAGGAATATCTTCTAGAAATTCAGGCAAACTTTGGCGTCAAAAATTACAATAAGTGTCACTGTTTAGTCTAGACGGTAAAACGAAAGATCCAATTAAGTTACCGTTGATTATTCCAAGGAATACAATTAATAGTAGTAACATAACATGAGGATTCTCTGTTACCAGTAATGTCCATTGTGAGTATTAAAAGTTTTGGGTAATGTCGAAGAGAAAATTTGTGAAAATCGAATGCCCTTTTCATAATGGTTTGAGAGCGACGAAGAGCTGCAGAGCAGTGTTACAGCATGGCAGCAGAGGTCTATGAAGATGGCATTAAAAAATTGGTTCATCGCTATGACAAATGTCTCACTCTTAATGGCAACTATGTACAGAAATACCTGAAAGTAGTAGCTTTAAGTTGTATATAATAAAAATCTCTTCATGCATAGGTGTTTTTACGGATTTCCCTCGTATAACTTCGTAATTTACAGTCAAATTGATGTTTAGGGAAACAAAAATGATTAATGAAATAGTTAAGTAAAATAACGAATAATCAAAAGAAAACCTTGGTTGCGTATCTGCCGATTAGATTTCGAGAGAGGTAAATGGGATTTCCCTCCTTCAGAGCCTTGAGAAGTAGTGTTGTAGCTGTAATTGTAACAGCCGTCTCTCATGTCTGACCTATTACCACCCGATGGGGGATAGTGATATCAATTTCCCAAGTCGAATATATAGTGTGGATTGTAATCCAGGTTTTATAAAAATTGTATCAAGAGTTGATTCGAAAAGTATCCGATTCGAAAACTAGTACGGAAAGAAATTGTTGATTACAAAAAATCGGTACGAAAACCGGTACCCACAAGGGAAAAAAATGGTGAAAAAGTGAAAAACTGGAATAAAGTAACCAAAAAACTAATGTACCCCAATCGAAGAAGTTTCGATTAGCATTACCCAAAGAGGATTCACGTGATCCTTCCAGAAAACGTGGGTGGATGTCGCCGAACTTTTTCTTCGAATGGATTAGATGTTGTCTTCGTTGCAGCACTTGGCATTCCTGGTCGAGAAGTAGTAAAACGAAAAAGGAACGAGTAAGTGGACGTAGCGAACCTTGCAACCTGACTTTAATATTTTTGCCGTCATACCCCAAGTATAAAAACAAAAAAGGTCAAATGAAGTTCAGGCAACAGCAACGTTTTATGTCAGACAGAAGTGGCGCGACAATTGAACCGGAACACAGATATATCTAAATGCTAGCTCTAATAATGATATTTTCCATTATAACTTTTGAAAGTCAGTGCGATGCCAAAATTGATACCGAGACACTTTACCTTTTTATCTATTGACAAGTCGCGCCTTGAACATTAATAAAAAAACACTTTTCGTAATGCCGTGATTCTTACACTGTAAACTGCTTGGCACATTGCTTTTCGCAATTATACCCTGCGTTTTTGCTTGACTATGGTGAATTTTGTACACACAGACAGTAGTAAATTATTTTCACTGCCAGATTTGTAGGTTGTTCTGTGTGTCATTGCAGCATGTGCCCAACAATTTCAGTACAGTTTATATCATGAATTGACCGCTGATCGTTGATCAATGAACTTGATTTAATGTAGGTATGCTACAACTACAAAATATTTATTTTCTAATAATAATTGCGAATCAGCTATTCAAACTGTATATTTCTTATCAATACAAGTACATCACTTTTGAACTTCTTCAATAGCGGCACAGAGCGCGCAATAGTACGTAATTGTCATTACAGATATTTCGCAATGCAAAAACATTAATTACCTAATTTTTAAAATTACAGTAAATTGCGGAAAACTTGTTGGTTTGTATTCATATTACGCGAGGTGTATGAACACATTTTTTGCTGATTTTCCGATTATTTTTTCTATGGCAGTTAAAAAGAGGATTTAGTTTAGTTATCTAAGTGAACACAAAAAACTATGCAATAGAAAATTAATTATTGGACAACTACTTACAAGGAGACATTAAAGCAGTGGGCCGCTGTCAGAACATAGTCTTCAGTTATTATAGTTCCACCACAAAAGAATTGAACCAAATTAATTTGGAGAACATTCCTAGTATAACCCAACAGAGCCATAAATGGAAATTGCTTCAACGTTGCGTTCACACCATTTGTTATTCTATCGTCAGATGTCACTCTTCCACATTCAGGGAGATTTTTATTTTTTCCGTAAGTTGTGACACTATATTACGGATATAGTTATGAAGATAATTAGTTCATCATACTTTAAACTAGTACTTACCGCAAAGGTCGTTAATAATAATAGCGATAGAAATAATTAATAGTGTTTTCACCATTTTGTAGACAAACCACAATAAATTGACCTTACGGATTTACTTGTTGTAGTTGTTCACTAAGGATGTACACTTCCAGTTTTGCCTTCGATTTCGTTACATATATACCGCTTTACCGTTATTACATATAGGTATGCACATGTTTGTAAATACATTATATGTGTGTGTATGCGTTCAACGGCCCAACAAATATTTTTATTTTAATAGCTTTAGGCCCTAAAAATCTCGCCAGAATACCATAACTATTAGATACCTAGAATGCAATAAACGTAATTTATAGTACGTGCACTTATTTCCTGGTAACATAATTGAATGCAAATTATATTGTGTTCTTTAGTTTGTGCCTGAGAATTAAATTCCGCTAATTGTATGTAAATGTAAAACCTGTTTAAAAGATATTATAGACATGAATTAAAGCTATTATACATTGTCTTCTGTTACCATAACAAAATTTTTGTAAACACACAGAAATGTATACATATAATTCCTGAGACGCATTTATTTCAATAAAATAAATATTTTATGTGGAAAAATGCATCTCAATCTGCTTTTTGATAATATTAACTGATTTTCTTCAAAATGTACGTCAAGAAAGAAATTCTCTTAAGTGGAGTACATCTCTTTTAAATATCCCTTTTTGTGCAAGCGCATCGTGTTTTGCTAACTATTGAAAAATTACTCAATAGATCTGAACAAAAACCGAATAGATTGCCGCTTAAGAAGAAAGGGATTGATTAGCTAAAAATAAAACCTAAGCTTGTGCAGAAAAGCATGAAGTAAACAAGAAAATTGGGGACTAAGGATGTAAGAGAAAACAACATTATTGAAGATGACGATTGCCAAGAAGTTCCACAAAGAGAAGGGAGAACCACATAAAAAGAAAATTGAGAAAAAAATGATTCTACCAATTGTTATCGGTGTTAAAAGCGCACAGCGTTCAGAATAACGCCTGTTGACTACAGTAATCCTCCAAAAGGAACTGGGACAGAAACGCACAAACTAGGGTTTAGCAGTATCAGCACTAATTATTTGATAAAAGTATTTATTTCTTTTATCTATGCTTCCGAGTGGAGTGGTACGGTGCACATGTGCAACAGTAGTGTACACAAACAAAGGGGGATTTTCTCATTTTGGGTAGAGGCGCTGTTAGGCGTATGTATGTTTTGAGATATGTTCCAATACCTGTACTTTGTAAATCCGTCGTTGTGCGCTTTTGGGCGATGGCTTTCAGTTTATCTTACCAGCAAATTCCTTCATTCTTCCTAAGAAATTGTCGTATGGTTCTAGCTGTTCCACTATGCGCTATCTATAACTTATGTATAAAATCCGGTGTCTTTCCAATGGTTTGGAAGATTGCTAGAATTACGCCAGTTTTCAAAAAAGGCAAACCAGAGATGATCACCAACTATCGATCTAGTTCTGTACTGAGTAATTTTTTAAAAGGTTTTGGAACAAATTTTATATGATTCCATTTACAGTAGTATCAAAATCAAATTATCTTGGCACCAACATGGTTATATGAAGGGTAGGTGAACGGTTACTAATCTAGCTTGCGTAACATAAACGATTTGCGAGACTAGTGATCAGCGCTCACAGTTGGACGTCATCTATACCGACTTCACGAGAGCCTTTGATTCTATTGATTTTTCCTTATTGATTCAGACGTTGAATGCTATCGGCTTTCCGGCTTCATTGCTGCAATTAACGGCATCTTATCTTATTGGCAGAATAAACTATGTAACTTACAACGGCTTCTCCTCCAAGCAATATTTAACACCTGGCGTCCCGCAGGGCTCCAATTTAGGGCCGCTGCTGGTTTTGGTATTTATGGATGGCCTCTTGCAAACATTGACGTGCCGTTATGTAGCGTTTGCAGATGATTTAAAAATATTTCAGAAAATTGAATCCCTTCATGATGCCAGGCTTCTACAAGAGAATCTAGCAATTATTGGCGGTTGGTGTATCCACAATAAACTTCACATTAATGTTGATAAATGCTACGTCGTCAGGTATACCCGGAAGGTATCGAACATTATCTTTGACTATAGTCTCCATTGCCAACTCCTGTCCTCATCGGATACTGTAAGAGATCTTGGAGTATTGTTTGATGATAAACTTTGTTTTGGTCAACAAGTTATATCAGTGTGCAATAGTGCGTACAAACTTCTCGGTTTCATTCTTCGCAACACACGAACATTTACTGATTGCGCTGCTATTAAAACTCGTTATTATGGATTGATACGGAGTAAATTAGAATATGCAGCGATCATATGGTATCCTCACTATGCATCTCACCAACTTCGACTTGGGCGAGTGCAGCGACGTTTCTTAAAAATTTTAACAATCAAGGAGACTGGTGACTATCCGAGGAGGAACTACGATCATGCACAACTGCTTCAGTCACACGAATTGTCATCACTCCATATGCGCTATCAACGCACTAGTGCGGTGTTTCTTTACAGACTCATTAACAACAGGATTAACTGTCCTGAGTTGCTTTCTTGTGTACCTTTTTATGTGCCTGCCAGAAAATCGCGAAATATATGTTCGTTTTACTTGGATCCTATAAGGACAAACGTCATGTACATACCTAGCGCCAATAACACGTCTGTGTCGTTATGGTGATATGTTATATAGACATTTTTGTGGGGAGTTTGTTTAATATTACGTATATATAAGGTAGCACATATACATATGTACCTATGTATATTTATACAAATACCTTAATATGAAGACGTGTGTATCTCTTCGTTCAATTTTTGCATATTGTTCTTTGCTTAGTGTATTTACATTGATTGTATGTCTCCGTTGTGGTTTTGTACTGTTGGGCACGAAATAAAATATTATTATTATTATTATTATTACCTTGTGCGTTTATTCCTCGAAATTATTTATTTATAATTAACAAAGTGACAACTGTCCCCTTTCGTTCCTCGTCCATTGTTATATTCTTTATTGAAAGAAATACAATATTAGTCGTAAGTAATTTGCACAAGAGGGGATACCTAAAAAAAGGCTAACAAAAGAAGAAAAAACAACAGAAATAAAAAATTGCATACAATTTAATTTTTAGATATTTAACGAGTGCAATAAGTAGATAGAGACGAAATATCGAAGAGAGATATGGAACGTTTAACAAAATAATTAAACTGTCTAAAAGAAGAAATAAGGTGGAAAACCGAAAAGTACCTATACAACATTGTCAATGCAGTAGAGACAACTTTTGTGGTATATTTAACTAATGAGGATAGAAGAAATGTAATGGTCTAAAAAGCCACCTACATATTCTGTACTAAAACAAAAGAAGGAAGTCCTTCCAAAGTATTTGAAATTTTTACAATATGAAGATGAGAGGTGTTACGTCACTTGCGTTTATAGTCGTGTGTGGAGTTGGTGCTTGAATGTCTAATCCAAATTTGGATAATATTAAGCTCAATAGAAAGTGATATTCATTGAGAACTGCTCATACGGGGGTGGGGAATAAGTACAAGTGTTGCAAGGACAGTAATAAGTCGCCAAAATGAAGGCAGATGTTAATAGCGAATGATACAAATCTGCTGCTAGGGGCTTTACCTTTGGATAAACCAAGATCTGCGGATTTAGACAACAGATACTACATGGATCGCTATAAGCGTGTCAGAAAGGTAAAAAATGGATTCAGTGATAAAAATTATTACGACAATGACAAATGAACTATGAGGAGAAATTGAAGACGGAAAACCCTAAATATATACCAAACAGAGGTAATACTAATGGCATACCTATTCACTGAAATTACAACTGAGGACGCTATAAAACCAAGTTGAAAGAATTGACCAGGACAAGCATCCAAATAACATACTAATTACAGGAGTAAATTAATATATTAAGAAACTCATAGATTTAAAACAGTCAACAGATAACACAGCTAATTAAAAACAATATAAAAATGGAAGCATAAATAATGATGTTAAGAAGATAGAAAAAAGGAAGTAGACAGTAGAAGTGGCAAACGTAGGGAAAAATAAAAATTATTACCAACAACAGCAAATAAAAACAAGTAAGAGATGTAAACAAACGAGAAATTCAAAGATATTTAGGGGAATAAGCAAAAATGGAGCCAAGTCAAGACGAGTGAATAAAGTATATTCTATATCAAAAACTCCTAACATATGAAAAGTTCTGGATATGGAATAACGAAATAAAAGTGTTACAGAGAGAACGTGAATGAAATAACATTTACAGAGAACTTATACAGGAATGGGTGGAAATACTGGAATCAATAAAGGCAATGTAAGATAAGGATGTGAATATTGATACAGAGACAAAAAGTGCAGTTAACAGAAATAAAATAGCGTCAAGTAGTAAAATATGAAAATTTGCAATAACGGATGTTAGAGAACTAAATGAAAAGGAAGCGGAATTAGTACAAGCCTAGAGGAATCAGATTATAAAGTTGTTGCTATTGGAGAGACTAAAGGGACAGAGACTTTATTATGATATTAGGACATGTACGTCTATTAATTTATAGAAGAGTTAAGCAAACTGAGGATACATGTGCAGGAGTGGCTTGTTTGATAAAAATAAATAAGGTAAACTGTGAGAATTGGGAATTTATAAATGACGAAAAAGTCGCATCTAGAAATTGTTTTTGGAAAAAACTATAACCGATAGTAGACAGTTACACGGGTAACATCATTTTATTGAAAGATTCCAAGTCAAGAGGTTGTGTCATCAAGATAGTATTCATAAAATGGATATCACTTGTAAATTGTTGTAAAGTAATCACTGTATTCGAAATCTATTAAAAGACTACGCCTATTGTGGTAAGACATAGGACACGGCTACGGAAACCCCTAAGGCAAACGAATGGAATGTATTAAATATCATTAAGAAGCATCAAATATTTCAGCCTCAACAGTGGTAATTACTGACAAAGCCAAAATATCTAGTCATGCCTGTTACGTGATATTCTTGGATAAAAAAATTGAGAAGAAACATTAGCAAAATATAAGAACATACAATTAAAACTTGTACAAGATAACGTGTCCTGGCATAATTTGTGATAAGAAGTACCCTTTTTTAAAAGAAGTTTAGATTACATAGACCGGGCGGAGCAGGCAAATTGGCTCACTTATGAAAAAGGGGCTGGAGGTTTACAATATTTGTCGGTGAAAGCGATATAGCATTTTCTTAATGAAATATGAATCCAGCCAAATATGGGGATATGTTACAATAGGAACAAATTCATTCTGCAAGAAATGGCTTTATTACATGGTTTAGGAATTGTTGTAGGAGTTAAACACTTTTTTGTTTCGATATATTCAAGTCGTCTAAATTTTTGTCGGACAGATTATTTTGACATCATTTTTTTGTTGAACCATGCATCAACAGAAGAAAGGCGATATCGATGCCCATAGTGTAAAATGCTTTGATCTTACACATCTCTGAATTATTTCGTATGAATATATGTGAAGTCTATATTAACAAATCAGAGAATCTATAAGGATGTGAAACCTTGAATTATGTGCAAGATCGAATAAATTAGCATATGAATCATTTTCAAAGTCCGTGGGGGCGGGGGGAGGGGTAGTTTTGGTGGTTCAAGCATAAAAATTACAGGTGCAAACGGCGGAGCACTTCAACGTAAAACCGACTTGTGACAGTCTGTCCGGCAAGAACAAATTCTTTGTGGATCACTTCTTTGGTATTAAAGAAAACAATGAACATGCTTTTCACATGTTACTTGCTCATGCAAGCTTTCGTGGACCTTGGAGATGAAGCAGTGTGCCACTCTGCACTTTGCCGCTCTTTTCGGGATCGTCCTCGTAGACCCAGGTCTCATCACCAGTAACCACTTTATCTAAAAAGATCGTATCGACGTTCAAGTAACTTTGGGAATAAGTTTGGCACACACTTTTCTCATCATCAAATCTTTTGTCGTTAGCTTGAACACTGTAGTCTGGCCCAATCCCAGTTCATCGGCAAGTAATCTAACACTAACAAGACGATCAGTGTTTACCAAATTTTCCTGAATTCGGCTTGTTGAAGGTCTCCCAGTACGATTATTGTCTTCAACGTCTTCGCGGCCATCTTTGAAGCTCTTGTGCTACATGAAAATTATTGCACGTGACTTGGTTTCTTCTTCACCCTCTTGAATCATACCAAAAGTCTCTGTAGCGGTTTTGTTCAGTTTCGCACAGAACTTTACCAAATAACGCTGCTCCAAATGATGCTGCATTTTCGACTCTCCGAGTTTTCGACAGAGGTCACTGAACACGCACTCACGCCACTACACCACACACCTTCCACTACTTTACCCTGTCGGTGTAACCGAGCTGCGCACTCTCCCCTAGTCTGGAAAAAATCTGTCTTAATAGCTGTTTGGCACGGTGTCGTTGATCCCATATTCCACAAAGCGCTCTTACAGCGGTTTTCTGTTTCAGAAATAGCTTCTGCATGATTGTTCTGGCACCCCAAGCTAGTATTCCCTATGGTACGTAATGGGTATAGTTTCCTAATTAAGAAAATGGATGTACTTATTTTTTAAATAACTTCTTCAATATGTAACATTCCCGAGCTTGTGTCTCAGTTTTCAATTCAAGTTGCTCTTTTTCTTTAGACCTAGTTATAAGTGTCGCATCATCAGCACATAAAATACATTTCCTAGTACCAAGATTGTGTGGGCGGTCGTTCACGTATATTATAAATAAAACCGGCCGCAGAACCGAATCCTGTGCTACTCTTCAGTGAACTTTTTCCATCCCGGACTTCAACCCATTACAGACTAATTGCCACCTTGTGTGTAAAACAAATGATTTAATCACCTCCAGAGGTATTGCTCTTATCCCATAGTAGCTTCTCCAATAAGATTGGATGATCAACAATATCAAAGACTTTGCTGATGTCCAGGAAGGTTACGGTTATCAATTTTCCATTGTTAATAACCGCTGTCATTTCATCTAAAAAGCTAGTTAAAGCCGTGGTAGTGGATGTTAGTATTCTACAATCCTGTTTTTGAGCACGATCTCAAACACTTGGGAGTATCGCGATAGGTCTATAATTCTCGCACAAAGTTTTACTTTCTTCCTTCTGTATCAGAATCTCCATCGTCGCCTCCAACAAGTCAGCGAATACACAATTAATAAAGCACTGATTAATAGTAGTGTAGGCTAATGGTAAAGCGATGATATCTTTCATTACATTCGGTTGCACTTCATGTGTTTTAAGTCAAAACTCAAAACATAGGAAAGTGCAATCAAATATCAGAAAAGATAAATTTCATTGCCTTATCTGAAGATCATGATGTATGATCCCTATAACTATTAGATTTATCAAACTCAAGACTTCAATTACAGCATCTTTAATATCTTTCTAGCACGAATAAATAAAATTTCTCAAATAATTTAGACATTTTTCTTCTTATGGAGGATAATGTTCCCAAATTACTTATCACAAGTGTGTTTTAATTAAATAATTTTCCCTATTTACTGTTAAAAACTTAATGATTGGCGTACTGAGGGACTCAGGTTGGACAGTATTTAGCAAAAATTTCAAAAATACTATAAAATATAAATAAAATTGAATAAGAAAAAACACCTACATTTTAATATGTAGTTGTACAAGGTGGTACACTCTTATTTTTATGCGCCAATACATCTAGCTGCTAGTGCATACGTTATCAACGCGACCTATTACGTCATATCCGTAAAGAACCGCAACTTTCAGATCTAAGTTTCTTAGATAAGTTGATAATTGATTAAACACGATCTTAAACTGAGTGTTATTTTTCAGTTATTTATTACTGGTTAATTAATCGAATTCATGACAAAGAATTACACACTTATTCAGAATAAGGGAGTGTATATTTTATGCTAACATTTGCAGCACACTCAGCTTTCTTCGATTTTTGAAGTATTTACTACTAACACAATTAAAACATACTTTCAAACTAAAGTATATGAAAATTTCGACAGTGTATCCAAAATTAAAATTGTAGGCAAAATTGCTTAACGAATACTTTAGTAACAAAATCACTTTCCGAAGGGCTAATTAAATCTTCAGATATGTAACCAGTATAATTAGAAAATAAGGATAACGGTGTGCTACCTTTTTGCTGACGCTAAAATATCGAAATCAAATCGCTTCAATAAAGAAAATGTTACCTAGTTTCATCATAGCAGACACGTAAAATGATATTGTAATGAATCATTTCGAGTAGATGTTCGCATATCTGCTCACCAAGTTTCACCTAAATTCATTACCTGAGAAATCACAGATCCCTGAAGCTCCAATAGGAGCAGAAAAATAATACAGGAAGAAGAAGAAGATTGAACAATTGATCAAATATATAAAATATTTATTATTATATCAGAAATCACGTTGCATACGAAATATACAAAATCTAGTCACAAAAATTATTATAGGGGCAAAAACACTTGTCAAACATACAAAATACATTTTCTTGCAATTTTGCCACCTATATCAACGTTTAATATTATCCAGAATCCATCCGATGTATTTGTCAACTCTTGTATACAAAGTTGGAAAATTATCTCTTGCGCAACGATTGGGTCCCAACGAAACAATGCCATACTGAATCGTTTTAAACACGCCCTCGAGTGTGTACTCCCCAAGTAACGGACCGCCACTGTCTCCTGTACATGAATCCTGTTCATTTTTTCCTCCAGCACAAAGCTGTTTCTCAGTTAGCCCTGTTTTCGAGTAATTTGGTGCACAAATCGAATTCTCCACCTTTGCCACAAGCACCTTCAGCAACACGTTACTTGCAAATCCTAGGTAAAGTTTTGAATATGAATTAATATTTAAATTGGATCTAAATGGATTGTAATACAGTGAACAACACCCATGTTCCACAGAAAACGTAAGTGAATTATTAATTTATTTTGTATCTTAATAGGGTTTTCATGGCCAATGCAAAAACCCCTAATTCTGCCAGCTGGAATATAGATAGTTGAGTTAAAATTTCGATAGAGTATGAGAACTAAACATTTAGTACGACGCACATTTTTCAAATGAGATGCATTTACAAACTGCTATGAATAGGAATGAGGAAGAACTACCCTGAATATATAGTGCATCAATGGATTAACTTCACTATAGGTATAATTGGAGAAAAACTTCTTAATTTTCATTTTAATGTTTTAAGATGCTGCCCTGTTTGGACTGAAATGAATTTCAAGCAGACAAAATTTCGTACATATGGATAACTTTGAGTAAATCAGTATTTGTTTCGAAATAAAAAGAAAAATAAGTATAAGTTGGAAAAAAATGAAGTTTCTAATAAAGTATTTTATTCAAAAAACGGAAAATACATAACGGTTACTCAATTTTAATTGTTTTTCTGAAGTTACAATGCAAGAATACAAAACAAATATTGATTTAATCGAAATAATCCGATATTTGCGAAATTTTGCACAGGATCATTATTTCATATTCTTAACAAGTTTTCTCGATAACATCTTGCCGTATTATGGACCCAAATGGCACTTTATTTTAACAGAAAATTTTGTTTTTTCAATTGTTATGGTGGCCTTGATCTTTAAACCAGACCAAACAGGGCGGCATACCAAAACATTCAAACCAAATTCAAACATCTTTTATGAATTATACCTACAGTGAAGTCAATCGGGGAACAGATTGTATAACAGGACTACCTAATTCAGTAGTCAACTTTTCTAATTTAGATTTAAGCCGGCAAAATCAAACTGATACTGATAATCCACAAGCACATTTTAAGAAAGAGTATGTAAGCATTCAGAATAGAAGAAGAACTTAAATCTTTTTATATTGATCTGAGAATAATAAGCACACAAACAACATGAGCAGTAGGGGGAAAGTTTGTTTCTCCTACATGCTTTCGTTTCAATACATTTCAGTTACCTGTGGCGAAAATATATTGTCTTGAACTTACTTCTTTCTGTTCGACCCCAACCGATTACGGTAAAGTTTCTTATGGCGTTTATTTTCTCGCGTGTGGTGAGTGGTAAACAAACAGGAGAAACAGAATCTGAAACAAGAATCATTCACATTATTGCTTTCTGTTAGCATTAATTTCAAATTAGTCTAAATATGTAGTATACAGTATGTCGCCGGATTGACTTCATTTGGGATGCCGCCCAGCTTGGCCTGAGAAGAGAGAAGAGAATTTGAAGCACATTCCTACTTTTTTAAAATTAAGGCTGTCATGACGTAAAGTGCAATTTCGGTCAATAATACGCCAAAATGTATTGTATGAAATTATTGTTATTGTTATAAATATTTTGTATAAGTTGTCAAAAAAAAATTCAATGCAAGTTATTTTCTTTTTCTTTTTTGAATAGAATACTTAGAAACCACATTAATTTAACGTACACAGAATAATTGTTTCGAATAAATTATTTTATTCAAAAAAAGAGAAAATAGTTTCCATTTATATTTTTTCTATCAATAACATTTTGCTGTATTATTGACCGAAATGGCATTTTACTTCAACAGAGAATGTTTTTTCTCAATTGCCATAACGACCTTGATTTAAAAAATAAAAATAAAAATATGCTTCAAATTCTTTTTAGACTAAGGAGGGCGGTATCCCAAAATGTTAAATCAAAATTCAAAAATTGTTGATCAATTATACCTATACGTCACGTATATTATATATAACATAAAACTATAGAAATCGATTGAATGCTCAGAATGCTAACATCAGTTCCTACATAGGAAAACTTTTTAATGATAAATCTGTATTACAGCATGTGACCAGTTTTCAAGGAACCTGTCTGATAAAGACACAGAAATGATGCACTTCACTATGTATATTTTGTGTTTAAAGATTTAGTATAGTTAATGTGTGTATAAAATTGCACTTACCGCTGAGAATTGCCGGCTTTGATAGTCTTATCAGAGCAATGTCATTGTGTTTAGTTAGAGGCTGGTAATCTGGATGAACAATTGTGTCATCGTCTGAAACTTCGAAATCTTGAGGTGACGCTGCGCATTCTTTTTCTGTTCCCAAGTCGTTACAATCCGGATCAGTACTGAAATCGTGTTCACCCAGTCGAACGGCGGTTCTATAATTTGTACAGGTTTACATTTAATTTTGGTAGAAGAGGTCGGAGGTATGGAGAAATTAGATAATTAGGAATATCAATGATTAGCTATGTAGATTACAATGAGCAGCAAATGTATTGTGGATCAATATTAAAATTTTAAGGATTTTGTATACCAGTAGGGTTAAACATTATACTTTTCTCTGATAAAATTATTTTTACATGTAAAAACGTATATGTATATTGCAATAAATATTTTGTCTTATCTTTATCTCCTACGTATTATAACACGTCTATTTATAACTTCTTATTTTTTAATATACTGAATACGTAAAAAAACAAGGAGACCGCCCAAAACCAAGTTTCTCAGTCGCTGCTTTTCATCGGTATTGGACATCTCGGTTTCGGTATTTGACTCGGCCAATATTATCATTAATTATTAATGAAAAAAATTATTATTAGTCTGGGCAGATAGCGGTAACAGGGTACAATTACGAAATAACTTACGACAGCTTTGCCGACTCTCTATGCTGCATGCGAGTAGGTCCGTGTATATGTAGGCTGTCGTAACTTATTCCGTAATTGCATTTTGGTTGACGGTAATATAGGAACAAATATAATTTCCACAGCGCGTATCAAAATACAGTGCCACACTAAAAGGGTGAACTCAGGAGTTTTGACTTATACATAATTATAAAGAAAACGGGAATAATAACTATTGGAGCGAAGGAAATATAGGAGGAAACAGAAATTGAGAATCACAAAACCCAAAAAATTGAAAACTAATGTATTTAAAGTCGTTTATCGAAGGCAATGGAAAACTAGACAACGAGAGAAATGAATTACAGCAGCAAGTAAGTGCATTGTGGACGACATTTATAAATAGAAAAAATTAGCAGCAGAATGAAGCTGAAATTGGTGCAAACATCTGATGCTTAACTGACAGGCATCGAAGAATGTTACGAGTCTGCGAAATGAAGTTTCTCACAAGAGTCATGGGAGTAACAAGACTCGGGACAATGAGGACTACAAAACTAACCGAAAACTAGGGATGGAAGAGTTAGAAAAGTAAATTGAAAGAAAACAACTCGGATGGTAGAAACGTATGACAAGAATTCTAGAGGAACCTTTAGCGAAAGAGGTATGGAAAACAAATAGAAAACGTAGAAGAGGAAGGCCTAAAAATGTAGGATGTTGAAAGTAGAAGAAGTGCGGCTAGTGATTTGAATAGTGCGTCAAACGTACGTACTTACATACATAGTCTAGAAAGGTAGAAGCCATTTTTGAAGGAGCACACACAATCTAAACCCCATACATCGAAACGCGGAGGATGGATAGGATAAGGAAGTAAGTAAATATTTGAGTATTAATAAAATTTGCATTAAAGTAGTAAAACGTGGCATATAAGTATGGTGGTACGTAGGTATAACTAAAATGATAATATTTTATGTAGATTTATTTCAGCTATTCCAAGGCATGAAGTTATAGGCTACATTTTCCTCAACGATAAGATGATATACTGTCATCACTAAGGTTTGATGAAGTAGTGGATGGCATGTTATCATTAAGTAATGTAAGCCGGACTGACGTCCTTAATTCTCCAAATTTCAATGTCGTGCCTTGCGCGTAAGTGGAGGCATAAACCAGTTTACACTGCTTAATGATAACACGTCATCCACTCTATTATTAAACCAGAATCATCACATTAAAGTTTTAGAGGAACATACATTACGCAACAAGGTAAGACAGACTCCATATCGTGAAAACTAATTCAACATCTATATTTGAGTTAAAGTAATGAAGAAACAGCGCAGTTCATAACTAAATATATCCATACAGCTAAGCAAATCATCTTAGCATTAGTTGATAAATTTTTAAATCATCTACGTCTGCATGATACCACCATGATACGTCATACCGATTTATGAACAACATTAATAAGTCCTCTATGAATAAGCTCAGTACAAGGAAGGTATGTACAGTAAAACTTCGTTATAACGCTCTTCTAGGGCTCTAGAAAAAGAGCGCTATAACCGGGAAAGCGCTATTTCCGAGAAATCTTAAAGGCGGCTAAAAATGAACAAAATTTATTTTAAAGGCCGGAAGGTCGAATTTCAATAAACACTGCTACTATATATGTAACTACTACATATATTTTACTTCTTTTAAATAAAGTATAAGTTAAAGATCTATTTTATATAAAACTTGTAGGTAAAAAAGGAAATACAAAACAAACTATGTATACAAATTTTATGTTTTAAAAAATCATTAATTTGTGTTTGTTTATAGTGACAGATGTTTTTTTAAACTGCATTTTCCAATTTATTGGTATTATTGAAGGTTCCCTCTTCTACCTCCATACAAGAAAAAAATGCTCTGATTATTTTCAAGGCCTCCAAAACGTCGTTTATCTTTGGCGTAATTATTTCCGATGAATCTTCATCCTTTTCATTTTCCACTTCTGATGGTGCATTGTAATCGGCGATTAGTATCTCAGGGCTTACAACTTCATTGGTCACTAGCGCATTGTCGAAGTCATCAAAACTTTCCAATTCAATCAATTTTTCTTCCATTTGTAAAAGGTCTCGCCAGTCTTAATCAATTTCTACCTCTTCGGTTTCATCTTCCCTTGTAAAGTTACCAACACCTGCTTTTCTTGAAACAATAAAAAATGGTGTCTTTCGTAATGTCTATCCATGCAGCGTATAAAAAGTGGATAGCATCAAAAACAGAAATTGTTGGAGAAGTCGAATTTGAGCTGTCCATAATCGATAGATAATATTGGACAATCCTTGTCCTGTAACCTTGCATTAGAACTTTTATGATGCCTTGATCAAGTGGATGAATCTCACTTGATGCGCAGCACAATTGGCGACAAGCAAAAGTATTTTTTGGACTTTCAATTCGATGTCTCACTCATTAAGCTATTGCACACATCTATCTCCAGTCATCCATGCACGAGATTGAGAAGAATAAATGCAGGGAAGGGTTTGCACATTCTTAAAGCAACGTGGCCTAGCGTTTTTCCAATTACGAACGGTTTTTCTTGTCTGTGCCTGTGCAATTCGTGCATACGAGGACCGTTAGGCGTTCATTGCTTAATTTTCCTCCGTGGCATTTTTCATTTTAAAGATTTATCAAGTATCACTTTAAGAAACAACCCAATTCATCCGCATTATAAATTTTTTGAGGGATTGTAGCCAGAGATGAGGGTCGACATTTGACTTTTTCAATCGAATGTTATATCAGGATTTGACTCACCACAAATTTGTTTATCCCCAAAGAATCTATCGAGCCATCCAGTTGAAGCCACTTACCGCAACCTTACTCCGCTTCTTTAAAATCGTACGTACAGTTAAAGCATTGATGTTTTTTGACGCCGCAAAATCTTTTCGATTTAAATTGGATTTATCGAAGTCTTTTATAAAATCACTTTTCTTTAACGATAACGATTTTCGCGACATGTTGCCAGCAGCGTAAAAAGTAAAAGACTGACAGGAAACCTTGATTACGCAAACGCCAAATGAATAAGTCAGATTCTCGGAAAATTGTCCAGCCAAGATTCGTGGAACATCTTGGTGGGATTTGTGGATACTAATATTTCATTGAAATCGTAACGATGTTCACTTCCCAGAAATATGCAGATTATTTCCGTCTGCTTTTTAAGCATTTATTTTAATTTAATCATATCCCTTTCTAGTGTTTGCAAAATAAAATTAAAAAATTAATAATTGAAGTATGTATGTACATTAAAAAAGATCCTTCAATGGGGTGTTAAACGTTATAACGAATAAAAGTACTACAGAAAATTAGTCGCTGGGATTGGGACCAAGGAAAAAAGCGTTATAGCCGGGAAATCTTTATAATCCGGAGCGTTATAACGAAGTTTTACTGTAGATCGGTAGGTATCACAAGTTATTTTGGTGATTTTGTAAAGGAAAACAAATAGTACGCTGAGATAAACCAAAAATTAAATAACGAACTATTTATTACGTGTATTAAGTATTACGGTAATATCAAAACACTAATGCCTTCTTTTGTGATATTTATGAATTAAGCATGAAAAATACAGTTCAATATGTCAGTAATGACCGCTCGCGCTCGCAAGAAATGTAAATATTGTCGCTTTATATAATACATAATAATAATATAATAACAAATTCGAAAAATTTGGAGTTGGTGGCTAAACAGTGATTTTTAAAGATAACCATTTGTTTGTTGTATACATACATATATTTGGTCATACATGTTTATAATACATGGACTATACTTACAATTTATACTGGGATTTAATGCAATGAGCTGCTGTCAGGACATAACGATCACTAATAAGGGTACCACCACAGCTCCAGGGATAGTCCGCTGCAATCATTTACACATAAGGTACAAGAGTTAGTTTCAACTAACCCAAATGTTGAAGTACTACCTATATTATTGATGATCTTTCTATTTTTATTTTAATCTAATACCAGCTTCGATATGTATTGGGTCAGTAACTACGTTATGCCTTTTGTGTACTAAAAGGTACTCACTCACCTACATCCAGTTTTAATGCTACTGCCCACGGAAATTCAAATACATTTGTTAAGTTTCCGTTAATGATTTTGTCGGATGTTCCACCTATTCCGCACCTTTGTGGTAACAATTTACGGTTAGGATGACGAGTATGATCTACTAGGCTATCGGGTAATTTATTAGGGCAACATACTTTAGAATCACCACATTTATATTTAGCTAATTCTTGTGCAATTTCATCAGTTATCGTGTTTTGATCAATAAATTTGTATATAACATTACAGCTTTGGATGTTGATACAAAAACCGGTGCCACTGTCTGGCGTTCTGCAGCGATCATCTTCCACCGTCCACCCTAAAACGTAAAAAAACAGTCTATACTAACGATACTAACATCATGTATTTCTGCATTGGTTGGTATAATTAATGATTTGATCGGGTGCTTTTGAAAATTAAAAAATAGCACCAAACTCTAAAATGAAAACAAAATCCATTTATTTCTATCCCATCTTTTCACGTTAAATTGTAAACTTTGTTTCAATTGTGGTTTCTTTATTTACCTGAATTAGGTATCAAAAATATAGAATAGCTAGTTATTAGTTAGTTAGCCTTACTGAATGGACACGCGTGTACACACAGTGGCGATTATATATTAGATTGATATATAATAGTTTTAGACTGTATGGTATATGCTTTTATAGAGATTATTATAGATAGTCTTATACATAGATGCAATATCCTTTCAATATGAGAATGAATGAAGAAGTCGACTATGCTAATATTACATATAAATATGACTGGGCCCCTTAAAATGCAAAATGAGTACTTAAAAATAACACGTTAAATATATTATAATATTAATATTAATTAATATTAATATATACCGTGTGTTGTCAAGAGTGTGATACAGTGTCGCTCTTTTAACAAGGTACCAGTTTTCTGGGTCAAACTTTAACCACAAAGTTACACAATAACTGAAATAAAATTCTCAACAAACACGGTGTTGTAGAAACGTTCGAATGATACTCTTATGGATGTTAGGAATAAGTGCTTTCGTCAGGCTTATTCACATCCCTTTCATGCGAATACTACACAACTCGCACACAAATCAATATTTTTAAAATCCCGTGTGTATTTCTCTAGCTATGACCACGTAGATTAGGTGGAATATTTTTATTATTCCGAATTCAAATTTGCACCAGTTACATTGCGTTCCGCGGAGCGCCTCAAGTTCAACATGCCTCGCGAGAACGTCTCCGGCGCCGCCATTTTTTAATATTTATCGATGATAATTCTTTTTCAATATTTAAATACATGCTTAATAACTTCCTCGAATATCATTATCATATTACCTTTTTTCCATCCAAAATAAATTTTCAAACAAGCGCCTTTTTAAGGCCGTTACAGTGGTGTTACCCCTTCCACGCTTGAGAATCGGCAATATTGATGCTGAAGCTAGCAGAACATTCGGGAAACCCCTTAAATCCTATAGATTCTATAATTATATTGAGTGATCTAGTGATCGATTCTATTCGCATATGTTTAAAAACACCATATTATATTCTAGATATCGGTCACCAATTGTAATAGTACGGAAGTTAGCGATAGGAATACTGGGCTATTTTGATAACGCATAAAGTAATATTATAATATACTAGCTGTTAAGCCTGTCCCTGCCAGGCAAGCTTAAGAAATTGAATTTTGCCACGCCCCTTTTCGTGTTAATTCTCCGCCCACAGGCCAAAAATCAAAAATCCGGCTACGTTAGGAATTGGCTCAGGCGTTTTACTATATGCATGCCAATTTTCAACTTACTAGCCCATCAGTGGGCTTCAAAAAGCTCTGGATAGACAAAAAAGGGGAACACACAAATAAGGAAATTATATATATATAGATTGGCTAATTAAAAGTTTGAAAGACAGTGGGCGAACCGTGTGGCGTCTGTTGCCACCGCCAACGGATCGCTTTGGCGGTTTACAAGGATCCCTGAGGAAAACTTTTACTCCTGCTGCTCCCACCCCTCTCCAGGGACCGGGAGGAGGGGGATGGTCTTCGACGATCCTGGAAAGTCCGAAGTAATGGCCGAACACCTTTAATGAAGAGCTGGAGGATGAGGTCGAGGAGCTCGTTGACAACCTACCGATTGCTTTTGTGGCAGCGATTCCGTTGGCAACCGAGATCGAGATCGCCGCCTACGTTAAAGGGCTGGCGCTTGATAAGGCTCGGGCCACGATGGCATCACAAACATCGCCATGAAGAGGATGCCCAAGAACCTGATGGGGAAACTACTCGTCATTATCAACGCCATACTAGCCGTTGGCTATTTTCCCGTCAATATGGAAGATCTATGGAAGATTGTGATGATCCCCAAACTGAGAAAAGACAAAGCATTTGCTCAGAATTACCGCCCCATAAGCCTGCTGTCTATACTATCCAAGACAGCAGAGTCGATCATCTTATCCCGCATCAGAGATGAAGTGCGCAGACTGAACCTCCTGCCAGATGAGTAGTATGGAGTCAGGACCGGCCTGTCAGCGGACTTCCAGCTTTTTAAGCTGACAGAGGATCGCAACAACGGCCCTTGAGAGAAGGGAGACGACAGGGCCGATATTCTTCGACATAGTCAACGCGGGATGTATTTAAATATGAACTGCTTGTATTACAAATTACTAGATACGCAAGGGTGACCCTAATACAACTGCCAAGGACTGTACATATATATATATATATGTATGCCGCAAACTGGCGCGCGCTCAAATTATCAGATACAAAAGGTACAGAAGTCATCTCCTTGAGTACTAAAAAACAAAAGTACCTTATAGTGTATGCAACAATTTGACAATAAAAGCTGTTTACATGTAAGTATGTTTAACGGCAAAATTTCAATTCCCATTCAATGAGTCTATAAACGATTTGGATAATCAATCAAATTTACTACATACAATCAATCATTATACATATATGTACGTACATATATCTATATCTACCTACGTGTAGTATGGAGTAATAAATAATAATTTCGACAATAACTGTAGTACCTAAGTACTTACAGAGTAGATGTGGAGACGATAGAAATGTTAATGAACATTTCAATTCTTTTTATAATTATTGTCTTAAATATTTTATCATATGACAAGTCTATATTCATATCAAATCACGTTTGGGCGACTAAAAATGCAGTTTGCAACGTGGAAAACTTGCAGGACTGGACACTTTCTAACAAATAGACTTAATTGAAATTGATCTTGCTGGTAATCAATTAATTTGGTGGGTGGGTCATCAAATGCAGCAGGCACCAACTTGTAGCGCATTAGAGCACCACCTAGTTACAATGTAAGCTTTTATCCTATTTATCTTATCTTGTACTGTGACAGGCTTCAGTGTTTATAAGTCTTACTATATTATCTAAAACAACTGTTCCCCACTAGTACTCATACAGATTCACTATGGAGAGCTAAAGGAAGATCTAAATGGCCGCCGGACACAAAACCCACCAATAAAAGACAAAAATGGACAGTGGGCTAAAACTGACAAAGATAAAGTATTTGCCTTTGCCGACCACTTATTAAATGGGTTTCAACCTTTTCCATACGAAACTTCAACTACAAGTGAAGAAGCAATATACAAAAAGCTAGAATCACCCTATCAAATGGACCTACCCATGCAAAAAACCACTACCTCAGAAGTAACACAAGTTATCAAAAAACAGATAAATCCCAAAAGGTCACCAGGATTTGACCTTATAAATGGAAAAATTCTGCAAGAATTATCCAATATAGGTTTTAGAGTTATCACCCAAATTGTCAACGCAATTGTTAGAACAGGACACTTCCCAAGTGAGTGGAAAATTGCACATATAATCATGATAGATAAACCTGGTAGACCTAATACAGAAATCAGCTCATATAGACCGATCAGCTTTCTACCAGTACTTTCAAAGGTGTTTGGGAAGTTGTTTATCAAGCGAATAAACGCAGTGATCAACAATAAGAAGCTGATTCCTGACCACCAATTTGGATTTAGGAGAAAACATGGCACGATTGAACAGATACATAGAGTGGTGGATTAAGTTGGTAATGAAAACGGAAGATACTGTTCGGCCGCGTTTTTGGACGTTACGCAAGCATTTGATAAAGTGTGGCATGCGGACCTCCTTTGCAAACTAAAAATTAGTGCCATATGACATGTATGCTGTATTGAAATCCTACCTGGCAAACAGGTTCTTCTATGTCGAACATCATGGTGAATACAGTCAACTGTTAGCCATCTTATCTGGCGTACCACAAGGAAGCGTGATTGGTCCAACACTTTATCTATTATATACGGCCGATATGCCAAAAACCAGATGGATTACCACCGCTACCTTCGCAGATGATACAGCAGTGTTGTCCTTTCACACAAACCCAGAGTCTGCCTCTAGAAAACTACAAGCTCACCTGGATAAACTCCAACCCTGGCTTCAACGATGGAGGATTAAAGTTAATGAAGCAAAATCAAGACATATTGCGTTCTCTATAAGAAGAGGCATTTGTCCACCGGTAACCCTCAATGGACAACAATTAAAGCAGGTAGAATCTGTTAAATATTTAGGAATGCATCTAGACAAAAATTAAATTGGCGCAAGCACATTTTCGCCAAAAGAAAGCAACTCGGCCTACAACACACCAAACTAAATTGGCTATTAGGAAAGAATTCTCAGCTGACAATCAGCAACAACCTTTTAATATACAAATCGATGTTGAAGCCAATTTGGTTGTATGGCATGCAGTTATGGGGAACAGCGTCTACTTCTAACATTGAAATTATCCAAAGATATCAAAATAGGGTGCTCCGATCAATAGTCAACGCCCAGTGGTATATGCCCAACTTTGTGATTAACAATGACTTAACAATGCCGTCCGTTAGAGAGGAAATTGTGAGATACAGTTTGAAACATGGTGACAAAGTGAAAGACCATCCAAACACACTCGTAAGACAATTACTGCATAAATCTAACGAACCTAAACGTTTAAAAAGTTTAAACCGTCAGAGCTAGCAACTAGATTTGGTGATTAAACTGTCTTACCTTATACTGTAATTACCATTTCAATTGTTCTAGATTACAACGATACATGCCTTAGCTTTAAGTACCACTTAGTTTATAGTTAGTGTCAAACTTATTTACGTACAAATAATATAGGATCTTCACCAATGGGTGAAAAGCCTCCATGCGAAGAATTATTGTCACAATAATGTATTTATTGACCTTTTACAAGGACAGATTGTACAGCCAATGGAGTAAAAAAATAATAAATAAAGAGCCCTGACTTGATTCAAATGCAAACCCATATCTCTCCCTTTTGCGTAAGAAAAGAAATTTTTGTATATTCAGTTTTACGATATACATATACATATATATATATATATATATATATATATATATATATATATATATACATATACACTATTATTACAGAGTACACAGATTAAGAAATCATGTTTGTTTATTCAACAAGTAACTGTGGTCTTACCTACATTCTACACATGAACATTTGACAATATAATTATTGCTAGTTGTATTTCATAGGCGACAATTTACCCATATAACTACATGTGTTTGTTTCTTTGTGCTTGCTTTATTGTTACATAGACATCTTAGTCATCTCTGTGTATGCCTTGACTGGAGCCGAGTGTTTTTGAAGTTGAAGAAAATTATTGTTTCCCATCTTTTACTCGTATAAATTTCAATGCCATGAATTTTCTATGATTCTGTATCAAAATAGCATAATAGGACATGATGAAACAATATTGCTTTATATCTGTAAAATTACTCACGCTTTCTATGAAGTTGATGACGGTTCAAACGTTGGGTTTTACACATATTATGAATTATACGATGTGTATAATTGCTATAGATAAAATTAACGCAACGACTATACCAAAACTATTTGAGAAGTTTCGAGTTAAGCTGGAAAAATATGCCGATTGTAGGCATTCAAATAGACTAATTGTCATGCATTTCTCTTTTTTCTTTAATACCAGGGTCCATTTCGATAAACAATTGCAAAAAAATCTATATAAAAAGTATCCGTCCGATATTGATGCAATATATACTATAAACATTTTAGATTAAGGACGAATAATATATTGGCAAGGAAACAAATGCCAAGATGATGAAAAAAATCATTAAAAAATGTCGCAAAAGTTAAAATTTTTATTAAAAAAATCGTAATCATGTCGATTTTTAATATTTGTAACTAAAATTTGTGCTCAAAGTGAAAAGTGGTCACGTAGACAACGGAGGGTTAATTATAATTTTTTTTTTTTGAAAACTTACACAGAATACCTGCTTTACTGATTTAATCAAAGTGATATGATATTTGTGTAATTTTGTATATTATATTGTCATATTCTGAACAACTTTTCTTGATAACATTGTGTCGTTTTATTGGCCGTAATTGCACTTTAATTTAACAGAAAATGTTATTTTTCTCAATTGTCATGACGCCCTTAATTTCTCAAAAGTAAAAATATGCTTAAAATTCTTTTCAGAACAAGCAGGGCGGCATCCCAAAACATTAAAACCCAATTAAAAAATTGTTAATCAATCATACCTGTAGTGAAGTCAATCCGATGATGCGTTGTATATTAGATTTTAGGTTAGTTTTGGTTAGTTCTCGGCCATATCATCTAATTCTATCATTTAGACTAGAATATTCTAGTAAGTATAACCAACATCAATTCTGATTAAAACGTAGCGTGCGAGACGAGAATAGTTTTATATAATATAGCCCATAAGGGCGTATTGTGTCAACTCCCGGTGGAACTGACACCAGCCACTTTAAATTACCTAGGTGCAGATTTCGCTTCAACCCGTTTAGATTTAATCCATCGTTTGATACCTTATTTGAAGTACTTATTACATACTAAGAAGAAAACGTATATACATTTTACTCAACGATAGTCCAACTTTCTTAAGTCCAAAAAACAACATTTCGTTAAGTTTTCAATATAGGCCTCCTATTCGGCGACGACTTCCTCGTTCGACGCGAATCTCTTTCCGGCGAGCTACTTCTTCAAGTTTGCAATGAGGAAAGTGTCACAGGGAACCATATCTGGTGAATACGGTAATGCTGTAACAACCCGGATTTTAATTCGTGAATTTTCGTCATCAAAACTGCATAGGTATGGACTCAAGTATTGTCTTGATGGAGGAGTGCTCTTGTTCGATTTCTTCGCTCAATCGGCCCCATAACGGCGCATAATCTTCTCCACCTCGTCCTTTTTCCAGGCAGTCAATGTTGATGATTCCGCGCATTCCAAGAAACCGTGACCAACATCTTGCCGGCTGATTTCAGTGTCTTCACTTTCTTTGGGGCTAGTTAGCGTGATGAAGACCATTGTCTTCACTTTTCCTTTGTCTCTGCTGACTAGAGGTACATCCACGTTTTATCAACAGTTAGGTATTGACGCAGAAATTCCTCGGGATTACGTCAAAGCAACCATTGAATCGGTGATACGATTGCGTTTATTTTCGGCTGCGAGTAAACGCAACACTCATCTTATCGATAATTTCATCATGCACAATTCTTCGCACAAGATTGAAATCACTATATGCTTATGGCCTCAAAAGGTTGCGCACTTGTTGATCCATCATTCATAATTTCGTTGATTATCTATGGCGTGACTGCCTCAACTCGATGCCCCAAACGGTGTTCATCAATTGTGGTGATACGACCAGGTTTAAATTCAATTAATTGCTGTACGACACTCACTATTTTCCATTTTTCGAAAATAACAAAAAGTTGTTTGCTTTATTTGATTATAGAAAAAAACTTCGCGATTATTGTGGCTTAAAATTTGACATTCGGTATTAAAAGTGCCAATTGTTGGATTTTGTAAGGCCAGCTTGATCTTTCCTCGTATATGCTGTTTTGCATTTTAATGAATATGTACCTACTAATGGACATCTTAGCAAGTCATTATTAGGGTAACAGTATTGGGAATATACTTACCGTAGTTGTCAGTGTCGTTAATGTTATGTAATCTATTTAATGTACAGATATATCGAAAATAATAAATACATGCATCGGTTTTCAAATAAATTGTGTAAAAGCTCATGTGAAATACTAAAACCCTACAGGTTATGGGCCCAGAGATGAAATAATAATAGGTTTGGGTGGTACAAGTAAAATCGAAGGTGTGCAGGCTATTCAAAACTTAACGGATGGTTATAATTTATAATTATGGAAAATGCTCGTAATATTAAAGGTGCAAGATATATTTTAGATCGTAACTAGGAGGTACTGAAACCGATAGAACACATAGAGCTACAGAAATGAAATCAACAGGATGCGAAAGCACGGAATATAATAATCACACCTGTGGACAAAAAACTATTAATGCATATAATAAACAAATATATAATATGCGTTGTATATGAATTACATATTTATATCAAGAGGAAATGTTTTCCCTTTAGATGGTTATTTTAGGAATTTAGGAGGTTATGGCCCCAGAACATGTGTAGCTTTCGAAATGAAAAAGGGAGTATTTTGTATCACCGGAGTCCAAATATAGCTATAGCTACAAGCACGATACAATTTATGAACGTGAAACAATTTGAAGGTACTGCCTTCTCAAATTGGGAATTTAGAATGCAACTGGTACTGGAAACAGCGAAGTATTGCATGCTTTATCAAATGTGTGAAGAGGACAAACGTAATGCATTCCTGAAAAAGGATATCGAGACAAGAAGCACTATTGCTCAAAGCCTGCCAGATGTGTTAAACATGATAAAAGGAAAGAAAACAGCCAAAGAAATGAATATATGTAACTCTCTGTAATACACACACACGAAATGGTTTGACAGTACTGCTGAACTTTAAAGGAAATTAAAAAATATGAAATTTGTGAAATTATCGCTGAGTTAGTTTATTACCAGCGGCATAGCGTAGTTGGGCAGCCCGCTCCGGGCGACACTTTCAAGAGGGGGCCAATAAATAATAATAATATCTTGTAAAATTTTTTATCTTATTTCATATTTTTGGCGCACCTACAATTCGGACCGATTGAAATGAGCACGGAATTTTCCATTACTTATTTTATGAGGAAACTGAGGAATTTCTGTATATCCGTATTTTAGTTTTTTAAATGGAAATACCTATATAAGGCGGCGGCGAAATTTTTCTCCGCCCCAGGCTACGCCACTGTTTATTACTTATGTAAAAAAGCTGTTGTAGTTTCAATACAGTCCATTATCGGATCAAGAAGCTGTAGCACAATTATTGTTTTCTATGCTAGTAACTTTCCAGTCAATCACCACTACTATGGATATGATGTATACCTAGTGTCCATGCAATTTGCGGAAAGAATTCATCGAAAGCTGTTCTTCGAACACAGTTATTCGAATGGATATTTCTTGGAACGGATAATTTTTTGAGCAGATATTTCTTCGAACGAAAGATTATTCGAACAGACAGCTTTCCGAAAATATTAATTTTAATATCTGAAACTGTATTTATTTTTCGGGATTACTTTTGCGTAATTATCGCAAAGGTGTTTAATGTAGCCGATTGTAGTACTTACACATATATTGATATCCTCTCTTGTTCTATTCATCCTTACCCACTTGTAATCTGCCAAGTACGTAACAAAAATGCTTTTCAATTCGTTGCCAGTCAAAAAGGGAAGCCACAATTGAAAGTGAAGGGTGATCTTTTGTAAAAGACAAAACTGTGAATGAAAAAGTTTATTGGAAGTGTGACCAGTGTGACCGGAGTGCAGTGCTCGCATATCAGGAAATTATAGCACAGTGAAAAAAACTAACAAACACACAGTCACAGTGCAAGTGCTGCAGACGTAGAAGTTGCCAACATAAACAAAATGAAGAATCGGGGTGGAAGTACAAAGGGTGCGCCGGTGTAATTGCGTCCAATGTCGCTAAAAATGTAAGAGTGACAGCAGCTGGGTAAATGCTTAAGGTTTCTTCACTGAAAAGGATAATACGACGCATTCGTGTCAAAAATAGTGCTGGTCCCTCACTTTCATCTACACGAAGCGAAATAAGGTTTCTTTCTGGAAAAGTATACTGAAATGGAAAATGCGCAAGGTTTTCTACTTTTTGATCCTGGAAACGAAGACGATAAGCAGCCCAAGAAGAAGTTTATAGTTACTGTGAAGATTACATCATTGGTTTATGGACGGTACATTTAAAACTATGTCGATTTTATTTTGCCAATGATATACAGGTGGGCCGCAAAGGAAGAGCGTTTTTGAAACAGGTAGTACACGGACCCGGGAAGGGTAGAGAGTCGCGGCTGACTTCGTTGGATGCAGGAGAGCTTACCGTTCGTTAGTCACGTTGTTATCTGGACAAGAGACTATCGTACATTTGAGGAATATGTAAAATCGGGCGAGTCTGTGATTGGAGCGAGAGCGTCAATGGAAGTCGTGCGTCACGTTACGTATGAACACGTAATCTCCCGTTTCGGTGATGTGCCGCAGCCCGCTCGCTCCCCTGAGCTCATAGCAAGTGATTATTTTTCTATGAGAAAGCCTAAAGGCGGAGGTCTAGGTCGATAGACCTCAAAATCTGCAAGAGTTGAAAGAAGAAGAAGTGATCACAATAGAACTTAAGGCAATGGACATCGACTTGTGTGAGAGGGTGATGCGGAACTTTGAGGAACAAATGAAAACAAACGTCATCTGCCCCATTCTCAGAGCATAATTTCAATTTGTCATTGTTAAGTGGTAACATCTAAGCTTTCAGTTTTCGTAATTAAAACTTTTTTAAAACAAGCCAAGCTATCATACTATTCGGAAATTTATGTTTAACACCATCACAAATTTCTCATTGTCATCGGATTGTAATCTTACGTACTATTGTAAAACAGAAATTTTCGAATTGTATCACAAATTGTATTGTAAATATGACCTGTGTTGTTTCCAGCACAAATTGTACTACGCGTATGCACAAATGGTTTAACTAATTATAGGCTTCTGCGTCATTTTACTTTATGGTCTATTATTGCTACTTGGAGTTATTTTGTTTAAAAGTCTAATCAATTTATTTAAAACTAGAGAATATGCACAGCTTATTTTCTACTATAAACATAACTCCTCTTATTCCACCTTTTCTTTTAAAAGCTACTGCCCTTATTGAACACAAATTATATCCGTTTAAGGCAAGCTTCATTCTAGTCAATCATCGCTGGGGTTTAGTATTCGCTGCCTCCGTGATGGTGAATAGTAAAACAAAGTAAAGAATTAAGAAAGAACGAAACCAATTTTATAGATTATGCAATCGTACCCTGTGCTTTACTGAAGCTAGTAAACAATTATAGCGAAATAAGTAGGGGAAGATGGGGTCAATTCGTACGCGGGGCCAACTCGGACACTTCAAATATTCGCCTTATTACATAACGATTTTTTGTTTTGATAAATGTGGTAGATGGTTCGCAGTAACCTGTATTACGTCTGCTAAAACCGAACTTGTTAGCAGTACCTTTATGATTGTCGCTGACAAGTGTTGATTTTACCACATAAAAAGTAAGTTTCATTCATTTTATGAAAATAGTGTTTTTACTTTCTAATTATTTAATATTCTTTTTAGTTTTAGTACAGTATTATACGTTGACATATACAGTTTTGTTAACATGACTAGATATTGTTTGTATAATTAATCTTTTTAAAATACACTTGAATAATCTAAAAATGGCCATGTGGGGTCAGTTCGTACAAAGTGGTCGGGGTCAGTGTGGACAGTCCGAACTAGCCCCATTTACATCATCAACTTCAAATATCTCACCTAACCTTTCATTTACGTGAGTTGCAGGATGGTATGAAATTATAAAAGAAAGACAGATCGTGCTCATATATCGGAAAAAGTAATTCAATATAGTACTTAAAAGTAGCATTCAACGATTTTATGTTACAGAATCCCGGTAAAACCGTAACTATTTATGACATTCCAAAAATTGCTAAAATAGCAGACTAGAGAGCTTTTATACCAAAAAATATTTTATCGTTATTTTCAAAGGCAGGTGTTTGGCCATTAAATTCATTAGTCTTTCCTGCTAAAGATTTTGATGCGTCTTATGTTACCGATCGACCTGCAGAAAGCATGCCTACATCTGCAGCAAATTTGAATAATTCCTTGACCATAGAAGACCTCGAGTCATCTTCTTCAAGTTTTGTAACCCAAAAATTAGAGGGGAAAGAGGAAAAGTTTTACTGCGTAGGGAAAATTCAGTCCGTTATAGAAGAAGATATTTTACCTGGTGACGATCATTTTCCGCGGAATCTGGTGGATGATGATGATGATCAATGAAGATGGTTTCGAACTGATGAAATTTACCCAAAAAAGAATGATATTCATTTTATTGGTCTTGTATTGAATGCTGTAGCTCAAAATGAGTTTAACGTTAAATATTTACGCAAACATAACAATCAATTTATATTTCCATTAGTGGATGGTATCTTCTTAGTTAATCGCCAGGATATCGTATCTTTACTCCCTTAACCGAAGAGGGAACCTGGAACAGCCAGAGTTCAACAGTATTTTAAGTTTGATTGGATTTTAGTTTTTATATTTTCAGGTAGTTTTTTTCACGAACATAATCCAAGAATTTTAATTATTTTTATCTTTTAATATTCCAAATAAAAACAATATATCTTTGTCTAATTTATTTCTAATAAAATTAGTTCAGGATTTGCATATTTATTCTCAATGTACACCCACGGACTTACACCCGGCCTTGTATGTGCGAAATTTGCTTGATGCTAAAACCGATACAATAACAGGAGCACAGGAGTACCTCAAAAGACCGGATATAACCCAAGTCCGTGATTACATGCTATGTACATACAGTTACGCACTCATTATTAGTAGTGTATGAACTGACCCCGCATGATTTAACAATTTGTCCAAACTGACCCCTATCAGGGGTTACTTCGGACAAAAACCATCAGGGCTTAATATTGTGAATACAAACAAACTAATGACTTCTAATAAAATGACACCGTCATTTATAATTACCAAAAATATGCAGTTCAAAGATGGGCATGGATTCATTACTCTCATTCCTATAGAATCCGGTATACTTTAGTTAAAACAAAATGTGTCCGAAGTGACCCCACTCTCCCCTAATGTGATTTACAATTTTAATTATGTATATTTTCCTTTACTTCATGCATTTTTTAAAATATACTTGTACAATTAAAACATCTTTCCTGTGGTTAAAATAGCTTTGTTGGAATGCTTTTTACCACATTTTGGAGTAGATACTAAAGGTGTAAAATTGGAGTCATTATAATTACAAAAAACAAAGGATCGTTTTACCCTTCTTTGCCTGTTGATTATCGTTCACCCATCTTGATGTGCATAAGATTTGATGGAATAGAGGGTTAGTATGTATTTACCAGTGCACACACACACACATACACACACACACACACACACACACACACACACACACACACACACACACACACACACACACGAAACTATTAGGATTAAGTAAGTAGTAACTGTATATTACAAATACAAATATAAAACAAATACCTGTTTGGAAAATTTTTAGAAAGCAAGTTTATTCCTTTGTAACAGAAACTTGTTTCCAGTTTTCACACAATCCAAATCAATAACAAAAACATTTTATGTTTTAATACAAAAATATTAAATTCAATATTACCTAATTTGTTTAATTATAATTTAATTCTAACTAAATGGTGTTACTGTGTTAATTAAGGAAGTAATTTTTTATAATTGTTTTCAAAATATGTATGTATTACCATAAATTTAATTGATTGAAGCAAAATGAACAATTTGACATTGGAAAAATAATCCCATTCAGCAATTCACTTTTCTAAATACTGTCATATATTCAATTATATGTCGGACCTACGTTTAACTAGTTTTACTCCAACAGCACCGTTGATCAAAACAAAGATTGTAACTACAAACACACACGCGAACTCCATCGCAATTACTATTCGGTTGTTTATGTGTTTCGGTGGTGCAAGGTCCCCCGCTCCAAATTGAAATCTTGGTGGGACCAATAGAAGGACGGTTACTATAAGAGACTTGATTCACCTGAGGCAAAAATTGTATTTTGTTTTGTATTCCTAACGTCCAGATGCACTATACAACACACATGTTAAAATGCCGGAATGCTGTATTTAACATTTCTTTAGGTTTTCCTGTCCCTAATGATAATATCGTAGTTATCATGCGAGTCAAAGTTACTTCCCTTTTATAGAATATGACAATAAGGAATTACACACTACAGATATTCTATATTTCGATTTATATTATTTCCCACACCTTTCACATAAACGTATAAAACGATATGCGATATGTTTATTCATAAATCTGAACTGGTAGGAAAGTTCTAGGCATGCGTATAAAATCTAGATAAACTGGTACGTATGTCTATTTTTCAAGAATAAACAAATCGAGTAACAATTGACTGTTACCCAAAATAATAACTAGACATTTTCTTTCAAAACAAGTGTTACAAAGTTTTTGTAATTTTATAAAAATTAAATCTTATGAATATTCGATACAGTTCATATCGAATCAAACAAAGTACATACATATGTATAATTTTACATAGAAAGTTTAATTTACTAATTACATATGCCTTATTGTCTAAATTTTTACATAACATCATTATTGTGTATAGCCTGGTGTTTGTCTGAAGTTTTTGCAGTTCCAATATTTTCATTGATTTTCTTTTCAGTATATTATTTATATCTTTGGATAAGTTGGGATCATTATGTCATATGTAGGTTTGTAGATCACCGGTGATATTTTTGTGGCATGTTGAACTGCTTTATCCACTCAATCAATAGAAGGTCATCTTCACTTTCAAACTCTGATTCTATTTCTATTTCATCAGTCCCAGAACTAGCATAAAGTCCAGCATGATGAGAAGAGTGTTATATAGTTGTTGCTGTCACTTCTTCCCAGGCGCTAGATAAAAAATTACTGCATGCAGCATATTAATAGTAGTTTTACCCAATGATTCGACCAGCTCCATCAATAGTTTCCTTCTATAGTGACCCTTATTTCAGGGTTTGGTGAATTTTACGTCAGATAAGACACTTATTGTTTGTGAACATCTTAAAAATGCAACTGTTTTCAAAGGCGCCTCAAAAATGATACAAAATGAGATTTTAGATTGCATGCTGGAAGTATATCGTGAAGAAATTCTTTGCGAAATAGATAAAGTTCCGTTTCTATCAGTGATGACTGATGAAACTACAGATGCTTCCTCTAAAGTTCAAATGGTGATTGTTATTCGTTACGTTACCAAGGAAGGAAACCCGGCAGAAAGGTTCTGGACTATTTTGCTTCCCGAGAATCATAATGTTGTGTCATTACCCAACAATTTTTAATGTTATTGACTTTATTTTAAAAAATGATAAGAAAAGCTCATTGCTCAAAGCTATGGCGAGGCAGTTGTAGTGAGTGGAATACATGGCGGAGTTTTTTTCTTTCGTACATTGCTATGCTCATCAATTAAATTTGGTGATGTCACAAGCATGTTCAATTAATTCTCAGGCATGTGTCTTTTTGGAGATTTACATGACATACCTGGATTTTTAGTCATTCACCGCAAAGACTCGTAGTTCTGAAGTAGTCCATAGGAAAAAATATACACCATTTTGCACCTATGCGTTGGAATTTCAATATTCGTACGGTTAATGTGATTTACGAACACAGAGATTCTGTTATAGAATGTATGAAACATCTGGAAGAAAATTCAAATGCGACATGTGGAAAGAAGCAAGAGGTATTCGGCGTATTCTGGAAGATCCAAATGTTAGTTTTTGGCTGACTATTTTTCATTATATTATGCCGCATGTTGAAGTTTTATATAATCAACTGCAAAAAGGACATGAATCCAATAAATGCACAAAACGTGGTAAATCATTTTGGGAAAAGCATTATGATAATGATAACGTTTGAAATAAGCTATATTCTACCATACAGCAAGCTTCAAATTTTAGTCCTCTGTGATGCAAAAGGAAACGTTTGAATAATAACAAAGGAGACCACCGTATTGCATGTATAGGAGTTTCTGATGTTATTATAAATAATGCAAAAGGACATTTTGCTTTTACAAACCACTTGGTTGTCGCATCGCTCTTGAATTCAAACAATTTTGAAAATTATAACCATTTATTTCCTGAATATAACTTGGACTTGACATGTACAGTTGATAATTTGTTGGAAAACTACGTCTGCGAACAGAGCTGTCAGTTCTATATTCAAATTTTCAATGCAAGACATTGAAAGGCCTTTGTTAAAATTTATAATTTCTAACAATTTGGAAGAAGCAATGGCAGAAACTAAAAAATTGTTGGAAATTCTGACGACTATTCCCATGACCACTTCTGAAGGTGAACATAATTTCTCCACCTTAAAGCACATAAAAATTTTTCTTAGAAATGCAATGTGTGAAGATTGTTCATCTGCTTTATCGACGCTTTCAATAGAAAAATAATTCGTCGCCTCAGTACCGAATTTCAACGAAAAAGTAATTAAAATTTTTGCCTCCAAAAAATACCGCCGTATTGAACTCCAGTTTAAGAAAATGAAATGGAGTAAGTTCAATTGACTTTGAAATTTTCCGTATTATTGTACATTTTGTTACTTACATTTTTTGCTTTTGATTATAAGTATTATATATGTTTTGATTATCGGGTTATTATTATTACTAGGATCGCCGGATGGTCGAAATTCGACCACAACATCTATATATTCATACGCAGTCAAATACAAACAATCACACCTGATTTACATTTAATCTTTATTGTATTTTCGAGTAAAATAAAACAAAAATCGCGCTCTACTTTTTGAGAAAATCGTTGAAAAAGAAATTGAAGTTTCGTATTTGTCTCTCATATCGTTAATTTTAAGTGCTGTTCAACGAAGAGATCGTAGCGCGGTGGATAGGATTTAGGTTTTATACCCCTGGGAATGTGTGTTCAAGTCCTGCTCGTGTGCTCTTTTTTCAATCTCTTCCTGCACAATATCAACAAGTATATTTCATTTTATGCAAAATAATTCAAAAATAATATTTTTCGCCATGGTAATTTTTCGAATAAATTACCACGGCGAAATATATTATTTTTGAATAAATTTCCATGAAATGAAATATATGTGTTAATATTGTGCACGAAGAGATTGAAAAAAGGACATGAGGAGCACTTGAACACACATTCCCCACGAGTGTAATCCCTAGACGTTATCCACTGCACTACGATCGCTTCGTTAAACAACACTTAAAATTAACCATATAAGGGACAAATAGGAAACTTCAATTCCTTTTTCAACGATTTTTTCAAAAAATAAAGCACGTGAGGACAAAAGCTCATACCTAGATATATAAGACCCATGAAAGTTCTGGTGTTCCGCTTGTTAGCGACGAATACACAATACATAAATGCTTGGCACGAACGGATGAGCTGAGCACACAATTAATTTACTCACTCGCAATGTATTGGGACGCCAACGTAATCCACTTAATCTGCTTTTGTGCAATCAATATTATGCCACACAATTTTTGTCCGTTTCTCGAACGTATTTACTATAATAATACATACATACATATGTCATTACTTGACGTGGTTGACGTATATCACGTTGCGTGTGTCATTGTGACACTTAAGCTCATTTACAATATGTAATATATGCAATATGTTACAGACTCTCACCTACGTTCCACTGCACGTATCGCGATGAAACATACATTCGACAAATCTGCATTGTAATACAAAAACAACGACATATGTACCATCGCGATACATGGAGGGAACACTCTAAAATATGTACCAGAAGACGACCCACTGCGTATTAATATATAGATTACTTTAAACTGATTGTAGTTCGTGCAGACCACCCACCTTGAAATGTCAGGAGCCGCCACTGATAAGAACATATAATTAAAACTTGTACAAGATAACGAGTCCTGGCGTAATTTGTGGTAAAAGGTAGCCCTTTTGACAAAAGAAGTTTACATTATATAAACCAAACGGATATTCTTCTTATTATCAGAGTTTTATAGAGAAATAAAGCACACGTATGGCCAGGCAAATTGGCTCACTTATGATAAGGGAACTGGAAGCTTATAAACAAAGACGGGACCGACGAGGGACCCTATCGAATATGAATCACACGACATCGTCGAGCTACAGTCATTCAGCTTTAGCATGCGTATGCGTTGGTGGTGAGGATACGCGTATCAGTTAGTACTACTTGCATGGTCGTCTATTTAACTTTCAACGTAAATTATATGCAAGCAAAATGCGATTATTCAGTGGCGTAAATGTGTATTAGGTGATACAAATTATACGTGCCACATTAAACACGATTTATTGACTTCGATTATTAAGATGTGCTGGTTAATGTTTTTAAATATAGAGAAATTTCTTTCCACATCGTAGGTAGTGAGGGGAACATATTGAAAATGAGATTTGTGAAAACGGTATTTAAAATCACATTGATTATCGTCACTATAGAGATTTCTTAATATTACAAAATCAGGATTCCGACCAAAAACCTACTACCTTTTTACTTAAATGAACAAAAAAATTACCAGAAACATTCTTCAATTTACTTAAAATGTTATTTAATGTTGTGATTGCTTCTTCCAAATTCTACGTTTGCGTTTACAAATATTTCATGTTCTTGGGTATATCACCAAAATGTTTTTTAATAAATTCTAAATTACTTTGCAAAAATGAGTTTTGTAAGACAGTTTTGCATTTAACTATACTTTGTTCATCCTCATATAAACTATTACAACATTTGCAACTTTTTTCACATTCTCGGAGTAAACAGCAGGATTCTAACCACGTACCCCATCTAGTTACGATATGTGACAAGGGTAATGAGAGTAAGGGATATTTGCTTTGTAAGTAATAGACATAGATAGTAATTCGTACTGGCGCTTTCCAAAAGATTTTCTTACTGCTGCTAATTAATTCATTTATGTTTGGAAATTTCTCTTTCACGAATTCTGCAATTCTATGCAAAGCACAGGCGGTACATACATATGAAGTATATCTTCAAATTTGTTTCTTAGTAGTTTACCAGTCACATAAGCGCCACAATCACTATCATCACCATTAATAAAGCACTGATTAGTAGTGTAAGCCAATCGCAAAGCGATGATATCTCCCATTATATTCGGTTGCTGTTTCCCGTTTTAAGTGTAAACTCAAAACATAAGAAAATGCAATCAAATATCCAGAAGAGACAAATTTCATTGCCTTATCTGAAGATCATGATATACATAATGCACTTTCTTCAAAAAGATCCCTATAACTATTAGATGTATCGAACTCAAGACTTCAATTACAGCATTTTTAATATATTTCTAGCACGAATAAATAAAATTTCTCAAATAATTTAGAAATTTTTCTTCTTATGGAGGATGATATTCCCAAATTACTTATCGCATGTGTATTTTAATTAAACAATTTTCCCTTTTTACTGCAAAAAGTTTTATCATTTGCCTACTTAGGGACCCCCGTTTGACAGTAGGTATTTAGTAAAAAATTTCAAAAAATACTTAAAAGAAAATTGAATAAGAAGAAATACTTATATTTCAGTATGTAGTTGTACAAGGTGGTACACTCTTATTTTTATGCGCCAAAAACCGCAACTTCCAGATCTAAGTTCCTTAGATAAGTTGATAGTTGATTAAACACAATCTTAAACTGAGTGTTATTTTCCAGTTATTTATTACTGGTTAATTAATTAAATTCACCACAAGGAATTATTCATTGATTCATAATAAGGGAGTGTATATTTTATGCTAACATTTGCAGCACACTCAGCTTTCTTCGATTTTTGAAGTATTTACTACTAACACAATTAAAACGTACTCTCAAACTACAGTATATTAAAAATTTCGACAGTGTAGATTCAAATTGTAGGCAAAAGTGCTTAACGAATGCTTTAGTAACAAAGCACTTTCTGAAAGGTTACTTATATTTTATTTTAGAAAATAAGGGTAACGGTACCCTACCTTTTTACTGACGATAAAATATCGAAATCAAATCGCATAAAAAAGAAATGTTACCTAGTACCATCTTGGCAGACAAGTAAAATGGTATTATAATGAATTATTTCGAGCAAATGTTCCCATATCTGCTCACTAAATTTTACCAGAAGTCGTTACCTGAGAAAGCAGAAGGATAATTTGGGAAGAACAAGAAGGTTGGAAATTTTATAAAATCTATAAAATATTTATTATTATATCAGAATTTACGTTGCACACGAAATATACAAAATCTATTTACAATAATTATTGTAGCGACAGAAACACTTGTCAAACATACAAAATATGCTTTCTTGCAATTTTGCCACCTATGTCAACGTTTAATATTATCCAGAATCCATCCGATGTATTTGTCAACTCTTGTATACAAAGTTGGAAAATTATCTATTGCGCAACGATTGGGTCCCAACGAAACAATGCCATATTGAATCGTTTTAAACACGCCCTCGAGTGCGTACTCCCCAAGCAACGGACCGCCACTGTCTCCTTCACATGAATCCTGTTCATTTCTTCCTCCAGCACAAAGTTGTTTCTCGGTTAGCCTTCTTTCTCCGTAACTTTGTGCACAAATTGAATTCTCTACCTTTGGCACGAGCACCTTCAGCAACACGTTACTTGCAAATCCTAGGTAAAGTTTTTAATATGAATTAGTATTTAAATTGGATCTAAATGGATTGTAACACAGTGAACAACGTCCATGCTCCACAGAAAACGTAAGCGAATTATGTATTTATTTTTGTATCTTAATAGGGGTTTCTTGGCCAATGCAAAAATTCCTTAATTCTGCCAGCTGGAATATAGATAGTTGAGTTAAAATTTCGATAAGGTGTGAGAACTGAATATATAGTGTATGCCCGGATTGACTTCACTATAGATATAATTGCACAAACATTTTTGAATTTCATTTTAATGTTTTAGGTTTTAGGTCTGAAATAAATTTCAACCACATATTTATTTTTTAAAGATCAAGGTCAACCATTTTCTGTCGTAAATTGCCATTTTGATCAATAATGCCGTAAGATATTATTGAGAAAAGTTCAGAATATAGTATTATGACTCTACCCAAAATTTCGTAGATGTCAGATCACTTTAACTAAATTAGTATTTGTTTTGAAAAAAAAAGAAAACATGTATTCCGTATAAGTTGGAAGAAATGTAAGTTTCTAATAAAGTATTTGATTCAAAAAAGGAAAATAGATAACAATTACTCAATTTATAAAACAAATATTCATTTAATCAAAGTAATCCGATATTTGTGAAAATCTACACTGTATCATAATCTCATATTCTAAACAAGTTTTCTCAATTATATTTTGCCGTATTATTGACTGAAATGGCACTTTATTTTAACAGAAACTTTTGTTTTCTCAATTGTCATGGCGGCCTTGATTTTTAAGAAGTTGAAATGTACTGTAAATTCTTTTCAGTCCAAGCAGAGCGGTATACCAAAACATCAAGTCAATCTGGGAACAGACTGTATAACACGACTATCTGATTGCAGTAGTCAACTTTTTAATTCAGATTTAAGCCGGCAAAATTAAACTGATACTGATTATCTACAACCATGTTTTAAGAATGACTGTGTAAGCATTCATAACAGAAGAAGAAGAACTTAAGTCGTTTTGTATTGATCTGAAAATAATAAGCGCACAAACAACATGAGCAGTACCTAGGAGGAAAGTTTATTTTTCTTATATGCTTTCGTTTCAATACGTTTCAGTTACCTCTGGCGAAAATATATTGTCTTGAACTTACTTCTTTCTGTTCGACCCCAACCGATTACGGTAAAGTCTCTTATGGCGTTTATTTTCTCGCCTGTGGTGAGTGGTAAACAAACAGGAGAAACAGAATCTGAAACACATTATTACTATCTGTTAGCATTAATTTCAAATTAGTGTAAACATGTAGTATACAGTGTATCCCCGGATTGACTTCATTTGGGATGCCACCCAGCTTTGCCTGAAATGAATTTGGAGCACATTCTTACTTTTTTTAATTAAAGTTAACAATTGATAAAAAAGCATTTTCTGTTGACGTAAAATGCAATTGCGGTCATTAATACGCCAAAATGTATTGTATTAAATTATGATCCTATGCAAACTTCACAAATAATGTATCACTTTGACAAGTCATTATTTCTTTTGTATTCTTGTATTGTAACTACAAAAAAAATATTTTGTATAAATCGTCAAAAAAATTCAATGCAAGTTATTTTCTTTTTTTGAATAGAATATTTTTTAGAAACTCATATATATATTTACTTATATATACATTCTTTTGATAACTTACATAGAATAATTGTTTCGAATAAAGTATTTTATTTAAAAAAAGGAGAAATAGTTTACTTAATTCTTTTTCTCAATAACATTTTGCTGCATTATTATTGACCGAAATGGCACTTTACTTCAACAGAAAATGTTTTGTTCAATTACCATAACGACGTTGATTTAAAAAAATTAAAATATGCTTCAAATTCTTTTTGGACTAAGGAGAGCGGTATCCTAAAACGTTAAATGAAAATTCAAACATTTTTGATACCTTTAATTATACCTCTAGTGAAGTCAATCCGGGGAAACACTATATAATATACGTCACGTATAGTATATATAACATAAAACTATAGATATCGATTGAATGCACAGAATGCTCACATCAGTTCCTACATAGGAAAACTTTTTAATGATAAATCTGTATTACAGCATGTTACCCATTTGCAAGGAAACTTTCTGTAAAAGACGCAGAAATGATTCACTTAACACATTGACTGCTATGGCTATCATATTTAATAACCAGTGATGTTTCCGTTGAGGCTTTGGCCACGATGTATGCAGATGTCAGGCCATAGCTATAAAAAAATTATCACTTAGACGTAAACCTTGTAGAAGTTAGACTGCAAATATGATAGCCAAGATCCGTATTGAAAAACTTGTGTTTAAGTTCATGGGGAACCGGGGCTATTTTCCTTTTGATAACCAAGCAAAACTTCATCATTACCATTACCAGATTAAGAAACAACTCTTGTACTTAAATTTAATGTTGGGTACTACGTATTACGAAAAAAATAATGATGCGCCCCCTATCGGTGAACATTAGAAAAATTACTTGAACATTCAATGTGTTAACTAAAATATTTTGTGTTTAAAAATTTGATACAGTTAATGTGTGTATAAAATTGCACTTACCGCTGAGAATTGCCGGCTTTGATAGTCTGATAAGAGCAATGTCATTGTGTTGAGTTACAGGCTGGTAATCTGGATGAACAATTGCGTCATCATCTGAAACTTGGAAATCTTGAGGTGAGGGTGCGCAGTCCTTTTCTGTTCCCAAGTCGTTACAATCCGGATCAGTACTGAAATCGTGTTCACCCAGTCGAACGGTTACTCTATAATTTATACATGTTTAGATTTAGTTTTGGTAGAAAAGGTCAAGAAATTAGATCATTAGCAATATCAATGATTAGTTATGTAGATTACAATGTATAGCAAATGGATTGTAGATCAATATTTAAATTTTAAGGATTTTGTATAATATCAATAGGGTTAAATATTGTACCGTTTCGGCCGGGTTGGGGTATTTCAGGAAAATGCAGATATTACTTCAGAACACAATTTATTCAAAACACGGAACGAGTTTGCTTACTTTACCATCAAGAAATCAATAACAAAAATGACATAAGTTAAAAACGTCAGCCTCCTGTCATACCGAATGTAGGTTCAATAACTTCGGTACACTGCTCCCCTCCTTAAACCTGATCGTCCCGATCAGATTCGTGGTCAGTTGCGTGGTAGATTCTCAAACGATCGACGTGTACCACCTTCATCTTAGAACGGTTATTCCTCTGAATCCGATACACAACATCGTTAATCCGTTTTACGACGGTGTACGGTCCTTCCCAAGCCGACTGCAATTTGGGGCTGCGTCGTCTCCGGCGGATCGGATTGTTGAGCCAAAGTTTATCGCCAACTTGGAAGCCGAAGTTATACGCTCGTCGGTCATATCGAGTTTTCATTCGGTCACTCTCAAGTCGCATCTTCGTCCTAACCTGACGATGTGTATCTTCTAGCCTTGTTGTTAGGTTGTTCACGTACTTGTCTGTTCTCTGGGTAGGTTCCTCCGGTTTTCCGAACAGTAGGTCGGCAGGAAGACGTAACTCTCTTCCGGAAAGAACATTAACAGGAGTCTTTCCGGTTGTTTCATGGACATCACTTCTGTAGGCGAGGAGAAAGAACGGAAAATGCTTGTCCCAATCATCTTGGCGGCTGTTAACTGCCGTTCGCCGGTAGTTTTCGATGGTCCTGATGAAGCGTCCGACCATACCATCGGACTGTGGGTGCAGTGGAGTTGTTCTAGTCTTGGTTATTCCCCGCAACTTACAAATTTCTCGGAATACAGCGGATTCAAAATTCCTGCCTTGATCAGAATTAATTTCTTGTGGAACTCCAAACCGGCAGAACATGTTCGTGACCAGTTCCTCGGCTACCGTGGTAGCTTCCTGGTTCGGTATGGCGTATACCTCCGGCCATTTAAAGAAATAGTCCATGGCTATTAGCACATATCGGTTTCCGGAATGGATGCCAGGAAAAGGTCCGGAAATATCAATTTCATTGCTCCTCTGTTTCGTGCCATCGGCCCTTTACTGGCAGCACACGCGCTACAATTTCAACACCATCTGACCAGGTCAGCACGACATCTCAGCCAATAAAGGCGCTCCCTGATCTTTGCTAGTGTTTTATTAATACCCAAATGTCCTCCCGTAACACCGTCATGCCACTCATGCAATAATTCGGGGACCTTCGCCTTTGGTATCACTATCTGTCTCGCTTGTTGTTTGCTATCAGCGCGTTTCCAAACTCGTTTCAGGACTCCATTCTCCACTATTAACGAGTCCCATTGTGTCTAGTAGCATTTCAGGTCAGCGCTCTTATCGGAGATTTTATTCTATTCTGGCCGGCTGTGGTTTGATTCCATCATTGCCAAAATGGTGCCCAACTCTTCATCTGTCAATTCATCTTGTCGAAGTTGTTCCGGCGTCCATAGGTAAGTAACTACTAAGTTGGTTCTTCGGGAAACAGGTATTACAAGTCCTTTCTTGTCTTCTGCCTTCACATAATGTGGACAATCTTCATTGCAAGGACGTCAGGACAACGCGTCTGCATTACCATGTTGTACACCTCTCCGATGGTTAATCCTAAACTGGTATTCTTGTAGCCGCTGCAACCACCTCGCAATCTGCCCCTCTGGGTTCTTGAATTGCAGAACCCACTTCAGCGAAGCGTGGTCAGTCCGGATAAGGAACGGTTGTCCGTAAAGATACTTGTGGAAATGATACCAAAGATTTTCACTATGGCCAGGAGTTTTCTTCTGGTTACGCTGTAATTGCGCTCGGGTTTCGACAAGGTCTTACTCAAGTAACCCACTACTTTTTCTTGTCAATCTTTGATTTGGGATAGGACTCCATCTATCCCGATGTTGCTGGCATTTGTGTCCAGAATAAACTCTACACCCGCCTTTGGGAATATCAGTAGGGGCGCTGTACTTAGTCTCTCTTTTAACATATCGAAAGACTCTTAACAGCTTAGGGTCCACAAAAGCGGCTAGTTAGTCGATGCAATGGCCTCGAAATGTCGGCAAAACCCTTGACAAACTTCCTGTAATAGCTACAAAAGCCCAGGAAACACCTCAAATCGTGTTTGTCCTTTAGTTTCGGCCATTCCCTCACTGCATTCGTCTTAGTTGAATCTGTTCTGATTCCCTCTGAGCTAATGACGTGCCCAAGGTAGTTAACTTCTTTCTGAAATAGGTGACATTTCCTAGGGCTCAGTTTCAAATTTACTCCTCTAAATTTACCAACGGCCTCCTTCACTTGCCAGTACCCACTTTTCAAATCCAAGGTGGAGAACCATTTTGTTCCAGACAAAGTATCCAGCGTATCCTCCATCCTTGACAAAGGGTAACTATCTTTCTTGGTCACTTCATTTAATTTTCGGTAGTCCATGCAAAACCTTGTGGAACCATCCATCTTCTTTACTAGCACCATAGGCGATGCCCAAGGACTATGTGAACGCTCAATGATTCTTTGCTCATGCATGTCACGTATCATGCGATCGACTTCTCCTTGTTTGGCCAATGATACTTTTCGTGGTGCCTGTTTAATTGGTCGATTATTGCCAGTATCGATTCGGTGTCGTATGAGGGTGGTCCTTCCATTATCAGTATCCGACAATGAGAAGACATCTCTGTACTGATGTAGTAATTGCTTGAGTTGTTTAAACTCACCGCAGCCTAGATTTCCTTTCGCACGTTCGGAAATTTGCTGAAGGCTTTCTGGTAACTGGACAGGGTTCACCAGATTCTCTGAAACCTTGTACCTCATATACGGATTGACACGTCCCTAGTACCGTGCCCTTAGATATCTTTTGGGCATAGCTGTTGAAATTAGCCGTTCTAACAACTATTGGTTGGTCATTAACTTGAACTTGAGTTTTTGCTGATAGTATTCCCTTCCTACCATCCTTTGCCGGCTAGATGATTCCCACCAAACCCCTACGAGGATTACCTTCCACATCGACCGGTATAATGACTTCAGATTTTGCTGGCAGCAAAACATCCTCTTTCACTACCACTCTGAAGACGGTGTCTTCTCCGTGTGGTGTTGTCATTATAATTTCATCTTGTCCCATCTTCAGCGTTTTATTTTTCAGTTCCAGTATGACATCTTTGGATTGCAAGAAGCCTAGTCCTAGTATCACCTCATCTCTAATGTCAGCAACTAGAACTTCTTGGGATATTAAATGGCGACCTATTTGTATCTCTGCTTTGGTAAGTCCATGAATAGGTGCCTTGTCTCCGCTGGCGGTTGTTAGGGTATAGAGTCTATCTGCTGGGCGTAATCTCCATTTGGCAACCAGATCGGGTCTAATGATCGTATGTGATGCACCTGTATCTGTGGTTAACTGACATCTTACGTTAGGAGGCTTGATGAAAGTCAGTGATCGGTTCCTCCTCAGAGTTGGATGATTTTAGTTTTCCTGGTTGCTCTCGTGGCAACCGGCAGCGGTTCTTGAAGTGCCCAGGTTTCCCGCAATTCCAACAAATCGACCGACGTGTTGTTGTCGGACTACTGATTGTTGCTGGGCTACTTGCTTCTCCATTGATATGGCTCTTTCTCAGCTCCTTTACCAGCTGTGATAGAACATCAGCGATGTCTTCCTGGGACTTATCAGACATTTCAAGCTGCCGTAACCGTGCGCCTCCGATTGAAACGCCAGCCGCTTCATACTCTAGCTCATGTGCTAGAGCATCTGCTAGGTTTCTGTGCCGACCGAGACGTAAAACCCTTTGAGTCTCTCTATCCCTGACGCGGTCAATGAAAGCTTGTACCGCCAGCTGTTCCAAAACATCATCAGGAGTAGACGAAAATGCCAGGCGAACAAGTCGTGCTATATCAACCTGGAACTCCTGCAAGCATTCATTGCTTTTTGGGTCCTGGCTTTGAACTGTACCTGGTAGACCTGCTTAAGGTGTTTATCGCCATAAATTTCCCATGACTGATATTAATGATTGGTAGTTATGGTGTTGGCATTCTGGGACGGTTTGCAAGATGTTAATTGCATCCCCACGCAATGCAACGATTAGTGTCGTAGCCTTGTCTACGTTGGACCAACCATTAGCAGACGCGGCAGCCTCAATTGTGTGAGATATGTTGACCACTGAACTCTTCCGTAAAACGTCGGCGGCTTTACTTTCACTGCAGAAGGTCCTTCATTATGAATGGAGCTCGTACTTCTTAAGCTCGTTCCTGTACCCGCTTGTCTATCTCCTCCTTGAACTTCTTCTGCTCTTCCGCCAATGTCATTCGTAATCGTTTCCGGACATCCCAAACCTCTTCGAATTTTCTGTTGACATGCTCCTGAACGGTGTCGACCTGCTTTTTCATTGTTTCGATTTGATATTGGAGGTCTTCGAACTTTCTGTTGACATGCTCTCGAACGGCTTTCATTTCATTATGAACATTTTCGAACTTTTGTCCTATTTCTTGTCTTCCTGATGCAATCTTTTCAGCCACCTCATGTTGCCTGGCTTTCACTTCCTGTTGCCCGGCTTTTATTTCTTGAACAATGGGCTGCATCATGACCATCAACGCTGCCATAGAGTCGGTTTCTAGAGTCGGTGACTCGCTTACATTAGCCCCACCTTCCTGATCTTCCCTTTCGGCATTCCGTTTCGTATTTCTTGTGTCCATTTTTCTGTATTTTCCAAACCGTTTTCTCCGGCTCTCCGTAGGTACTATCCCACTTCTGACACCAAATTGTACCGTTTCGGCCGGGGTGGAGTATTTTAGGAAAATGCAGATATTACCTCAGAACACAATTTATTCAAAACACGGAACGATTTTGCTTACTTTACCATCAAGAAATCAATACTAAAAATGACATATATTAAAAACGTCAGCCTTTTGTCATACCGAATCCAGGTTCAATGGCTTCGGTACAATATTATGCTTTTCTCTGATACAATTATTTTTGCAACTCATTAGTAAGAATATATATGTATAATGCAATAAATATTTTGTCTTATCTTTATCTCCTACGTATTATAACACGTTTATTTATAACGTCTTATTTTTAATATACTGAATACGTAAAAAAACAAAGAGACCGCTGAAAACCAAGTTTCTCAGTCGCTGCTTTTCATCGGTATTGGACATCTCGGTTCCGGTATTTAATTCGGTCAATATTAGCATTAATTATTAATGAAAAAAATATAAAAACTTATTCTAACCAATCACTACATATTGCTAGTGGATCCGATTTGTCCGACGCTGCGAAGATAGCTGTGGTTATTATTAGTCTGGGTAAGCAGCGGTAACAGCACCGACTCTCGATGCTGTATGCGAGTATATGTGTATATGTAGGCTGTCGTAACTTATTTTGTAATTTCATTGTGGTTGACATTGATATACGAACATATATAACTTCCACAGCGCGTATCAAAATACAGTGCCACACTAAAAGGATGAACTCAGGAGCTTTTGACCTATATATAAGTATAAAGAAAACGGAAATAATTAGTATTGGAGCGAAGGAAATACAGGAGGAAACAGAAATTGAGAATCAGAAAATCCAACAAATTGAAAACTAATCTACATAAAGTCGCTTATAGAAGGCAATGGATAACTAGACAACGAAAAATAATAGACTTACAGCAGCAAGTAAGGTGTACAGTGTATTGTGGACGCCATTTATAAATTCATTAGCAGCAGAATCAAGCTGAAAGTGGTGCAAAAATCTGATGCTTAACTGACAGCCATTGGAGAATATTACGAGTCTGCGAATGAGGTTTCTCAGAAGAGTCATGGGATGTTACGGCCAATTGTTAGCTTTTCTGTTTTACTATTCTATGATCCCTCGCTTCAACGTGCCGCTTCGTAATACTGATTCAATGATGCGGATAGCGCCGCGCCGATCGGGTGCACATTGCACATCTGAGTTGCGCATGTAAAAGATTTCGCCTATTCCGTTTTAACGTGTGGTCGTACAGTTGGTTTTTCCGTACTTACATAGGTTTGTGCTATTTTGTTTTAAATCTCGTATCGAGGATTATACGCAAAACTGACGTAGGGAAGTTTAGAGTACCGCTAAGAATATCGTTAAGATTTAGTCCCCAAGTTTTCCTGGTCGAAAGAATCGGCCACATTGCCTTTCCCTCAATTAGAGGTGATTGTAAATTCGATGCCGTAATATCCCTCTTTCACATTGTTATAGGGAATTAGTAGGGAGCTACTGTAAACTAGTAGAGAAATAGTGTGATCTAGTAAAGGCGGGTGATTTAGTATAGGCTGGTATAATTATCGTAGGAGCTGGAAGCTAGTTTTCCGGACATCTTTTCTACACGGGCGAGAAAACCCGCCATCTTGGGCCACTCCGCTGCGTCATGCTAAGTTCTATTTACTTTTATTTACATTTTATGTTGTTGAGTTCTTGGGAAACAATTCCCTAGAAACTCGAATTACATTAGTAATTGTGTGCGAGTATACAGGGGTTTCTTACGTTGCGAACATTTAATTTTATTAGTATCTCAAGCGGATGGGGGAGGGTCAGATCAATTTTGCGTTAAAAGGTTTTCTTTTGTTACGATTATTACTAGTATTATATTTAATTTTACTAGTATTTAAAAAAACGGGGGTGGACTTCAGTACTGCCACACGAATAGTTATTCTTGTCTATGATTACGTTCAGCTAAATTCTAAAATGGCTGTAAGGCCTGTTGGAATTCTATCGGCTACCAAGCGTGTACACTAATTTATTTGATATATTTTTTTCTCCTTGTGTCTATTTACTTCAAGTGACATTAAAGTTAACCGTCAATTCGCGCCTTAGTATATATGTACATATACTACGGAGGGTCTCCGACTTCAGATAATTAAAGACGACCCAGTTACACAATTGGAGAGTGACACCTTGTTAATTTTTTTCACGACTTTAACCTACGCCGTTTTCACTAGGCTAGCACGGCCCAGATCACCTTCGTCTTTACTAACGTGATGGGTTATCCGCCCTGTAAGTATATCGGTTCCGCACCGAATCTTCCTTTGTTAGTTTCGTTTTAGCAAAAGTTTATAAAAGCTGGTAATAGGGGGTAACAAGAAACGGGACAATGAGGACTACGAACCTAACAGAAAACTAGGGATGAAAGAGCTATAAAAGGAAATTGGAAGAAAACAACTCTGATGGTAGAAACATATGAGAAGAATGTTAGAGGAACATTTAGCGAAAGAAGTATGGAAAACAAATATTAGAAAATGTATAAGAGAAAGGCGTAGAAAAATGTAGGATGTTGAAAGTGAAAGTATAGAAGTGCGGCTAGTGATTTGAATAGTGGGCCAAACGTACGTACTTACATAGACCAGAAAAGTGAAAGAAATTTTTGGAGGAGTACACACAACCGAAATCCTATACACTGAAAGACGGAAGATGAACAGGATAAGGAAGTGAGTAAATAGAGTGGGTATCAATAAGAGTTTGAATTCAAAATTGAACAGTAAAGTAGTAAAACGTGGCATCTATAGGTGCGGTGGTATGTAGGTATAAATAAGATGATGATATTTTATGTAGATTTATTTTTGCTATTCCAAGAGATGAAGTTATGGGCCACACTTTTTTCAATGATAAGATGATATACTGTCATCACTAAGGTGTGATAAAATAGTGGACGACGTGTTATCATTAAGTAGTGTAAACAGGACTGACGTGACGCCTCCAAATTTTATTGTCGCGCCTTGCACGTAAGTGGAGACAAAGACCACTTTATACTACTACATACATTACCCAATAATGTAGGATAGACTCAACATCGTGCAAACCAGTTCAAAATTTATATTTAAGTAATAAAGAAACGGCACAGTCCATAGCTAAATATATCCACACAGCTAGGTAAATCATCTTAGAATTAGTTGATAAATCTGTTGTACAATAGTTAATCTGGCAATTGGAGACCATGTAGTTTGATTAATGAAATCTTTTAAATATGCGCAATTACATCTTCATGGTACGATGTTGCATAACGATTTATGAAGAACATTGATGTCCTCTATGAATAAGCTCAGTACGTGGAAGGTATGTAGATCGGTAAGTATCACAAGTCATTTTTGTGACTTTGTAAAGGAAAAGAGATGTTACGCTGAGATAAACAAAAATTAGATAACGTACCTACTAATTATTACGTGTATTAAGTATTACCTATAACAGGTAGATGTTAAGTAAGTATACCAGAGATGCATTTGTATTCAATAATTACGCCCCTTAAATGCTGGTTTACAATCGTAATTTATAAATCCACCCTACAGTGATACGGGTATTTAACCTTCCTATACTCACGTCAAAATGAAAGACGTATACTATACTATATAAATCGGTCTCACAGACCGTATGCGTGAGTATAGGAAGGTTAACAGGTTGATTTCAGAGGCGGTTTGCTTTTGTGCCCGGATTTTGATCTAGTAATACTTTCAGATTTCAACACAATTATTGCCCACTATGGGGTTTAGGTGCCCTTATGCTCTCATGTACCAGCTGATTCTGGTTCATTCATCAACGATTGAGCATTTTGATTATTCAAGACTTATCTAATGTCAAATCATAAGAAAGCTCGGAAGAGAGAAACTGTATAATGAATTGCCATCTCTGTCTTTTGAACTGGAAAGATACAACGGAAAAGTACCTGCCATTAGTTGGAAGGAAGAAGTTTACTCAAGTTCAGAAACATTTCTTTATATTAATCACTTCCTTCCGCGTACTTTCTGCTATTGTAATATCAAAACATTGGTGTCTTATTTTGTGAAATTTGTAAATTTCAATGTGTCAGTAATGACCGCTCGCAAGAAATGTAAATATTGTGGCTTTATATAATATATAATAATAATATAATAACAACAAATTCAAGAAATTGGGAGTTGGTGGTTAAGCAAAGTAATTGTTAATTATAACCATTTGTTTGTTGTATACATACTATATTTGGTCATACAAGTTGATGATACGTGGAATATACTTACAATTTATATTTCGATTTAATACAATGTGCTGCTGTCAGGACATAACGATCATTAATAAGGGCACCACCACAGCTCCAGGGATAGTCTGCTGTAATCGTTTACACATAAGGTACAAGAGTTATTTTCAACTAACTCAAATGTTGAAGTACTACATATATTATTGATGATCTTTCTATTTTTATTATAATCTAATACCAGATTCGAAATGTATTGGGTCAGTAGCTACGTTATGCCTTTTATGTACCTACTAAAAGGTACTCACTCACCCGCATCCAGCTTTAATGCTACTGCCCACGGAAATTCAAACACTTCTGTTAAGTTTCCGCCAATGATTTTGTCGCCTGTTGCACCTCTTCCGCAGTTTTGTGGTAACAATTTACGGTTAGGATGACGAGTATGATCTACTAGGCTATCCGGTAATTTATTAGGGCAACATACTTTAGAATCACCACATTTATATTTAGCTAATTCTTGTGCAATTTCATCAGTTATCGTGTTTTGATCAATAAATTTGTATATAACATTACAGCTTTGGATGTTGATACAAAAACCGGTGCCACTGTCTGGGGTTCTGCAGCGATCATCATCCACCGTCCACCCTAAAACGTAAAAAGAGAACAGTCTATACTATAGTAATAATGACAATAAAGTCATGTAAAAAAATAAATATGAAAATTAATAAATAGCATCAAACCCTAAAATAAAAACAAAATCCATTTATTTCTATCCTTCTATCATATGTATAAATATAAAATAACCATAGTTGTTAGTTAATTAGCCTTACTGAATGGACACGCCTGTACACACCCAGTGGCGATTATACATTAGATTGATACATAACAGTTTTAAATTGTATGGTATATGCTTTTAAAGAGATTATTATAGATAGTATTATATATAGATACAGTATTCTTTCAATATGGGGATGAATGAAGAAGTCGACTATGCTAATATTATATGTAAATATGACTAGGCCCCTTAAAATGCAAGAAAATGGCACTTAAAATAACATGTTAAATATATTATAGTATTAATGTTAGTTAATTAATTAATTGGTAGTAATATATATTACATTCTAGATATGGACCACCAATTGTAATAGTATGGAAGCCAGCGAGAGAAATACTGGGCTACTTTAATAACGCATGTAGTTGAAATATTGGCCAATTAGAAACTTGAGGGAAAAGCCGTAGTCTTGCGCCGTATGAACGAGGTAAGACTTTGCTAGATGATACCAAAGATGTATGAAGAGATTTTCTGACAGCCTCATTTTATTAAGGCGGATAGTAATACTTATTTAAAACGCAAATGACATAAACTAGTAACTCTTGCGCTTCACCTCTGCGGCAAAATCTGTCTTGGTAATTGAATTAAAGCCACCTTCTGATTTTGGTATTTTTGTCGAATTTATCACAAACTAAACAAAAACACACACATATTAATCACACAAAATGTTTATTTATGGTTTATAAAAGAAATTAGATTAATATTTTGTTAATCCTCTTTTGGCTTTAATGACTGCACTAATTCTAGCTGACATACTGAAGATACAAGTTTTGACCATTTCTTGCAGTTTTGCGTTCTCTTGCCAATGTTTGTGAATATTATCTTTCAGAACAGCTATTGTTGGACTCGGGAATGAGTATGTAAACTTTCTCGTCATGTTCCATACATTTTGGATTGGATTTAAATCGGAAGAGTTTGCAGGTCAGGATAAAAGGGGCATGTTATGCTCTTGAAACAGAGTTCTTATCGATTTCGTTATATGGCGTTCTGCATGAAGGTGTATTGCCCTTCTTCTTTATTTAGTGAGTTTAGGAAAGCCAGAAATACAATCTCAACAATCTTTTTATATTGAATTTGATTCATGGTGCTCTACACAAAATACATAGATCCGGTACCATTCGCGGGTATGCATGACCTGATGGTGGATGTTTAATTTTCTTCTGTACAGCTTCATCATTTCTGCCCATTGTAAGCGTGCTTTCTTTATTTTTAGTTTGCAATGAGAGAGCGACTCTCACCATTCACATGCGCATTTCACAGTTATACCGATCTTCAATATGACTTTGTGAGATGTATGTTTTCGTTTCTATAACAGCACTATATATGCAAGGACGGTTGGTGGTCGTACATTTTTGGGGTTAACCTAGGCTTCTTGGCTGGTCTGCGATATTTGATTCCAGCAGCATACAATCGTGATCGCATTGGGATCTCAGATATGTTATATTATGCACGTTTAATTTATTTAGCAGCTCTCTAGTAGAGGCTTGTCTATATTGCAGTGCTGTTTTTTTATAATTAGCCACTCGTCTTCCTCGGTGATTTTGCGGACTCCATGACAATGACTGCGACCTGTCGATATTGACCGAATATCGACCGAATTAATCGGTCGACTGTATACCAAAAAACTTTTTGCATCATGGTAATTTGTCGGTTCTAATACATACCTGTTTTCAATAGAGTCTCTATTTTAATTTTATCCGCGCTACTAATATCTCTTTCCATTCCGAATAAGTTACAAAGCTTAAAAATTCACCAAAAATTTTAAACTGATAATGAAATTCACAACATATTATTAAAACACTTTATTTACTACGCTTCTTAACAGGAGCACGTACACATATCAACTAAATTTAATTATTATTCGCAGCGCTTTCACATATTTCATTACGTGTTTAAACACAACCTGCATAAAAACCGATAGTATCGAAATTTTCCTAATAATATAATGATTGTTTTTCTAGGAACAGGTACTCTTTGAAGAACTAAATTCGCGTACTATGGAAAATTTGAAATATATTTAAATATGAACTGCTTGTATCACAAATTACTAGATACGCTGACTGGCGGGCTGATACGGTGACTGTACATATACCGGCTGGCCCACCACCAGCGCCTCGGACTGTAGCTCCCAAAGTAATAATAATTTTTTTTTTAAAATCTTTTTTGATAAGATGGTGTACGTTTATAATGGCCATAATTAGAAAATATTTTCATTGATACAGGATACCCCAACAAAGCGCTAAGTATCAAAGTTATGTTTTTTAAATGGAACAGTACATATTTTTTGTATTTTTCGAATTGTATAGAAAAAATAAAGGTGAGTTACTTCCATGTTCCATATACCTATCGTTAGCCGTTGTCGAAGTATTTGAGGATTTTCGAAAAAGTAAGATGTTTTGAAAATGGACATAGACAAACTAATTGAAATTTTCAAATCATGTTTTTAGCCTTGATTTGGTATATCTTGGGCTACTTATTTTCAGGTATGTAAATTTACAATAATGTACAGGGTGATTCCATAGACCGGCTTTATTTGTCTCAACTTTAATACTGTATAACTTTGTTATTTCAAATAGAACACCCTGTATATTTTCAAACTCGGAGAAAGGTTTTTCAATTCCTACCCAAACTATATTAGGTTTCCCTATACCTATCTCTTGTGATTTCGGAGATATTTAAAGATATTTTAAATTTTACCTAGATTGAAATTAAATCGAAGCTGCTGAATTTGGAAATGCAATTGTTTTTATTTCAACGATCTGAAAAAGTTGCTAATGAAACACATATGCCTTTAAATGATAAGTATTATAATAACTGTTCTACATGATCGCCATTTTACGCTATGTATTGTATTCTTTCATTAATTGTAACCCCTTCGTACATATTTTAATAATTTTTGCGTTCCTCATAGTTAAAAAACAGCCTACTACTAGATACAGCAATTAAATTGTCATAATGACATACCTTTTAATGTCAGCACAATTTTACTTTAGTTTAGTATACTTTATTCTTTGATAATGGTACATAACTACTATTAGATAAATTTAAAAAGAACTTGTGAAATAATTGAAGTGTTATTTTCTTTTATTTGAGATATTTTTACAATGATCGATTTGTCTATTGTAGTATGAATTTTAGTTAATTTTATAGAAAAGCAAAATTTATTAGAAATAATATTTACAAAATTTTAGTATTATATTAACCTTATATGATAGAGATCTACCACTAATAGGTCAATAAAACAAGGCTGGTTTGAACGATAGTTATATTTTCAGAACGTTTACAAACGTTTTCGGAACACCTTCGTCAGTGAAAATATAACTAGATAAATATATAAACAAACTTTTGTTTTTTATTTGGGACTATCAACAAAATAACTAGTGACTAGGATTTCTTGATATAGAGGATGTGTAACCAACTTTTATATATATATAAATTATAAAAACTAAATTAATGTGTAAGCATACATGCAAATTAAGTAAAACCTTATATCAAAAAATCTTTGTCGAAACCTTAACAATTCTGTTCAAGGACTAGGGAAAACCAAATTCAAAAACCTAGCCAAAGGTTTCCTTCTTAAGAAATGCAAATGTCATTTTAACAAATTGCTATATACATTACTTAAATTTTGAATATCGGTCCTGAAATTAATAGTTTTAGTGTCTTTCTGTATATTTATCATTTCATATATTAGTCTTTTTTATAATTATTCTTTGTTTTTAATATAATTGTGTTTTCAAAATCAAAGTAATGCCCAAGATCTTTGTAATGTTTTGTTACAGCGGTCATTGCACCAAAATCATTATTTAAAGAATACTTATGGCTATACAACCTTTTCTTTAAATATTGTTTCGTCTGACCGATGTAACAACCATCACAGTCTTTGCAGTTTATTTTATAAACTACATTACTCTGATTTTGTTTAATTATTTTGGATTTAGTATTAGTAAAAAGAGATCTGTTACTATAATTTGGAATGAAAGTAATGTTTATGTTGTTTTTATTAAATTCTTTTTTATTTTTTCGCTTAAACCTTTTTTATAAGGAATAGAATAATATTAAATACTGTACTTGTACTTCTTTTTCTTTGGTCTGTTCTTCGTTTGTAAACAACAACTTCTTTTTGATGTGGTCTGCTTCTTTTCAACCCTGGTATTTTGTATAACTTTTTATTTGACTTTTTTCGTCGACCATCCCATACCGTCCCTCATAAACAAACTTCATTTGTTTTTGCACGTCGTTATAGCAATTTGGAATTCTAGATTTTGAAATGTTTCAAGTGTATGTGTGTGGTAAATGTTTACAACGCTTTTCTATTTCTTAAAGAATGCTTTCTATAAAATTTACATTTTTTATTGATAATTTTACTAATTGAATATTACCATACTACACTATCCTAGAACGAGTGGATATGATTTTGATCATAGGTGAATGTGATGAAAACTGTTTTTTGGCTGGCAGAGTTTATGCGCAAAAGTATCCTGAACGAAGACATCCTGAAAAGCGGGCTTTTGAAAGACTTTTCGCAAGGTTTCCAGAGACAGGTAATACTTCCTACTCTAAACGAAAAAGAAGGAAATCAGTCGTTGACAACGAAGAAAATGAATTTCTAATGTTAGGTTCAATTGCTGAAAATCCTAGTACCAGTTCACGGAAGATTACCCCAGAAACCGATATAAGTAGATCTAGTGTACAGAGGATCATAAAAAACACAAGTATCACCCATATCATATCCAAATACATCAACATTTATATGGGATGGACTTTGACCATCGATTGTAATTTTGCTTGTGGGCTCTGGATCGTGTTGGAGAAGAGGAGGATTTTTCTGAATATATTTTATTCACTGATGAATCTACCTTCCATAATAATGGATTAGTATGTGGACATAATTTTCATTATTATGATACAGAAAATCCACACATATTTAAGACTCTTGATCACCAAAATCGCTGGAGTTTAAACGTCTATGCGGGAATTATTGGTGACTCTTATTGGACCTTACTTTTTTGAAGAACGATTGAATGGGCACCGTTTTTTACAATTTTTACAAGAAGATTTCTGGACTCTTTTAGAAGATGTTCCCTTATTTACAAGAGGCAAAATGTGGCTGCAGTTAGACGGGGCTCCTGCATATTTCCACGTAGATGTTAGAAACTATTTAAATTTAATGTTCCCAAATAAGTGGATTGGAAGACAAGGACCCTGTAAATGGCCCCTCAGGTCGCCCGATTTAACTTGCATAGATTTTTTCTTATGGGGATATGTAAAAAGTATTGTGTACAATTCGACACTAACTACGCCGGATGATATGAAAATCAGAATAACAAATGAATTTGCTACCATTACCCCGGAAATGTTAAGAAGGGTTAGAAGATCGTTTGAAGAGAGAATTAGAATATGCATAAAGGAAAATGGCGATCATGTAGAACATTTATTATAATACTTCTCATTTAAAGGCATATGTGTTTCATTAGCAACTTTTTCAGATCGTTGAAATAAAAAACAATTGCATTTCCAAATTCAGCAGCTTCGATTTAATTTCAATCTAGGTAAAATTTAAAATATCTTCAAATATCTCCGAAATCACAAGAGATATGTATAGGGAAACCTAATACAGTTTGGGTAGGAATTGAAAAACCTTTTTCCGAGTCTGAAAATATACAGGTGTTCTATTTGAAATAACAAAGTTATACACTATTAAAGTTGAGACAAATAAAGCCGGTCTATGGAATCACCCTGTACATTATTGTAAAATTACATACCTGAAAATAAGTAGCCCAAGATATACCAAATCAAGGCTAAAAACATGATTTGAAAATTTCAATTAGTTTGTCTGTTATGTCCATTTTCAAAACATCTTACTTTTTCGAAAAACCTCAAATACTTCGAAAACGGCTAGCGATAGGTATATGGAACATCGAAGTAACTTACCTTTATTTTTCCTATACAATTCGAAAAAAGTAAGAAATGTATATTGTTCTATTTAAAAAACATAATTTTGATACTTAGCGCTTTGTTGGAGCATCCTGTATAAACGACAATATTTTTAATTATGGCCATTATAAACGTACACCATCTTATCAAAAAGATTTTAAAAAATTATTAGTTTGGGAGCTACAGTCCGAGGCGCTGGTGGTGGGCCACCCTATATATATATATATATATATATATATATATATATATATATATATGCCGCAAACTGGCGCGTGCTCCAATTATCAGATAGGTACAAAAGGTGCGGAAGTCATCTTGAGTACTAAAAAAACACAAGTACCTTATAGTGTATTCAACAATTTGACAATAAAAGCCGTTTAGATGTATGTTTAACGGCAAAATTTCAATTCCCATTCAATGAGTCTGTAAACGATTTGGATAATCAATCAAATTCACTACATATTTCTTGGCATGGAGAATTTTTTAAGCAGATATTACTTCGAATGAAAAATTATTTAAAAGGACAATTTTTCGAAAATATTAATTTCAGTATCTGAAACTGTATTTAATTTTCGAAATTATAATTGTCTAATCATTGCAAATTTATTTAATGTAACCGACTGTAGCACTTATTGAAAAATTGAAAGTGAAAGGTTATATTTTTGTAAAAAACAAAACTGTAAATGAAAAAATGTATTGGAAATGTGACCAAATTTTAAAAAAACGTCGGTGCAGTGCTTGCATATCAGAAAATGATACCACAGTGAAAGAAGCACACTCACAGTGCAAGTGCTGCAGACGTGGTAGTTGCCAACATGAACAAAATGAAGAAATGGGATGAGAGTACAAAGGGTGCGCCTATGTAATTGTGTCTAATGTCGCTAAAAATGTCAGTGTCACAGCAGCTGGGAAAATGCCTAAGGTCGCTTCATTAAAAAGGGCAATACGACGTGTTCGTGTGAAGAATAATGTTGGTCCGTCACTTCCATCTACGCGAAGCGAAATTAAATTTGTGGAAAAGTATACCAAAACGGAAAATGGGCAAGGTTTTCTAGTTTTTGATTCTGAAAACAAAGGTAATGGACTGCATAAGAAGAAATTTACAGTTACTGTGAAGATCACATGATTGGTTTAGGGACGGTACATTTAAAACTATGCCAATTTTATTTTGCCAATTATATCCTGTATATAATTGGTAAAATAAATTCGGCCGGAAAGGGAGGTAGGGTTTGAAACATATAGTACATGCGAAGGGGAGGAGACAGCGAATCGCGTCTTTCGATTCAGAAAAGCTTACCGTTCGTTAGTTACAATTGTTATCTGGAGAAGAGAGCATCGTGCGTTCACAGTTGAGAAGTATGTAACTACTATCAACATATGGGTACATAATTTTAGAACGACGGTATTGGCAATGAATCCAAAATCTCGATGTCATCTACAAAGTGTAAGGACACCAGTTTCCATAGAAAGGGTGAGACAGGGTGTAATTCAGAGTCCAGTGCACTCTGTTCGGAAACGGGCTGCAGCACTCCGAATGAGTAGTCGAACACTTCGCAGAATTTTACACCAAGAGCTTCACTTTGACCCCTATAAGCTCATGGCTGTCCATCACCTGAATGAAGAAGATTTTGCACAACGTCAGCAGGTTGCCGAAAGAAAACAAATGATTTCTGCTGATCAAAATGACCAGTAATAACAATGAGCGATGAGGCACATTTTCTTTAACCGGTCTGTTAACAAATAGAGTTGCCGATATTGGGCAGCAGACAAACCCTGTGAATTGCATCAATGCCCACTTTAGAGTGAGAAGGTCACCGTTTGGTGCTCCGTGAGCCGTCTTGTAGTGATCGGACCTTATTGTTTCAAAGATTCCCAGAATTGCGACGACGAACAATTAGTACAAGAAATGTTTGGTTTCAACAAAGTGGCACCACAATACATGCAGCGGGAGCCTCAATGGAAGTTGTACGTCACATTTTCCCTGGACACGTCATCTCCTGTTTTGGTGATGGAGCGTAGCCGCTTCATTCCCCCATCAGCAAGTGATCATTTCTTATGAGGAACCTTAAAAGCGAAAGTCTAGGTTGATAGACCTCGAAATTTGCAAGAGTTGAAAGAAGCCATCACAATAGAATTTAGGCCAATTGACTTGTGTGAGAGGGTGATGGGAAAACTTTGAGGAACGGCTACAGCAGTGCGTTGCAGAAAACGAACGTTATCTGCCGCAATTTCAGAACATAATTTCACTTTTTCATTGTTAAATGGTAACATCTAAGCTTTCATTTTAAGTAATTAAAACTTTTTGTAAGTTGAAAAAACAGCTGCTTTGTTTTCATTTCAAAAGCGCCCTTCCATTTTTCGCACCCCGTATTTACAAATCAAGCTGTCATACTATTCGGAAATTTATGCTTAACACAAATTTCTCATTGTCATCGAATTGTAATCTTACGTAGTATTGTAAATAGAAATTTTCGAATTGTGTTGTAAATATGACCTGCCTGCTTCCATCACAAACTGTGATGTGCGTAGGCACAAATAGGTTTAAATAATTATAGGCTTCTGTGTCATTTTACTTTATGGTCTATTATTAATAATTTGCTACTTGGAGTTGTTTTGTTTAAAAGTATAATCAATTTATTTAAAACTAGAGAATATACACAGCTTATTTTCTAGTATAAACATCTTGCTTCACCTTTTCTTTTAAAAGCTACTGCCCTTATTGAACACAAATTGTATCCGTTTAAGGCAAGCTTCATTCTAGTCAATCATCGCTGTGGTTTAGTATTCGCTTCCTCCTTGATGGTGAATAGTAAAATAAAGTAAAGAATTAAGAAAGAAAGAACGAAACCAATTTTATAGATTATGCAATCATACCCTGTGCTTTACTGAATCCAGTAAATAATTATAGCGAAATAAGTGATGTGATTTACAATTTTAACTATGTATATTTTCCCTTAATTAACGCAATTTTAAAAATATAATTATACAATTACAACATGTTTCCTGTGTTTAAAATAGCTATGTTGGAATACTTTTTACCACATTTAGAAGTAAGTAGTAAAAGTGTAAAATGGGAGTGATTACAGAAAACATCAAACGAACATTTTAGTGTACCTATGCACTGGCGGTTGCCCGCCAGGTGGCTAGACGCGTGGGTGACAGCGGTACATAGTTTTTCATAGGAGGAACCAAATGCTGTACGCACTACACAGCGGCTAGCTAAATATGAGGCGGCCCGCCTGGGGGTCAGTCCTTCGCCGATGAATACGCATTAGGCGATTTAGTATTATGAACGGCGAACCGCTGCTTAACCGCACGTCTAGTCGCCTGGCGGCCAACCGCTAGTGCGTATGTACACTAATTGTAAGTGTAGGGCGGCTAGACGCGCGGTGGTTTTAGTAGCGGCTCGCCGTTCAGAATACTAAATCACCTAATGCGTATGCATCGGCGAAGGGCGGGCCGCCTCAAATTTGTGAACCGCCGAAGCTGGCGGCTAGCCGCTGTATAGTGTGTACAGCATTTGGTTCCTCCTATGAAAAACTATGTACCGCGGTCAGCCGCGCGTCTAGCCAACTGACGGGCAACCGCTAGTGCGTAGGTACACTTACCCTTCATCGCCTGTTGATTATCGTTCAGCCATCTTGAGGTGTATTAGATTCGATGGAACGGAGGGTTAGTATATATTTAACAGTACACGCAAGCACGAAAGTATTATAATTAAATAAATAGTAACTGTATATTTCGAACACAAATATAAAACAAACACCTATGTAAAAGAGCTTGGATTGTAATAGAAAAATTTCGATCTCCAAAATAATTTTACATTGTGCAATATTAAATTCAAAATTACCTAATTTATTAATTTAATTAATTACTAAATGGTACTACTATGTTAAATAATAGAGGTTAGTCATTTTCTATAATTGTTTTCAAAATATGTATTACCATAAATTTAATTGATTGAAGCCAAAAGAATAATTTGAAATTGGAAAAGTAATCTAATTTAGTAATTAACTTTTTAAATATTGTCATATATAGAATTATATCTGGGACCTACATTCAGCTAGTTTTACTCCAACAGCACAGTTGATCAAAACAAAGATTGTAACTACAAACACACACGCGAACTCCATCGCAATTACTATTTGTTGTTGTTTGTGGGTTTCGGTGGTAGAAGATCCCCCGCTTTAAATTGAAATATTGGTGAGACCAATAGAAGGACGGTTGCTCTAAGAGGACTTGATTCGCCTGAGGCAAAAATTCTATTTTGTTTGGTATTCCTAACGTCCTGATGCATTATACTACACGCAAGTTAAAATAGCAATGCTGTATTCAACATTTCTTTAGGTTTTCGTGTCGCATAATGATAATATCGTAGTTATCATGCGAGTCAAAGTTACTTCCCTTTTGTAGAATATGAGAATAAAGAGTTACACACTACAGATATCTATATTTCGATTTATATTGTTTCCCATGCCTTTCATATAAACGTATTAAACGATATGCGATATGTTTATTTATAAATCTCAACTGGTAGGAAACTGCTAAGCATGCGTATAAAATCTAGATAAACTGGTACGTATGACGTCTAGTTTTCCAAGAATAAACAAATTGATCAACAATTAACTGTATTACCCGAAATAATAAGTAGACTTTTTCTTTGGAAACACGTGATACAAAGTTTTTGTACTTTTATAAAAATTAAATCTTATGAATTTTCGGTACAGTTTATATCGAATATATGCAGTGTAAATTCTATATAGCGAAACTCAATGGACTGAATATTTTATTGCGTTATTGTAGAGTAGAAAAGAACAACATACTTTTACAAGTACAAACAAAGTACATACATATGTATAATTTTACAAAGAAAGTTTAATTTACAAATAACATATTGCTTAGTGTCCAAAGTTTTACATTACATCATTATTGTGTATAGTCTGTTATCTTTGACGTTTTTTGCGGTTCCAATATTTTAAGTGATTTTTTTTTGTATTTTATTCATCTCTTGGGATAAGATGCGATTATGGTAGTTACATAAAAAGAATTTTTCCAATAATTTCGCTGCATTGAATGCTTCTTTAACGCTTGGTGTTGGCTCCGGATCATCCGCCTCATCTTCTTCAGCCTCTTGTCTATCTTCTTCATTTTTCCTCACTAAATCAACGATTTCTTCATCTGTAAGTGAAGCTGCCATGGTCGGGCTGTCGTCTACTTCTATGTAGGTTTGTAGATTGCTGGTGATATTTTGTGGCATGTTGAAGTGCTTTATCCACTCAATCAATGGAACGTCATCTTCACTTTTAAACTCTGATTCTGTTTCTATTTTCATCAGTCGCCGAACTTACATAAAGTTCAGCATGAGGGAAAGAATGCTGTGTCTCAAGCGCTCAATAAAAAAATTACTGTAAGTAGCATATTAATAGAAGTTGATTCGACCAGCTCCATCAATGGTTTCCTTTTATTGTTGTGATCCTTGAGGCTTTTGATCACGCTTTGGTCCATTGGTTGTAAAATACTAGTCGTGTTGAGTGGAAAAACGCCAACTCTATCATTCAGGCTGATTCATGAATTTTATAGGTGACTGGCAATTTGTTAATGTTTTTACAGCACCGTGGATTATTTGATTTGCCTATTACCATCAACTTTCTTTTTCTGTGCCATCCATATTCGCAGCTACAAGCACTGTGATACGCTCTTTGGAGAGTTTTCCTCCCACACACGTCTCTCCTTTAAATGTAAATGTTAATCGGGTGTCAAAATTCCGGGCTCATCGGCATTATAAATGTCACTTGGAGCATACTTTTCTTTCAATGTCGGCCACGTTCTATTAATCCAGTCGTGAGTAAAATTCGTATCAACATCACGGGCTTCTCCATTAATTTTACCGTAAAAACGAACGAAACCATGACGGCATCGCTTGCTCCAAATCTTAAAATGTAGGCTTCCTTAATTTCTTATATATATATATTTCGTGACCTTTTATACTTATCTTATATGATAGATCTCTACCACTAATAGGTCAATAAAACAAGGCTGGTTTGAACGATAGTTATATTTTCAGAACGTTTACAAACGTTTTCGGAACACCTTCTTCAGTGAGAATATAACTAGATAAATATATAAACAAACATTTGTTTTTATTTGGGAACTATCAACAAAATAACTAATGACTAGGATTTCTTGATATAGAGGATGTGTAACCAACTTTTATATATATATAAATTATAAAAACTAAATTAATGTGTAAACATACATGCAAATTAAGTAAAACCTTATATCAAAAAATCTTTATCGAAACCTTAACAATTCTGTTCAAGGACTAGGGAAAACTAAATTTAAAAACCTAGCCAAAGGTTTCCTTCTTAAGAAATGCAAATGTCATTTTAACAAATTGCTATATACATTACTTAAATTTTGAATATCGGTCCTGAAATTAATAGTTTTAGTGTCTTTCTGTATATTTATCATTTCATATATTAGTCGTTTTTTATAATTATTCTCTGTTTTTAATATAATTGTGTTTTCAAAATCAAAGTAATGTCCAAGATCTTTGTAATGCTTTGTTACAGCGGTCATTGCGCCGAAATCATTATTTAAAGAATACTTATGGCTATACAACCTTTCCTTTAAATATTGTTTCGTCTGACCGATGTAACAACCATCACAGTCTTTACAGTTTATTTTATAAACTACATTACTTTACTTTAGTATTATACTAAATCCAAAATAATTAAACAAAATCAGAGTAATGTAGTTTATAAAATAAACTGTAAAGACTGTGATGGTTGTTACATCGGTCAGACGAAACAATATTTAAAGGAAAGGTTGTATAGCCATAAGTATTCTTTAAATAATGATTTTGGTGCAATGACCGCTGTAACAAAGCATTACAAAGATCTTGGGCATTACTTTGATTTTGAAAACACAATTATATTAAAAACAGAGAATAATTATAAAAAACGACTAATATATGAAATGATAAATATACAGAAAGGCACTAAAACTATTAATTTCAGGACCGATATTCAAAATTTAAGTAATGTATATAGCAATTTGTTAAAATGACATTTGCATTTCTTAAGAAGGAAACCTTTGGCTAGGTTTTTAAATTTGGGTTTTCTCTAGTCCTTGAACAGAATTGTTAAGGTTTCGACAAAGATCTTTTGATATAAGGTTTTACTTAATTTGCATGTATGTTTACACATTAATTTAGTTTTTATAATTTATATATATACAAAAGTTGGTTACACATCCTCTATATCAAGAAATCCTAGTCATTAGTTATTTTGTTGATAGTTCCCAAATAAAAAACAAATATTTGTTTATATATTTATCTAGTTATATTTTCACTGAAAAAGTTGTTCCGAAAACGTTTGTAAACGTTCTGAAAATATAACTATCGTTCAAACCAGCCTTGTTTTATTGACCTATTAGTGGTAGAGATCTATCATATAAGATAAGTATAAAAAGGTCACGAAATATATATATATAAGAAATTAAGGAAGCCTACATTTTAAGATTTGGAGCAAGCGATGCCGTCATGGTTTCGTTCGTTTTTACGGTAAAATTAATGGAGAAGCCCGTGATGTTGATACGAATGTTACTCACGACTAATATTTAGCTTTGTTTGTTTAAATATTTAAAAACAAAGCACGCCTTAGGTTTCTGTCAGGGACCCTTTACATTCACCAATTTTATTTTCCTTTTGGCATTCACAGATAAAATCAAAATGGAAATGGCTATCTAGAACTTATCCTTTTATGTAAGTTCTTGTCGTCATAAAATATGTACTACCAAGCACAAACCTAAACATTTGATTCAATTACATTCTTGTAACCCAGTAATATCGTTGATAATAATAATGTTCTGGTGTGAAATTACATATTTATCGCGGATTTGTTTATTTAACAACTGGCACTAGAATTATCTTAATGTTTTTCGTACAGGTAGTATGAATAATTAAATTAAAACACGGACACAATTTTTTCGAAGAAGTTTCTCCTTACATTGACCTTTCGTGTTCATTGACGATTTCCAAGAAAACTAAATGTTATAGATGTAAGCATACCACACAGTAGACAAGAGACAATATCCATGAATTGATATTTTAATACAATCACACCATAAAAATGTCCTAATTATACTCTGATGTGTTCGTAATATATTAAATGGTCTAATAAATAATTCAACAGCTATACATATCTCTAGCAATAAAATCAGCCCGCATAATTTTAGACAAATATGTTACGTTAAGAAACAACGCAATATTAAAAGCGAAAAAGAATAATCCTGTCAAATTAAAAAATAAACGTATAAAAAAATTGAATGGATTTCGTTGTTACATTTGCCTATCACGTGATGAATACATGAGCATTACACAGGGAACAACTGCAGGGTTGTATTGCTTAAATTATGATTTACTTATTTACTTTCACTGGAAATTTAATGATATTACAGAAAGCGGCAACTATTATCTACTAGTCATAAATATGAAATGAAGAGTCGTTGCCTGTAGTAGTGTGGTATGGCAATCTCCGGATCTGTTGTAAAATCGGACCATCAGAGACCTACGGACCATTTTGACAAAGATCGGCGTTTATCATGTGGCTTTGAGCATTTTGTAAACAATTAAAACTGGAGAAGTCAAGTAAAACTTAATTTAATTGCTGAACGAAAATATAACGTTAGGAAAAGCAAAATATATTTCAAATCAAACACAGACGGCGGAGACTTTTTAAAGAATGTTTTCTTATTCGTTTAGTCCATCATCATTAACAAGGAGAGGGTAAGGTAATCGGATTTTTGTAATTTTTGATATTTATGATACGTGTAGTTTGGACCTTAAATAAGAATATTTCGGAGTAGTTGGACGCCACGTTCATAAATTACCGAGATAATCGATGTTGAAGTTTCAGCCGCCAGCTAAATCCACTAGATATAATACATTTCCCAACTGGACTCGTGTCCTCGTCGGTAGCGTTTTGGTCCAGTACTCACGAGATCTCTGGTTCGAGTCTTGTCACGCGACATTGTTTTTCTTCCCTTCAAAATGCGCCATGTTTTTTTCATTCTTCTTCTCATATTAAAAATTATGAGCAAACGAAAGATTATAATAACTATGTGCAGGAACATTCTTCAAGTACTTCATTAAAATGTACAATCGGTTGATAAACAATATTCATTTTGAATTAACAATAAGGTTTCTTCAGGAAAAAGAAGGCCAACGGAGTCAGATAGGAAATGGGATGTTGTATTATTTTATATCTAGTGTGCGACATTTTTCGCAGAGTGGCACGAGCCAGAATGGTAGTTATCATAGAAACATGGTAGCAAAAATGTTTTATTATTATCTTATTGTTAAGTTAATTCAAAATGGATATTTTTATCAACCGATTGTGCATTTTAATGAAGTACTTGAAGAATGTTCCTGCTCATAGTTGTTACAATATTTCGTTTGTTCATAATTTTTGAAATGAGAAGAAGAATGAAAAAACATATGGTGCGTTTTGAAGGGAAGAAAAACAATGTAGTGTGACGAGACTCGAACCAGCGATTTCGTGAGTACTGGATCAAAACGCTACCGACTAGGCCACGAGTTCAGTTGGGAAATGTATTATAACTAGTGGATTTAGCTGGCGGGTGAAACTATAACATCGATTATCTCGGTAATTTATGAACGTTGCGTCGAATTATTCCGAAATATTCTTATTCAAGGTCCAAACTACACGTACCATAAATATAAAAATTACAAAAATCCAATTACCTTACCTTCTCCTTGTAAGACTCGAACGTGACCCAGACGTAGACACTGACTCAGCTGGGCAAACCGTGACATATTTTATCGATAACAAGTTGTATAAATATTATTAATTATTCCAGTGTCAAAGGGGAGACCTGCAAACTCTTAATGTTATCGAACATAACTGCGCCTTTTGCGCAATAGGTTGTACATCTGTTGCTACTTTGAAATTCTTTTTTCTTTGAAACTATTCTTGACTTTCTATAATCACTTTCGCATTTTATAAGTTTAAAGATAAAACTACATTTTTCATTTTTTTAAATTCATGCTATAATATAAAATTGCATTAAGCCAAAGTTTCCCATTTCGTTATATCAGGCTGCTGCGGTATGGGAACATCCGCGTAGCTAGCGAGAGGCAAGGGTGGGCATTGCCCACCGTAGAAAATTCGTTTCCCACCCTAGAAAAATTCTCTGACGTATATACATATATATATATATATATATATATATAATTACATATCATCCGGCTGCCCCTCCTAGGAAAAATCCCTAGCTATGTCTACGTATCGGAAGCCTGGAACACAAGTTGTAAAATACTCAAATCCGCTTAAGAAATTTCAGAAAATCTTTCTTTGTTTTATTGATTAATACGTTAAGGTCAGGGTAGCGCTAACAGTTTATATACGGAGGGGATCAGAAGAATGTGTTTTCAGTGCCCTACGTTTACTATATATGTATCTTAGGTTACTAACATACGCAACTGGTGTGGTTCTACCACAAGTTCTTGTAGTGTGGCTATGAAATGGAGCGGTATTGTTTATGCAGTAACTTTAAATTGTAGTGCTGCATAAAAAAATACGGTATAGACGGTCTATTTGTTTTCAATATTCGTACTAAAATATGAAGCACGCTATTTTTTGTATCCGTTGTTTCCTATAATCTGAACTACAGTGCTTTACTTTTTAATTCAGATTTTAAATTTGCCTTTACAATTTTTTATGCGCAATTATATCGTAGGACGCTTTGTATTGGAAAGTAGGTACGTATATCTTGCAAAACACTTTAAAATATTTGTTGTGAGCTATGTGTTGCGGAATGTTACACACACTTAACAAAAGAAAATTAAATCGTATAACAACCTCTAATATGATAAACTATCATCTATCTTTTGTCTATGTTTTGCACTGTTAACATGTGCACCCCATTTGCGTACATAATTACTGTACAGTTCCACATCACACAAAAAAACAGTACACCTAATTTGTTCTACACTGCAGCTCTGGAAATATAATAAAGTGCACTCGCTTTTCACGCGACATCGGTAAGTTTAGGAAGTGCAAAATACACAACACGAATACCCAAATACAACCGGAATAGAAGACGACGTACCGACAGCATATGTGTATATTTCACGCCGCCGCGCAGGTACTCTAGATATGTACGTACGGACGAGTCACAGATGCAATTGACCGGACTGTGGTCATCTCTATAATATCCAGTGATACTCTATGACATTGGGAAACTATCAAAAATATACTATGGACGTATGACGTTCACGATGTTGTGTATGTATTTATGATTTGTACACTATACAGCACTATCAAGGGAATGCTTCCTTAATCAATACCTCAATTATCAACAGAAACAAATTGTAACATAAAATTCCGTGCATAAATTATTCTATCTGCTACCTAGGATAAATTCAATACCTGTTAATGGACTCCAAACGCCCCAACATTAAAGACCAGATAAAACATTGTTTACTTCTCTTGAGATTATAAATTTAATGTAATAACACAACAATTTTATTTAATATTGCGGATACAAGTAGAAATTCCCGCCTGCTAAATCGAAAATTAGAACTACGACTGTTTCCATAATATTTACATGTAGGTACAGTCATTTCCCGACTTAAGCCCGTATTACACATATTAGGTTGTACCGCCTTCTGATATGGTTCTGTACATGGGAAACCAGGTCATGTAATAGGAGGAAAGTAACGCTTTGCAAAAAAGGAAACGGATATTGGTCTAGTAGCTACAATTTATGTGCAGAATATCGTAAAAATTACAGCTCATCGAACTCTTCTAGTTGACGGCAAGTTATTTAGGTAGAATGCGGTCTGACGTTGCTAGAATAGGAATCGATTTCTATTGAAACGCGAGATATCTGCAGTTGCTCTCAATATAATTCAACGCATAGCGCTCTACCTTAAAGTACCAGCTAAAATTGAATAACACCTTCGTAAATCCATTAAATGTACTGCATCACTTTTTATCGAAACTGTTTCTCCCTACCACATGTTGCCCCTACTAACTAACCTCATTAACTTCGATTGAAGCACATATTTGATTTGTTAGAATTACAGTAATAGGTTTATTTTTCACCAGAAGTTATAATTCTTCTCAAAAGAACTGTGATGTTGGGGGTTACTACTTATTGTTAGTGTAATGCAGAAACACATGTAGGCTTATCCCTGTTCCTCGATCAAATCGTGTGATAAATTGCTCCAGCGCATCTAGAATTGAAGTTCAGATTCGGAAGAAGAATGCTTTGGAAGATCGGTTTGTCAATTCCTGTTCCTTTTGTACCAAGTTTATATAGAACTATCCACTATACCTAATATTCTGGCTTCCTATCTCACGTAAGGTATGGGTAGCATCAGTAACAGATAAACGCAGTTTACAATAATGGCGCAAATTTGCCAAAAATGCAATATTAGGATTGGATACATACAGAAAAAATTTAAACAAAATATTGCTAAGATTATACTGTGCATACCGCCTTGCACTACCCGAGTATATTAAAAATCGCAAAAACGTTGATATAAATATCTTTTATTATTTGGTAATGTTCAACACAAGCGGCATTGCCATTCTAAAGGGTACAATAACATAAGGAAATGACTTGAATTATGATATACGTAAGTACATACGTACAATCATCATCATCATCAAGCCTTTCAACCCGTTGGGCGATAGCTAACGTCTTATCACGTTTTTGAAGTTCTACTTGATGAGGTGAACTACTCCTCTTGCTCCCTGTGTTTTAAAGCTTGCTATGAGTCCTGGCAGCCTGTGTTATTTTCCTCCATTCTTTCCTGTCCCTTGCTTTTGATCTCCAATCGGTTATCTTCATCACTTTTACGTCTTCCTCCAGGGCATCTCTCCATCTCTTCCTTGGTCGTCCCTTACCTCTGGGCCATATCGGAAACCACTGGGTTATCCTTCTTATCATATCCGTTGGTTTCCTTCTCATGATGTGGCCTGCCCATTGGAGCCGTTGAGCTTTAGTGTATCTTATAATATTTTCTCCCCCAAGTTGATCCTCTATTTCTTTGTTAGTTTTCGGTCTTATTACTCCCTGTTCTGTGACGTGCGGCCCTAATATTGCTCTTACAACTTTTCTTTCTGATATCTTTAGGTCTTCTTGTTCTTCTTTAGTGATTGCTGTAGTCTCCATTACATACGTGATGACCGGCCTTATTAAAGTCTTGTAAATCTTGATCTTGGTTTTCTTCGTTAGTGTTTTGTTTTTCAGTAGTGACCTATTTCGTCCAAATGCTTGTAGTCCTTTTAATATTCTTTGTCTCACCCTCTCTTTCCCATTCCTGTCCATTATTACACCTAAGTAGTTGAACGATGAAACTTCCTCAAATTTGTGGTTCTGTGTTCTCAGGTAGCCTCGCGTATTGGTTTCAGTTCTTCCTATCTTCATATATTCTGTTTTAGCTTCATTGATTTCCATACCCAGTTTTCGTGCTTCCCTCTCCAGACGTGCCAGGGCTAGTGTCAATCCTGTTCTTCTGCTACCAATTATTGTGACATCGTGTGCATACGCTATTATTTGCAATCCATCAACCATTATATTCTTTTTGTCTAATTCGGCTTTTCTAATGGCACTTTCTAAAACTAAATTGAATATTGTTGGAGATAGCAGGTCTCTTTGTTTTACTCCTTTGTTTACTTCGAACGAGTCTGTCGTTGTTCGCATGTATCTCACTTTTGCTTTTGTATTTCTAAGACTCATTCTTACCAGCGCCCTCAATTTTTCTGATATTCCCATTGATTTCAATGCCTCTATCATTTCATTCCCGTTGAAGGTGTCAAAGGCTCCCTTAAAATCAATAAAGACTAGATGTATTTCTCTGCCATGCTCCCATGTCTTCTGGATTATTTGCTCTGCCGTGTGTATAACATTTATGGTCGATCGATTGGGTCTGAACCCATTTTGATAATCACCAAGGATTTTCTCTGCCTGTTCTTTCAATCGTGTATTTACCAGATTGGCCAGTATTTTGTAAGTGGCGTTGAGCAACGTTATTGGTCTGTAGTTCCTGCAATTTTCTCTATCTCCTTTTTTATAGATAGGCACTATTACTCCGGTGCATCATTCTTCGGGCATGCTGTTTCGCTTCCAAATTTCCTTAATCACATCGCTTATTTGTGTTTGTAGTTTATGTCCTCCGTACTTGACAAATTCCACTTCTATTTCATTTTCACCGGGTGCTTTGTTGTTTCTTAGCCTGCTGATTTCCTGCAGTATCTCCTTCTCGTTAGGAGGTTCTTCTTTCTTGTCTTGATTTTTAGTTATTTGTTCATCATCCTCTTGTGTACTTCCTTTTCCTTCCATATACATGGCCTCTTTGTAGTATTCTCTCCATATGTTTCCTATTTTGTCTGGATCCTGTTCTGCTTTACCGTTTATATCTTTCACGCTTCTTGTTCTTACTGCTTTATTATTTAGTTGTTTCATATTTCTATAGAATTGTCTTGTATTATGGCATCGGCTTGAGTATTCTATCTCTTCCAGTTTCGAATTTATCCACTCATTCTTCTTGCTTTTATGTATCGTGTTTGCTTTGTTTCTCTCCGTTTCATATGTCTTCCTGTCCTCCTGTTTTCTTGTGTTAATCCAATCCATTCTGGCCACATTCTTCCGTTTTCTTGCCTTTTCACATTCTCCATCAAACCACTCCTTCGTCTCTGCCTTTTGTTTCGTTGTTTTGAGTGTTTCTTCAGCTGCTTTGGTTATATTTTTCTTCAGCCCCCGCCATGCCTGCTCTATTTCCTGTATGCATGTTGTTGCACTTTGTAGACTGTTTGTAATTGTTTCTTCTAATTTTCGCCTTGTTTCTTCGTTTTCTAATAAATCTACCTCCCATTCCTTTGTGTTCTTATTTCCCCAGCGTTGGTGCTTCTTGTTTATGCCTTGTATTATTGCCACCACTAGATAAGGGTCTGTTTCTGGTTGTGCTCCCCTAAATGTTCTCGTGTCTGTTGTTTTGTTTCTTACTCCCTTTGTTGCTATTATGTGGTCTATTTGATTTTCCGTTGCTCCTGATGGATGTCTCCATGTGACCTTGTGCTTTCTTGGATGTTCGAATTTGGTTGATAGAAAGGTCATGTTTAACATTCCCGCTAGCTGACTCAGTCTGTGCCCGTTGTCATTAGTCATTAGTGTGTTCATGAATTGTTCCTTTTCCCTTTCCTGCCACTTCTTTCAAATATGATTCTCGTCCTATCTGGGCATTAGCGTCCCCTAATATTATAATTTCATCATTCTTCGGTACTTCTTCACATACCCTGCCTACAATACATACATCAAAAAACATTGAAAAGTTTCTGTTTAAGAGGTATATGTAACATAACATTAAATGTGATATAGAAAAATTTTGAAATAAAAAGTTTAATAAGATCGTTTGAAATTAAAATATGAATAATTTTTAGAAACAAATGAAAGGTGTGCACTCTTTCAAGGACAATATTAACTGAATTCCACGAATGGCACAGTTTTCTTTATATTTTCTCCACTGCGAATTACATTTCTTCCAACCTGTTTAAGCAATAGCTCTGCGATTGAACAAATTTTAAATTGCAGTAGGCAAGATTAAGACAAAATTAAAAGTAATGATGTTTATCTTACTAGATGCTTGGGCGATGAGATCACCTAAGCTTTAAAAACATATAGACACGTTTCATTTGTTTCTAAAAATTATTGACATTTTAGTTACAAACAATCTTATTAAACTTTTTATTTCACAATTTTCCTGTATTTTATTTATTATTATGTTATATTTCTTAAACAAAATACAATATTAAATTAGAGATAAGGTGCAGCATAACCTTTTCAATGTAACTTGATGTATGTATGTATGTACAACATATGTACGTATACGATAATGATTTGATTTTTGCACTACCTTAATATATTAAAAATTGCAAAAACGTTGATATAAAAATCTTTTCTTATTTGATAATATTCCAAGAAAGCTTCGTTGCTATCATCAAGGGTACAATTAACCCCCAAATCACAGTTCTTTTCAGGAGAATTGTAACTTCTGGTAAGAAATGAATCTATTTTACTGTAATTCTACAAAATCAAATATATGATTCAATCGAAGTTAATTAGTTTAGTTAGTACGGAGAACATGTAAAAGAGACAGTTTCGATAAAAAGTGATGCAGTACATTTTCTGGAATTATGGAGGTGTTATTAAATTTTAGCTGTTACTTGAAGGTAGAGCCGCTATGCGTTGAATTATACTGGAGCAACTGAAGATATCTCTTCAATAGAAATCGATTCATATTCAAGGCACGTCAGCCCGCATCCTGCCGAAATCACTTGCCGTAAACTAAAAGAATTTTATGAGCTATTTATATATATATATAAATAGCTCATCTAATTTAAATATATACATTCCGATGACGTGGGGGAATCCCATTGTCACCACGTCACTATTCCAATCTGTACATACACCCTCTGTCCCAAAAGTAATCGCAATGCGTCTATAAATCAGAAACCAGTGGCGTCATCTCTTGATAGTTGATTGATTATTGTAGTGGGACTCTTCCTTACCAACCTGACAAATTTTCATGACATTTGGTGCATAGTCAGCTGATACATCACGCATCCTGTGAGAGTGTTTTTCGTAAACGGTCAGAAAATGAGTCACGAACAACGAGTCAATATTAAGTTTTGTTTTAAACTTGGAAAAACTGCAACCGAGACGTATGAAATGCTGCAAATTGTTTATGGCGACGATTGTTTGTCGAAGAGGCAAGTGTTCGAGTGGCATCGACGATTTCGTAAAGGCAGAGAAGATGTTAACGATGACGAAAGAGCCGGTCGTCCTTCTACAACTTTGGCCGAGGCAAATGTGGAAAAAGTGCGCGAATTTGTGAAAATTTCGAAGAAATCGTCAGTGAGATTTATGGAAATGGAGCTTGGCATCCCTAAAACAACTATTCAGCGCATTTTGACTGAAACCCTTGGTTTGAAGAAAGTCAATTCGAAGTTTGTTCCGCACAAATTGACCGACGACCAAAAACGCTTCGAATCGAACACTCCAAAGACATTATTGCACGAGCCCGTGCAGATGAAAACTTCTTGAAAACGATTGTGACTGGTGACGAGACGTGGTGCTTTCAATACGAACCAGAAAGCAAACGTCAAAGCGCAGAGTGGAGGCCACCAGAAGAAGGAAATCCGAAAAATCACGAATGGAGAAGTCGAAAATCAAGTCAATGCTGATTTCATTCTACGATTCGAAGGGAATTATCCATAAGGAGTTCGTTCCATACGGCTCAACGGTTAATGGTGCATATTACCTCGATGTTATGAGGCGTTTGCTGGGTCGCATTCGTCGTGTTCGGCCCGAATATCGCGAGCCAGGCAGCTGGAGATTACTGCACGATAACGCACCGTGTCATCGAGCAACGATTGTCACCGATTTTTTGGCGAAAAATGAAATATATTCGATACAGCACCCACCGTATTCGCCTGATCTGTCCCCATGCGATTATTTCCTGTTCCCTCGTCTTCATTTGAAGCAGAAAGGAGTTCGTTATGCATCCGTAGATGCCATTCAAAGATCGACGACCGGCATCCTAAAGGCCATCCCAGAGATCGACATGAAAAAGTCGTTTGAAGCACTCGTTGACCGTGCAAATCGATGTATTGTAGCACATGGAGAATATTTCAAATAAATACAATGATTTTTGTGGACATAACATACATAGCGTGCTTTATTTCGAACTATTGCGGTTACTTTTGGGACAGAGGGTGTATAAAAATGGATCGTGGTTTGTTCGGATGCTTAAAACTTGAAAACGACTACACCAAATTGGATACTTCCTTCTGCGGGTTTATTCGTAATTGCGACGTGAAGAATTAGGAAAAAGAAAAGTCGACAAAAATGTTGGGCAAAACGAAGTTTACCGGGTTACCTAGTTTTCCAATGAATATGTTAAAATATTTTAAAAAATTCATCACCCTAAACTTCTTTTGAAAATATTTTAAATGAAATTTGTCCAAAATCAAATACCCAAGTCTCCCAGTCGTACGAAAACATGTCGGCCGGTGTTTTACCGTTTCACCGAAATTGTAATAGTGACGTGGTGTGACAATGGAATTCCTCTCACGTCGTCGGAATTAACAAAAATTAAGGAAGAGGAGAATATAGCCTCGGAATGTCTATCACACGTTTTATTCCTGGACTTTTAATAAAAAAATATATTGACTGTTTACTCAGAGAATTTTTCTTGCACATTTCTCATTGGTCAAGATCATGATATATATATATATATATATATATATATATACAATTTGTGACCTATTTAAATAATTAATTTTACCACTTTCTAGGTCACACAAGCTGTAATTCGAAAGATAAAAATTTAAATTTTTAGTAATAACATCAATAAGAACTACATTTTCTTGTTTGCAGATGTTTTTATTATATATTTTCAACAAATAGGTAGAATGTTCAAATATAAGTGATACCCACGAAATGAGATAACTTGGTTAAAACAAAATGAGCACCACCAGCACATCTGTATTCAGAATGCGCGATTCCATAGGTTGTAGGTTAAAAGTGGGCGACACAAGAAGCTTTCCAAGCCGCTAGGCAAACGTGGTGTTGTACCTATATGTCAAATACCCCTGAAACAATGAAACAAACTGCAAGGAGATGGTCCTTAGTCAGTAGTAGTCTTGAGTCAAATGGCACTAGTAATTCTAAAGTATACCTACATAACGACTGGCTGCCGAAACCTAAGAAATCACATTTACTCTTGTCTGTTTTCTCTGTTACAGTTTTATTATTTCCCCTGCTTCTTTGTCTAATTAGTGTATAATAACCAATCACTGAGAAAATAGGTGCATGAGGAAAAGTGGCACGCACGCTTAAAAATTGTGGAGCATATTTTTATGGTTTAGTATCTAACGATTTCTCTTTTCAGGTTATTATTATAGCAGAAGCGCAGGTATACTTTTTTGTTAAATTAACGAAGGAAACAGATTAAGAAAGATTTTTTGATTATTTTGCTTGAAATACTAGTCGGTATAATCGTCACGTAAACTGCAAAGCAATAGAATTATTTAATTTACTTTATGCTATTATATAAAATCATAAATAGAGTTACTTATATCTTAATTGACGTAGGAAAAATACTTCTTAAATTTTCATCGACTTCCCAAGACTTTGGTAAGTTTTTGAGGACAATTGACAGATCTATTTTAAATTGATGATAATGTCGTTTTCTAATATTAAGGATAAATATGCTTAGTATCAAATAAAAATGATAGTCGTAATAATTACAAAATTTTGATCTTCTCTTGCCATCCGTAGACGTACGTTTCGCGGTTATACCGCTCGTCAGTACGGCTTTGCAAGAGCTGTAATTTCGTATACAAATTTTATGTATATATCGTCTGAACATTGATGTTTGTACATGTACAAACATCAAAGTCGTAATAATGACAGTAATAAATAATGTATACAGCTCTGAACAACGAAAAGGACAAGTATATTTTCTGTTTATTTTTGCAAAAGTTGAGAGTGGAAATAACAAACTTTATTATTTTTAGTGTTCTCTATTAACAATATTGTACTAAATCATTAAAACGCGTGTAACTAGCGATATTCAGCAATTGTGTAAATAGATAATAATAATTAATAGAGGGCGAAATTAGTTTGAAACTTTAGAAATTTTCTAAAGCAAAATACCAATTCACCTTTTGGTTAATTGGCTGGTAATAATATTTTTTTCTTCACTTTTCGAATGAGACGGTTAGGCATACTCGTATTATATTTTGTAGATTCTAAAGGAATATATTTTCCCAAAAGCACTTTGATTTATAGGTTTTAAATTCTTTAATTTTTAATTTTTCCTTATCGTGAGCATTGTTTGCAAGAGTATCCTGTGGATTTTCTATGAAATTAAAGCTGTCCACTCCATTGATTGAATTCCATATCCCTTGAAACAAGTTACAGTTATACATTGTAAATGGGGCTATTATCTTCACAAACGGTAATAAATGCTAGAATATGTTCTTTCAGTTTTCTGGCATTCATTTTTCCGTTACTGAATGCGATTTTAAATCTCAATTATGTTTGGAATGCTGCCCAAATCATCACCTATTACTGACATTGTTAGACAAAATCTGGTTTTAATACCACAGGTCACGTTAATTTTTATTGCGTTAATATGTAAATATGATGTGATCTGTGAAGGTCTAGCTGCCGAATATATTCTTCTGTGTACTCTAATTAATATTTTGTATGTTTGTATTTAGTGGTGATTTTTCGTTGTTTATTGACATTTGAAATTGCCGGACGCTGTTAATATTCTTCATATTGCTGGAAAATTTTAACAAGTTAAGAACAAAAAGAATCCAACCATCATCATCGAATGTATGGCGAATTTTAGCGGAAGCTCAAATCGTATATTCATAGACCGGAAAGGAAGCATTCTCGATTATGTTTGCTGCAAACTTAGGTTATATTTATCAACTTATCGTTATAACATTTGTTATTCAAATTTTAAACAGTTTTCATTAGGTATGTATATATTATAAATACATATTTAGAAATGTTGAAGAGTCTGAATTAAAATTTACAATTTTAAATTATATTTACCTTTCGAGTTATCTCTGCCACTGTTTAGATTGCTTAAAAGACATGATTTCAATTTAGCATATTATATTTCATAACAATATTTTAAACCGTTTTCGTAAAATCTTCGTCAGTAAAATATAATGCTGTACAAGCAAAACATTTCTTTTTATTTTGGCAGCCAGTAACATAATGGTTAACAGCAAAGATTCCTTTATATATGAAATCTGTGATAAATTTATGCATCTATAATTTTTATATGCCGTAATAACTAAAGAGCGGACTTGTCTGTATGATGATTCATCTAACATGGGCGTGTTATATCTTATTATTTAATATATAGTACATACTTTAAATTTGATAAGTAGTTAATACTGTAGTTCTATTTAATTTAAGAAAAGGTTGGTTTTGTTCTATGAAATTATGTCTACCTATGTCTCCCCTTTCAAATAGTGACATGTTAACATAAGCTTATTATTATTAATACTTTCGCGAGGTTTCTTCGGTAAAATTTGTTCTTTTTGAACTGTGAACGTCTTTAAATGTAGAAAAAGAACGCTCTACATCACAGGTAGTTATACATGCGTAATTAAAATATTATAATATTTGAATATTATTACGAGTATACCAGTTTCTCAGGTGGTTGCGTACACAATTGATGCAGTCAATGCAAATCGGAGTTTTTATTAAAAACTGCATAGAGTTTTTGCTTCAAACAAACCCTGAATTTAGAAGGAATATTATGTAAGTCTTCGATAACACTATTAAGTTTTGTTAAGGCTTCGCTTAATTTTAGATTTTGATTTTCAAAATATTTAATTGTCTTGGGTAAAATTGTTGTTGTTTTATATTTTCGATTTGTAAAATTTCTTTACACTCAGAGAAACAAAGAAGAGAACAAAGGTTTTTAAATCTTTCAAATTTTTCAGCATAAAATTACTAGCTCCCACATGTACCCCATGTAATGCTGGCGAGGGAGGTAAAGGTAGAGATGGAAGTTTTTCTATATAAAGAGTAACTCTTAATTGAGCCTTTCGAAATGTTTCTTTGAAGGAAGAGACAATATATTAGGATATCATCAACACATCAGTAACAAACAAAAGTACTTTTCCTTTGTATTGATCTCCCGAAAAAGAACGATGTGTAAACTTTCATTAATTACTTTAGCAATTGCCTCTGTATTAACTTGATTGCTTACTTTTGTTGCAGTTAAATATTGCCTACGTGTAATTATACATACACAACATGCAGTACACAGCATTCTAATACATCGATGGTTTCGTCGGTGTTTATCCATAGGTACTGATTTAAAACATCATGTTTAATGCAGTCCATTGTTTTAGTGAAACACTTAGGAGTATAACTTTTGCGAATATTAGATTCGCCCGGGACTTTTCTGCCAATATATTTTTCAAGACATGTTCTTAAAATAGGGTTATTAAGTTTTTAACGGAATGTTTGCGGCTAAAAAAGCTTCATAAAGTTCTTCATGAAAATTATCATTATGGATCGTTGATGGATTTATATTTCTCAAATGCATTTGAGAAGCTAAATAACATTTGATGCTCCACCTTTGGCAGTTTTTCAAAGTTACTGAACAAATTTTACAGCAAATTTCTGTATCACTAACAATGGACAAAGAGTCTGTGTGGCCTACATCCAGTTTGCCATCGTTCGTTTCTGTTCTTCCTTATTGGTTACAAAATATTCAAAAGATACACTAATCTTCCAAAAAATAAATAAACTAGCAAAATTCAAAAGGAACTTGTAAAACCAAATGAAAAAATAAAATTCTAATAGAAATGTATATACAACAACAAGTAAAAATATTAAATAAAACAAGAGTCTTAAGATAAATAAATCAAAAAAGATTTCTAAAAAAACAGATTCTTAAGAAAAATAAAACGTAATAAACTAAATACAGGATACTTACAAAGTCAAGTTTTAAAAGAAATATAATCTGCAAATAAACACAAATAGCCTAACTAAATAAGATAGAAAACAGGAATTTATAACAAAAAATATTGAGAAATATCAGACACCAGATCGAAGGAATATATAAAATGAACGATTTTAAAAATATAGAACTACACGCTACCAGCACGGCACTGGGAATGATACATAAATATCCTAACAAAACGTATTTCGCTTTGTACATAAAAACGGGGGCAGTGAAACAGCTAAATAATGCTCCCTATTGATACCGTGATACTGGTATATATTTAGTTGGTTTGCACAAACTTTATACTCCAATATCCGCTCTTTAGTAATAACAATAACTTATTACTATATAAAAGCATGTTGATTGAAACAATAACGATTCTGTTCGAGAGCTGGAGAAAAATAGCCGAAGAAAAGATAACTAGTTTCCTTTTCATGAAATGTATACAACATTTCAAACATTACTGTATACATCACTCAAATTTGGAGTCTAAGTTCTGAAAGTAACTGCTTTACTTTCTTTGTGTATATATAATTTTCTGTCTCTTTTTGTAATTATTTTCATATTTGTACAATAGTTGTCTTTTTCGAAATCAAAACAAAGTTGGTAGAGACAATTCAAAAGATAGGCAGCTATCTAAATAGGTCATAAAATACAGATAGGAACATTTTATTTTGTATTATACTAAAAATAAGTTACGTATAGTTAATGAAGATAAATAAACGTTATGAAATACTACATTAAATGAGATTTTGTAATATGTAAAACAAGTCTTAAATTAAGTGGACCCTTTGTGACCGAAAGTTTCAGTGGCAAATGTTTTACAAATGTTTCAATTCCGAAAGCGAGAAATCTTAATTTTAAAACCGCAACAGAAAGCTTACCGATTTCGCCCTAGGAAGGAGGTTTGCTATCACTCAGGCTTCCAGCCAGCTAGTCGGCGAAGGAATGGGTTAAATAAATCCAAAAAGCTGCATATAAACACACATCTGTTTTACACTTACCCTGTCAAGCCTTGGATAAACAAGAATCCACGAAGTTAGTCAAGTAACCCGGGTGGGAAATGATTTGCAAAAACAACCACAAAAAATAAAAACAAAAGCGAACCTTGAGAGTTAACGAGTCTTTAGTAATTATGAAATAGACAACGGAAAGCAATATTTTCAGGCGCAATTCAACAGTATATTGAATTCGCTATACACCTATGTGTACCGATTGCTTTGGCAAACGCTATTGTTTACAGTGGTTCAACCAAGTCTACTTAAATAAAATGATTGATAGGAGAGGCAAGCGAGAACCTCTCCCGATAACTAAATATTTATTCGGAATTTATAAATACTTCGCTAATTTACGAATTTAAAGATGAGTAAACGCTAAACAGGTCTCCAATAATAAAAAATAATACGCGACTTATAAGGCACAATTTGGCAAAAGGTTGCGACTTAGCTGAGTGTTCCCTCAGAGCTGTGCAGTGAGGTGGGGTTCGTAACCTTCCAAAGACGCGAGTAATGCAACGAGCACACGCAGCGTCGTCTCAGATAGAACACCAGCAGTCGGCCAGGTGCGATAGAATGGCGGAATACGTTCGACTGGACGTATTCCGGACGGGACGGGACGGCAGTAGATTACATTTGTTGACCAGATGACAGAGTTGTCCAATAAGATGACTCGAAACCAAGATTCGGTCTAATACTACAATAGCCCAAGACTACGACGATATCAAACTACGCTATCCCAATATTAAAACAGAAAAGATTAAACGGTCTTACACCGAAAGCCCCCGAATAATACGTCAATCGGAAAACGTATAGTAATTTCGCTCGAAAACAAGCACGAAGGCTCCCTCTATCCGTAAGAAGGGAAATCGATAACGTAGGGATGACCGCATAGAATAGCCCCCGAACAAAGATTAATTAATAGTAACAAGTGTAACGATCGAAATCGAGGCACGCCCGAAGAAAAGAAAGAAAACGTAAGACATTATTGCCACACTGAAATTCATTAAGACAGGGTGTTCGGCTTTCAATGAAAATTTCAGCAAATGTGTTTTATTTATGGCTTTAAGTTGCAGATCACTCGTTTTTAACCACTTGGTCATTTCATTCAAAGTATTTGTTATTGTGGTGTTAGATTTTAGATTACCTGGTTCTGCTAAAATGAAGTATCATTTGCAAACAAGATAAGTCTATACGAAACAAAACTTGGTGGATCACTAATATACAGTAAACACAAGAATGGCCCTAGAATAGGCCCTTGTGGAATACCGTTTACTGTACATCTTCAATCTGATCTAAAGATTGCACCTTTGTTTGTAACCGTGACATACTGTTGACGGCCTTTTAAAGTAAGTATGATTTTATTAAGTTATGTATCATTCTTCTGAATACCATTATCTCTAGTTTTTGAAGTGGTGTTTTATGATTTACGCTATCAAAGGCGTTTGACAAGTAAAAGAAAGTTGTTGCTACTTTTTCTTTTTCGTCAGCTTACTTAAAATCTCAGCAGTTGCCATATATATGGCTTTTGTAATTGACCTTCTCTTCTCATATCCATTCCGATATTTATTTAAAATGTTATTTGCTTTTGTAAAGGTTATCATCCTATTTAATGTCTTCGTTATGATTAATATTAATGCTATTGGTCTGTAGTTTTTGAAACCACTTAGTTGTTTTCAGATTTGTATATGTGTCTTATAATACAATGCGCTAGTGCATCTTTTTGCAAGTAAAGATTGCCAATTTTGGTTAGTAGAATATACAAGATGTCTACACAAAATTTTGCTAGCTTGGTCAAAATTTCGTCCGGTTCAACCGCGTGTCACTGTTGCTCGATTGTGCTAAATTTATATATCGCAAACTCATTTCGTTAAGCACATCCAATTCTATTCTGTTATATAAGCATAAACAACTGAAATCTATGTTAGATTAATCATGTCTTCCTATTGTTTTATTTACCATTTTCTACATTGCTTCGATTTTATTGGAATTTGTATTACAGTATATTGTGGTTTTTTGGATACGTACTTTAATTGTGCACAATATGCTTTATATATATACTTCTAGTGAAATTCTATCATTCTGGATTGCTTCATAAAGTTTCCTCTTTATGCGGCACATGGTTCGAATACTATCATTCAGCCAGTTCATTTCTAGCTTTTCGTGTAATTTTATACATATTAGCGGTATAATCACAGCACGAACAGGATATCAGAAATTACAGATCAATGATCAACTCTGAAGATTGAACAAGGGGCACCATATGCTAGAACAACAACAGGCAAAAACAGCAAAGATAGGAAATCCAAAAAACTAAAAACGAGAGGCAACCAAACACCTAACCGAAAATAATGACGCTGGAAAAGGAGATGGGAACAAAGGAAAGTGGAATAAATGTGAATATGCACAAAAAGGTCATAACAAAACCTAAACTCACCATAATAAGAGGAATCTTCGAAACTGGAAAGCTTAAAGAGAAATCAAATAATTCGAACTAGACCTACTAGCGATACAAGAAATGAAGCAACTAGCAAACGAAATAATAGACATGGAAGGAATAATCTTCCTGTAGTGGAGAAAACAGTAGACTTGGAACAGGATTCAAAGTACAGAAAAACTAAAGGGTTACTTTTATCCTTTAGTTCTGGCATACAATCCTGCCTCGGATAGAATCTGCTCTTTAAGAATCAAAGGAAGTAAGAGGAATGTTACTTTAACGTACATGCCCCAATTAAAGACGCCAAGGAGAGAAGCAATGGGAACAAATAGAAAATATAATAAAACAGGTCGGTGGAAGATTCATACCAAAAGAGTCAAAACAAGAGAAAAGAAAAGAATGGTTTGACAAAGAATGTGATAGAACTATAACAGCTATATGAAAACGAAGTCACAGGGCATAGAAATAGAAAGAACACTTTCAAAAACTGCTAACTAAGGGCGAGAGTGGGAATCCAAGTAATGTATATGAAATTGGAGAGGACAGAGCAGGAGTAGAAAAGCTTTCGCGAGAAGAAATAAGTGACATAATAAATACAGATGATACAAGCGGGAGGAAAAAACTTACATGAAGGAATAACGGATCTAGTGAAACGGATATGGAGAAATGAAAGGATGGCAGATGGTAATCATAAATCACTAATTATCACTTCCTTTTCGACTATACAGATACAAGAACAAATTCACCATAGAATCGGATCATTTCAACCGGTTGAAGACGTACAGCATAAAATTGTTATAAATTTGCTTCATGGCCAATATGGAAGACCAACTTGATCGGCGTCAAACGATCAATAACGAAACAAAAAGTGAAATTCTTCAAAATTTACAGCAAATACTTTATAAACATTGCGCATTGATTCGGTTGTTCAAAACTGCGTTGGATCGCATGCCAAGTGATGACAATAAAGTCGTAATCAGAGCAAATAAACGCCCCGCTGGAAAACACGAACGACAATTCAACGCTCCGACAATAGATAAAGTCGTAAAATGCAGTATATCACAAGGTGCTTCAATGAAGATAATCGACAAGACTGCAACCCATTCAGCAAATAGTTTAACAGAAAGTTGTGTTACAACGATATGCGAATCATTTGGTTTACATTCAATAAAGCAAATGCATCGCTCCCACGTGAATTTGCTCCTTTCTGAATTTTTATTCAACTTAATTAATTTTATCTTAATACAAACAAGTTAATAAAACTCAGGTAATAACTTAAGACAACATCTATTAATTCTAAGGCGGTACGTCGTTCGCCGGGTCAGCTAGTATATATATAAAAAGGGGATAAAATGCTATGCGAGAATTGTAGGGGCATCGCTCTGCTGGACTCATGCTATGAAATATTTGTGGAAATCTTAGCAAGGAGATTAAAGAAGGTCATAGAGGGGGTATTGAGGGAGTACCGGGTAAGTTTTAGAAAGGCCTAATCAACAGTGGACCAAATCCTTACATTAAGGAAGCTATAAGGAACTTGCTAGGAACCTGAAATACAGGTATATACCCTATTCAAGGACTTCAAACAGCCCTACGATTCAATGAGCAAAGGGAAACTGTACCAAGCAATAATCGAAATGGAAATACCAAGGAATTAATACGATTAACAAGAATAACCCTGGAAGGAACTTACAACGAAGTAATATGGAATGGATATAGGTCAGAAAAATTGGAAGTAAAAAGGAGTTTTAGACAAGGCGATCCGTTATGTTTAATACTTTTCAATTTAGTGCTAGAAAAATAATAACAAACAATAAACCAAAAATAAAAGAAACTCTTCTTACCAACGAACATCAGACAGTAACCTTCGCAGATGATCTAACCATGATAGCCAAGTGGGAAAAAGTTGAACAAACATCGCGGGGCAACTGATAAAAGGAGCAATAGGATACGGATTGTAAATTAATCAGGAAAAAACAAAATACACGGTGATGATACAGAGAAAGAAGACGGTGAATCGGTTTATATACGTGAGACTACTGAAAGGAAAATGCCACAAAGGGGAGGATATCAGAGCTAGAATAATGAAAATAAATAAATAAATAAATTTGGCAGCTTGAAGTCACTGATGAGCTCCAAGTATGTATTTAGACCCCTCAGGGGCTCACAGTTAACAAGTTTAACAAGTGAGTTCGGGAATGCGGAATGCAGGGGAGTGCGGTATTTAACGTTCCCCTGAGGGCACCAGGCGAAAACCCCTCGTATTTAGCCTTACCCAATCAAGCGGGGCTCTGATCGGGAGGACAGATACTTCCCTAGCTACTCCGATGTCCGACGGGGAGGTTCGTACAGCTAAGCTATCTGGGATTTCCAAGGCTAAACTGCAAAAGCTTGTGAAACAAGGCCAAGATTACATACAGGTAAAAAGAGCCATAATCAAGGATAACTTTAGTAGGCATGCACAAAGGGTCGGGTTTTAGTGTAAATAAGGAAAATATGCGTCAATAAACGGCGGAGGCTACTAAACGTAAAGAATAGACGGAAGTTCAAAAAAGGCAGAAGTTGGAGGGCAGTACTCCCGCAGGTCTTCTGAAAGGCAAGAGGCCAGAAGGTTTAACCTTCAAGGAGGCTGCTTTGGAGAGGATCGCGTATGCAACGACCAGCCACCCAGATGGAGCCGGCAAAGCATAAGGCACTCCAGGACTTTATTATGGAGGCATATGGCAGCATTACGGAGGGAGGGCTTCAAGTCCGCTTCAAAATACATGTATATGCGGAAGAACCGCTCTCAAAGCTGTTAAGTCTACTTAAAGTGATAAAGCTGGAGAACGTACTCTCAGAGGCATGAGGACCACAATAGATCTGGAAAGGTCGCAGTGGAACAGGCATCATTGTCATCTCAAGTAATCTGATCTAATGTATCCAGGAAGGCAAAAACGAGAATATATAAAACTGCAATAAGACCAACAGCAACATATGGAGCAGAGACGTGGTAACTTTACATAGCGGAGGAGGATATTCTAAACAGCTGGGAAAGAAAAATACTAAGAGCTATCTATCATGAAGGGAAACAGAGGGGGCTGGAAAAGAAGGACAAACGGGGACCTGAAAAGACTGTACAAGGAACCAAATATAATAAGACACATGAAGATACAAAGACTTAGGTGGTTAGACCATATGGACAGAATATCAAATAAACGTATACCGAAACTGCTAACGAAAAGGAAACCGATTAGGAGAAAAAGAAGAGGGAGACCGAGAAAAATATGGAGTGAAAGTGTAGAAGAGTACCTGAGAAAGATGGGAATAAGAGACTGGAAAATAAAGGTGAGAGGTATAAAATAATGGATACAAAGACTGTACCGATTACCAGAAAGTGAATAATAGTGGTAGTGGAAAACAGACACGTGAGCGATTTAGTTAGTTAGCGGCATACTTCAACTGTCATACTGTCTTCTGTCAAATTCGCTTTAAAGAAAAATTTGGATTTTTCGCTCCTTCAAGTCTCTCAAATGGTCCAGACATTTTATATACATTCTTAGGAATGTTTAGATCTCAACTGTTCTCTTCTTACATTCTTGAATCCTTTGGTGTTGAAATACTTTTCAATGTTTTTTCCTGTGATTTTTTGATCCAGTTTGTATAAATGAAGGTATGCGTGTCTAATTACTGCTTTGATTTCAGTATTTGATACGGATCTTCCTTTTTGTTTATTATCTACTGTAATAAACTCATTTTCATGAATTACTACTGTCTCTAGTTGATTTTTATATGTATTCTTGTCGTTGCTCGTAGCTACCGGTTTCGTTCAATTGTATTACCGATTTTTCTTTACAGTCCTAGACTAGTGTCTATTTTCTATATCAATGATCTGGTGTTGATCTAGGTCAGTTTTTCTTTTGTTTGCGTGTCTTTTTCATTAGCTTGGCGACTATATCGATTTTCTGGTTTTGTCTTTTGTAAGTGAATATTTTGGGTATTCACAAATCCAGAATCCCTGGTATCAAACTATTATTGGAGAGCTATACAGGTAACTGGTTCATTCGAAATTCTGGATATTTTACTGTTTATTTATATTTGTCCCTTTGGTATCGGTAATAAAAATATAAATATCATTTCCGCTTATACCGGAAATCGATGATAACTTTCTTATTTTAATACGATTTTTGTACTCTACGTATTACAATGGTGATTTTTGTTATACATTCCTAGACCTACACAGAGAAATTTCTGGTAGTGGGAACGTGGTTATGTATAGTTGAAAATGTCCTGACTCGGTTACAAGGTTACGTTTCTCGCAGCGAGACGTATGCGTTGGTTATTGTGACTAGGTTTCAAACGTTGCATTGACGTACCTCTCGGTTGCAGCAATACAAAATTAAAATTAACTATTCTGATATTAATACTAATCATTGTAATTTTTGTGTGGTCGGGGTCGTACTCATAGGTGGGCGTGGTGTCGAAAAGGTATAAATAGAACCCCAAAGCTACAGCAAATGCCAAATGAAGACCATAATCCCACCATTAACTGTGAATTTAATATCTTGAATTATAATAAATGATGAATTTTCTAATGGTAATTAACCATTCGAGTATTACTATATTACAGTACTATTACAAAGATAAAGTCGAATAAACTTAGACTACAATTCCTAGTCATATGACATTTACCATGGTAATTGCAACACGTGGAGACTTCTCTAACTTCTTGTTTCGGTCCTTCGTTCTGTTGTTCAGTTACGGGCTCAGTCTTGATATTTTTCTTAAATGTCCGGATTTTTGTCGGTCTGCTGGATTTCTGTCTGATATCCGTCCTCTTCTTATGGTATTAACACGCTCATACACTAAAGCATCCTGGTACAATGCATCAATGCCACTGTGTGGACGGGAAAGGATGTAATTTGCAAGATCTCTTGACCACAATCCCATGATAATTTGTTCTTTTATCTCGTTGAATGGTAGTGCTAACTGTCGACACAATTTTACCTTCTCATGGTAGTACAGGCTGACATTTTCCTTGTTTTGCTGAAATCTACCATGCATTTCTTTCCACAAATCGGTGGTACTCTTTTCGAAGAGAAATGTTTTCTTAAACCCTGTCTGAAATGTTCACCAATCTTTAATATCCGGATGATCCGTGAATCAATGCTGCTCCTTTTAGATGTGATCTGGCTGTTTCGTATATAAAAGCTGGAGGCCAATGATAGAGATTTGCTGTTTTTCGTAGCTGGGTTAACCTCTCAGACGTCTCAACTTGTCCTCGTTCGTCATCAAAGTAATCAATATTCTTACTCAGATTGGGCATGACGTTGTAATTTTGTACCTCTTCAATCAAATTATTTCTATTTGCCACATTTGAATGTAATTGTTACATCATCTGAATTAACTCAGCATTTTGTTTCAATACACCAGAAATAGTGTTAAGTATCTCTGTATTACTAACTTGAGCTGCTGCCACATCGTTCTGCTCTGCTCGAAAATTGTTTTGAAATCCTTGAAAATCGTCTTCCATTTTTTCGGTTACAACTATCTCGCACTATTACAAACCTTTTTTCTGCTTTACTTCTCACCACGTTCCTGTCTGTCGGTTGCTCGTATCCTTCGTATCCCACTTCTGATATGTAGTCGAGGACCGTACTCATATTATTCTTTTTCTTAATAATACACGTTTGATTCGAAACTAACTTTTTATTCTACGTTCTACACAACCATTTTTTCATATCATTCTTCTCTACTCTCTCGCCCATCGGCCTAGGTTAGTTAACCTGACGTGCACTTTTTTAAAAAATTGAGCACATTTGTTATTACATTATTAATTTGTCTATATATTCAGGAAAACTGATATATTGCAAAAATAAAATTAAAACAGGCTCATAAAAGTTTCTTTATTTTTATATACACAAAGTTATTAGAATATAGAGTAATAATAAGAATTTAAGGCGAAGGAATACTTTCTAAGACGTATGTGAGAACATAGGTAAAATTCATTACACGAGAATATTTGTGTAGCTTTTTATAAAGCAGAATGTATTAAGAAACAGTTCAGACCTTCGAAACAATTTTCATTTATATACAATTGAACGATTTCTCTCTTCTAACTATTTTCCTAGTCACAACGACTACTTCATTCAAGTAGCAGGAACGCCGAGTCTCTTGGACCAACGACCTAGTCATAAAGTTAAGGAGATTTTTAACTACGTCCACTAGTTACTGAAACCTGAATCTCAAAAAATATGAGACACATGACTAGTAATCACGTTATAGTAACGGAGAATCTAGTCACAGCAATCATATTTTCTTGTATCTACAGCGGCCTTTCCTCAACTACATTTTATCTAGTCGTGGTAACCAGGGGCTGTTTTTCTCAGTGTACACTCAATCAGAAACAGATTTAACAGCGGGTACACCGTGGGCACTAACTGTTGAGAACCACGACTTTACACTTTTCTAATAACATCAAGTTTGACTTTGGACAACTGAAACGTAATTTCAAATTTTCTGATATTTATTCTTAAAAGTATATTTTCCAACGGATTTTACAGATACAAGCATGTTTTTCTGAGTTTTTACAAATTTGTGATAGCTAACACAATGATTGTCGTAATTAAACATTGTCAGAAGTTCCGCTTTGATCAAATTTACTGAACACCTGTTCCTCACATTTGTCCATTTAAGGGTCATTTCTGAAAATACTCTTTTCACATAACAGTTTGAACTTTGCTTACTAAAAATGAAGTATATGATACTGAATGAATTTGGAATATCGCTCTTTTAAAATGACCCTATTAATTTTATCCACTTATCGATTCCATTGGGATTTCTATTATTGCAATACGTCCAGGCATTTATTTGACCAGTTGGTATTTTGCCTATAGGGGCCCATATAAATTTCTACAACTAGCAAATATTCCGCCGCTATTTCGAAATTATTGTAGTCTATAGGTGACTGCAGGTTTAGAAACAACAGCTTCGATAACAGGTTGTTGTTGAAGAAATTGTATCTTTTGTCAGATATTCGATAGTTATTGCAAAACAGCCGAAAGTCCTCTTTGATAGATTCTCCTTGAGTTGCGTTTATTTCGCCAAATATTTACCTTGCTTGACTGCCAAAAATTTGTCGATTGTTGGTCGATCTTGTTGGGGATTCCATGAATTTCGGCATGTATTTTTACATCTGTACGTAGATCTGATTCAATATTTTTCGTAATTGTTACTAATGAAAACATTACGTTTTGGGTAAAAGACGTTGTTGACGAACACCATTCTCTACTCTTCGTCAGATGCAATATATTCTCTATAACCCGCGGACATTACCGATTTCTTGAAAATGGTGTCTTAAAGCAGGCCCTATTTTTTATGATTCTTTCCACAACAGGTCCGAGAGATGAAAATCTCGTGGATATACGTTTTATTATTTCTTCTTACTGCATCCCATTGCCTAGAAAATAATTTTGCAAGTCAGCTCTTCGTTTTGCCAATCTACTGAAGTGGTTACACATTTTCAAAATTAAACTTTCAACACCGAACATCAGTAGATATATAAAAATACATTTTTCTTCCTGTATTGTACTTACAATATCCTTAACTGACTCGCATACAATACTCTTCTCTTTTCTTCATCCACAACTAAACTTTTGAGCTATGAATGAGATTAAATTTGATTTGCTTCTTTAAGCTAACTGAACTTTTATACTCTCTTATTGTTGAGAGCGCTCCTGTACTTTTCTAATGTACGAAAATGTCTGAGTTTATTAGTTCTAAATTTGGGTTTATATACAAGTTCCTTATTACAGACTAAAAATACATCTTCTACATTATCTTTTTGTTTACCATTGACCGAATGTTACAATAAATATCTTTTAGCGCACTTACAATGATGTTATATTCTCTTTGTTTGCCTTTGAACAAACAGGCTGTTTCATCTAACGTGCAAACATATACATAGGTACAGCTTCGTAATTGTTATTGTTTTCCTTTTTAGTGCGGATTGTATATACTATGTACTTTTAATACGTATGCAGCAGACACTTTGGTTTTTATGATATACACTTATATTTATTGCAAGCAATGTTTAGCATCGTCGGTAGGAAATAATAATATATTACGATTCAAATTATTATTCAGGATGAAATATGGGACAGGACTCACGGGCGTAGTAATGTTCAACATTCTCTACATTTGATTTATCTTTGTATTGTCTGATTAATAATAATTGGCAAAATAGTTGTTTGTCGTCAAATATTTCTCTTCTTACAATTTACTGGTGGGAAGCAGTCGTTCTCTACCAAAAATTATTACTATTAAAATCCATTTCTATATTTTTATAGGTTTTTGTATATGAGCCCCAAGCCGTTATTCTGTATGTTATGTGAGTTTCCACTAGCTATAATATAGAAGTCGTATTGTTCTGTGGTGAATACTTGTTTGAGATGTTTAAACTTATTATTATTTTTTTACTACGAGTTGTGTATGTCCATGCCATCTTAAACGTGAGTCAATGCATACTTCCAGATATTTTGCATTCTCTCCCCTCTTTATATTATCACAATCACAGATGTTATTTGTTTCTAATTTTGTGTACAATGGTAATGTTTCCGTTGTAGTGAAAGGCGTGAAATAAGTTTTTAATATATTTACCGTGGGTAATTCTAACATAGTGGATTGTTTTAAATAGTTCAGTTTCTGCTTTTACTTTAAGGCTTTGTCAGTTTTCATCTGAAAATAGAATTGCCGTGTCATCAGTATAAGCTGCATCTATTTCTATTCTAAACAGATCACCTAAGTAAATGTTAAATAAAACTGATCCAAGTACCATATCTTGAGGCATCCCGTATTCAATTGCTTATAGTTACTAATGCAGCTACAATCAGATATTTTAATTCACAAGACGATTTAGTTTGATGCCAGTAAGGACAGAATGAGTGCATATTTGTTACAAAATAGTCAGCTAGTGTTTTGTGAAGTCTAATTAACAATAAGACAGAACAGAGATATAGCATGGTGGATTTTAGGGTTAGGTATCAATTGTATGTAGGATCACATTTTGTTTCATAATGATAAAGTAGTAATACTCACTTCAAACTTCATACATACATGAATCAGCTCATGTTGGTATCGTGAAAAGTAAAACCGACGTAAACGGTTTATTGTTTTGAAAAGGTCATATGCTGTTGAAGGATATGTTTAAAAAAATGACATGGATGTGAAGTATATCAATATGTTAACTCAAAGAACCGTTAATCTCACATGACATTTTCAAATTGTCACTTTTTAAATCTGCAGCTGATACATGTCGTTATGGGGTAAGGTACAGTTACTCACGAAAGTCTACATACATACATCAATATAAATCTGAAGTTAACTACTAAAAAACAACACTAAGTGTGCGAATGATTAGAATACAATTGTTGTAATGTAAAACTAATAACATGTAACTTTAGTCGATTTCAAGTAAATAGTTTGCCAACGAAAAAATGAATTTCAAAAAATATGCTTACGAAATCTCACGAAAGTATACATACAGCCCAAAACTAACAATGTATTAAACGTAGTTTTTGTGCAGTAAGGAAAGTCTCGATGTTTATAGTAGTAACAAAGTTTGTACAGCATTTTTAGTTTTATCAAGTTGTGTTAACTGTCATTAACATGGTACGGAGCATGGAAATTTCGAATGATATCAAAGAGGTACAAACAGTATTAAGCAATTATAAAAATACCGGTACAGTTCAAAATAAGTCGCGTAGTGGTCGTCCATTCCTACTTTCCGCGAGGGACAAAAGGTATGTCATTAATAAGATTAAGCAAAATCCTAAAAATAGCGCAGTCAAAGTAGCCCAGTGTGTGGAATTAGAGTTGGGAAAGACTGTGAGTGCAGAATGTGTTCGTAGAGTTCTTCGAAAAGCTGGTTATAATGGGCGCAGCGCTAGACGTAAACCGCATATTAGAGATGTAAACAGAATCAAGAGATTGAAATTCGCTAAAAAATATGAAAATGAGGAAGTGTGTTTCTGGGATAAGGTGTTATTTACGGATGAAACAAAGGTTAATTTGTTTCAATCAGACGGGCGTGTTAATGTTTGGCGGCAACCTAACACTGCATTTAAGAAGCAAAATGTACAACCTACAGTTAAGCATGGTGGGCAGTCGGTTCTATTTTGGGGTTGTATGTCAGCGGCTGGGGTAGGAAACATTGAGTTCATAGATGGAATTATGGACAAACATAAATATGTTAATATTTTGAAGGCCCAATTGATTCAAAATGCCAACAAATTGGAGCTTGGCAAGGGTTGGATATTCCAACAAGACCAGGATCCCTAAGCATACCTCTTTCCTGGCAAAAGAATGGTTGCTTTATAACGTCCCCAAACAACTTGATTCTCCTCCTCAGTCGCCAGACTTAAACCCCATTGAATATTTATGGGCAGAATTAAAAAACCGCTTAAGGAAAAAGGTAATAACTGGTCGTGATTCCCTAAAGCGGGCTATAGTAGAAGAATGGGATCAAATACCTAAAACAATGACACAGAAACTAGTACATTCGATGCAGCGTAGGCTAAAAGCCGTAATTACTGCCAAAGGTGGCGTTACCAAGTATTAATTTATTGTTAGTACCTTTTCATTCAATTATTTATTTAGTGTATGTAGACTTTTGTGAGTTTTCATTTGTCTACTATTTGAGAATATTTTTTATTTGTTGATGAAGTACTTTAATTTAGTGGAGAATTACTTATTATTATTATTATTATTATTATTACTTTTACATTATAACAATTATATTGTAACCATTCTTATACATGAAAACTTTCTTTTTAATGGTTAACTTGATATTTATATTGGTGTATGTAGACTTTCGTGAGTAACTGTATATCTAATCGCAGTTGATTATTTGTTAAATATATATATATATATCACTTTGAAAATTATAAATTTAAAGAATTTGCTAATAATTGTAACTGACGTCTCAATTACGATCAAAATAATGGACTAACGGAGAAGGCTGTAGAAATCTCGATTAATCAAAAAATCTAGCAATACTAATGATTAATATGATGCGCTCCCAGGATACAAGACACCACCATTAGCGGAAAATAATTATTTACCTTCTCAGATTTTGATAAGAAGAACGTTACGTTTAAGATTACCGATCGTCACAAAACAGTTCAAACTCAAATACCGAAAAGGCATAGGGTAACTGGGGGAATACGCCATAGTTAAGGGAAATTCCATTTCCTTGTCAAATTTTGTCAGGTATGAATCAGTTTTGCACATTGATCTCTTATATCACATCTATTGTACACTTACACGCATTTTCAGTATAGGAAGAATACACTTTTAAGAACATAATTTATAAAAATCGTTGAGCCTGCAAAGTGGCATATTGCCCAGTGGTGTGGATAATATGCCATAGCAATCGGGGTAATATGCAATATGGAACAAAACATGGAGGCAAACTTAAATGAATAATTTATTCGTGAACATTTTAACAAAAATAGTTGACCTATAGTTCCTAAATTTCTAAATACATATCTTAGTAAAAATAATGTTAACCAGATTCACTTAAGTACAACATAAAGCTTTTCCTGCACAATTCTCGGTTATCCACTTACTACAACATTCAGAAGTTATCCATGTTGGATCGTTTTCGGCATTATAGTATCCATTGCGTGCAGCACATTAGTCATTATCATGTTAGCTCATATCACTGTCACTGTCCTGATATGTTATGGCATTTTATCCTGACGTCAAACTGGCATTTTATCCCAAATGCAGTTATACAGTAGATGTATATTTTGCACAATATGGCGGCCTTAAAATATAGCGGTAAAGCATACAGTAGTCCTATTGTGACTTATACAGTTATAATAACATTCCGCTAGAGCCCCTGCTTTCATAAATTTTACAAAATTGTTTACTATATCCATTGAGAAAGTTGTAAATAGTCTACTTCAGTCTTTGCTTACCGTATTACCAAATAAAATCTAAAATATAAGCCACGAGCAGCGCTGCCAATGAACACATAAACAGTACTGAAGTGCATCAACTGCTTACATGTGCAATCTTAGCGCCAGTTTGGCTAAATCGTAGAACTGGCGTTTTGCCCTAACTGGCATATTTCCCCAGGTTACCCTACATGTAATTTAAGGATGGGCAGAAAGGGCAAAACCACATTTGGATAAAGGAGCAAAAAATAAGAATTTGTTTGTTTGTATGGAGAAAATAACAATGCGAAACCCTTCCACATCACAATGGATTGGGAGCCGAGTAAAATAATATCACCTAACACTTCCCCGCGTTCTAATAAAGTTATAAATGAAGGAGGCCGCACTCTGGACCGTAACTCCCGTTTCACTAGAAAATCTGCTGGTAAACCAATTATATTTACTGATTTAGACGATCATGTTAAGACCGAGTTGGGGGCATGACTCAAGAGATTTAAAAGCCTTATATACATTTATGAGTGACGAGTGCATTGTTCCTCCATTATCGATTTGCGCACATGTATACTATAATTAGATTAAATTCCTAGAGATCTGCTCATATCGACCCTGATCTCTAAAATTGAACCTTAAATGATGATATCGATGTTTATGACCGTATAGAAAGCGTTACTAAATTCAAAAATCATCCCGACTATAGAAATAGACGACATAGTTATAATCACATTTTTCTATCTTCAAAGAAAATATTATCAACGTGTAATTTACAACAGTACGTCACACGGTAATAGTATTCAAATTTTAAAAACAATTTTATTCCAGGAAATTTGGTCCCAAACGTTAGACACTAAAATTGCAGTTTATATCCACGTCTCTACTATAATTGTAGATCAAACGATTCCAAGCATAAACAAGACTAATATTGAACACAATAGAGATAATTGCTCACTAAAAAATATTGTATTGTATAGGCGAAACAGACAAGCTAGATTTGTGAGGAATCGTCAATTCAATTTCAGAAATTCATTATGCCATGCATAAACTTGTAATTGAATTCGAACATATTTTGACATTAATAAAATTATAAACTGAAATAATATGGCTTTATTAAGAAAACTTATATATTTGTAGGTATTCAAATCCAATCACAATGGAATAAAAGATTAATGGTCAGATAAATAAAATTAATTTATGAGTCTTCGGTAGACCTAAGGTTGAATATTATCTAAAATCCATCGCATATATTTATCTACTCTTGTATAGACTGCAGGGAACCCTTCTCTACCACATATTCTCGGTCCTAACGAAACAATGCCGTATTGAATAGTTTTTATAACGCCACCGACTGCAGAATCCGCCATTAAAGGACCACCACTATCTCCTAAACAGGAATCTTGTTCGTTCTTTCCCCCAACACATAATTGGTTATCAGTAACAGTAATTCCACTTGCGTACTTGCGTGCACAATCCGCATTATCTACTTTTGGAATAGCTACTTTCAACAAAATCGAACTAGCATACCCTAGAAGAAAGAAGGAATAAATGCGTATTATTTAAAATATTATTTCTAACTTACCAGTTTCTGTAGCTCCCCAGCCAATAACTGTATAGGTGCTAAAGTTACTATCCTTTTGTTCTTTTGTTACCGGTAAGCATATAGGGGCCACAGAATCTGTAATTAAAAATAGAACATTTTAACATAAACCAATTAATAGCTAAACGGTGTCTCATTTGTGGTTACACACTGCGATGTATATTGACACTTACACACAGACGTGTTTGCTGGTTTTCTCAATCTTATTAGGGCGATGTCATTGTTATATGTGGCGGTATTATACTGTGGGTGTACGATTGCATCTTCTTTGGAAATCTCGAAATCTTGAGGAACTTCCGCACACTCCGATGGTTGTGAGGGAAAGCAGTCAGGATTTGTTTTAAAATCATGTTCACCAAGACGAACAGCAATTCTGTAATAAATTGCAATAAATATATCGTTTCTTAAAAATTTTTGAACGTTAAACTTATGTCTGTTATAAGTACATGTATATTTAATAGACATATACTTTAATAGTTTAATTAATAACTGTTATCTATGTTTACTGTGCAAACAAAAATCTTTCTGAAACTAACTAACTAACGAAATGGTTCCGTAGGTAATGAAGGAACAACTGGAAGACTAAAATTTAATTGATGATGATGTAGTGCTGTACAAGATCAACCAGTAAGATCCATGAGCTGTCGCAGCAGTTGAATGTTAGTGGTTCCACTATTCACAACATTACAAAAGTTTCAAAAATTGTTACCTTCTGATTATAATAAAGATTTCAATATTGCGAGTGGTTTATTCAAAATTTAAACTATGATTTATTGGATTTGACATTTTATTGAAATGAAGCTTGGTTTCACTTAAGTGGAGTAGTGGAGTAGGCCTCAAAAACAACATTGGACAGCTTTCTGAGCAAAAGTTTTACATAGTTTCTTTTGGAAAATATGAAGCGACGGATAAATTTATGTGTTGAAAATAAGAAACAACACATTCACAGTCATTTATTATAATAAGTAATTATATCAAATTTCAATATTGTATATATGTTTTAATACAGTTTATAGGTTTCAACAGCTAATATGTATTTGACCATTCAACCTTAAACTATCAAAGTATTCCTCTACTAAATATTTAGGTATTTACTTCTAACAAACATACCTGTAACGTTCAAACAATGAATCACACAATATAATTCTACACTGCTTGGTAAAAATTGGAAATTGCATGTTTTTTATTACAAATCACCCTTTAGCTATCAAAAAATAATAAAAAATTAAAATTTGAATATGTTTTACTCAGTAATTGTTGTAAGAAATGTTTAACTGAAGTGACATACATATCGTTTGTCGCGAATTCTTTTCCAGGTTTTTGTCTGTTACAATGCCTAGAGCCCTGGGCAAAGTGAGTGATTTCGAAAAAAGTTGAATTGTTGATTTGTGCAAAAATATTTTTTTATTCAGAGAAGTTAAACTACGATAATTAGAGTTCATATTGAACCAGATTGAATGCTTTCAAAGTGCATGTTGTTCACCATGTCTTATATATATACTGTTTATCGCCGAATTAGATCTTTCCACGTTTAGTGCTTCCCCTTACGATTTACAATTAACAACAATATTTAGTCTGGTGCATAGAGGGACTTCGGTGGAATATGGGGTGTCAGTATGTCGCCTTTGAGTTATGTCGCCCGTGATGAATCAGTATTCTGTTTCGGAAACGAGTAACGGTTGTATAACTACATAGTTCATTCTATTTCTTCAACTTCTAAATATTTATTAAATTCAATGGGTTGAGATTTTTGCCAAATTTAATCGAAAAGTTCCACTAACTTCTGGGTGATTTAATTTCTGTCAGGCACTATTACCAAAAAATTATTTATTCTATTTCTTCTATATGGTTTTTGCATTTATAAGGAATATGTATTATTATAAAATAAGGCAATTTATGAAAATATGAGTATATAATAATCAATTAATCGTATATTATTATTATATATTAATTAATTCGACTTAATAAGCATTCGACTGCATATGTACTCTATCAGTGAAATATTCTGCAATATATTTATTCTGGTTTTAATTGACTTAATAACGGTAGGAAACAATAATAGATACCTACACTGCCATATAAAATTAAAAGACTACTTACAAAGGTAAAACTGAAACTTACAATGTATGTTTACTTTGAATACAGTGGGCAGCAGTCAAAACATAGCGATCATTGATGAGGGAACCGCCACAGCCCCAGGCATTGATTGCTGAAATCAATTAAAAAATATTTTGAATACAATACCTATTTTACACTTGTCAGATCTCATTGAATTCTTCCATCTATGTACAATATATACTATAGTCCTTTTATAGAAGCGAGATATATACTCTCACCAAAGCGTGTTTATACTCTTTATACATTTCTATATTACGGAGAATGTTCGACTTCCAGAATTAAGCCAAATAGAATTCTTTTACAGAATAATAGAAACCCACCATAAACTTAATGAGTAGACTGGGCAAATATGCGGTATTATGAGTCATCTGTCCTTTTCACAATGTAATATTATATTATAGAGGACAAAGGACAGATGACTCATCATACCGCATATTTGCCCAGTTTGTTAATGAGACTAGTAATTGTATTACATTTAATGCATTGAGTTTGTACAACCTTTATTCTTGCAGGAGACAACAGAATGTCACATGTTCGTATGTAATACCATTCTACTAATAATTGTTCGAAACATCCCAGTATAGTAGTTATGTACTTTTATTTGTTACTTACGTTTATCGTATTTCAAAACAGCAGCCCATGGATATTCCAATAACACTGTTTTGTTGCCATTTATAATTTTCTCACCACTATAAATATCTCCACAGTTTCTAGGCAACAATTTAGCATTGGGATGTTGAACGTCGTCAGCAATTCTAGTGCTTATTAAAATGTCTGGCAATTTTGATGGACAGCATACTTTAATGTTAGAAGAAGAGCCACATCGATATTTACTGATCGTTTGTGTAATAAAGTCGGTTACTGTGTTTTGGTCAATGTAATCATATAATATCTTGCACTCTTCTATATTCATGCAGAAACTGTCTTCTGCTTTGTCTGGAAGACGACAGCGATCACTATCCACTATCCATCCTGTAACATAAAATATAAATTTGTTTCAGAAATGCTTTTTTAAACAAAAGTAATTAACTCTGCTATTTATTTATCAATTTGATGACTCATACAGCAAGTTAATTAATTTTCCAACTGAATTAGAAATTTTTCTAGTCATCTTTTAAAAATTATTTAAAATTATTATTAATACACAAATATCGCTAAACCTTGCGATTGAGAATTAAGCGCTGGTGTAAATAGTCAAGTTTCGCTAATATAGAACTTACATTTGTGAGTATCTGGTAGTTGTAAAAAACTACCTTTATCCCGGACCTCAATTATAAAATGTATTTAACGCCTGTTTTATGCAATACCATATAAGCAAACCATTGTTGGAAAGATATATTCACAAAACTCCCCAACATTTTTCTAGTACGTATGTATATTAATGGACTAAATGGTTCTTTTAAACTACACTATAAAGAGTCTACAATCATTTAGAGCAACTACATTGTACCCTGCTTTTGTCAATCTTTCATCTATTTTAGGTTACTCGTGAGACATCCTTGGATGAGAGCCTTGATTATATTTAATTAACAAAGAAAACTAGAAACCTTTATTTTTGCTAAAGGGCTGTAGGTTAGGATTTATAAATATTTACATATCTGTATACGTATAAACAGCTTGTTACTACCGAACTGTTGCTATACCCTAACTTGTTTCTAAATTCCTGAATGAGTTAGAGTAAATATTAATTAGACTACTTTGAGCTAGTATTCTAGAAGTATTTGACTGATGTAAAACTAGAAAGAACATCTGGTAAAAATAATATTCACAGATGTTGGTTTTCGGTATACATTGTTATATCATGTGAGATAATTGCACGTTAAATATATCTGTAATTACAGATATTATATAGATCAGCCACCATTAATTTTACTTATAGATCTACAGAGTAAGACTTTGCAATGTGAAGCTAGTTATTGTTCACTAATTTAGTTGTGTATTACTATTATTTCCTTTAACTACAGACAACCCTATATATGATAAATGACCATTGTAGGTGAGTACAAGGTTACAAAAATCTTCGCGGTTAATTCACTTTCGTCCAAAAATAATACTTAATATATGTATATACACTACCGCTCAAAAGTATTTGTCCACCATAAAAATTGAGCAGTTTTGATGTCTGAAAATATTAACATAACATTAACAACTCAATGGGATCGGGTGATTGTGGTGGGCAAACCATAACATTAAGCGTTTCCTCAACTGATAATTTGTGGAAGTATTCTCTGCATAGCTTCGAAGAGTGCTTCGGGTCACTAAAATGTGAATCCATGTTGAAAAATACGCAACATTTCATTTTCAAGAATATCCCGGCACTGCCCAAAAACTTCAAATTTAGACTCATCACTCCACAAAACTTTTTTCCATTCTTTAAGTGTTCAGTTTTTGTGTTGTTTAGTCCATTGCAATTGGACAGCTACAAAAATGTTTTATAGACAGATTTGCAGTAGCAATTAAAGCAAATTTTAAAATCGTTTTACAGAATAAATCTCCTATAAATACGTAAGATCCAAAAAGATATGGATGGGCAAATACTTTTCAAGGGTAGTGTTCCCAGTACACACTATCTGCCAATTAATGTGCATGGTATTATTGTAGTTTACCGATATTAATAGGTTGACTTGGACAACAAACTTTCGGTTCTCCTCTGTACATTCCACAACGAAAAGAAAATAAAACATTTTGTTCATTTTCAGTAAAATTCGTTTTTTCTAAGATAATCGATCATTGTTTGACATTCAGATATCCTTATGCAGTTTCCAACTCCTCCGCCTGGTGTTCTACAACCTGAATCATCTACTGCCCATCCTGTAAGAACACACGTAATTTTTAAGTGCGCTTACGGAAATAATACCACAAAAAGCTAGAAACAGTATCAGAACATGCAGATAGTATAGAAGAGATAAGTTTATGTCGCGTTTACACAGGTTATATACAATTAATTTATTTGGCAGTAACTGCAACAATTTAATAATAGTCTAGGTTTGTCAGTTGTGAGAGCACCCAAGCAAGCAGCTAAAGAATAAAGTTGAATCTAAATAGTTGCCAATTACATATTACTAAATTACGAATGTCAAATTCTGCCATAAATATTTGAGTTAACACTTTAACAGGCATGGGCAACCTTTTTTGTAGAAGTTTTATGCTGTGAGTAATCTTGAAAAATATACATTTTTGTAGTATCCTTATGATTCATTATGAATTAAGTTTAGACGGGCCGTGCTAATATGCAACGAAAGAATTCAGTAGCGGGCCGGACAAACCTTACTCGAGGGCTGCATGTGGCCCGCGGGCCGGAGGTCGCCCATACCTCCTTTAAATGATGCAAAATGTTTCTTTTCGACGTTCCAGCAATAAGAAAGAGAAAGGATAATTGTGATGGTTATCTATTCAACATCTATTTGTAGACGAGAATTTTGACATACATAATAAGAATAATAGTAATTATAATAATGATAATAATTATAATTTATGTTTTATTGTGCACCAAAGGTACAGTTGCATTGCCTGGTTTGAAATAACAAGTATTTGGTCTTCCCGAGACTTAGAGACAATCTATTACTGGAGAACCGCCCAGAGAGTGCACCTAACAAGTCATTGTCCATGTTAAAAATAACCTCGGTGCTCAAAAGGGAGTTGTCATCGGCATAAACGGTTAAATAAACATCGAATAAGAATAATACCATATCATTAATATAGAAACCGAACAATGCAGGACCCGGAATAGAGCCCTGATGGATTCCCATATGAACTGACAATAGATATGATCTCATGCTTTCATATCAGGAGGGGATTTATGATTCTTGATATTAACTAATTGGAATCGGTCATGAAAATAGGAGATAAACCACACAACACCAGTCCCTCTAATACTGCACAATTATAATTTCAGTTTGTCGTATTGGACGCAATCGAATGTCTTTTTAGATCACAAGACTGCAACGGCGCTAGTTTGATCTTCGATTTCAAGTATACGGTTATCGAAGCTAATCAGAGTATTAAATGTTGATTTGCCTTTGTGGAATCTGTGTTGATATTCGGTGACATCATGTTTGTTTAGAAAACCATTTTGGAAACTGTTGTGATCAACACAATGTCTAACTCGACACATGCTTAGCACCACCTTTCTTAAAGATAGAAGATTCTTAGAAATCGAGAAAAATACTACTATCGACAGGAGTATTGATCAAATGCGTGAGTAGATTATATAAATACCCGCTACATTCGTTGATGACGGCTGACTGAAGTTCATCAGTGCCGGCCGAGTATTTATTTTTCAGTTTATTAACGATATCATAGACTTCAACAGAAGAAATGGGAAAGACAAAGATATAAGTTGCATTGGATTTTATTTTAAACGATAAATTCGCAGGACTAATTTGAGAAATACATAATGGCAGAGCAGGACCAAGTAAAATAATTATTACATTTGCAAGCCGTGGTAACTGGATCCTCTACGAATTCGAATTTTTTAAGGGGATTGGGATTGGGAGGGAGGATTGCTTTTCTGATAAATAAGGAGATCTCTAAAGAAATGACTATATTTTGTAATTAACCTGATTTATCCATGGCTGTTTAATGATAGTTTGATACTATTTTTCTGGATACATTTAAGATCAAAAGAATTGTTATATTTAAAACAAAGGTTATTCGAAAATACTGTAAATTTGTCATGAACGCTTTCAGTATTATAAATATCTAGTCCCGTGTCTTTAGATTGTGCAAATGGAAACTTTTTCCACAATTGAAATTTCCTTTTTTGTATTAATACTTCACTAGCGTAATCTGAAACGTAACGTTTTCTTATTTTCAGTATAATTGTAAATGAAGTAAACGATTTCGTTGAAAAATGTGTCTAGGAAGTTGGTTATTATGGAAGCTATCTATTGCTCGCATCAAAATTTTCTGTCAAGAACAAACCTCGTTGTCAATATGCGATAGGACATCTGCGACGAAAATAGAATATTTACATAGACTGACTCAATGTGAAACCCGTAGACTGCAAACAAATAAACACTAATGGTTCTACAGTTATTTAATATTCACTTCAGAGGATTTCCTTTAAATGGAATAATAAAATTGTTTACATATAACATACAAATGACAAAAGAAAACGAAGATAGATTTTTATAAAAACATTGTCAATAGCACAAATACATATGTACATCATTCCTTAACATAAAACTCGTACATTTATTTTAGAAGCAAACTACTAACAGCAAAACAAAATACATTTCAACAAATATAAACTGACTCTAATATTTTTTGAGGAACCCTTTATTTTGTGACCGCACCAAGATTTCACAATAATCTGGGGTTATACTGTTCTTTTACGGAGCTCTCACCCGCAGCTTCACAAGCATCCCATATATTCTCAATCACATTTAACCTTCCTATGCTCACGCATATGGTCTGTGAGACCGACTTATATAGTATAGTATACGTGTTTCATTTTTGACGTGAGTATAGGAAGGTTAAGTTAGGGGAATGCGGTGGAGTTATGAGTACACAAGTGCAATTGTGCAGCACTTATCAGCTTAATAGGCTTTGTGTTTGGGGTCAAGTCTATGGAGGATCTCCAATTTTTCCGCACTTTGCCTAAGGTTTGCTTTTAGAATGTTTAAGTACACATTTTGGTCCACGGTGCCTCAATAAAATGTAATCAAACTCTGCAGCTTACACATATCCCCCATATTATTACCAATAGTGAGCCATAGTAGATGTATAAGGCTGTATGAATTTCACTTTGGATCCCTGTATGTATTTTAAATACCAAGGTTATTCAAAGCTTTAAACGTAAATGATCTTTTCATTGTAACCATGCTGTAATTGTTTTTTATTTTACATTCATTAACTTCATTAAATTTTATTATCCAAATTGAGATTCACAACTTCGAGATAGCGCGTTTTGTATAAATTGAAACCTTCGGAAAATGAATTGTCTATTATTTCCCTAATTGTTTTCCCAAGATACGTATTTTGTTTTCGTCAGTCTAAAATACACTGAGAATAGTAAGGTTTTATGCAAAATATCATAAAAATACCCGAGATGCAGTTCATATTTCGTTTGTATGAATCGTCTACAAGGACGCCATATATTACGCATTACTAAATACATAGGTACACTGTTCATTGAAAAAACATCTATCTCAGAGAGTAAATTACAAAAATCATCAAGTTATATACTTCGCTGATGCACTGACTACATATGGGAAAATAATGTCATATAGTACGTAAATGACCAAATCTTATATGTACAGACATAAATATATCTTCTTAATATGCATTTAATTTCTTCAATTTAACGTTACTTATTCTACTAATCATAAAAATATTTTTATATCCGAGAAAAGGAGTTCTCATTAATGCAAATAACAAGGTATTTTTTAGTTCTCGTATCAAGTAGCTCATACATATGTAAGGTTTGCACAACACACGAACTAAACGTCACAACGCTCGCAATCGGGAATTACCGGACTACGTAAGATTTATATCCAATTTCGTTTGCTTTATATCACACAATATTGCAACAAGAATCCAATCCAATCCGTATAATTTTATCAGTATATAATGGACCTCTGTACATGCTAGCCAACAGGAACCTATTACAGAGTTGTCCAACACGAAAACGTGTCCTAGTGTTTGATTTATTAAAATATTCCGGCAATATATAGAATGATAGCTTTCCAGGACTGAATTTAAGATGATTTCAAGATTTTAATTTTTGCCCTTGTGACGTAATCTATCTACAGAGTTTAATATGGCAAATCGACTTATATTATATTTACTTTGAATACTAATCCAAATTCGAAAGAAACACAATGATGACTGAAAGATTCATTGTAAATACAGGGAAGACGAAAGTACAAAGATTAAAAATTGTAAACTTGTCAATTTTGAATCTCTAATAAAACAATCATAAGAAACAGGACCAACGAAAACGATAATTTATGTAAGAAACAAACGGTGAGACACGCAAAAGGAACATCTGAGGCAGAATTCAGGAAAAATAGAAAAATCCCCAGTTGAAAATAGAAACTTCAGTTCGAACTCAGGGAGAAACCTTAACCTATCTCATATAAAAAAACCTCTGCAATCGCCCCGTTTTGTGGATGATGGGTAGGGATTCAATTTATTAAGTAAACTAAATGGGGAATAAAGGACATCATTTTTAAATACTTTATTAACAAAACAATAATTCTTTATTTAGGAAGTTGATGATCGTCCCGGGACTTAGGATGTTGCCTCAGCCAATGTTAAAGAAGTGTCGCGGCCCTGCCTACGGTTGCGGTCCGCGACAAACAAAGCGTAATTCCCTCCGTTGTTAATTATTGGTATATGCAATTTAGGCTGCAGTGCACAACGTTTTGTAAAAGTGGCCAAATAAATACATCTCAGTTTGATAATTTATGTGAGAGATATGTAGAATTTTATTTTCTACTTTTTCGTTTGTTTTTTATATCTATTTTAATTCTGCTGTTATAATAGATTAAACCCATTTGGTTCAAATTTTTTGTGTAATCTCAATACCTTTTTAACGGTGTAATATATTGCTTTGAACTTTCGACTCACGTGTTTTATTTTTGTAGCGAACAAGCCTAAATCCATAATTTTAAGTATCTGACATAAGCCTCAACTGAAAAAATTAAAAAGTTACTTATCTGGTATCACGGACCATTTGGTCCACTGAATATTTCAATTTGATAGAATACAAAATACTAAGCTTATTTACAAAAAAATATGCTTTTATTGAAAGTGTGTTTCATTACATGCTAAACAAAAATTTTTGCGGTTTGTTTTGCAAATAAAATTTCCGCAAATGTAGCATTTTATATCGGACTTAGCCTTGCAGCAACTACATATTCCCCGCTTTCTTGCCCCCGCTTTAGAAGAAGCAATATTTGAAGAGCTTGCAAAATTCGAGGATGACATTTGTATATCAGTCAATAATTTCGCTGAAAACTGTTGTTGAGGTAATCGGCTCCGTTTTATCATATGCGCGTTAGCTAAAGAAAATGCTAGTTTCTGTAAAAACTCTGGTCTCCTGCGATTTAGATCAGCCGGTGCCCATGAAGCGTCGATCTCAGAAAAAGTATGTATGCATTCAAAGCGGATATATCTAGAATATTTGCAACTTTATACAAATCAAAGCGAATTCATTTTACAAGGTGGCTGTGCGACAGCGACAAATACAACAACACAAACTAGCTGGACGCTCGAGCTAACATAAACACATTAGAGCGCCCAATTAGCCGATAAATGGATGGCAAATTAAATTATTAACGATTCATAATTATATTTATAAATTACATTAAAGAATTCAATCAATTTTCATAAAAAATTTTCATCTGTGTAGTATGGACCAATTGGTCTCTTAATACAAGATTCGTATTTTTTTAATCTAACAGCAGGTTTAAGGTTGTTCTTAAGATTACAAATAAAACTACAATGAATGTTGTTTTGATATAGTTGTTGGTTGGTTTAAATTTAAAGTGACAAACAGTATTCTATTTAAAATTGTTACATTTATGAAAATGCTGTGGTTAATGTAGATTTAAAAAATTGAAAATTACGTTAATTATTGGAAAACAACCAGTTGCGGCTATGGTCTATGATTCGTAATATATAATATATAGTGATTTTGTTTGAAAATGCCTATTTGCATATTTGGTTACCGACTTTCCTAGAAATCCCAAAATAAATGCAGATAAGGTATTGGGAGGGGAGGGAGGAACGTGAATATAGGGATAAATGGAAAAGTAGAAGTATTCAAATCTGTAGGGGCAAAGATATATAAAAATGGATGAATGAACGCAGAAATTAATGGTAACCTGGAAAGTGCAGTCAAAGTATTCCATTCGTTAAGTATGAAACCGGAATAACAGTGTGCAAATTAATTTTTAACCCTCCTATACTCATGCATACGGTCTGTAAGACCGACTTATATAGTATAGTATACGTGTTTCATATTGACGTGAGTATAGGAAGGTTAAAACTGTGAACTATAGAAATAAGTTATCTTAGAGATGGTAACATATCATTGGAATAAATCGAACACAAAATTATGTAGTTAACCTTCCTATACTCACGCATACGGTCTGTGAGACCGATTTATATAGCATAGTATACGTGTTTCATATTTTGACGTGAGTATAGGAAGGTTAATAAATAATCAGAAACGCTACTGGTAAGCATAGAAAAGCGCAGCTTAGATGGCTCAATTTAGTTTGAATATAGGACGTTGTACAGTGGATAATATTTCTAAAATATGAAACATTTAAGAGATAGTATAACTTTAACAAACTATCGTGGCAATCTGCAATATTATTAACAAACTAAGTGTAAACAAGATATAAATTACCAAGAAAGAAATATTTATCTTCACTATACATATTTGCACTAGTTTCTAAGATATTCATACAGAAAAGAAAAGTTTATTTTTCGATAGAAAAATCGTTGGGTACATCATATTAATAAATATCGAAGCTAATAAAATACAACACAAAGTATTGTAAATTACTATCTACATTGGCACATTGATTTGAAGTGAGTCAGAGGTGTTTCCCTACAATTTGCTCGTAAGCATCGGCAGTTCAATGACGGGTATTTAAATTGCACTAAAACCGGATTTGTTGGGTATTTTCTTGTAAATGAAACAAATTCAACAGTGGTTACGTTGTGCATAGGATTCTAGTTTATGGAAACCCAATTCGCATTAAACACAAGTGTTAATTAAATTTACTGGTTATAACAGTTCGAAGGAATCTTTCGACGTCATATAAAGAGCGTAAAGCATTTGTGATTTTAGTGTTTGGAGCCACACTCAGTTCTGACAGATTCTTTTAATTACTTCACATACGTTTCAGTACAGAACACGAAGGAACGGATGAGCCACTCGTGCAAATTGGTTAACAATACTTTAATCCTTTCGAGACTGCTGGTACAAATGTATAGCGCCACAAGTTTAAAAAGAACCAAATCTTTGTTAAAATGAGGTATCAAAATGTACTACTTGGAATTTTATGTACGAATGGGTCAGTTCAATGAAAAATGTTGTGTTGCTGTTCTGAAATGATAAAATTGTATAGGGAAATAATGGAAAGTGTTGACATCTCGGATCAAATATTCGACTTGTAAGCATACGATTAAAAATCTGCATAGTGGTGGAATACAATTCTCTTATCAACTATTGATAATGTGTGCGATTAATTGTTGGATTATCTGCTCTTCTGAACTGAAAGGAGAACAATTTCATTTATAGATTTTCTGATAGAATTAGCAGAATTACTAATTACAGAAGGAGAACAGGCGACAAGAGTACGAAGATCGCAAAGAATGGTCGCCTGCCTAACAAACTAAAATTGACGAGAAAAAAGGTCATTGTGCTATTTTTCTCTACCTCATTATAGTCCATACATTGTGGATTGTTTAACATTTTCCAAAAACGTGTTTCATGCGCAATCTATTCTTAAACAATAGCCCTAGAGGAGCAGTTTTCTACATCCAAAGTTGCCCATTTTTGCTTTCATGAAACGTGCAACCTATTTTGTATAAAATAAGAATTCATTGTATACGGTTTATTACTTATTAATTGATACACAATCTTGTTTTTGCAACGCCAAAAATTTCATAAATTGATTTAGTTTGAAGCTTCACATTAACTTCGAAAGTCTTATCGGTCGTCAATATGAAAAAATGATAATGCAAGTTTATACTAGAAATGAAAAAGAACTAACTGATCGGTTTGCTTCGTGTTAGCGAAACACATGTCGCCGAATTTATTATTAAACAATTGTGTGGTGAAGACTTTACCGATGTGATAGAGTGTCAGGGACTAACTACTAAATGTAATGATATTCTTTTAGTTTGCTTATCAAAATAAAGCTTAAAATACTATTTATTGTCTGTAACTTCCTATTCCCGTTTTTAAAGATATGAGATTCATATACATATTTCTTATGCATTTCTGTAATAATAAAATTAACAACTTACATACTTTCTTATCTTAAATGAATTAAAGTAGGATATCGACTACTACATGTCCTTCGAGCCAAACCATACTTTAACATGTCATATTAAGCACGGATGGAATAGTTAATTAATTGTTATTCTTTGTATTATAATTAATCCTTCAGTTTTATTAATTTATTATGCAAATATAACCACAGATTTAACGCGAATTTAAAATGACCATGGTAATAGAGAATGCAATGTATAGAAAGTAGCTATTCTGAATATGTATATATAATGTTATTACATTGCTAACTTGTTAAATACACAATAATATCAAAATTTCGAATTAGATATATTATTATACAAAAATTTGGTTTAGATGATTGCTTTCATAAATCCATATTAATTTTTATTTTTTAATTATAAATAATCTGGAAAATATGCCGAAGTTAAAATATATTGTAAATATTGACTTGTTTTCCATTAATTTTGTACAAAAAATAGGGTGTTTCAGTATCACATATACAATGGTTGTAAATTATATATACATGACCGCATCCGGTATCTAAATTTTTAAATCATACAGTGTTATAACGAACCGAAATTACATTATGACTATGTAGGCTATCTTTTAGAAAAATACATTTAGTAATGTATTTACTAATATTTCTATAAAGTTATTGATACTGAAGTTATAACTGAATTTCTTTTAAGTTTAAAGTTAAATTAAAAATATGACAGTATTATTGTTATTATGCTGACATATAATCAAAAAGTATATCAATAGTAATTGGAATTAGTTCTAAATATCGTCCGTAGGATAAGCGTCGAATTTTTAAAAATACTTTGGATGTGTTTTGATGATATGACTAGTTATATATACTTTTATTGCCTTTTAAAGAATATGTGTTTGCCAAGCTTGCCATACTAGAACTAAAACTAAGTAATTTCTATACTGAAACAGATCAATATTTAAAATAAGCAATGCATATAATGTAGTGCTTCAAAATACAATTTATATCTAACTCTAAATTTGTTTGGAAAAAAATAAAAAGATATACAGACGTGCACATATGTATATAGGATAGTAAATGTTACAAGTACCGAATACTTTAACAAAATCATGCAATCCCCAAAAAATTCATGCAAAAGTCAAAGTCTATACTTACGTTTTTGGGGTATCCTAACAGCAGCGGCGTAGGCAACGAACACGCAAACTAGAGTTAGAACGCGCACGCACTCCATGACAATTACTTCTCAATTGATAGTCAATGTCATACGATCGCTTGTTTTAAATTGAAATGTTATGAATGGCGATAGAAGGACGTATTTTATTAAAAACTTGATTCATCGGAGGAGGGATTCGCGCTGCTAATTTAACAAGTAAGTGGAAATTAGGACTTTATTAATTTGCGGAAATCAAGAAAACGTGGTTTGACTACAACAAGATTTCCGAGGTTTTCCCAGTAGAGAAATAGTCGGGAATCCACAATTTTAAACTGTTTCATATATCTTTGAGTTATTAAGTGGAATATGTTTACATTTCAATGAATAGATAGTCTTTTGTATAACAGTTACTCTTTCCAAGTAAATAATTTCGGAACTACATAACTTATTATTTAGATTACCTATTCATAGTTATTTGGTGTGTATTAGATTGTGATTAATCGGACGTTAGAACCAGGGACATAACAATTATAAGATAAACGACAAAAAAGTCATTTTTAACCATTTATATTGATGAATTTATAAAATTGTTATATTTAACAATTTTTATAAGATATATATTATTTTGGTTATCGTAAACAATTAAAGTGTAAAATATTTTTTCTTGGTTATAAGTAACAACTATGTCAACCAAAAATTCTTTTTGGTTTCAGGTAACCATTATATCATTATTTTTTGGTTAGAAATAACTATTACAAAAAAATTTCTTTTTTGTTATCAGGGATGAAGTTGATAATAAAAAATTAAATTCATAAAGTTTTAGTGGGAATATTTCTATCATTTAAAATGTTGAATAGGGTGAATAGGGATTTATAAATCCATTAAAATCGTTATTAACATTGCAATTGACTGTATGTAATCTTTATTAGGTTTTATGTAATGATTTTAAAATATAAAAAAACATACACCGCTTTCAGCTGTGCTTAGTTTTGCTACTACCGCCACAGATTTGTTGTGTTATCTTGTTCATGTGTTGTTGTTGCATTAAATTTATTGCTCATTTGTTGTTCTGTTTGTTAAAATTTTTGTTTTTTTATTTTATGAGGATTTTTGATATTGTTTGATATATTTTGTTTTTTCATAGCTTTTTTATGTTCATTCACTTAATTTTTTTTTTTGTATTTTTCTTCATCCCTGATAACCAAAAGAAACAATTTGTTTTTGTAATGGTTATTTCTAACCAAAAATCTTTTTGGTTGATATAATGGTTATCTGAAACCAAAAAATTATTTTGGTTGATATAATGGTTATTTATAACCAAAAAAATATATTTCTCACTTTAATTGGTTATGATAACCAAAATAATATATTTGCAATGATAATGGTTAAAAATTCCCAATATTAAATAAAATGAATTTTCTTGTAACCTTTTTATCTGAAGTAGAATAATAACAATTATATTTGGTCCCTAGTTAGAACAGTATTGCTTTATTCAGGCTGAAGTATCGTTAAGTGGTTATTGTAATCTCATCTTTTGTTAAGCTTTATTAATTACTACTTTACTTTTATGCATACGTTTTCCTGCTTGCAGCATTGACTTTTGCTCAAATAACGGATTGAATTTACTGTCGCTACTTGATGAAACATTTTAAAATTAATAACTAATAAAACACGTGAAATGTTCATCGACTTTAGAATATAATTTTGCGAAACAATACCATGTATTTCATTAATTGTTTATTGATTTTTTGCATTATTTGAAATTTGCATTTACTTGAAACCAGAGCTATCAATAAATTTGTAAGCTTAATTATTTGAATTAATCGGATATTTAATTCGGAAAAATCACATTCTTCACTGTTTGATTTTGTTTAATTCTAAAACCTTATATTAAAACAATTTTGTCGCATATTAAATATTTATAATAATAATTATACCATAATGCAAATTTGCTTTAGCACTCATAGGTGAAAACTACAAACAGGTTATACAGAATGTATTTTAGAACATTTCAAAGACGTTTCCATACACATTCACAGCTTTATTGGTGAAATAACAACAAAACAAACAAAGCAGTGATTTATATTTTAATGCCTACTAACATAATGATTGAAAACAAAGATTTCTGTATATAAAGTTGTATAGCAAGTTTTATATCTGTCATTTTTGTATTCATATACATACACAACCATGTATATGACTAGCACAAAACCATAATTATCAAAGTAATGTATGCGATACGATATAGATCAAAAGTATCTTTGATGAAAACCTAACAATTTTATAACAATGGCTGCTTCAATGTCAGTATTTTGCTTTCCTGATATGAATCGTATGAGTGCCACAAGTTTGGTATCTGTAAAACAGCACAGATACAATCGGAAGTGTAAGATTCAATTGAGAGTGTATGCGAATGAACAACTAGGACTTAAAGGTTTGAGAAAAATTGTTAATTAGGGTAATAAGTAAAGTAGGCGCTGCGAGCGTTTGGCTAGTAGCGCGTGCTTCGAAAATTTGTAAGGGGCTTAGTTTATGCAGATCGACAAAATGTAAAAGATTCATTAAATATTTGCAGCATTTGCTTCAACGGATTCTTCGTGTAACCGTGTTTGCCGTTAGGAGTAAATGTTCCCCACTATTACCAAACATTTATTTTTATCTGGTAAAATCTAAATCTTTCGTATTTCGTATATTACAGTATTTACTTCAACAGTAGCACTAATATTTCCTCCTGTACTTATACAGTGCCCAGTATCTGCATTGACTCTTCTAATGACAACGAAGAATTTTATAATTTTTTAAGTGCTTCAACTATTCCATTGTAATTATTATTAAATATTTCTAAACCCGCTGCAATTTAAGCATCTTCGAATTTGTTTCGACTTTTGTTTATAGCAATTGTTTTGTTGGAATTTTGTTGTCAAACTATAGACTTAACTTGTTGGAAATGGGGAAAGTAGTAAAGCGCTGCCCTTAATCATGTTCCGCCGCGTGTAAGAATCGGCTGTGGAGGTTTAGGGATGTCGGGATATTGTCTGTGAAGTTCGTGAATACGTTCTGGGAATTTGAGAAACACTGCTTTTGTATGCGCTAATAGACCACCTACCTCTGGATAACACCTTCGAATAGTTTCTGTCACAAGATGTAAAGCATATATTTTACACGTAATATGCAACGAGTTAGCACAATTTTGTTCAAGAGGCCGGCCTACAGAAAGCGTATATGGGGTATCACCAGTCATAAACGTTAAGAATTGGTTTCTTGAAATTTCCCAATTTTGTCATCTGTTTAGCGCCTCTGTAATTATTTCGGTAGTAATTTTTACTAGTCTTTTATAGCTGGTAACGATGATACTGACGGTTTTAGTGTCATCTTACGTACTATGATATTAGGAACAGAATATTTTACACAATGCCACAAGATTTTTATTTTTTGAATTCTGCTTTAATGCTGTTTTATCGCGTACTGTATGTTATACTATTTCGTAAATGTGTCCAACTAGGTAATTTCCACTTCAAGTACTTATTCCAGAAAGAGTAAGATGATTTATTATCTAATAAATTAAACAGTATATTACATGCAATCAATATTAGTACTAAATCAAACATAAATTGGCTATCCAACCCAACACCATTTTTGTCATGTTTCTTACATTGAAATTTATTCCGAAACAGCTTTGTCATAAACTTTACAAATTAACTGAGTTGTACCACGTAGTAAATCTGGAAATTCAGCAACATTATTAAAGTGAACTGCACAAAACCTTTAACACAATAAATACGTACAATTGTACAAACGCACAAACTTCTTCGAAGTACGCGCTGCTGACCGAACGTTCGCATTGTCAACTTTAATAATAGTGTTTAGTCTATAACTTCTGATGAAATCGATATCAAACTTTCTGTGCACAGACATAAATTTTGCTATATTTCAATTAGGAAATGTGACTCGTGAAATAGATGATCGAGTTAGTGCCAAATGCTGTAACAAGCATATACAAGGCAAGTCGAAAGTCCCGAACCGGTTATCTTCGTTGTTTTTCACCATATTTTACGGTAAATATTGAATGATAGTTTAAATTTTCCTCAGTTTTAGTTAAACAGGAAATTAATTTGAGTTAATTTTTTCTGATACAGACTTAGAAACTAAGTTAAAATATTATTATTTATATTAAGATAAGGAAGATAATTGACGGTTGAAACTTTTAACTTACTCTCCGTAGTATTGCAATAATGAGTTTTCATTTCAATTATGTAAAAAGAGATATTTTGTAGTATTTTCTTTTCGATAATGTACCAATACAGAAAAATATTTCACAGAATTTAATCACTTCATCTGTGCTTGCTTTTAATTTATCTAAATGATTTCCCCACCTACGTTACAAAATATGTTGTATGAAGATGATTCTTATATATATTTTATTTTGAAAACGAAAATGCGTATTAACAAACTATTCTTAACTTGGTTAGTAGTTGAGAGAGCCACATTCCTCTACATATAGTCAGTCATATCAGAAGCATTTGTAGCAGTGGCGCATCTTTGTAGAAATAGAGTTCAAGGGTTATCCTTATCCGTTATGGCATATTTTGAAAGAATCTGTTGTGGACAAGCTGGCCTTTCAAAAAGAAATATTATGCTCGACATAACAACTTAATTGGACTTGACTTAAGGAGCTCTGTCTATTTTTCTGTCTGTCTGTGGGTAGTCATGTCTCTCTATAATTTCAGATATGTACTTCTAATACCGGATTGTTTATTGATTTAAAGATTGGCAATAGTTTTGAAATGCGGACCTCAACCATGTAACTGAATATGCTAATTTCTTTTTACTTATAAAATATCTGTGCAGAAAGTAATTCTTCTTCTTCTTCTTCTTTTTTAACATCGTATTTATACCCCATTTGGACAAAAGGTAATTCATTTATACATACATATATGTATGTATAATATGTATATTCAAGCGATATATTAGCACGGATGAAGATTGCAAAGCTCTGTATTTGATATAAAAACTTCCAACATAATTTTCTAGCATGGAATTGTACAAAACTTGTACGGTGAACCGCATGAATTTAGTAAAATGTCGTGTAACTTCTGGAATTTCTACTTGTTACCCATTGAATCGTGGCTGTCATTTTCTATGAATTTAGTTTTAAAATTTACCCATAATCTTTCTTGTACCTATATCTTTTATTCGGTTACTTATCTTTGAAACTTTGTTACTGATAGCTACTTCCTGGATGGTAATTCTAGAAGCAACTTCAAAGATAAAATGTACCACATATACACTCCTGGAAACTCTAAATGTCTGCTTTCTGAGAGCATACATACATGGTTACAATCTAAACGCCGAGTCCATAACCGTAAACCGTAACTCTCGGTTATTCCGTACGAAATAATTGTTTAAAGAGTTTGTGACTTTTTAAAAGAAAAACGACAAATAAAATAATATATTACGAAATTAATAGGTTATTTATTATCCTTACTATTACCTCTGATTTGTTATTTTCCTAAGATTTATGAATAAAGAAATATAATTAGAATTACGGTTTCAGTAATCGAAATTAATTTTTATAACTACTACACAAAATGATTTAATTATAATGTGGAATATCAATAATTCATATCTACAAATAACTTTGGTATATATTAAAGAAATATGCCATACAATACGAAGTTTTTGTATCTAAAAAGCGGTGTATGTAGATATAAAATACAAAATTCGTTTATATTAACACCAAAAAAGGTAAATTTAAAAATCATGAACAATCCATCTCCGAGTAATTTGTGCAATGTAATTAAAATGTTACAAAATTGGAGTGTTCCATACTTAAATAATTACACGTTAAAATTCATTCTTCAATATATGTATAGTATACGGTGTGCACACTAACAACCTATCGGTATAAGAGAGAGGCGATATCCACATGTTTACGCAAAGTCCATGCGATAGTAACCCGAAGGAAATATTGAAAATAAAAGCGATATAATTTAATGAATAATGAAGATGGAATGGTTAATTATTATTAATATTTGTAAGAAATAAAAGAAAATGTAATGATAAATTATTATTAAAACAATCATATACTTTTTTCGTATTACCCAATGTAAAACTCAACAATAAATTCGAATTATAATAAAAAGGAAAATAATTAGAAGTTCTGGGTTCCATGGAATAAAGTGGAACTAAGTTTAGTGTTAGACGCTCATATTGTTTTTTCGTATTCGTATTTTACCAAGCATTTACAACTGAACCAATTCTCTTATTATCTATTTTAATTAACATAAATATTAATATAAATATGCGAATACTATTACATTCTTGGGATTCCGTAATCGGTCTTTTCAAAGGAACTCATTCAATGGGATCTTGATCGAAGTATTCAACTTACTTCTTTACACACACACGCCGGAAATATTTTCTCGTTCTGTTCCCTTACTGCCAATATCAGAAAATACATCCGTGAGCATATTTTTCATCAAAACTTATTTTCCATTTTAGAAAATTTGTAGACAATTATTGTCATTTCATTTGCTGCTTGGTGTACTTGCTATTAGTACACATTTTGCGTATCTTTATAATATTTTGGCTTGCCTGTCTTTTCAATAGTGTTTATTTTATTTTTAATTAATATTACTTTAGTTTTTTTAATTCAAACATTAATTTTTTAATTTAACAGTAATAATAGTAGTATTTTAATAGTAGGGATTGTAAGTAGTATTTAGTTTTGTTTGTTAGATTTTCTTTATTTATATTCAGTACGTTCGTAACAACTCATTTACATCAACGTTAATTGTAAAACAGCTCAATATAAATTGTTCGAACAAACAGTAAGAAATAGACTTAAGAAAAGTAGACTGCGAGCTCGTGTTCCTGCTCAAAAACCTCTATTAACGCCAGATCATGCTACTCGACGGTTAAAGTTTTGTGTAGAAAACCTCGATCGTCCTTGGACTTGTGACATTTTCATCAATGAAAAAGTTTTCCGTCCTCTCAGGAATCAAGTCTAATTCTATGGCGGCCCAGAAACACTAGATTTAATAAAGAAGATATTTTAACCAAAAAACATAGTGGAAGAATTACGGTAGGATTTTGGGGATGGATATCTACTGTTGGTCCAAGAGAAACAGTACGCGTCTTCCCGCCATGTGTTATTACCAAGTGAAAGACTTGTGTATCTCGTAAAAGAACTTCCTACAATTAGTTTGGTACAAGATAATTCGCTATTTCACACTGCGAGATGTGTAAATTTATTGGTGGATGAACACAATAATGAAATCAAAGTGTTAAAATGGCACGCAAAATCTTACTACCTGAACCCCATTGAAAATGTGTGGGCTGCCAGTATTTGTGATAAGAGTTCATTTAGTGTGGAAGACCTTCCGAAAGAAGGCTAAATAAGTGTATCAACCAATTGTACACATTACTGGATTATTCTTATCTTTCTTTATGTGTATTGTTTTCACAATTATTTAGTCCTTATTATTTTTATATTTGCTTTAGTTAGTTATATTTTCGTCAATTTGTTATTTATTTTTGTTATATCACTTCATTTTTGTTTGTTTTCAGAACTAATTTCTTTATTTCATTAAAATATTTTTTCATTTTATGATGTCTGTCAAATTTTCGTATATTTTCCTTTTCGTCAGTTTAGTAATTTGTTACACTCCTTTATTTATTTTTCTTTTCTTTAGGAACATCTTTTATTTCAATAACTTTTTTTTATTTTGCCTTTCTCTGATTTATTGCATATTAACCCCCATTAACGCCGAGATGATCAGAATTTTTACTAACTTCTCAACGTGTTTATTTATTATGTTATCGGACCAAAAAGATAATGCAATACCTCTATTCCTACGCGAAATTTGATGCTCTTTCAGAATCTGAGCTCAAAATTTCGATTAGACACCGAGAAAAAATATGACCGATTTAAACGTGAAAAACGTGAAAATTGTCGAAAAAGATTTCTTTCGCATTTTTTTCACAATGATACCTTAAAGGTATCAACTTTTCACTATGATCAGAGGTGATCACGGCACTCGAACATTAAGAGGAATTTTTTTAGAAAAATTCATCGACGCGTTTTTTCAAAATGGCGGCGAGAATGAAACATTTTTATAGAAATCTTAATCTATCGTTTTCTTAAACACTCTAAACTTTAGAAAAAATTTCTAAGAACAGAAATGTCTTAAAATTAGTCAAAGAACACTCTCAAATTTTTTCAAAATTTTTAAACACAATTTTTGATTTTCGAAAATTTCAAAAATCCGATTTTTCAAAAATACCTAAAAATTTTTTTAAAAATTTGAGTGTTCCTTGACTAATTTTAAGACTTTCTTGTTTTTAAAATTTTTTTGTAACGTCTATAGGTTTAGAGAGAAAAAAATTTTCTTAAATGGTACATAAAATTTTGTTTCTATCTACCACTACAAAATTTACGAACAAACTCGTACAGGCATCCATTACAAATGCCCACGTAATTTTCAATGCTACACGTGATGGAAAGAAAAAGGTAGGAATAAAAGAGTTCACTATTGCGATTGCCAAATATTATATTCGAAAAGGTCAAACAAGTAAAACAGGTCATACACGATCTAATAGGGACAAATTTAAAAATTGTTCAAATGAAAAATCTCCAATAAGAACAAGGATCTATTGTGAAAAATGCAATCTATATGTATGCAATAATTGTTGGGCAAAAAGCAGTGATAAAAGAAATGTTAAAGTGAGAGGCAAGGGGACTCACGAAAAACACCCCGAAACGTGAGAGGCAAGGGAACTCACGAAAAAGATCACCCCAAAGGAGACAAAGTTCTACCACGTCCACGCCGTTGTCTCTGGGTAATGCTAAGAGTAGAAAAAAACAATGTATATGCACAGAATCAGAAGAAGTAGTCAAGGAACACTCAAATTTTTTCAAAAAATTTGAGGTATTTTTGAAAAATTGGATTTTTTTAAATTTTCGAAAACCAAAAATAGTCTTTAAAAATTTTGAAAAAATTTGAGAGTGTTTTTTGACTAATTTTAAGACATTTTTGTTCTTAGAAATTTTTTTCATAAAATTTTTCATTCCCGCCGCCATTTTGAAAAAACGCGTCGATGAATCTTTCTAAAAAAATTCGTCTTAATGTTCGAGTGCCGTGATCACCTCTGATCATAGTAAAAAGTTGATACCTTTAAGGTATCATTGTGAAAAAAAAAAATGCGAAAACTTGAAAATTTTCACGTTTTTCACTTTTAAATCGGCCATATTTTTTTCTGTGTCTAATCGAAATTTTGAGCTCAGATTCTGAAAGAGCATCAAATTTCGCGTTATTTTTTTGGTCCGATAACATAATAAATAAACACGTTGAAAAGTTAGTAAAAATTCTGATCATCTCGGCGTTAATGGGTTAATGTTTTGAAGAAAAATTCTGAATTAGATGAGAATAGTACAGCGGCAAATTAAAACGTATACCCTAACATCACATATTTTACCATATTTGAGCGCCATCTACAACGCCTTCAAAGTTTTAGAAATGTATTTTCCAAAATTGTATTTTTGATACGTGCATAGATACACATCCATACACACACACACACACACACACACACACACACACACACACACACACACACACACACACACACACACACATAATTGTGTGGTTCTGTTCTGCTTACATTCAGGTTTAGGTTGTTTTCCTGAAACCATTTATGCGGTTTAGCGATAACATTAACAAATTTATCTGTCCATATTTTTTTATTAAACATATTCTTAAACTTACTCCTGTTTAGGATCTGGAATTTACATTTATCACTCTACTAATGAAGTTAATTTTTAATAAAAATCTATATTTATTTAGCTTTGTCGAGATAAGAAAATTTCGTACTAAATGACATATTTTTTAATATTGTAAAGCCAATTTATTTGCACATATGTATTATGTATATTCCTCATTCTAATTAAACTATCGTAAAAAATATTTCAATTACTGAAACATGATTTAAATTAGTAACACATTACATTTATTTATATAATAGCAAGTAAGAGGCAATAATACGAAGAATAGGTGACCCATTAATTCACAAACTCTTTATAACACAAATTAAATAATAACTTTTTCAACTTTAAACGGACCAACCGATAGTAACCTCACAGGTAGATGGTTTTGGGATGGACGCTTAGATTGTGACCACCTCGGGAGGCGGACATTTAAAGTGTCCATGAATGTACAATTGTACATACATAGATTTCCTTTCTCAAAAATCATTTACCATATCTGATATTGGCTTTGACATATCTAATGATTCTTTCAAGTTTCTAAATAGAGAGGAATCGTTTCAATTCTGAGTTAAACCACATAAAGAAATTTTAATTAACAATGACGTGAGTTTTGAATTATTGGAAGTATTAATGAACTATCTTGGTTACAATTATAAATAATTCTTGTATAGAATTGTTACAAGTTATACATATGTCGAGATAATTAAATTATTGTAGTTTTGTTATAAACACATTATCCGAACATATTTTCATATTTTTCAAGTAGTCTCCGAAGTTTGCCTCTTAGAAAATAACTTACTCCTTATATCCTCATGGATTGTAATTTTTGTGTGTTTGCTAGGAATATTATAGATCTCCATAGGCCACATTATTGATTAGAGGCAAGTCTTGACACGTTTGTCTTGACTCTGTACAATATTTCTTTCTTTTTTTTTTTTGAATCAGGGAAGATGCGACTAAATCACAAAGACCTATCATTTTCTTTTTATTGAAATACTGTGTGAAACCTTTAGAAATCGTTCAACATTTGCAATGGACATTTGGAGAGTCTACAGAACTAAAAGTACAGTCTATCTATGGGTCGATTGGTTTAAAGTTGGCTGAAACTGTAGTTTTCAAAAGTGTACATTCGAACTTTAAGACTTAAATTTGGTGTTAATGTACACATATACACTTGCGAATTCTATACATTATTTTTAACACATTTACTAGAAGCCGATTAGATAATTCTGTCATTGTAGATAAATATCAATGTTGAATATAAATTCAATATACAACAAATCTACTGTGTATAAATTCTTATCGACAAAAATAAAAAGTTGGTCATAGTTCTTGACATATACATATTTATATACAAGCATATGCACATATTTCTGCAAGTACATACATTATAACATGTTAAATATTTTATAGTCGATAATTTAGAGAGGATGAACTCGGTGGAAAATCCCTGAAAATGTATCTAACCATTAAGATCTTGAGAATTTCAAGGTATAGGATTTTCCATGTTAAATGTGTTTGTGGAAAAGTTTCCAATTCATATTTAACTTATATATATATATATATATATATATATATATATATATATATATATAACTTCGTAATTCTAAATTTTCTTCAGATTTCCATTAGGGTAATAGATAGATAGAATAGAGAGAAACTGTAACTATAAAAACAGTTCTGTTTGCTGTGATACTCAGCTTATTTTATGTCCATCAATTCAAATGTTTCTGCCAATTATAAATTCAATTTCATGCTGGGATTCTTTAAAAGCCTTTCAATTTTTTTCCTGATCATTTATTCATGATCTAGTTCAGTAGAACTGACTTCTACTTAAACTAACTGGTAGCTTGATGGTATAGTCTGACATAGCCACTGTATCGGCGAAATGATCGTTACAATTTTTGTTAAATATAATGAAGTGTTTACTGTACGATTTTTTATTCATGATCATTTAGTTCTTACACCATTATACCACATATTCTTTTAATTTTCGAAAGGAAGATTATTATTCCTAATATTGTCCCTATGTGTAACCTATTGAATAAATAACATATACCAGACGAGGTATTTTATTATTTCGAAAAATAAGTTTCTGTGATTCTTTTGAAAGTTTTTCATGCGTTTTAAAAACGAAAATTACATATGCCATTAAATTTACTATCCAACGGTTGTAATATATCAAGTATTCGAAAAATAAATACAGTGGGCTACCCTTGTTAAATAAGAAATATACTTTCCTTTCACTTTGTCATATATGTATAATAAACTTAATGTTAAGAACTATTAGTTAAAGCTTTTCCTCGTTATGTTGAAGAACAGATGTATATGTAATATTATCGAGGACTCGGCACATTTTATTACACTGCATTTCAAACACATGTAGATTAGTACGAAATTTAATTTTGTTTTAATTTAAAAGAGAGTACAGTCTGATTTTCCGTTACATGTGATAGCAGTTTGGCGATTAGTTACGTACATATGTCAATTTATTTCGATCCTTTGTAGATAAAAATGATTGTAAATGAGGGTGGGGATACTCTAAGTCTGCATGTTAGATTTAAGAATTTGCATTTTTCTTCGGTATAACAGTTTGAAGAAACTTGCCTCGTGCTAGCGAAACACGTGTCACCGAATTTAATTAAACAATTGTGTGACGAAGAGTTTATCTATGTGATACAGTGTCACTATACATTTATTATTAAGATTACATACATTGTGTGTATAATATGCATATTAATATCTAACTAATTGTAAGTAGAAGGTTGTTACATAGAAATATCAATTTATTAAACTATGCAAGAATTTCTATCGCTTTGCTTTCAAGGCAATTTACGAGTAACAATTAAGTATACATATACATACGTATTCTTATATTCAGTATTACACTTTTCTTATAAAATTAATCTTTTTCTACCTATATATCAAATATATGCTATATACATATACAGCAAACGCTCGATAACGTGAACTAATTCAAAGCAAGGGTGTTTCACATTGTTATTAACAAGGCAGATGATAGAAATACAAAAATATTCGAATAACATTTTGTAAACACTAAGGATAACAATAAATCAAAATAGCGCTTTATAATCATCGCCTTCGAAGATCTGTTTACGTTATCGAGTTATCGAACTTAAAATACTTTTACGTTATCGAACGTTCCGTATAATCCTATACTACGAGGGGAGAAAATTATTTGTAACTACAAAAATTGTTATTGTTTTTAAAAAAATCCCTTGTCTTAAAAAACTACCAATTCTGAAAACAAAGTTTAAATATTCCTTTAGCAACTGAGGAAATTTAACGCATAGATAAAACAAGAAAAACTCTATCAGATAAAGAAAAACATTTGGTTTTATTCAACGTAGTAGCCTTATATACAAATTCTTGGTGTAACAGTGACAAAAATAACGGTTTAGTAATTTCTTGTTTTAAAATTTCCATATTGTTATCCAAATTATTATTATGTACATGTTGTTTAACATATTTCTTTTGGGGACATTACTACATTTTCTTACTATCACTGTCACAGTTCAATGAGCTTAAATCGATAGAACGAGTTGGTCAATTGACGGCCCCGTACCCCTATCCATCTGTTTCGAAAATGTTGGTGCAAATAATCTCTTACCAACATTCTTGATTTTGCAGGGCGTCCATCTTGTTGAAAAAATACTTTTTCCAAAATAGGTTCATCCCTTACTGTCGATAAGAACAATTTTGAAACAATTCCAAATACATATGCTAATTTACATTTTCATTAAAGAAATACAAACCGATGGCTTTCTCATACATAATACTACACCACACATTAACCTTTTTGTAATACTGACTTCTATTCGCAATTTTAAAACTAGGATTTTATCGTGACCAAAATCTACAATTTTGCGTTGAAACTGTTCTATTGAACGAAAATGTCGCTTCATCAGAAAAATATCTGAGGATCGATTTTCGGACTGCTTTTCGCCTACATCCTCTAAACGCAGAGCAGTATCACCACTTCTTAATTCATGTACAAGAATCGGTTTATAAGATTCAATTTTGTTTTCTTTAAAAATCCTTTGTAGGTAGACGTGATTTTCTAACATCCAACTGTGCAAATCTTGCTCGTGAGGATTTGTTTCTACAAAATCTAAAGCCTGTATTGTAGCAGCATCTTCTTTATCATGTATACTTTTTCTTTTGTCGATATCATGTATGCTATCTCTTCTTTAAAATTGTTCTACTAAATTTCGTAAAGCATTAACACTCACATGAATATTAGGAAACTTCTGTTGAAATCGATGAATTGCAAAGTCATAAGAAACTTCACCAATTCCATAACATTGAACAAGCTAAACTGTTTGTTTTAAAGTTAGCATTAATATTAAGTAAGTCCCGGTGCACTTAGTTTGACTCATAAGTAACGACATTCACAAATAAAACGTAACTCGGCTTACTAGAAGCCATGAAACTAAATCACGTTATTATGATAATTTGATGTAATGAAACTTTTTCTTGAATCATTTGCGCCTGTTTTAAATTTTCTCTCCTGCTAAAAAGAATATTTAGTTTTCAAAACTGATGGCCGAAGTGGCGAAGACGCTGGTATTTTTCATTAAATTTGAAGAAACATTAGCTATTTAAGAGAATTTGGGGACTTTTGATCAAGTAGCTGTAGTCTGAGTGATGTTTAACCTAGTTTTCAAATAACATTGTATTGTTTATCATGATTCCTTTTCGATTTTCTTGTCTGTTAGTTTATTTAAGAGGTTTTGCTTTATTACAATGCCTACAGTAAGACAGCGCGTAAATTATAGTCAAGTGAGTGATTTCGGAAGAGGTCAAATTGTTGATTTGCGCAAAGGCGGATTTTCGATGAGAGATCGCAAATCGCTTGAATAGAAATCATAATACGATAGTTAGAATTTGACGAGAGTAGGTTAATGAATGGTTTCAATGTACAGATCGTTTAGGCCGTCTGCTGTATCTTCTTACACACTGTTTCCCTTTACGGACCGTCATTAAACGACGGATGGGCATCATCTCGTCTTTAGTGATTAATCAAGATTCTGTTTTCAGTCGAAATCATATGCACCGTACTGTAGAGGTTATGATATGGTGCTATGTTCGAGGCAATTACCGCCCAACAGGATACATCAAACACGAGAGAGTCATTCATGTGGACAAGTCAATATTCGTCCTTATATTGCAAGTACTACATTGAGCTGTTTTCAAGACTATCGGGTGGATCTTTTATCTTGGCCAGTTCGGATTGTTCCTCCATAGAAATGGTATGAGACGTGTAGGGTAGGAAGCTAGGGAATCTACCTAACCAACCGTTAACTTTGAAAGGTCTACTACATAATATGGAAGATTGTAGATTACCTTAGATGCAATAGACTAACAAAAAGTGGACTAACAAGGGAAGATCCCGAACCCGTAAATACAAAAATTTATGAAACTTTGGTAATATATAGGTATGTACAACGCTTTTTTCTGCTTAAAAACACTCTGAGTGGGTGAAAATTTTGATTCTGCCGCTGCGCATAACTTGCTAACGGTAAGGGATATAAGGTTTAAGACAAAAATTGTTTGTTTGGATAAGGTTTACCAAGCAGACAGTTTAAAAAATATATTTACTGTATTTTTTTATTAGATTAGATTGTTTCTTATCTGAAAGTTGTAGGTTATCGAAGAAAGCTATATGGGACCAGTAAATAGTAAATATGTTTTTGTAAAGAAAATAGGTTGAATGAATTAGCAATATGAGCAAGTAGTATATTGTACTGAGAATTTCTTAAACAAAATTGCACCGGCCTAGCTCTTAATTAATGATATAAAAAGCATAAATTATAACAAATTATATTTATAAATTTTGAGAAACATTTAATATAAAATAAAGATAATTATCTAGTGTTGTGTGTGTGTGAGTGTAATTACTTTTATTCGATGATGGTTCTTCCTATGTCTCCTCTTTTGAATTCCTTCTTCTCTATTTTCTATCGATTCTTTCCTTTCTTTAAATTCTTTCATTTCCGGTGTGGTGAAGTTCTTTTATTCATTAGTACTTCCTTTAAAACCCTTTTGGTCCAAATATATGATAAGTTTTTTGTTGACTTATCTATCTTGTCAATTTTCTTCGTCGTCAACCAAACAACTTTTTATTTTTTCGGAAACCAGGAATACACTACATTATTTGTCCCTTGTCCAGATAATGAAAAGTTTTAATTCCCATGACGTCAGTTCATCCTTAACGTAACGTTGTTATAGAAACCGGTATTGTTAATGTCCAGGTATCCTTGGTTATTTATATCCAGTGGTTATTAGGAATTCTTATGATGTTAAAGTGTTGAATGTATGTGCCTGAATGTTTACAATGCTCTTCTATCTTTTAATCGATGCTTTTTATAAAAATTAATAATTTTATTTCTAGTTCCAATTTTTTTCCGCCCATTAAACGTCTCTGGCTGGACCTAAAATAAGAAGCTAACACCCGTAGGGTAATAAAATATTTAAAAGGTGGCGTGCGTGGTATCGAAAAAGTATAAATAGAACCCAAAAATAAACCGAATGTCATTTGAACATAAACATCCATAACCCCAACATTTACTGTGAATTTTGATATATTGAATTGTTATTAATGATATATTAATTAGTGGCAATAAACCATGGGAATATTAATATACTACAATATACAACTCATCAAACTTGAAATTAGTAATAATTATTGATGGTTATATGTCAGACCTGTAGTGTTGAAAACGGTCGCCAAAAGTATTACAAAGTTATTACAAGTATTAAAAAGTTGTTTAAAATTTCTCAATTCGTATATAATGAATTTCTAAATAATATTGATTCAGGTGCCATTATTCATAATTTGGACGTCCAGTGATGGGTATTACAAACGAACACAGAAATAGATTTAAGGAATTTTAAAGCATCCCGGCACTGGGTTTGGAATTTTAAGAGAGCTTACAAAATAGTTTCAAGAAAAATAAATAATGACGTGATCATATGGCACAGACTCCGACCAACTGAAGGAAATTGCTTGAACTATCGTTAATGGTGCAAGAGATCACATAAAACAGGTCGGGATATACAATACATTCGATGCCGATTAAGGCGGGTTTAATATACATATAGCTACATTTCGGCCGCACTTTAGCTATGCAGGGAACAAAAACTGCTACGGCAGTTGCGCAGTCTATATACGCAACTACACATAGTTACCAACAATATTAGCTTCCACTTTCGGAAAACTACTCTCACCTCTATTCATTGTCCTAAAAGAGCAAAATGGTAATTTCGGGCCACGTGTATCACACTCCTTGTTTCGACTGTGGAATGTTCATTTAACAGCATCTACATCTGGAAAGTTAACAAAAGAACTATTTCAGCAATGGTTAACCGATGTCTATTTGCCAAATGTGGGAACTCACAGCATTTTGTTATTGGACTTTTGGACCGGGCACTGTCCTGCTACATTACAGACTAGTATACCATTCAACAAACATGTAAATATACATATTAACGATCCCGAAGAAAACTACATCAATGACACAACCTCTTCATGTATATGGTTTTCACATATGGAAAAACTTTGTAAGAAAATTAAAAAATAATTTTCAAAATTGTCTGAATTCAAGAGAGATGCGGCAACCAAGTGGTTTGTAAAAGCAAAACGTTCTTTTGCATTATTTATAATAACATCACAAACTTCTATACATGCAATATGTTGGTCTTCTTTGCTATTACTTAAACGTTTCGTTTTTGCTTCACAGGGGACTGACTAAAATTTGAAGCTTACTGTATGACAGAATCTATTTTATTTCGAACGTTATTAATGCTCGTCTCAAATTTATTTATCACGTTTTGTGCATTTATTGGATTCATATCCTTTTTTGCAGTTGGTTATGTAAAACTTCAATATGTGGCATAATATTATGAAAAACAGTCAGTTAAAAAGTAAAATGTGGATCTTCCCGAATACGTCAAATACCTCTTGTTTCTTTGCACGTCACTGCATTTGAATCTTCTTCCAGATGTTTCATACATTCTAACCCCGAAAAATACCGAGATTTTCGAATGATTCACTTTCATCATGCCCTCTTAAGGCTAGCTGGAAAGCCCCAAAAAATGTTATGCAGTCAATAAATTTTAATAACACATAACTGTTGTTCGTTATTTCCTCGTTGAGCTTTTGTATATTTATCCAATAAGCAGAATCAAGTTGGGGTTGAATATTCACTTTCCCAAATAATGCAAATTTCATTTGATTACTGATATGCGCACGGCTTGTTTCATGTTTTTTCACTTTTTCGATGAATTATATTAAATCACGTACGCCTTTTTCCAACCAAATTTTTCTTCGTAATCAGTTCCGAACAATGCACACAGAAAACAGAAAATGCGTTTTTTCCACCACAGCCACAAATCCAATTATTACGAAGATATCTTCTTCTTCTTAATCTTTTTACCCTTTCTACCTTTCGGTGTAAGGGTTACGAAGATATATTATATATATTTGTGTCGAAAACCACCTTCAATTTTCTTAAGCGATTTTAAATATCATCATTTTATTAATAACATTACCTTGGCGAAAAATATTATTTTTGAACAATTTTGCATGAAATTGAATATATTTGTCAATATCATATGCAATAAGATTGAGAAAAGAAAACTACAAGAGCAGAATTTGAACACGGATCGCCAGCCTAGTACGCCTGGACCTTAACCACTGCGTTACAGTCACTTCTTTACAAACTTATTAAGATTAACGCTATTAAATTCCGTTAGGAAAACTTTCGCAATTTTTTCAAGAACTAGGGCGAATGGCTACAAACATGGTAGAAAGATACTCGTGGGAGGTGCCTCTATAACATATTCAAAATCCGTTATTCACAACCTTGACGTTCCCCTTGTTAGTTTCGCCGAGTTTAAAAACAATATCCATTTTTACATCACATTGACACGTAATTGTAATTTTAAATGCCAGCGATGCGTACGTTAACATCGACCGACTGCCACTGATCACCACAGATCACTTAAAATAGATATACAACTCAATAGAACTTGAAGGTCCTATATAAGTTTTGGGGGCTGGTCGGCATTAGACGTAAGGGGAGCTAATGTATGCAACCCGTTATACCGCTGATTTTATTTTCCTCGTTTTATTTTAAATTTGGATTAATCTTCTGAAAAGTTTTTTACTCGCTGTACTGACTTGTTTGATTTTGAATACAATATATTCAAACTATTTTGAAATATAGAGTAAAATCGTTCCAGAAGATAAATCGATAAATATACGCTGGTTTATGGCTTCAGTCTAAGTAAAAAATTGTATTCTATTTTAGAATTTTATTGGTAGTTATACAATACAATTGAGGAATACTATTACAGTAATGCTCTACACAGCTCTTCAAGACTCCTGCAAAATATTTTTAATGCAGTGAAAAGATGAGATTTTTTATAGAAATATACCTCTACCCAATTATTTAAACAGATCAAACTATAATATAATCCAAATACACGTTAACAGAAATCAAACAGCTATTTCACAATTACAGCACAGAACCACACAAAACATAAGAAACAAATGAATGGATGAATGACATGAATGACATGAATGACTAAATAATCGAATAGATATCTATTGATGACTAACAATGACTAATGATAACGACATAAGAAACACCAATGCGCGACTAGACGCACGAGATGTCTCTCGAAACATTTTCATTATTCTTTCTGACATATATGTTTCCTGCTTAGCCCAGGATTGATTGCGTGGTAGCCTATATTAAATTCCCCCTTACTTACATTGCCAACCTCCCCCTGTAAAAATGCGGAAAGACGAGTATATAAGTTGAACATCTATTTTAAGTGATCTGTGCTGATCACGGACCACTGCTGGCCGAAAGTGCAGCTCATCTCGACGTTCTCCCGCCCGTCTGCTAAAGACGGTCGACTATCCTCGATTTACTTCGTGTATGAATTTATCTGTATTGCGTATTGTATGATTGTACAGCTGTGGCATTTTTCGTAGGAGCAAATAATTATTAAAATGTTAGTTACGCACGATGAAATTATGGAAATTTAATATTTTGAATGAAATACTCAGTAAATTCTAAATGTTAATATTTAATGCTTAATGCATAAATTGAGGATTTACTCTAGTGGTTCCGCAGCTCAGCAGCACATGGAGGAGCCGCCCCTGAATAAAGGAAACCGTTTTATCTGAATATAGTTTTGCATTTCGTAAAGTGGATGTGCCGGTTTCTTGATTATAATATTATTATTATATTATTGCTAATGGTATATCTCGTATGATAATAATAATTATAATAACTTATTCATCCAGGACGAAAATATATAGACATTGTCAGATACACAAGAAATATAGGCATAGATTATGGACAACCAATAATACATAGAATAGATTGTAATACGTACGTATGTACATACATATAATATTATAATGCTGAAACAACAAAACACACATAGATTAGGGTGGCCCATATTTTCAAATAAAAATTTCTAAACTACTTTGTACATCTGGGCACCCCCTAATTTTTTTAATGGTCATAAAACTAGTATGCATGCAAAGTTTGAAAATAAAATTCCAATTGGAAGAAAGTACTCAAACATTAATAACAAATCAAAAAAATCGAGAATTTTCAGGGTTATTTCAAATAAAATACAATTAGCTGAGTAGTAGAAAAAATAATTTATATTGTAGTATAAAATGGATAAATAATTTAAAAAATTTTGAAAAGTGAGTTAAGTAAATAAACAGGTTTAGTTTTTGACAGCTTCAAACTCTCAATTACTGCTTGTTTTGTCGTTTCGGTCGAGACCCACTCTGTTAGCTTCAACAACTTGCAAAAATTAACTGTTTCTCTTCGTCGTCATTTGTCAGCAGCTTATTGAACTCTTCAAATAATTTGACACCACGCTCACCTACATCATTAACAACTTTCAAGTTTTTTGCAATTTTTGTGCTATTTATGTAGTATTCATTGATGTGCCATTCCTTTGGATGTATGGCCAAGAAAATTGAATTAATATTTAATTTTTTAAACAGCTGTAATGATCTTCTATTGGCAAAATCAGCCAAAGCGGTTTGCTCAGATAAAAGTGACGAATCTCCTCTTACCTTCCGGCCAGTGGGCTTACACTCCATCTTCTTGACAATTGCTACCTTTTCCTCATTTGATATTTTCTCTGAGAATAAACTTAGGCCAACTAACTCATCCGATAGGTACCACAGATGAGATTTTATATCAGTTTTAACCACTTCACTAACTTGACGATCAATCACTATTCAAATTAAACGAAGCCTTAAAACAAAAAACTATTACTACAAAAAATGGAAATCAACAAGTAATCCTGTTTACCATATTGGATTTAAAGAATTACGAAGATTAGTCAAAGTCAAGATTCAGGAGGCATATACATCCTACATGAATGAGATAGAACGTGCGGTTAAAGCAAATTCAAAAGACTTGTGCAGATACATAAATCGTATAAAAGGTGTATCACGAATTCCCGATAAAATGTCTGATAATGGCACAGATTATGACGACCCTCAGGAAATACTAGATGCATTTGCTAGAACTTTCTCCAGTGTATATCTAACACCATCAGATATGACCACAAGCGAGAGAATACAGCGCAGATTTTTAAAATTTCTGTCATTCAAGATCGATAATGTGTATCCAGTAAGGAACATTGAAGATGAATTGCTATTGGAACGCCATAATATTCAATCGTTATGTGAGAGAAGATGCACAGTGCGCGGTTCTTATTCAAGCTTTTAAACAATCAAATTGACTGTGCTGAATTGCTTTCGCGGATTAATCTTTTTGTTCCTCCCGCCTCAGCAAGAGATTTTCCATCATTTCGTGTGGTTCCTGCAAGGACTAATTTATTGTTAAAGTCTCCAGTGCAGCATATGTGCCAAAATGCGACTTTAATTTATCAAGACATCTTTGTTGGTGAAGCTGTTTACCGCTAAAATGTTTAAAATGTTTAATTTTTTACGCTTTTTTTGTTATGGTATTGCTTTACATCCTATATTTAGTTTTTTTTTTAGATAGCGTGTACAATTTATATTTATGTCACCTTCGTATCATCCTGTTAATGGGATATCCTGTTGGATGAATAAAGTATATTATTATTATTATTATTATTATTATTATTATTATTATTATCAGCACTTCATAACTGGTCATGTTTTTCCACAGAGAAAGGTCTGTCCAAGCCGCATTTGTAGCCATAGGGGCTTCAAACCAATATTTAACATACACAAGAACTCCAAACCTCACAAAACGTTCTAGCTGTGATTTTTTTTTGTGTGGTTTTGAAACCGCACAAAATAAGTGAATTTTCATTGTATATATTAGCTTCGTCATCCAATGAGCGTGATGTACTGCACCAGGAGTTCCCCAATGAATTTTATCTGGAGTATGACCCAAAGCAAAAAGTGGCAGCTCTATTAGCTCCATGTAATCATCCCTGGGCTGCTTTTTACTTTCTAAGGCAACTAATAAAACATTTATCGCTGCGAGTTTCGAAAGTTTTCTGCCAGGAGCAGCTTCATCTAATGGTTTATAGTTTTCTCTTCGTAAAGAGGGCCAAGATTCTTTGAATCTTTTGAATAAAGAAATGTCAGGAGAACTGGATGGTCCGAGGCAAATAACAAAAACTTTACTGAGAACAATCTCTAAAAGGGGATGCCTACATGCTAGCCATAGCAATTCTTTTCCAACTTTATGCTCCAGCATTACACAACCTCCATTTTTCAATCCAGTATTAACGGATATAGTGTCAAAACACATGTCAACTAATTTGTTCTCCAAACCCCATTCAGTTAGTACATTAAAAACTGCTGTTGAAGTGTTTGCGGTGGTACCACTTACAAGTTTTTTGCTCCACTTAAGACATTGACATTTTTGCACTACACTACTATCAACTCCAGTAAACAAACTAGAGGGTGCCCGGGGGCATAAAGTGAATTTGAAAATTTTGGACCAGCCTAATATACATACTAACAATTTCTATCTGTAAAGATATTTCTCAAAAGTACAAAAGCAGTTCTGGATTATAGTTTTTAAACTCTCTCAAAAAATTCTTTGATCTTTCAAAACCTTGATTGCTGCATAGTGCCAATTTTTTTTTCAAAAACGTAGTTCTATGCCGTGGAATTACTAAGTTGTGCAATTTTCCTGTTATGGCTTATTTATTTTTAATGTAGTAAATTATAAGTTGATATATATATATATATACATATATATATATATATATATATGTGTGTGCGCGCGTGCGTGCCTGTGTGTGCGTGTTTCTATGTGTATTTCATTCTACACAAGTGAACAACGTTTGCCACCTCAGACCCCTGTAGTTGCTGTAGTTGCGCTGCTGGGGTAATCTTCCGTGCCTACTTAGTAAACTACTACAATTAATTGAAATTCTCGTACACACATATGTACTACATTACATGTACTGGCATATGTAGTGCCGATTAAGATATGAAAACTTCTTCTCACAAAGTAGCACTGTTGAGCGGTAAGCCGCGAAACGCGTCTGCGAATGGTGAGAAATAGTACGTCTCGATAACGGAATAGAAATTTGACGGAAACAGAATAGCGGAACTCCAATCTAATTAGTTCGTTTATAAATTGACAGTTAACGAATCTAATTAACACCTTATGTCGATGTCATTGTTTCAGTTGTATATTTTGTTTCATTTTTACCCTATAAATTGGAAAATATCAACTTGATCACGTTCTTGTTTCAAGTGTGTATATCAAAATTATTTACTTCGGTTAGTGCAGAAATGCAAACAAATTGGCGGCATTGTTCCATCTACTTCACCTTAGGTATAGTATTTGCGGTGTAGCCGGAGACAATTTTTGTGATTGGGTAATGTCCTCTAGCCACTAGCTGAAATCATTCTTTCTAGTAACGATTTAAGCATGGTTTTGAGCAGCAGTTCCGTGAACGGTAGCGAAAGTTTGACACATTGCGGTAATGTCGATGCCTACTGTTATGTATTCAGTACCACCGTATTTTATCTTTATTTCCAGGTAATTAATTATCGTATAGCATGTGTCCAATGGGTGTGGTAATTTTCAATGTATGACGCATTAAAGAAGTTACTTCATAGTTAACCGCTCGATACGGTGAATGAGTTTGCTTCTCAGTACATTATTCCCATTGTTTCCAAGCACATTATAAAGATAAAGATGTGAAAGAAACAAAAGGGAAAACAGAAAATGTAATAATAATAATAAGCTAGATAAAAGTTCAACTTCAAATTTGAGTCATGGTACAGTATGTAGGTATAAGTTACGGTTAAGACGTACACTTGGTGATTTTGTATAGTATCCAACTAGCTTATATAATAACCAAATAACTTATGTGAGAAAGTGCGTTCTCGGTTGACTATGAATAATTTGTAAATAACTAGTTTATAAACCATGAGAGTTTATAAAATACATGTACTACCTAAACAAACTGTAGGTAACATGCAAGTTCTTTGTTCTTGGAGTACAAAATGGCAACTGTTTGTGTTGTTTCTGATCATGAAAACAATAACGAGTGTGTAACTTGGCCACGAATATTTTTAAAGAAATGAATACTATATTGGAATATGGAATTTCGCATCATCCAAAAATTTTCACAATTTTTTAATTTCTGTAAATTAACCTATCATAGATATACTCCCTTTTAGAATATAATTTGAAGTATATTACATAGTCTCAAGGATGGTGCAAATTATTTTCGGAGAAATTAAATAATGGGCGACCGGGTTTCCGGTACCCCCTTTTAAATAGTTTTTTCTTCTTATTTATCACAAATAAAGTCGGTTTTAAGTAGAAAACGGTGCTGAATAACAAATTTAGTCGGTTAATAGTAAAGTTATTAGAAAACGGTAATAAAGTTTTAGTTGTGATGTATTGATGTATGTACATAGGTAAGTGTTTGTCTAAATATAAAATACTTTGAATTACTAATTATTTCGATAACGTTTGAAAGAAATCTGAAATATATTTAGATAGATATGGATTAATTAATGTACTTAATGCGAATAGATATCAATAAACAAAAAATACATGCATTGTGTCACGTATACCGGTATAGAAATGCATATATAAGGTCGCCGTTACGCATGATATATCAGCAGTATTTTTCCGCGTAGTGTAAATTTATGATTTGGCACAATGGCAGCGATTAATACAGCTAATGTTTTGAACATGTTACTAACAATGTTTCAAGTAGTCAACATCGCAGTAATTCCTTTGACGTCTCAAGAACTTGAGTGCTCAACAAGAAAGCATGTCATCTTTTGAATATCTAACAGCGTTGGAGTTTGAACGATCAGAAGAACCACATGAAGCGCAATTGTGGAAGATGTAGCAGAAAATGGAGAAGACAATTATGAAAATATTGCCTATGTTCCTGACGAAGGAGGCAGTGTTGGCCTGGATTACAAAATTAGAGCTGCAGAATACTGGAAACCAAACAACGTGCTGTCGAAAGTGTGAAAAAGAATTTCAATAAAGTTAAATCGATACTTCAGTTATATAAATGGCAAGAACTATGGTTTACTACAGAATACGTTCATACAAAATTTCGAAATAATACTGACGATGGAAAAATAATTCATGACATGGATCTTCGAAGCTGGACTTCAGACCCTAAACAAGAAATAGTACACGACACGTTTAAAGTAGGATATTGGTGAATATTTTAAGAAAGTAAATAATATTGTCCCACGAAAAATAACCAAATTTATTACTCGTGTCGACCTCGTATTGATATGGAGAACCTATGGTAGATAAGCAATAATTTTATTAGGAAGTCAAGTCCCACAGCGCTAGTAGCCGTAGAAGCAACATATGCAACACCAATGAGAGTGTATTTAATCTATAAATGCACTCCGGCCGTACTTTCGCAGTAAAAGCTCAGAAAACCGTTGAAAGTGTTGTGCAATCTTTGCACTCTACAATACATATGTAGATATACAATTTTACAAGGCATTTCGGCAGATGGACGCTTACTTTCGCCTTTTTTGCACTAAACAAATCTACGAATACATTTGGACCTTGGTTGCGGAATCATTGTTTACATCCATAAATGTGTATATTTCTTCTTCTAGGTCTGGAAAGCTCGCTCTAAATTATTTCAAAACCTGGCTAACAGATGTTGTCTTCCCAAATATCGGACCAAAAGGTGTTCTCTTGATTGATACTTGGAGTGGGCATTGCGTTGCCAAACTTCAGAAATTGGTGCCAAAAGATCAACCTGTAAAAATTTTAAATATCCTTAAAAAACAGTAGCAATGATACAACCTCTGCATGTGTGCAATCAGTTTTCTTCAACAAGATTTTTCGATGTTTTCAAATAATCGTGATATAAGAGTGGACACGTGGATGAAAGACCGTGATGCTTTAAAAATCCTGTAGAGTTTTGTTTTGCAAGTTTGCGGAGTCTACAGCCTTGTGTAGTGTATGTAAAAAACCTGCTATTGTGAGTTGTTTGTGGTGCAAGCAGTGCCTGTGTTTTGAACACTTTTGTACTGACTACCATTACTGCAATAATTACATAGCATAATTGTACTATTCACCACTATAATAATATATAATAATCACATTATTGAGTGTTTCACTGGCGTTATACTTTCATTTTCATACTGCTACACTGTTACAAACATAATACACTGGCTGTCCGAGACTCAATTCCAATCTGTTAATATAGGGGGATTCTATCTGGCTACTGGTTTCTATAGGGATGAAAACGGACACGGTGGATGCGCTATATTGGTTTCCAAGGAATATGAAGCTCGTCCTATTCTTGATATTAACAACTTCTCAATATATGAAATTTTTTGAATGCTGTACAGTACAGTTCCTAACACGGGCTGTAAAAATTATAATAGTATGTATATATAGATCTCCTTCTACGAGTGTTAATGAATTTTTAATCAATTTTGAAAATTTATTGTCATTTTTGCACAATACTAATTGTCCATATTTTATAGTTGGCGACTTTAATATAGATACCTTGGAGCGATCAGTAGACTCCGCTCTTACAAAGATCTGTTGCACTCTTATTGCGCTGAATTAACCATAACTAAACCAACGCGCATTGTGGGTAATTCTAGAACGTGTCTTGATAACATTATAGTCTCGAACTATCTCCGGGATGAAATTATATCAACTAATGTTTTCACAACGGGATTTTCTGACCACTTAGCTCAAACTTTAATATGTAATATCGAAATAGATAAAAAATCTAATCGTGTTAGCTCTAGATTATTCAGTCGTCAAGATATTAGGGACTTATGCACGAGTATATCGTCCGAGTTATGGGACAAAGTTTACAGCTCTGTCAGCGTTGACAGTAAATTCAATACATTTTTGATACCTTTTGTGGCACTATAATATCTATTGTCCCAAACGTTTCAGTACACGTCAAGAAGAGCCACGGCTCCTCTCACCAGAGATCTTGAAATCAAAGTATCATTATATCAAATGTTATCTAATCACAACCCCGAATATTTACCTGTATATAAACAATACCAGAAATCGCATAATAGCCTACTAAGCACAATCAAAAACGATATACAGATAAAATTGCAAAGTCAGAAAATAAATCAAAAGAAATGTGGAAAATTATTAATTCTAACTTAAAATCAAACAATCATATGACTCTTCCTGACAGCACCAATCTGTTGGAACTAGTAAATAATTTTAGCAACTATTTCGCTAATGAAGATCTCGGTCATACCATGCGTCATAGGACATCGACAAGCCCGGATATAGTAAACAACTCGGCCACCTTTTATCTCTTTCCCGTCACTAACGATGAAAGGATTAACGTAATAAGATCATTGAAAAATAAAAGGTCTTTTAGTATCGATGAAATTCCTCTGCATATAATTCAATCGAATATTTTATCACTTTCAGAACCGTTGTGTAATATAGTCAATTCATCGTTCCAAACAGGTATTTTTCCTGATAAATTAAAAATTGCGGTTGTCAAACCAATTTTCAAGAAAGGTGATCCGAATAATCTTAATAATTACAGACCTATCAGTCTGCTCAATACTTTCGCAAAAATTTTTGAGTATGTCATCTACACTAGGCTTATTAATTTTTTCAAAAACATAACATCTTAAATAACTTCCAACATGGCTTTTCAAAAGGTAAATCAACTGAGACAGCAATCTTTGAATACACGGAGAGAATATTGTCTGTATTAGAAGATCGCAATTTGGCATGTGGACTTTTTTAGACCTCAGTAAGGCCTTCGATAGTGTAGAACACGCTTTCTTATTATCCAAACTCGAATGCTATGGTGTGCGAGGCATATCATATAGTTTGTTGAAATCATATCTTACTGGTAGGAAGCAATTGGTAAGTCTCAAGGATCAAAGTACTGAGCCGGTTTACTCGGAGATGAAGGTTTTGAGACGCGGTATTCCACATGGGAGCTTATTGGAGCCATTACTTTGTAATATTTTTATTAACGATGTTCATAGGATTATACAGAGCTCTGAACATATGTTGATAAATTACGCAGATGACACAAATTTGTTAATACAAGGCAAAAACTATGCAGATCTTATTAATCAATGTAGTCATTATTTCAATATATTGCAAGATTGGTTCTCAATGAACAAACTGCACCTAAGTAAATCCAAAACGGGATGCTTGCTCTTCAAAGCCTGTAGCCTTGTACCCACCCCGCCAACTATTGAACTAAATAATACAAAATTTCCACTATTAAACCACGTCAAATTTCTTGGAATTTATGTGGATGAATTTTTAAAATATAACTACCATGTAGATAATATATGTCTGTAAACAACTCAGTCCGCAATGTTATGCCATTAGAATACTGAAGAAAGTAGTCAACCCAAACGTGGTCAGAGCTGTATACTTTGCAAGTTTTTACGCACGCATCAAATACGGTATCATTTTTTGGGGACATTGTAATGAAATACAAAGAATTTTTATATTGCAAAAACGCCTGATCAGGACTATGTTCGGTCTCGATTTTAGAGAGAGCTGCAGAACTGTGTTTAGATCAAATAATTTGTTAACAGTCTATGGTATTTATATATATGAAACTGTAGTATTCTTCTATAAAAACAAAAATTACTTTTCGGAATCTCAAATTAAACACATGTATAATACGAGACGGAAAGGAGTCGATATGGTGTTTCCGATACATAGGTTGAGTATGGCAGAGAAAGGTCTATCTTACTCTTGTTTAAGACTATACAATAAATTACCCTTATTCATAAGAAGGCTAGGAACACTTGAATCTTTAAAACGCAAACTGCGGGAATGGTTAATTGAGCTGGAACCATATAATATGGAAGAGTACCTTAATTAGTAATATAGTTAAGTAATTCTAATTTGACGTATTCATGTATACAACGTATACTATGAAATAAAAAATTATTATTATTATTATTATTATTATTATTATAGTTAATATTGAATATCATGTCAAACTCTAAATTTACACTGTACGAAAAATATGCTATAAATGAATAAAAGTATGTAATTTTGTTTCTTCGTTCTTCTTGTATATCAATTTCCTACACCGGTATACGTGACACAATGCGTGTATTTTTTTATTCATATCTATCTGCATTAAGCACTTAACTCCTTAATCCATACCTATCTGAATATATTTCATATTTCTTTCAAACGTTGTCGAAATAATTAGTAATTTAATGTATTTTATATTTAGAACGACACTTATCTATGTATATCGATCAATGACCACTGAAACTTTATTATCGTTTTTTAATAACCTTACTATTGGCTAATTAAATTTGTTATTCGACACCGTTTTCTACGGAAAACTAACTTTATTTGTGACAAATAAAAAGTACTATTAAAAAAATGGAGTAGGGAGCGTCCGGTCGTCCGTTATTTACTTTTTCCGAAAATAATTGAAGAAAGAAAGATATCTGTTACACTTTCCTAGATATTTACAAAAATTTAAAAATCGTACAAATTTTTTGAGGGGGCTGTACCCCGAAATCGGGAAATTGGGTTGGTAAAAAGATGCGTAGCAAGGTACTCTTCCATTATATACATCTTCATCGAAATCAGAATTTCTCAGTTGCCGGTGTTTCCTTGTTAGTAAATTACGATTTTCGAAAGCCTGCGATTGAAGAAATATAATTTTCAGGTGATACGTCGATATCTTGTTTAGATGGATTTGATCCAATGTCTCGAGCAGGAGAAATATTGACATACCCCATTATATCGCAATCAGTGACGAATAAAAATAGTAACGGTTACTTGTTAGCTGCCCATTAATGAACCTAATTTATTAGGTCGTTATGTAGAAGTCGAAAACACCGAAGTCAAAACTATTGTGTGGTGAGGAGTTTACCTATGTAATATAGTGTCAGTAAAATCTCGATTATCCGGATTCATTGTGACTGGGCCCAAATCAGTAATTTGTATTTCTACCGTTCATGGTGGTGGAAAGTTTGCTTAAGAACGGTTGCTTAAATATGATAAATACAGCAAATGACTCTGAGAAAAGTAGTCAAAGTCCAATCCGGATAATTAATGTGCTAGATGTCTGACATCTGGATAATTGAGTTTTTACGGTACATGAATGCGTTGTATTTTAAGAATAAACAAGTTTATTTAGAAATATTTTACGAAATTGAAGACAAATTAATTTTGCAGATATTTGGTCTAAATAAAAGGCATATTGAATTTTACAACTAATGAAAGTGGAGTTCTTTGTTTGAAAATAATGATCGGAGGTGAATTGTGACATCTACATTGATCACTAAAGATACAGTAGTCTGTACAAACACAGAAATGACATCTTATGATTTTATGCAATACAAATGTTTTAGCACAAGAATTTATTGTGAGTGATTAATAAAATGATTTTAGTTGTAAGAATTTGGAGAGAAGAATGGTTCTTGCATTACTATTCATAAATGAAACAAATACGTGTTAAAAAAGTGTAAGCAAATGAAACTTCAAATATTATAATGGATTTCATATATATAGTACGGAATAAAATCGATCAAAGTAGGAAACGTCACTCGCCAGAGAAATAAGACAAAATTGATCTAAGAACAAAAAATATCTGTCGTCAATTTGTATATAAAAAAGTCTCTTTTAATGTGTGAAACTTTCGGAATCTACGGGTCATTATACAGTAACAAATTTCGAATCTGATAAAAGTTATAACATTAGATTATTTCGCGATAGACGAGATGATTCCCCTCTAACATATAAACTTCTTCAAATGCAAACACTAATAAGTACAAAGTCCATCATGCCAAAGTACGTTGTGTCAAACTTTGAATTGGCTTTATTTCTTTTGGTCACTTTGATTAATGTTATTATCTAATTTTCAATTGTAATAGTAAATGATTTAGATTGATGACATGAAATGCAAATCTTTTACAAATTTCTACTGCTTGCTCAAAAGTCGAGTTGTAGTATTTATTACCTTAGTAGTAGTATTAGTATTTATTTATTCTTTGTAAAAGTAGGTACAAACAAAATATCAAAGACATAGGTACTTTTTAAATAGAACCAGAAAGGAACTTATTTTTGTACCGTGCACCATGCACCGTATTGTTATTTTTTACAGCAATAACACTGCATGTTCAACTATATATTACAAAATGGGGCGACGGTATTATTCTTAAGTGCAATACTTATTAAATTTTATGAGTGTTCAACAATATGTAATGTATAAGACAATGTTATTTATTTTTTACTTTTAGCGGATTAAAAACATTCAATAGTCTTAATACGGCCGATATAAATTATATTAAGAAAAATTACTAAATATCATTGTAAACATTATATCATATAGCACCTTGCTAATTAAAGATTTAAATTAGAAAAAAAAAGCAAATCTACACTGAACCGCAAATGAATTCATCCTAATTCTTTTCGTTTTACCAAGTTGAGGGATTCCAAACGATATAGTGAAACGAAGTAGTGAATGTTTGAATTATTTAAAGCCATGTAATAACAGTGAGAATTATTTTCATTTAAGCAAATTCCTGATTGAATTAATAATTTAAGATTCACCCTAAAACTAAACTAAATTTATGCCTTATTTGGGAAATTTTAACGAAACAAACAGTGTCAAGGATTTTTACTATCTCCTTGAAAAGATTTTAGGGTGACTTCAATTGTATTTGTTTTCAGAGATACAACTTTTATGCTTTTTATGCTCGTAGTTATAACATATAGAGTCGGCAGACTGTCAAATTTCGTGAGTATCACAACTGGAAGCATGACCTGTAATGTTTAAATTATGATAACTTTTGCCCCCATAAAAATATACTAGTATTATTAGTGACTACTAATAACCTACATGTCTATGCAAGTAAGCATTACCATAATTTGCACATTATTAATACAAACCGACAAGTCCCTCCCCTTCTAACGTTCAAGGAATTGGCTATCTTTGCTAATTTTAGTAATGGGCTGATAAATTGAGATAATTGAAGCCAAACCAAACCTTAGTTACCGATGGTGGTCAATAGTGTGTCGTATTTTTGAGTTATTTCGTATAAGTTAGAAATACCTGAGCGATTCAATATACCTAAATCTATCCTACAACGGTAGTTATTATAATGAGAATTACGGATGTGGGCTTATAATTTTCAATTTTTTTGTGCTACTCTTCTCGATAATTGGGCATTTTCGAGATATTTTTCTGTGATTGTGTAAAACTGCTAACATGATTAGATATTGTACTAGATACATCCAAGAGAGAATCCTTAGAAAGGCATGATGTAACAACTGTTATAAAAGTAAAGGGAGAAGGTATCAACCATATTTTCTAGACATTGTTTGAAATTGGGACATGTTCTAATTTGTTTTTATATCATCTCAGAACCTGTATAAAGTACGAATTCATATATTCGAACCAGATCTAGAACATCAACTAGTTAATGTGCTCTATATAGGCGCATAATAACTCCGCAGGAGCCTAGAGAGATTCGTATGCTGAAAGTGTACAAAATTTAATGGTTTGAAAGTTTTGTTAGAAACTACAACTAACAATAAGATAGTATTTCATATTTATACTTTCCTCCTCTAAATTCGAACATTTACTGGGTATCAGAGGGAAATAAGATGTGATATTAAAATTAACACAGTTTTAATTATTTATTTGCAAAAAACTAAACGCAATAAGCTAATAAACAAATAGATATAAAAATTATATTAATTAAAGTGTTAGGTTATCCAAAATCCATCCCATATAAACGGCTACATTCGTATAAATAGTAGGAACATTTTCCTTACCACAAATATTAGATCCTCGCGATACTATCCCATACTGTATATATTTTAAAAGATAATCGTCTACGTATTCTGCCATAAGCGGTCCTCCACTATCCCCACGACAAGCATCAGTTTGATTTATACCACCTGCACAGAGCTGCCCAATAAATGAACTGACGCCTACGCAATTTCTAATATCCTGTGATGGTACATCAGCTTTCATTAAACTTTTACTTTTTATCCCTGCAATTTTGGCATTTTAAATGCAGATTTTACAGATTGATTTTCTGGCATACCTAAGTCTGTTAGTCCCCAACCAATAACAGTGTACGTAGATTGCTTGTTCATTTTTGAGCTATTGTGATCGGTAAACATACAGGAGCTATTGCATCTGAAATCAACCACTACCTATCAGTTTAATTGCATAAAATACTTTCGATAACATTAACGACGTATACAAATATAATAACTATGTTAGTAATAATACATACTACTAATTTCCACTGGATTTCTTAACCTAATTAGAGCAATGTCATTCTCGAGTGAACTTGGATTATATTGTGGATGTACTATAGCATCCGACACGGAAACATCAAAATCTTGGTGTGGTGGAGCGCAATACTGTAAATCGTCTGGACCAATATGACAATCCAGGTCAGTTTCAAAATTATGCTCGCCTAAACGTACACCAACGCTAGAAATAATACGAGATAAAACAATGAAAGACATGGCATACACATTACAATTAAAAATTAATTTATTATTCTTAGGAACGAAAAATTGGTACTTAAACAGTTTTGGATATCGATTAAGTATTCAATAATACTTCTGCGTTTAATGGGTACTAGGACACCCCCTAATTTCCATTACAGCAATTAAATTCCAGATTACATATATGTTTTCTAGTATTTAGCAGAAATATGACTAGTCGACAACAATTAATACGATTGGGATTAGTGACTAAACGTTTATACATAAATAATTTGCTTATAAGGAATGCAGGCTATGAAATGGTTAATTTGGTGCATGTCGTTCTGTGCAATACTCAGAGTATTGCATTTATCTCTATACAAAACTGTAATTAGCTTATAAATAAGGTTCGGCAAATGAGTGATAAGTTATCATTAAGTAGAGTAAATTGGACTGACGCGGACTGCCGCTGTCACCGCTTTTCCCCGCTTACGTGCAAGGGTCGAAATTAAAATTCGAAGGGGTGACAAAGTTAGTCCGGTTTACAGTGCTTATCATGCACTCGTTTGTAGAACCTCACTTATTATTACTACAGTGATTACCTGACATATAACACTAATATAATTAATAATCAATTTATACTACAAACTATTAAATTAAGAGATTTTGTAAATTATACCCACACTTCACGGTTGCCATATCGAATACAATGGGCAGCAGTTAGGATATAACGCTCATTAATTAGAGATCCACCACAGTCATACTTCTGCATATCACCTGAAATAATTAGAAATTTAGTATTTTATGATTCCATTAAATCCTTAGGGTGGTCATCTTTCAAAAGATGAGAGATTAGTATTTACCAGCATAGTACCAGTATCTTTTCTGTTCAGCACTAAAGGAAACTGTCAAATTAATTATTCAGAAAAAGTCAAAATCAATGTGTTTAGCCACTCACGGAAAAAGTATTGATTATTTTAGTACTACGTACTTTAACAGAAAACAATATCACAAAAATCTAGAAACAGTATCTGCTCTAGCAGATACTGTTTCTTGTATGATTAATTAATAGCGGAGTCTATTTCGATTAGACTTTAATCCGTTATTACAAACAAAACTCTTGACTTACCTTTTTAATTTTCAGTGCTACCGCCCAAGGATATTCAAATATCTTAGTTAAGTTCCCATGACTAATTTTATCATCGTTAGCGCCTTGACCGCAATTATTCGAAAGCAACTTAACATTCTCATGTTGGGAGTGATCGACCAACTTCGTTCTTACATCAGTAAAACTATTGGCAATGATTATAGGTTTGAATGGACAACATACTGTGGGATCCGTTGATTTGACAGTTCTACTTTTGCAGATATACTTCTGTAATTCCGCCTTTACCATTTTGTTTATAGGTGGACTATTTTTAATGAAATCGACTATAGGACCACAAGAAACGGCAGGTTTGCATTTTCCCATATCTTGATCGGGAGTTTTGCAGTCGCTATATACCCAACCTATAATTACAAAATCCAGTTGATGATTTATATATTTCTTACTTGGATTTAGATAAATGAATGAATTACACTGAGATAAAAATCTTACTCTTTTGCTGACCTGAATAATATGTTGATAAATTCCTCTTAATTAGAGTATATAAAAATACATCAAGAAAGTACATACATATTTACTGTCTTACATATGTCGAAAAGGTTTAATCATCCACAAGCAAAGTCTAAGAACCCTGGTAATTGAATTGCTTTTAAGTGGTTTTATTTATTATTTCTGCTAAGATTGTGTAAATTTTGCGTGCTTACCTAAACTAAACTCTCCACTTGGACAACAAATTCTTCGTTGACTTAAACTTGATCCACAAACATAAGATTCCAATCCTATTCTTTCGTGTGCCGTTAATGGTGGAGCTTCTTGTAGGTATTTCATGATAGCGTCGCACCGGTCAATTGGTATGCACATTCCAAACGAATTATCCGGAGTCATACAGGGTTCTTGTATGTCTAGGAGAAAAAGATGAGAAAAACATGAAAAGCATACTTTTAAAATGTCATCGTTAAATACATATATATTAGTGTAAGAAATCTTGTTACCTACTTTCAATCTCCATAGTCTTTGCGAAAAACGATATACTAATTACCCATAACACGATAAAAATTACTTGTTTGAACTCCATTCTACATAACCTCTAATGCGGTTATATTTAAAAGAACTCGCGCTTATAAGTTAATTAATTCAACAGTCATATCTGTAATGTCTTAAAAATCAAAGGAAATTGAAGTTATCTGTTTTGCGTTATCCAAACCAATGTGGTTGTCTGAATTAATCTCGTTGATACCGAGAAAGTTATATTTTGAAATCTTATTAGTATTATAGTATTATGCTTAAATTATTTTTATGCAAAAGGCGTAAATAACGATTTCAGGCGCAAAACCTTCTGGGGTAAAGCACAACACTACACTTGTCTATATTGCGCCTCAATTTACTAATCTACCAGCTTCATGTACCACGTTACTTGTAGAGCACAGAATGACAAATCTCTACGTCGACAACATAAGCTAAATGCGTAGAATATATGTGATCAGGTCGTTGATGAAGATAACAAACAGGAGTCAACCAAGGTTTAACATATGGGGTACGCGGAATATAGTCGGGTAATTCTTAGACTGAAATCCGTTGTAGAATATGTAGAAGGGTCTCTGTTGCAGATAACAGAAGAAGAATCACAACTAGCTTAACATCTGCTACAACATACGATAGTCAATCAAATCAAAACACTGCGATGGAACGAGCAATGAGAGTCCAGAACTGGAAGCACGGATCCGGGACTTCGAAGAAAAGCGCGTACGTAAAACTAGTAAATTGAAACAAAGAACGGATGGGACACGATGCGAAGGGTGCAGAATAGCGGAAGAAACTGGCTAGAACGCAGGCACTTACACAAGACCTAACCATCGAATCCTTTCAACAAATAAAAAAGAAAACTGGCAGGAAGACATATTTCCCAAGGATAAAATAGAAGACGTGTTACCCTTGTAGTAAAGGTATCAAGTCTAAATCGGAAGAAGTTCGAGCCGCCATAGTCCATGGCGGCTCGGCGGCCGGTTCGGGGGCAGAGATGACATTGCAATGTAGAACCAAAGCATAGCCCGCCTTAGCAAGAATGGCGCACTCGCTTGGTTTCAAGAGGAAGATGGAAACATTGTTATTAGAGTTAGATACATACACTGCCCCATAATCCACGAAGTGACTGGAATGAAGAAGATGAAGACAAAAGCATCTTCCAGGCTATGAAGAAACTTCAACTCAGTATGCATGAAAGACATAAAGCACCTGAACTAGCGATACCGGAGTTAGAAAGAAGAGGCGGGCCATATGAATTGTGCAATTTCTATTTGCAGACAGTGGATGGACACAATGCAGAATAATGGAGAAAAAGACGGATATGAAGTGTTATAGATGCTGGGAATATGGGCATACCAAAGCAGATTGCAGTGGCCCAAACAGAGAGAATTTATTTCGAAAGTGCAACAAGGAATGACATGTGGCTGCTAAGTGTCCAAACGAATCATATTGTGTACATTGCAAGCAAGAAAGGCACCAAACAGGAAACCCAGAATACAATGCAAAGACCACGAAAAGGAGGATGGAGGTATCTTGTGATTGTCGTAGTGAAATTCAAGATCCTACAAATTAATACGAAGTGGAGTCGCCCGGTCCAAGATCTGACACTGGTCAATTCTAAGGAAATGGGAGCTTGAATCATTGTGATGTCGGAACCTAACAAGAACTCTATAAGGAACCGTAAAGACTGGATTTATGATCAGAACCTAGACACGCTGATCAAGGTTCTTGATGGCAGTATTCCAATAAGCGCTCAAGGGCATGGCCTAGGCTACACATACATAACTACAAACAAATTCGCAATCTACAGCTGCTATAGCTCCGGAAACGAAAATATCCAGGACCTGGAGAGAAGATTGGAAGAAATTGCCTGCCAAATCATTAATACAAAGTCACCACATTGGGGTATGGAAAACACGAACATCAGAGGTCAAATTGTAACGGAATGGATAGCTGCCAATGACCTGGATATAGTAAACGAAGGGAATAAACCTAACCCCCGAAGACGAAATCAATCCTCAATCCTAGATCTAATGCCCGCGACGAAAGATGTCAGGACCAAAATCACAGAATATCAAGTAAGTGACCAACAGTAATTAAGTGACCATAGCTACATAGTCTTCGAAGTGGAAGACGCTAGAAGGACCTCTGAGCACAGGCAGGCAGACAATGCGTGGCAGTTGAGAAATCTAGACTCAGAAAAAGCTGAAGCAAGCGTCTGCCGGTTTGAGATACAAGGAAACCACAACGCCAGGGCAGCCAATTTTCAAACGAGCTGGTAAAAATTTGCGACAGGGCCATGCCAAGGAGGAAGATAATAGCGAGAGGGAAGCCAGTGTATTGATGGTCGCAGGAAATAGCATATGAGCATGGAATGCGTACGCGAAGAAGGCAGTATACCAGAAATCGGAGAAGAAATCAACCCCAAGTCTGTGATTGGCTATAGGGAGAATCCAGGAAAGCAAAAATGCTTCAAAACCACATTAAAACAGCCAAAAGAGCCAAGTGGAATGAACTCACAAATCTCCATTGATTACTCCAGGACGTGAACTTCTTCGTAACACGATGTAAGCGTACCCGAGCCGGCTGGACAGTTGAATCAGCTCGTCATGGCAGACGATTTCTCATTGTTCGATAGAGGAGTGCTGTGCCGAGCAAATTTTTATTTAATCTTGTGAGAAATCTTTTTCTCCTCTTCTTGCTTCCATTTTGTGCTGGCGCAGTTTTTATCCTTTTTCCGTTTTTCAAGATTTGCGGGTTAGAACACGATGGCAGATAAGGAATATGATAAATCAAGAAGATATACTAAAAAGAATTGAAAAATGTCAACTGAATTGGTACGGCCACATAATTAGAATAGAGCAAAAGAGTTTGACAAAAAAAATAATAGAAGCCAAAAATAACGGGAGAAGAAAAAAGGAAGACCAAGGAAAAAATGGATTGACAGAATCAATGAATTAGGACGAAAGCGAGGGAAGACCATAGCAGAAATGAGAAGAATGAGTACAGACCGGACACGATGGAAAGAATGGATTAAATCGTCGTAAGATCCAAAAATAATCCGACGCTGAAAGGCATAAGGATTAACGAGAAGAAGAAGAAGAAGAACACGCTTTATGCCGGTTTTGATAGTTTTCTCAGATTTCTCATTATTCGATACCTCCTTCCTTCTTTTCGATTTCTTTGTAGAAGCTTTGAAATTGGTGTCAACCAATTCAACTTGGTTTCCATGTCATTTATCAATCTAAATTTCTGTTTCTATATTTTACTTTATTCTTTTCTACAGAGACCCAAATTTCATTTTTAACTAATACTTCTTCCCCATTGCATTCTACATTGACTTTGTTTTGATATTTTTACTGGTTTTCCAGAATTTGCCAAAGCAGGATATATATAATATATTTTCAAAAAACTGATTTTCTGCGTTTCTAGACATTACTTAATTTTCAAGAAAATTATTTGCCTCTACAAAGAAAACGTTACTTCTTGAAGGTAAGGACATATCTAGAGAAATGTTCCATTTAAGTCGATAAAGCGTATTTGTGTATGGGAGTTATATAAATTAGTTTTTGTTCCTTCCAATGCATTTTTCTTCTCATTTGTAGGCTTTGTATTCAATTAGATAGTTCATAATAAAATGAAAAAAATTTGCAAGTATATTATTCACTACTTTTGAAATTTATCCGAACGGAATTTGATTAAATGTAACGTGTGGTTAAAGAAAACCTCGTTCCTTCCTTGATAGTGCATCCGTTGTTACCACATATTAAGAATGATAATTGCTTTTTTTTAATTGTTAAACTGTCATGGAATTTTATTGTGAAGCTATATGTAAATGATATTGCAATATGTAGATGCCATCGTAAATGCAATAGCAATGAACCTCATTGTTGTGCTATTTTCATTTGACGAACTTTTGTAAAATAATTTAAACTTAATAAGGAATAAATACCCTAACTTAAACATATCAGAATTACATTTCATCCGAATTTTTTATCTATTTTTATCATTAACAGTGACGACGAATGCCATGGCAAATGCATAGTCTGTCCCTAGAGTACAGAGCTACATTTGCAGTTGACCAGGTAACCTTACATTAGATAAAGTAAAATTTTACCTATTTTAAAATTCAGTGGATTGATAAAAACTTTTTTATTTCTTCAGGATACCTCCCACAAGTACATTGCCTAATATTTAATTATTGAATGTTTTACTTTTCACTTTCAGAAATCTGATGTAACATTTTGTTAAAGTCATTGTCTCCTTTGTTTTCTAGTTTGCACACTTTCGTATTTCTGGCTCGCTTTTGGTTGCTACATTTGTACTGTGAATTGGTTGTACTGCATTACGAAAGTTGAAATAGATCTTATTCCACTTCATTTCCCTACTGTACTTATTTACTTATTTAATGTTCTTTATAGCTGCTTGGTTTTGAGGTTGGAGCCTTTTCCTCGGAATTCCACCTGATGGAAAATCATCTATTTCCTCTCGTGAGTCCCTTTGCTGTTTCCCATTTCTCTATTCCTTTCCAAATTTACCGCCACCTTGTCGTCCTATGTTCCCTTCGGTCTTTCTCTGACCGTTATTCCATAAACATCCATCTGCCACACTTGTACACTCTTTCGTATATCATTCGTGCTAAGTACCCGAACCATCGTAACAGATCTTTTCTATTAATTAATTCATAAAATGATTCAAAGAAAAATCTAAAACTACTAATGAGGTATTTTTGTTGAGCAACTGTCCAGGAAATTTGTGAAATAACTTGCGAAGCAGGCACAAACTGCATGTGCGAACAATTATCACGGAGGGTAAGCATGTTTAAAACTACATTTACAGTTCACGACTAATAAAGGATAATGTTCTTCCGACATTGGTACACGCAGTTTCCACAGCTATCCTGGAGAGCTGCCTAACATTAGTACTCCATTTCTGATTTCTTTCTTATTCTATTCAATTTAGTCACTCCTTCAATCCTTCTTAAGCTATTACCTACCACTGTACTTTAATAGGTACACTAGCCTTTTATAAGACGATTATTCTATTGTACTCTTACGAGAAAAATATAAACTCTTTTGATGCTCTATGATACCTACATTTTAATTACATCCCTTTTAGCTAAATGATAGAATAAATGGCTTTATATAAGTTATAATAAATGGGACTTGATCAGTTAATATATTAATTTCATGAATCTTCATTCAACATCTACCCTTGTCTGCCATACGTCAGGATTGGTACAATCACCGATTTATCCTTGTGTTTGTTTTGTGATATCCTTTTTTTTCAAAAGGGGATCTACTTCAAGCGTAATGAAATTTTATAACGTTATAAATTTCTTGCCTTTACTTCACACTCGATTTTTCCGTTATCGTCTACTCTGCTACCCAGATACTTAAAGTTATTCTCTTGTTTAACTGTCTCGCTGCTTAACGAAATGTACATATTTTTTATCCTCCCAGACATCACAATGACTTTATTTCCGCCACGACACATTGATCTTCAATTTCTTCCTAGTCTATACTTTATCTCATATGTTTATATTATGTTGAAGTTATTTTTCGAATTCAGCAACAAAAGAGGCTACTAAATCGGCAAGAGTTGTCATTTTCTCTTTATTTAAAGAGGAAACCTTCAGAAATCGCTCAACGTCTGCACGGTGTATTTGGAGAGTCTGCAGAATCTAAACGAGATGGTCGGTATAAAGCTGGCAGAACATCACTAGAAGACGATCCACGCAGTTGAGGGCAGAGCACCTATGTAATTGAAAGACACGTTGCTGTCGTGGAGAACCTACTGAACGATGATAGGCGAATGACTATTGAAACGACAGGTTCGTGAGATTTGATACGAACATGGTTGCACCCCGCTGGCTTCTTGCAACCGGAGCGGAAACTCTACAGATGCGGCCCCCTCAGGGGCTCACAGTTAACAAGTTTAACAAGTGAGTTCGGGAATCTAACGCTCCCGAGGTACGTGAGCTAAAACACAAACTAAGCTGAAAGGTAACGTGCGGAGAGTTGCGTGGCCGCAGAAGAGTGCGAAACCCCCGTGCATTTAGCCTTACCCGATCAAGCGGGGCTCTGATCGGGCGAACAGATACTTCCCTAGTTACTCTTTGTACAGCTAACCTATCTGGGATTTCCAAGGCTAGAGTACAAAAGCTTGTGAAACAAGGCAAAGATTGCATACAGGCAAAACGAGTAGCAATCAAAGCCAATTTCACAAGGCATGCACAAAAGGGCCACGTTTAGTCTAGATAAGGAAATTAGGTCTCAACACACGGCGGAGGCTGCTAAACGTAAAGAAAGGACGGAAGACCAAAAAAGGCAGAGGTTGGAGAGCAGTACTCCCGCAGGTCTTCCGAAAGGCAAGAGGGCAGAAGGTTTTACCTTCAAGGAAGCTGCTTTGGATAGGATCGCGGTAGTAGGCAACTACTATCCGGCCACCCAGATGGAGCCGGTAAAGCTTAAGGCAGTTCATCATTGCCACCTCAAGTAATCTAATCTACACATGCGACACATGCAGCCACCTTCCAGAGCTTTTAGCACGTTGTGGCGACCAATTTTGGCAATGAATAATAATCTTTTATCTGGTCCATTACGATAAGCGCTTTGCGAGGTGCGACCTAGAAGATGGTTTAGACGTTCGTTATTACAATAGGACATATCGCAGGAAGAAGGATGTTATTAACGAATTGCGCCGGGAATTAGTTCCACATCCACCCTATTCGCCAGATCCTCCTAGTGATTTTTGTCTGTTCCCAAGTTTGAAAGAATCACTGCTGGGTGTTTGATTTGAGACCTTAGATTAGGTAAACTTTGCTATAAGCAAGAATTCTTTGGAGACGGTTTAAATAATTTCACATTGGAATAAGAGCATTGAATTAAAATTTGATTATATTGGGCTTAAGATTCCACCTGGCGTACTTCTTTGGGTGTCCAAAACTGAGTTGGACTGTTTTTTTACTATTCTGACGTAATTGCTGCAATTGTGATATATATAAATATGAATTTCATAACTTCTATTGGATGTCTACTCATCTATCGTGCCATAGCCCGCTTCTGGGTACACTATCTAAAAGCTTTTGCGGGTCTACGAGTCACCTCATATAAGTCGTTATGATGCTTCTGTGCTTTCGAGATTCGTGGATTGTTTTTCTCGTAATTGTGCATGTACCTTTTCCTCTCTATAATGTAATTTGGGCTGCAAAGCTCTCTATGCCATATATTCCGTTCCGTGCCGTAGTAATCTTATTTATGTCATTTTCGTATACTTTTTAACACCCTGTAACAGCTTTTGGCTTCTCTCATAGTCACTTTCCATTATCAACCAAAATTCCTCCTTTGTTTTCGGTTTCTACAATTCTTTTCTTTACTCTCTGAATTTTATATTCTTAATAACTACTTACTTACTGTTTTCAGACATCTCTTTTATCACATTGACTGCTATATTTGATAGCTTGTGCTGTTTCCGTTGAGGATGTATTCACATGTCAAGCCATACCCATCAAAAATTTATCACTTTTGTTTAATTAATCAATTTTGTAGAAGTTTGGCTGCTGCCCGTCTGCAATGTGCTCAAATATGATAGCCATGATTCGTGCTGAATTGTGTTTTGACTTGTGTTTAAGTTTCACGGGAAGCCATTACCATTCAAAATTTAGGCAGATGGACAAAAACTCTTTTAGTTAAATTTAATTTTGGATAATATGTATTACCGAAAAAAATATGATGACCGACGGGTAAACATTAGCAGAATTGGTTGGGCAGTCAACGTGTTATAGTGATTATTCTTTTCGACGTTTTGTCGCCGTTTCTCCTATGTTCACCAAAATGTTTGCTCCCTGTTGTTCATTATTACTTTCTTTCCTTTATCTCCAATTGTTTTTTATATTTCCCTTATTTTTTAATTTCTGTGTCTATCGTTACTTTTTAAGAATTTATTTGCTTGCCTTCTGTTTATGAATCATGATGTGTTCTAGCCAGCTCCTCCTATTAACTTCTATGTCTTTAACAATTTTCAGATCGCTTCCCATTCCTTGCTCTTTTCCATCTTATAAATATCTTTATGTTGAAGGAAGAAGTTTCCTATTTTAAGATTATTCATTAAACAAAAGCCAATGTTTTTGTACAAAAACTAGTTGTTACTGTATCTCCAAATGTTCCTAAAACGACTGCTGTCTCGTTATCCTTGAGCTCAACTGTACCATTGAAACTACAATTTTGCCTTCTTTCTCATCCACAATGTATTGTGATTGCTAACAGAAAGTATATTTGCCTTCTTCCTCCAGATCCGTAGACTCATATGACAATATGTTTACTATCATTGATCAGTTTTAACATTACTCTGTATTCTGAGCCTCTTGCTATGTTTATCCATTCTTTCTAGAAAGGCTAGTCTTGACCCTCAATTAACCTCAATAATCCCTGAATTATGTAATCAATGCTTCTTCTTTTTGTTTAATTTTATTTATCACACTTATTTACTACTTGGTGAAATGCTATACATAAAGGATATGTCCTCTTTTAACCATTTTATCCTAACTTATTCTTTTCACATTTGATATGAATGTCGACCTATTTTTATTTCATAGATAGTAATCCCACAGATAACTGTAAATTGTAATGCAGCTCTTAATTTGCCTTCTTTATTGAGTATTGGCCACTTGGTTGTTAAATTTAATGAGATCTACTCAAATCAGATCTTGTTCAGCATTTCTTCTTGAAATGACCCTCATTTTTATCTTACATATCAATCACAGCCAACACGCTTAGACATTGCCAATGATGTGTTGGCTGAAAGTCACTACATCTCCTCTATCTTGTAAAACAGCAACCATTCTTTTTTATTATCGATCGATTAAATCCACATAATATTTTGAAATTTGAATTATTTTCTCTATATACAGTGCTGTGCAAAACAAAAGCAACAAATTTAATCAAAACGAAATCGTTGTTATATTTCTTTAAAGAAAAAATTTACCCAATTGTGATACACAAATATTAAATATTTGTATGCGCTCTAATTAAAATGTATTTCACTTATTACCTTTTAGTCAATTACATTGAGTAAAATAACGAAAACAAGTCTACAGTCTATTGTGATGTGAGCAAAACAATAGCACCAAATCAGTATTTCGTAGGGCAACCTATTTTGTTGCTTTTGTTTTGCACAGTACTGTATGTAACTAATCGTAAATGTACCCCACTTGACTAGGCACATTACACATTTACAATTAGAATTAAATTTTCAAAACAACGACTTACATACAACTTATTATATTGGTTATTAAAGATTTTTTATGCTAGCATTAATCATATCTTCGACTATACGCAACAGCTCAAAATTACATTCTTAGAATTAGTAAATTAGGTTCCTTCTTCTATTTTCGCTGTTGTATGTAACGGGATATTATTCTAAATGGCAAACCCAGTTTAAATCGCATTCCAACACATCCTAAAAGAAATGAAAGAAACATCGGGTTTCAGTTCAGTATTTTTGAAGAAGATAATACTATGGAGAGCAAAACACCAGTATCGAATAATAACGCACGACGAAATCATCCCTTCTAATATTAAAACCTTGTTTTAGTTGTCCAAGAGCTCTTTAACGGAATACTTTAAGGAAATATTAGGTGCAAGTGTTATATGATAAATTTCTGGATTTCATTTGTAATATATTAAAACATATTTAAAACATACAATAATCAACATCTAGCATATTGTAACATTCATTCGTTGAATTATTTCGCATTAACACATTCGCGTTCGTACACATTTTTTAAACAAATCAGTACATTTAATGATATTTTATTCACAATGAAATAATAACAGTATAACAGTAGTAGATAATGTTGCTTAAAAATATTAGATATTCACAAGTATCACAGGTGGTATTGGTCCCGATACCGGGCCTGGGCTCAGACGGAGCTTTCTTTGTGCGAGGGCGGGGTTTGTGTGGCACAATTTCTAGATTGCAGGATGGGGGCCCACGTTACGTGGTATGGTTTAACTGGCATTTGTGTTGCAGAATTTCTTTTACTTGATGGTCTCGTGGATATCGTATATGGGGTAGCACATTCAAGTAGGGTTTCTGAAAAATAGGTGCAGAGGAAACATTTTTTAATAAATACAAATAACGTAAACACTTCTATATAGTTAATATACTCTACGCAACGTGAATACATCTATTCCCCAATAAAAATTTAACATAATAAATACGGTATAGTGGCACCTTTTTAATGCTACTGCGATTAAATCACAAAGTACTAGAACTTGAAGAAAACAATTTCTATAATTAGTCGTGAATGCTTTTTCTATTGCGTCTTATCAATTTAACAAGACGTGATGAAATTAAAGTTCGCAGTTACCCGAAGTATTTAAAGAAAAGTTATTGTGGAATTTATTAGTTTCATACATATTGTGCGACAATCAGTCCCAAACAATTTCTATTATGTTTTTGTAGAAGAAAAGTGATAGCCAGCCGACTAAACTAGCATCGTATCGATGTAATCCAATAAATTATAATAATTCTGAATCAGTTACATTCAAAAGACGTTGACTGGTCAATATTACGTAATACACAATGTTACGCAATAAATATATTCTAATCGGTTTTAGAATTCACAGTAAATTAGAAATTAGAATTATTTCACGTTTCGTTGAGTATATACTACGTAAATAGAAACGAAATTTATTTGACATTGAGTGCAAATTCCATAAATCGTGAGATACTATGCATAATGAAAAATAATAAGCATGCAAGTTCACTTATCATTTCAGTTATGGACAATAATTATACACTATGCTACAACCTATAACTTCTCTACAGCGCGTTCTAGAACAAGTGGGATTGCACGGGTAACTTTCTTATTATTGAAGATGGAGATTTGGTTAAATGGCATACGTTTAAAATCTGTTTTAGAAAGTTCAAAACGTCAAACCCGTCAGGAGTTATTTTTAAAGAAATAGAAAACTGTAATTCTCATGTGTATCAAATATTTTCGTATCGAGACAAAAAAGTTTCATGCGAAAGTCACTATTTTCGATAAGACCAATTTAAAGTTGATGTCGAGCAAAAATTCAAGGTGACTGCTTTGAGGTAACGGTATCAACTTTCTTATGTTTAATGGACGCCGTATTGGATTTTTAGGTTAGTGCATAAAATTTTTTATTCTATTTTCAACTATCTAAGATAACGTATGATTGACTAAAAAATACGATCAAAACTATTTTTGTTACACAATTTACATCTTGAATTTTTGTTCGACTACAATTTCTTAAATTGGTCCAACTTGAAGACTGACCTTTGAACAGATTTTAAATCAGCATATAAAGCTGCAAAACATATTCCATTTAACCATCCATCTTCAATAATAAGAAAGTTACCCATGCAATCCCATTCGATCTGGGGCACACTGCATATCATGTTGCATTTTGAATTGCGCGTTATTACGTAGATTTGCTTCACGTATTTGAAAACGTTTGAGATACAGAGATATAATTTTTTATAATACTTATCGAATATATCGGCAACCAAACTATTTCCATTTAGGAACTTTGTTGAAAAGTTTTGCTGATTTGATGCTTAATACCATACACAACTTTTTCTCTTCAATTTATCCCTTTCACAATTTATTCGCTCTAATCTTTTCATTAGATTATATATCTACTTTTGTTTGGGCGTAAATGAATAGAGAATTATATCGTTACTTGACAGATTAAAGCCTTTGTGAGGGTGTACTTGACGTCAACTTAATACTACTAATAGTATTAAGCATGTGCGTCCAACACAGGCATCAAACATGTACGTTCTTAAAGATAGGCTAACGAACCTAGTCGGGAGGAGGTATAAGTTCCAAAAGACTGCATTGTGCCTTTCAAAGCACTTATGGTCTTTGATAAAGACTTTAGAATTGGAAGCCGACTATAGTTTAGGCGTATACTACAAAATATTTATGATATATCGAAGTAATTGCGACTCATTTAAAATATGAAATCTTCAAAACTTTATTTTTAACATATTCAGGTACAATCTTAGCTAAATTCCAACTATTCCATGGGCATGCATGTATAATTAATCATTTAGCAATAAAATGCTGCTGTTTAGCCGGTCATTAATAAACATATAAAATTCATATTGATAAACACTGGTCACCCAAGACATAATAGTAGGTATAACCTGCCTAAATCATGAACACCAATTTAAACTGATCCCCTTTCTCATCAAAAAAGATCATGTGCCACTATATTGAACAGTGTACGTGAGTTAGATGGGTATTCTGTATTCGTGTGGCGGGTAATATTGTACTTATTAGTCATCGGTATTTTCTGTGTAGGGTTTTAGCGTCATCTCGCTCTATCTGTATATATACCATAAAAGTAGATCCGTGATTTGTTCGGCTGCTTAAAACTTGAAAACGATTGGACCAAATTAGATACTTCCTTCTGCGGGTTTATTCGTAATTGCTACGCGAAGGTTTAGGAAAAAGAAAAATCGAAAAAAAATTGAGCAAAACGAAGTTTGCCAGGTCACCTAGTTATGTATACAGATAGAAATAAGCTTTTGTATAAGATAGTTGTAAGCTAAAGCAATGGTAGAAGAAGAAGAAATTACGGGAAAAAATGTGTTATCTTTCAATGCTTTTAAAGAAATCCGAAATAAGGAACCTAAAAGATAAGTTTTTGTGTTGAAATATTTCTCAAACTCCAAAGCAAAGAAATAAAGAATTCCTCCAATATTAGTTGTTAGAACTTGTTTATGCTTGTATATAAATTTAATAACCCCGTATCGGCTGGATGCATTTTAGACTGAAACATTGTGGAAAACATAAAAGGAACAATACTAAATCACAGAGGATGTAAAACAAAGATATGGAGAAAACAAAAGAAACAGTAATGGAAAAAGCATAATTTCCTAATCTGAAACAACTTTCTTCTACTGAAATCGTTTTTCCAGCAGAAAAAGGTGTCTAAATATAGCTATATATTTACATATAACTAGTACACCACTGAACTGATAAATATAGTGATTTTTGTGCTCCGATGTCAATATTTGTAAATCGGGTTGTATCGAGTGTTCAAAAGTCACAAGAATGTGCCCTGTGTCAGGTGATTGTACTAAATATCCGCTGAAAGTGTTTGTAGAACAAAGTACTAAAGGTAGAGAGCAATATTTTTTTAAACTTTAGCAACAAAGAGGATTGCTGACATATTTTGGTAGAAGCCATTTCATTTGAATGAATTGCTTTTCACGCCATTTGATAGGCAACATAAACTACACCTGAGAAGAATCATAGCGGAAAGCAGTGACGAGGAGATACATAGGTCATAATGTACGGATGGGATGGTGAAAATAATTGGGATGAAAGGAAGAGATCAATGCGGAAGAGAGTTGTGAGTTTTCTAAATGGAATGAAAGACACATAAAAGCACTAACGAAAGCAACTGAAGCAAGAGCTGAAAACAATTATAAAATTGCGGAAATGGATAAAACAATTTTATCAGAAATCAAAGAAATGCGAAATAAAAATAAAGAATTGAAGACGAAAATGAGGAAAATACAGTAGGAAAATCAGGATTTAAAAACGAAAATGAAAGAAATGAAATACAAAATGGAAATAAAAGGAAAAAGAGCGAAACCAAAATAACCTTGTGGACAAAGCAATGGGCATAGATACAACTGATGGGGCAGTATTTAATGAGGCAATGGGTAATTTTTAAGTCTCATTCGGAGATTGAAATTAAGATAGCGAAGGCAGTTAAAATAAATTAGAAAATTTATTTATTGGAAATGGAAAATTATGATGAAGAGATGAAAATTTTAAGAGACAAAAGTAAGTTTCGAGAACTTGGAGAGAGGTTATAATTAAAATGAAAAAGTAGAAAAATAAAAATAAATTGCCGAATAAATTAATCTCAGTGAGGTTATTTATGTGAGAGTTATGTAGATTTTTAGTTTTCTACTTTTTCATTTTAAACAAAAGCAAGCTAGGAAAACTTAGAACACTAGAAGTATATATAGAGTGGCGCCTTGCCGAATATGAAAGAAATGTACAGAAGTGCATCAGAGAGAGCAGCGAAGGGAAAAGGTAAAAGTAGGCTTGGAAAACTGATCGGTGCAAGTGATAGATTTGGAATTATAGGAAGTCCGCGTTGGAGGAAAAGGGGAGAGAAAATAATTCAAGAAATTAGTTAGTAACAAAAACGGTGATAATATGACCCAGGCTATGAATACGGCTATGACAATAAATGAAAATAAAGATAAGAATATAATACAAATAGCAACATGAAATGTACAGGGGACATATATAGAGAGAGATTTGAGAAATATAGTACAGGTTATGAAGGATTATTATATTGCAATTGCAGCTATACAGGAAACTAAACAGTGGCGATTTTATAACTGAAATAGATAATTATGTCTTTTACAATAGTGCAGAAGGTAACAGAACTTTTGGAATGGGTTTTATTGTAAAAAAACTAGGTGGCTAAGAAGCCAGTAGAGTTTAATGCAACTTTAGGAAGATAATGCAAACTGCGAATTAGAGGAACTTATAGAAAACCAAATTTCTAAATGTGCATGCCCGAACGAAAGATAAATCCAAGGAAGTAAAGGATCTTTTTTATGATAAATTAGAAAATATAATGCAGGGTGTCCCACAGTATGACGTGAAATTATTCTTGGTGACTATGAAGCCAAGATAGTACGAGAACAACTGTATAAACATATAACAAGTGCGAACAGTAAATATGAATTTAGTGTCGAGAATGGAAGTAAATGAATACATTTTGCAATAGAAAATAATATGAAAATTATGAGTACCTTTTTAGAGCATAAATCCATTCATAAAGGGACATGGACATCCTCAGACTGAAAAGCCATTACCCAAATCTACCACTGCTTAATAGAATGCAAACATGCACAAACTATACATGATGTCCGAAGTTATAAAGGATGAAAGATAAGAATTTAAATCGATATGATGTCGGGCAATTAACCTTCCTATACTCACGCATACGGTCTGTGAGACCGATTTATATAGTATAGTATACGTCTTTCATTTTGACGTGAGTATAGGAAGGTTAAAAAATTTTGCAGTCAATGGTAAGTATCAAAAAGAATGGAAGAATGGTCACACGGTAGAGAAGAGGTGGAGGGAATGGAGGAAAAGGGGTTATAGTTAGAAATGGAATTTCAAAAAACGGAGTCAATATCCAAAAATGTACCAAAGAAACAACATGAAAAGTACAGAAGAGAACAAAATATGGTATGAGTAAAAACGAAGAGAAGCCAAGCAAATAATTAATAAATGAGAAATTAAATCGAATGGAAGATTATTTTGAAAATAAAGGAATTAGAATCTTTTACCAACATATTAAAAATGAAATAAAAATAATATATTGTAAGAATGAAAATGGCGAGTTGATAGGTGGGACGGATGAGAAAGTAAATAGATGTGAATATACTATGAAAATATTTTCAACATAACGAAAGAGGAGGAGGATATTCTATTGGAAGACTAAAAAATAATAAGAGTACTACGACTGAAAGGCAAATCCCATCAAATTATTGGAGAATATTAATGTGGGTTCACACAGAATAGATTGGTCAGTGATCAAATTTTTATTATGAAACAAATAATGACCAACGCCTATAAATATCAGTTACCGCTACTTATGATTTTCATTGATTTCAAACAAGCGTATGATACTGTTAACAGAGATAAAATGTGTGAGACCTTATAACATCTTGGAATATCAATAAAATAATCAGATTGAGGCGAACAAGAACATCATATAAAGTATTTATGGAAAAAGGCTGTCAGAAAATTTGAGGTGAGTCCAGGATTAAGGCAAGGCGACCCTCTGTCTCTCATTCTGTTTAATTTAGCCTTGAAAGAAATCTGTAGAAAAAGCAAAATTCGTACAAGAGGATTAATCGACAAAACAACAATCTGTAACATATTCCGATGATCTCGTATTAATGACGAGAACTAACCCTGAACTTTTAAACGTATTTAACCCGCTAAAGGAGAATTTCACAGAATTTTGGCTTGCAAATCAATGAAAATAAAACTAATTATATCGAATTAACATCACAAACAATCTGTGGTGGAGAGTAAAAAAACATGAAGTTTTGAGAAGGTGGAAAGCATTAATTATTTGAGGGTAATTTTGGCAAATACAACTGAGAAAAAGAAGTGCAGAATAGACTAATGAAAGGTAGTAGAAATATAAGTTCCTTAATCAGGTTACTCAAATGTGTTAAGAGCAGAACAGCAAGATTTGTGTATATAAAACGATTATAAGACCTACTGTGTTATATGGATGTGATACCTGGACTCTTGATAAAAATAATGAAGAAACACTGAGTACTTAGAAGCGAAAATATATGGTGGGAGTTAAGGAGAATGATATGTAGAGGAGAAGAATTGATGGAACTCTAGCAAGAACTCAGTGTTGCCGTAAATGCAAAGATGCAAAGTTTACGAAGGCCGAGGATATATGCCGAATGAGTGATACAATGACGATAAAAACTTCCACTAATAAGAAATACTAGTGCAGAATAAGGAATAAAGGCAAAAATGAGGTATTTATATAACATAGATCTAGAACAAATATTTGGTAGAGCTCAGGAACAGAACCAATAAGTAGAAATGTAGGTTAGAATTGAAAGGGCGATACAAGTTTACCACAGAATGGGGCAAACGGAAAGTTTCAAGAAAAGTGAAGATGAGCATTTGGAAGTGATAGGCGAGTTTTGTCGAAGAGATTAAGACGAGTATTGGGTATGACGAAAACGGACAAGAGAAGAAATGTCCATGTAAGGAGTGAGTTGGAAGTAGAAGCGGTTGTGGATAGAATTGGCAGAACTCATCTCAGATTAAACGGGCACTTATTTACGATGAACAGTAACATTCCTGTCAAGAATGTTTGGTAATCTAGAATACAGTATCAAAGATCAAGAGGAAGACTGGCCAGGACTTGGAAAGAAAATAAAGCAGCAGAAAGGACTTGTAGGTAGAGAAGCCAAAAACTAGTAAGTAGTAGAGTAAGTAGAAGAATTAAAAGGTAGTAATTATATACATGTGTATGTATATAACTTGTGTTGGTTTGGCGGTTTGTGTTAAAGTTTTCCCTTTTTAGATGGGGACACTTCTTTCATTGTACATGTCTGGTATTCGTACATCTACATCTGCTTGTTATTATTATATGTTGAGTAGAAATTGAAGATTTTGATGCAGTGTATAAAAGATTAGACACTTTTGCTTCCGGTAATTGCACTAGGCCATTAACCGGAGGGCGCCAATTTAAGAATTAGAAATTGCACGCTTTTGATGCCTTAGGTTATTTTCAAAATATAATAATTTTTTGCAAATTAAACATGTTACTTTCCCTTTCGTTTACATTTTGGGAGATATGTATATGACATTCTTAACTTGATACACCAACAGATATAAAACAGTAATACATAAATAATACTCGGATGCAGCAGAACTGATTGCGAGTAATCACATTTATATTAGACCATTAATTATTAAATAATGCATCCAATCAGCAATTTTTGTATATATATTTTTTTATCATAACCCATTAATTATTTGTTATACATTGTTTTAGAGAAAATCCTTAATTCCCTATTCGCTGGTAGAATTTAACAAATTCGGTTCTGCCAGAACTTAAAAACAAGTTTCTTCAAAGAAAATATTTTAAAGAGACTCTAGAGCAAATTCCCTTCCATTTCACTAAGATTTGGGAATGTATATAGTATTTTCCTGAACTTTATTTAAGTTCTTGCAAGTTTTATAGTCTTTCTGGGTCAATTGGATTTACAATTCTATTTAGGTATAGTAGTAGTTTAAGTATAGACACAGAAAATAAAGACTGTTCTGGAGACTAAAATTAATTAGTTATAGCTTTTAATGGTATATTTAAACAGGTTTTAAATCTTTCCAAAGTACTGAATCTGTAACAAAACAAACATTATAGCCTCATAAATTGCAAATACAATTAAATTCAACTTTAGAAATAAATTAAATCAAATATGTCATCCTGAATCATAAGTTAGAAGAACAAAGCTTCGTCTCGATTCCCTAATGCAAATAAAGGTAATTAGACACGTGTTTAAATTTGACTTTGCCTTTGACGTCAATACTTTCTGGCGCGGGAAAAGTTTCTAATACATTTTTTATCTTACTTATTTAAAATACATGTATAATGAAATTGCGATATTGGGAAGACTATCAGCAACGAAACGATATAGAAAAATTGGGACAAATGACGACGCCTACGGGTATTCTAAAAATATTATATTTTCTCAGTACTCACCGTTGCTTGGAGGTATAAGATCAGGATTTTTATCATCTGTTGTGGTAGCACTTTCCGTATGTGACGGAACGTGTGAATTTAGAGGTACTTCTTCTTGCTTCTGAGTTCTTTGTCGTCTACTTTGCACGGGACTATCGACTTTAAATCTTCTTACCGCAAATACAATAGTTCCTATAGCCGCAGCTACTATTAAAGTTGATCCTGCTGCCAACAGAATGTAAAGCCAAGATGCAGTTGATTTTTCTTCAATAGTCGGTCCGGTCGAACGTCGTTGTTCTCTTAAGCCGGGAGCGGGTAGCGTCCGAAATTGAAGGACCGTGGACGACTTTGAAAGTCCCTTAATGTTTATCGAATAAATTTCCGCTATATAATCTTGCGAAGCCTCTAAGTTATTTATCGCAAATTCGGGCACAGGTCCGCTCAAGTTTGCTAATAAATTATCGCCGTAGTTTAACACCATACCGAATTTTTGCTTAAGACCTCCGTCGAATCCTTTCCGACAGGAAACAACGACCGAATGGTGTGTTGTGTTTGTAGCTGTGCAGCCGTTTGGCGGTTCTGGGGGGCCAGCTCTCACGATCTGATAAACACACGGTATCGCTTGAGACCCTAAATCGTTCCTACCCCAACATTGCAACGTGCCGTAGTCGGCCAATGTTTTGGGAATATATGTTAACAACGCTGCGCCCGGCTTCGGACACAAATTCACTTAACTCTTTCGATATCCCCGGAGTGCTGTTAAAACTCCAACGGAATAAGGAGGCAGATGGCTCGGCGTCAACCTGCGAAGTATTAAATGATAACTTTATAGTAACAGTTGTCGTTTAGCTTTTAGTCACAGGAAATAGAACTAGTTTAGTTTCCACATATATGAGGGGCACTTTTTATGTTTTTACAAACGGTTTCCTAGTGACGTTATTGCCACGACTATTTCCGTAAAATTTGACATTTGTTATTCTGGACACAGCGGTTGCTTAGAAATTGCCCGAGTAGTTAGTTTACCGTGAACGCTTAAAAAAGCAATTGAAAGGGAAGATTCACGTAAAGGTTTTTGTTAGATAACTTTTTACGATTTTAGTAAAAGCCTAAGTGAACAACAATGTATAGAATCGCTTCGTTCGACTTTTCGTAATGAAGCAGCGTCAGAAAAGACTGCTTACGATTGGTTTGCACAATTTTGTCGTAGTCGCGCGTTCGAAACGTTCGCGATGAATTGGGTAAAGGTCGATCAAAATCCGTTGTTATTCCAAAAAACATCAATGCTGTGCGCGACATCATTGAAAAAGAGCGACATGTGACTTACAGTCAGATAGAGGCATTCTCAGGCATATTTAAGACTGCAAAATATTCGATTTTGCATGAGCATTTAGCTGTGAAAAAGTTCTGTTTGTGATGGATTCTTCATAATTTGACGGAAACTCAGAAAGAGGATTGTAAGGAAATGCCAACCGCCGAACTGCAAAATCCATATAGAACATCCTAACAGGTGACGAAACTTAGGTGTATTCGTACGAACCCGAAACAAGGCTACAACCCACTGTTTGGGTGTTTCAAGATGAGTAAAATTCCACAGAAGTTGTTCGTTGACAAATCACTAAGAAAATTATTGCCTGTTTCTTAAGATGTACTGGATATGTCGCAACTATTCCTTAAGAATATGGAAGAACAGTTAATGGTGAATAATATACAACAACTTGTTTTCAGAAGTCATTGACAAATTAGGAAAAATAACCGAGAACGTCGCATTATTTTGCATCATGACAATGCCAGCTCTCACACAGCACGTTAAAGAAATGATTATTTGGAGGAGAAACCATCGAATGAATGTCTTATCTAGCCATATTTTTCTGTTTCGGAATGTCAAACATAAAAAACACAAACGCGTGGACAGCACCTCACCTTCTCTTTCATAGCTTTTGTGATAACTTAAAAGGCACCCCTTTTACAATTACTAAATATATTCATACAAAATTGCAATACACTCTATGTTAAACAATATTTTATGATGATTAAAGAGATTGTATGTATAAGTGTATCAAATATCAAAATAGTAATGCTATATAAATACAGCAGAAACTCCATTATCCGGCATTCGATTATTCATTATCTTCTATAATTACTGAAGAAACATGGATACCTTACTTGCATCCTGAGAACAAACTTCAATCGACAGAATGGTGCAAACCGGAAGAGGGGAGGGAGGTCCGCTTAAAACACGTGCTGTTCCATCGGTTGGAAAAGTAATGCTGTAATCTGGGAGTACGAGGGGATTACTTATATGGATTATCTAACGGAAGGTACTACAATTAACGCAGAATATTATTCTATATTATAATGTTTTCTCGGGCTCATTATGACAGGCTCTTTGCAAAAAAGATGTCTCGGAAGTTGCATAAGGGTCCAACATTGCAACGACACAATACAAGACCACATAACGTAGGAAGAATTAAGAACCAAAGATATTTTAAATGAATTACGCTAGGAATTGCGTCCAGATCCATCCTATTCACCAGATCTGCCTCCCAGTGATTCTCATCTGTACCCAAATTTGAAACAAACACTACGAGGTGTTCGATTTGAGACCTTAAATGAGGAAAAACTTGAGACTATATCGATGATGAAAATTGACGAGATAAAGAAATTATAGCCAATTTCCTGCAACTTTGAAAACATCCCTTGTATATTTTACAAAGTATTTACCGTGCACTACAGTTTAGCATGCCATACTTGTTTCTGTGTCGATCGAAAAGTGTATGTCCATTACGGAAAATAACCCCGCATTATTAAAGATTTAATTTGGTTCCATGTTGCATACATTAAGTTACCTCGTGTTTAAAACCAGTTATTTGTATCTTTAATTTTTGTATAGCCGATCAAAACTGAAGTAAGCGATGGCAGTTACTGCACTGTCGGTTATGTATTGTATATGTATACAAGGACCAATATAAATTATTAGAACGCAAAATGCAAAAGATTTATTTCATAGAACATGTTTTGTTAGTATTGAGGCAGTTTATATATTTTTTTAGTCAAAATAAAATGGTTGTATCATTCAAAATAAAACACAGAGGCACTTATTTATATTTTGTAACAAAAATTATTAGTTTAGCTATGTACGAACATGTATGCCATCAAAAAGCTATCAGTGTGGACTGTGGACGTATGTTGTACATACATATGTATCCAGCAAATAGCAATTAACTATGGATGCATATCGTACTTTAAGTTACAAATTTCCAAAACTTACTACTCTTGAGCGTAAACCCAGACACACTATGGATAAAACAGACAATCGATTATAATTATTATACATGGATGCATATGCGTGTGTGGCAACAGTTTTTATTCTGTACACTCAACACGCGCAACAATAATTAATGTTTAGGTAAGGTGGATACATTCGCGTACAGCCAACGTGGAAATTTCAGCTTACAGTATTCTCCGGTCAATGTGTTAGCACTGTATTTCAAAAAATACTATGAACTTTGCTAAAACTGGAATCAGTATTTTACGTTGCTACTTAGATTCCACAATTTAAATTCCACTGAACGAATGTGAAATATAATCCAACAAAGGCGAACCAATTGGTGTTATTATTTTATTCACATTTTCACAATCGAGGTCAACAAAAACATTATCAATGTTTTCCTTATTTCTCACTGTTTAGCTTTTAAATCTTAGTCAGTTAATTGTCGTTATTGTTATCGATGCTCTGTTTCTACTTTCCAATATAGGGATCCATTTTATTCGCTACAAGTAGTGCAAAACTGGGATCAGGCCCTGAATGGATTTACCTTGCTTTCCTAAGCTAAAGTGTATTTTTATTGTTTAAGTATATGTAGACCGTTGTTAGTTTTATTAACTGATACCCGAGAGTTAGTGAAAGCAATAGTAATAATAATAATAATACTATTAATTGTATCCCAATAACGGATGGTAACTAGTGCGCGCATCAAGCTCATATCTCGCAAACGCATTAGATATGAGACAGACACTTTATCCTTGCACCAACGATATTATTACTGGGCTGAAACTGACAATTACTTCAATTACTTATCATGTATTTATAATCATATTCACATTTTGACTAAAAAGGCAGTTATATTGCTTGAAACGTTATGTTAAATGCTAAAAATTGATGTTTAAATAATTTAAAACAAAAATTCCCAGTGCGCATTAAAAAATTAATGATGCTATGTTAATGCGAGGACGGCTTACTTTATTCACACAAAATCCCCAAAATGTAAAACACTTCTTCAAGGAATTCGAATCTCAATTTTATTCGAGATTTGTAAGGTAACTATGAATAGAATTAGGATATAATATGTGAACAATGGGTGAACAAAATGGGTTATACGTGGTTATACAATTCGCCCCTAAAGTAACAAGTCGATTCTATTTGATGAAAATATACATTTTTGCATGACAGTCGATGTTTTTGAGTAATAAAGTCTTTTAAATAGCAATCCCTTTTCTTTTTTGAATTTGAGGGATCCTTTCATTGCCGAATTCACAGTATTAAAATGTTGCATCTTACATAAGGAATTTTTCGAGCGAATTAAAATTGAATGATACAAAACTTAGAAAAAGGAAAATAAAGTAGAAGCTCTCTTGCTAGCAAAGGCATTATCCGAGTTTGTTTTTCAAAGTGCCAGATGTTTCTATATTTTTAACAGATTATATACATAGGTACAAATCATTACAAAGTGTCAGTTTTACACTGATTATTGCAACAGAAATATTATGGCACATTTAACTGCTACACAGAGCATTTAGATTTTAATTCTTGTCAGAGGCAGGATTAAAACAAGAAATCAGAAGAAAGTTTACATTTTGTTTAATCCAAAATATCTAGATCGCCCTATTAGCCAATCTACAGTCAATAAGAGTGAGTCTAAATTACGAGAAACAGGTGATGTTAAAGGTATAAGAAACCTGGACGTCGAAAAGTGAAGATCTGAAACTGAACATTTTGTTGAGCGTGGAAGAGAATCCTTAGAATACGTCTCGATTGGTTGCATTCTAGACAATGAAGAGATTCAGACAAAAGTGTTGCGTATTATGAGGAAGAAAACATATCATCCCTGTAACATTCAATTCGTACATGAAGTTAACGAAGACGAGCTCAATCGGCGACTATAATTTTGTGAAATTATGATAGATTTGTGCCAAGCAAATCGACGTATATATCAACAATTACTTTTTCGGATGAGGCAATGTTTTGTTTCAACGGCACAGGGAATTGGAGTCGGGTAAATTCTCATTAAATGATTGAAGCATATGCTCAACACTGGCAGAAATCAAATGTGTGGGCTGCAATTCTTTGAAGAAACCCTCATAGGAGCAAAATATTTACAGTTTTTTGCAAAATGATCTTGTTCTAGTGCGTGCAGCAATTTTCCCAAATGACAATAATCCAGACCTCCTAGATATTACCATATGGTTTCAGCAAGATAGCGAATCACCGAACTATGCATAGTTCCAAATTTTCCAGGCAATTGCTTTCCGAGGAGGTGGATTGGCAGACGATGACGGATAAAATGGCCCGCGAGATCCCCACACTCCCCAGACCTCCGTTACTTTCTATGGGGTTATTTGAACTTTAAGGAAGTCTACGTAACCAGACCGCAAAATTTAGCTGCACTAAAACATCGCATTAGAAATGAAATGCGCAGCAATAGCCCGACTTGCGTATTGTCGGGAAATAGGTGGATTACAGTTAGAACGCTTTCTTTAAAAGTGTATTTGCTTAGCAAAGGTTTTCTTGTATGTTGTGTTGACAAAAACATTTGCGTTTTCTAACATTCAATTATCATTTACTCCAAGAATTTCTTATGTAATATTTTTATACTGTCCGTTCGGAAATGAAAATATCCTTCAAAATCAAGAAAAAAATAGGGGTTGCTATTTCAAAAGAAAAACGATGACGTCACAAGTAATGGTCGAAAATCAACTGTCATGCAGAAATGTGCATTTTTATCAAATAAAATCGACCTGTTCGAGGATGTCTTCCAACAAAATTTAATTTTGCTTTTACTGAATTTATTCCATGTTTTAGGTGCGCACTGTGTATTAAAACTTTAATGTGTCGGTAATGCTAAACCTACCGTAGTTATCAACCAAACTTAAAACAAAATTTGCATTTGCCAAACAGTCCAGAAATTGCTCTAAGAAAGTATAACGTAAACTAACCAACTACGTTTTACAGATACTGGAAAATATGGTTTCAGAGAAACTATAGAAGTGGAAATTCAGTATCGGAATGCAATTTCTAAGTACAATTAAATTCAAATAAATTTTGATTTCAAAAAATTATATACTCGTAAAATATATTTTTATGTACACCGTAGTAGATTGTAATATGTAAACCAAATGCTATTGTAAAATACTATACAAAAGCAACGTATTAATTCATCAAATATTAAACTTCTCCGCAAACAATGTTCAAACATTAAATTAGCGAGACAATTCCTACAATTTAACAATGCAGGCAAGAAGTAACATCAATAAAGTAAAGAAATATGATGAAATGTCATTAGACTGGAATACCGAGGGTATTCATTGCCTAATGCCTGAATTATCATGATTACACTTTGAACTTTTTCAGTCGCTATGATCCAGGATTAGTCTCTAAACAAGGGATCTACGAGTGCCGTTTCCAACATATAAACATGATTATAAATTGCTTGTTGTACTAAAGACAAAGGGCCTGTTAGCGGGAAAGCACAAGAGAATACAAACTACGATATACTAGTGGCAATGGCAGACAACGCAAATAATATAGTGGGCGTTAATTGAAATGATCACTTTGTGTGTGAAATTGCTACCTTATATGTATCTATTGTAAATGCATGAAACTGTTAAATATAGTTAGTAATATATATAATTTAAGATTAATTAGAAGAGCACGCTTATTATATTATTAAGATCATAATTGCAAGACTATGCCTACAAATGATTATATTTATCTCCGTTTTATTTTATTACCACATCTAAAGTTTTGAGTTCAAAAAACAAGACATAAAAAATACTTTAAATCGATTTAAATAATTTAATTCTATGATAATTATATAATTAGCATTAAAACAATGGCACTAAAACCCCTTTTTCAATGAATCAATATGAATTTTATGCACTTTTGTTTGGTCGAAAAGCATAAACTGACAGTTACAAACACAAATTTTGATGAACAATAAAAACATATTGTGTTAGATACAGAAACTTCTTTTCTTGGCAAAATTAATTGGCCAAATATGATAATCAGTTACAATAGGCAATTATTTGAGCGCCTGTGTGAAGCTAGTAGATTCCACTAAGTAGTAATAATACATTCAATACGAAAATATGCGATTTTTTAAAGCAACGTTATACTTATAAACAAACAAATTCTTAACAAAATAGCAAATATGTGTGGAAGTTTTAATATTTAAATGTCGTATACAAAATGGCTTTAAAGAAATTGGGAAGGCGAAGCAAGATAATATTTTCGATTGTTCAATTTGTACTAAATGCCTGTTGTGTTACCTAATAGAAATGTCTAGCCATCAAAGTCAGGCTTGTTTCGTTGATTATACATAACATTCATCCTTATTTTTCGTAAAATTATAGGTACAAGGCAAAAGCAAAGATTTATATCTATAGATACAAGCAAATTACAAAAACAAAAATGTAGATCAGTATCTTTTTTATATTTCATTCCAGGATTAATAAAGCTATTTTTTGAATTAAAGGATCAGTCAATCCTTTTTCAAGAATATATTTAACACGCAGTCCTGATCCAGTCTGATAACTAATAATACCTGATTATTATTGGTACGGTCTCCTGATTTGGAGAGAGCACCAAACAGTTACCCGTTTGCGTGGGGATATAAAATAAGAAAACAGGCTTTTCTGTTTTCATGCCGGTTTATTTAGATAGATAGATTGACATATATTTTTACAATAAAAGACATTTAGATAGACTTATGGTATAACATATAACACATTTAGACAGATCATATTGATATTTACAAAAGCAATAAAATAATTATAAAAATACGTATTCCTATATATATACTGTTTCAAGGTCAAATTTTCTTCTTACACAATGTTCGCAACTCACTTATATTATATTAAATATCACGCACTTGGCGTGTATTCTATTTGTGTATTTATTTTCTGATATAATGACAAAGAATTGTACTTGTGTTTCCCACTTAACACACGTTTGTGACCAAACGTTTCAAAATGGGTTTTGCTCAAATTAGTTCAAATATATATCTTTGCCTTGTTCTTAACGTTTTAAAATACGTTTGTCCTAAACGTTTCATATTCTATGCATCTATGTATTCAAAGATCGAATGATCTGTCTCTGCTATTAAACCTAGGGACGGCCGGCCCTAATATTTTTGTACATCTCATACATAGCAGCGGTTTACGAAGAAAGCTACGAACGTCGTCGGTGAGGCAGGTCAGTTCTAGACGACATTCGGGTGATATGGTTTCATGCTAAATTTCTGATATTGCTTTCTTCTAACGCGCTGGCCTCACCTAAGTAAGCGACAATTCCAGGGAACGTTACTCAAGTAGCCGGTCGGTCCTCTTCGACTCGTAGCCTACGTAATGGGCTACATGTATGTAGTCGACGCTTGATGAATAACTCTTTATACGTTGGTACTAGAGCCGATCGACGAAGTTTCTTTTATCTGTATGTTAAGGATTTTCGGTACGCATTATCGAAAGCGTTCATTGTTTGTCGGCGATGAATTTAGATAATGTTTGATACATAATACAAGCACTTACAAAAGTTGAAACATAAAACTATTCTAAATTTAGTACATACATACATAAACAGAAATGAATATTAATTTTAACACATTGATAAAAATAAAAACATCTATTGAAATTAAAACAAATGAATAATATTAATATATAGAAAAACTATTAATTTAAGAGTCTATTGAAAATGTCTTTAAATCCTTAACAATTATGTCGAAAAATGTTGATGTGGTTAAATTAGTCAGTATAATGTACAATTCTGATCATGAACTAAATACTATTCCAAGCAAAAGAGATAAGTAGATGGTTAGTTGGTATGCATTACCACTTTTATCATACAGCTTCAATCTTCAACCGTTAGATTATTATTTAATTTGTTCTTTATAAAAAGATAAGAGGAAAAAATAACAGAAAAATCTAAACAGCGGGTGATTGAAAAATTGGAAAATAATTTACCAGAGAACAGATGATAAAACCTTGAAATAATTGTGGACAATATTTAAGGAAACAATAATTGACGAAGTTAGAACTTTATATATTGTTAGAACTTAAATATTTGGGTAAAAGCTCACTAGAGAACTGCAATGAATGCAAGAATCGTAGAAAATACATTAAAATAGGACGAAACCCAGAAATTTTCTACAAAGTACTAACAATAAAAAAAGAGGCAACGACAAGAGGATATACGTATATATGTGAAAAACAAAGTTGATGAAATACCGCTAAATGGAATAGAAGATGAAGAGAGAAACCGTGCTCATCAAGCGGACAGAAGAATAGCAAGTAATAACAAAGAAATAGGAATGGAAGAGTTGGTGCCAGCAATTAAATAGCTATAAAATAGAAAAGTACCGCCAGAAATAGACAAAATCCTAATACTGGCAATTCATAAGAAGGGAGACTGTAAGCAGTTTGCCAATTATATAGGATATATAGTTGTTATGCACGATTTTAAACGTCTGTGAGGAATACCGGATAAAAAATTAAGAAAAATAGTGGAGAACCTGTTGAAGCGTAGTGCTTATGAACGAATATTCACAATGAAATAAATAATCGGAAAAGCATTACAACTGCTTAGCGCTAAATTATTTATTATCCTAATAGACGACAGAGTTGACAAGCGTACAGACAAAATGAGAAAGCTACACATTGGGTATAGAAAACTGCAGTTATCACAGACATCTAAATAAACCTTGGTGGATGATGTAGTTATAATGACAGAAGACCAAAACGATTTGCAGAGGAATTTAGAAATATTAAAAAAACATGCAAAGAATGTGGAATGCAGGTACATATATAAGGACAAAACTAAAGTAAGGACAGTAGAAGAGCATCAAGCAATAAATGTGCAAGTAGGAAACACCAAGATGGAGAAAATGAGTTCGTTTCAATGTCTAGTACTATAAATGGAAAACACAGGTTGGCAGGATGTGGAAATTAATAGCAGAATTGGAGAAGGTGTAAACAATTGCTACACCCTGAACAACAATTTCGTAAATAAGAAGGCAGTGTTAAGAAGAATGAAACAATATTCCAGCGCTCACTTATAGCTGTGATTGCATTAACTTAACAGAAAAACAAATTACAGGCTAAAAATGAGGTAAATGAAAAGATTTAGGAGAACTACAAGAACAGATAGAACGATGTATACATAAATACGGCACTTATACTTACAGAATTTATAGAGCCAAGAGGGTTGAGTTGGTGAAGCAAGTATTTAAGCCCAAAGTATGCAAATAAAAGAAAAGAAGGCGACCACAGAAGCCTTGGGACAAGTTAATTGAAGAAATATTCGGCAGAAGAGGCAGTGCATAGGGTAAAGTTAGAAATAAGACATGAATTAAAAAGTTCTGGATTAAATTTATGTATCAGTGAGCTTCATACGACCCACATCATTATTTGGTAGCAATGGATTGAAACATAAGAATTTCAATTAACATGATAATCACGTTTGGTTGAACTTTCTGTCGAAAAAAATTCGAAGTTTTATAAAAGGTTTTATGTATATGTATACATCTACATATATTAATAAAAATTAATTGCCACATGTATGACGGAGCATCACATGAGAACGGCCGATTTGGTTAATTTTTTTGTTGTGTTCGTAATTATCAGGACAAGATTTGTATGAAAGAAAATTTTTGGAAAATCCACGGAAAAAGTCGGAAATTTTGATGGTATTTTTATAAGAAACAAGCACCTTTAAGTCAAATTATGCGGCCTGGCTGTCACATATTTTCATAACAAAATAAGAAAAGGTGCAGAGCTTAAATGTCTTGCAACCAAGTCATTAAAAATTATTAAAAAAGCAAGAGAAGTACATGATCATCAAGTCAATGAGACCAACGAAGAGTGTAAATACTGTTTAGACGCAAATCGAATAAGAATTTCCAAGTGCGAACAATTATGACTCCGGAACAACGGATACAGTCGAGTTCGACTCAGTTGGAGATAACGTACAAAATAATTTTTGCCAAGAATGCCGTCGCACAATTTGCAGCTCGAGGTCGACTCGGTGGTAATCATGTTATGCAATCTGAACCAACCGAAACTTCGTTGTTAAGAAGCTGATGAATGACGTGATTGAAGCAACGATGATCATAGGAAAGTTCAAAGGCGAGGTTGTTCTGATTCCAAGAATACCACTGATTCCAACCGATTTGCCGTTTCAATTTAAGAGAGTTCAGTTTCCTGTTCGCCTTGCATTTGCAATGACGATTAATAAATCGCAAGGCCAATCGTTGGAAGTGTTTGGAATGAACTTTGAATTGCCATGTTTTTCCGATGGGTAGTTTTACGTGGCGTGCTCGAGAGTAGGTAAACTGTTGGCGCTATTCGTGTTCTCTCCAAACCGAAAGACAAAAATATCGTTCATCACCAAGCGTTGCGATCAACTCATTGCTTAATTTTTGTAAATATTTATAATATTCAAGTATGGGTGCTCTGAAACCTGGTCTCAACATTAAATCATAATTAAAATAATCTATCTATCTTCTATCTACATCAAATTTTTTATAAATTGACAGGACAACGACTGTCATTTCTCTAGCTTTTCGATTCCCTTCCGGAAATGACTTTCTACGAAATTCCCAAAATAATCGTTTACAGCCTTTATCAGTTCTTCATTCGACCAAGATCTCTTTCCACTTAAAAATATTTTGAGTTTCGGGAACAGGTCTAAGGGAGCCAAATCAGGCAGATACTGCGTATGCGGAAGGATTTCATACTTCAATTCTGTCTATTTTTGCTGAACGATTGCACTTGAATGAGCACTTGTTTCTCAACCGGGCGTTTTTCCTGAGTTGCTGCTTTCAATTTGTTCTGTAATATTGGCGAGTAACAGTTTTGCCTTTTTCAAGATGACCAGTTAGTCGTAAGAAATCGATGCCATCACCTTTCCAGCCGAGTGAATGGTTTTTACCTTCTTGGCAACCGATTCACCGCGTGAAATCCACTGTTTTGATAGCATTCTTGTTTCTGGTGTGTAGTGATGAATTAAGGTCTCATCCATGTTCACGAATAGTCTCTTGAAATCTGTGGGATTCCTCGTAAACACTTCCAAAAATCGGCTGAGGTTCGAGCTCGAATGCGTTTTGCTCCGAATTGAGCAACCCGGCACCCGGCACCCGGCACCCATCTTGAAGAAAGTTTTTTCAAACCCAATATCTAAAATAGGAACTACTCGTTGATAAGAGATTCCCACGGCTTCCTCAATTTCACGCACTCTTATTCGACGATCTGCCAAAATTATGTCATAGATCTTTTTCACAATTTCATTGATTTGATTTTCGTTGTGGTTTTCCGTTCCAAATTGGTACATTTGGTGGCCGCTCAAACTTTGTTTCTATCCGTAATTGAAAGCACAAAAGGAGCTTGACTTAAATGCTTGTCAAAACCAGACCATTTGACAGATCGATTTATTATTTGAAGTTAATTGATATTACAAAATTTTGATCTTCTCTTGCCATCCGTAGACGTACGTTTCGCGGTTATATCGCTCGTCAGTACGGCTTTGCGAATTAATATGAAGGAATTGTCAACACAACGACATAAAGTATTTGGAAAAATAGTAACCTTTTAGCAGCGATTCCGGAAACTTGTCAATCTACCATCGCAGTTACCAAAGCTATGTATATACATAAATAATAATATAATAAATAAAAACGTATTTTTAGCCGGTGACAAATACAAATAATTCATAGAACAGAGGAATGGGTCATGCACTGCTAATGAATAACGATTTAATTTTTCAGATTATTTAAACAATGGTAGGACGAGCCAATTAGTTAGTGTAGAAGTGATATTCATCAGAATGTGTTCAAAACTAAAATTTCCACGATAGTAAGGATAACTAATATAACTGTTTCCCCACAAATTGCACATGTGTATAACGCGATACTGATCTCGACTCGATGGAACAAAGCATAGCGGATGTCAAAACAGCAGGCTCCCTTATCTACTACTATTGCCCATTCTTACTATGTATATGCAAGTAAGTTAATACATGTTGGAAGTAGAAATTGGTTGTACGCCAGTTACTAGAGCCCGCAAGATGTTATGAGGCTACTCTTTTGATATCTATCCATGCTTTTACTCAGCGTCGCTAGGTAATTTTGAAAAAACTTCAAATCGTACATGACTTGGCTTATTTACATTATTGCGCCAATTGTTCTCCAATGAATTCTAAACATCTTCCTGACATTAGTATTAGCAAGTAAGAATGTATTTCTTCAGCGGAAAAATAGCTTTTCTGTAAGTTTAACACTTAGCTGGCATGGCGCCATGTAATATTAGTTAAAGGATATATCCTCGTTCCAGTGCAGACTGCCCTATCGTAAAATGATTAGTGTTACGTTACGGCAGCAGTCGACCAAAGTGGACTGGGGTATTTTTGCACCTCATTGTACCAGCAACAATAAATTATTTATTTCTTAAAAAATTATCTATTGTTTTTTAGTATTATAAAAAGTATATAAATGCAATTTAAGGTTTCTTTTAATACTAATACTAATAATGCACAATATAATGGCCAACCACCCGAGGGGCTTCAGAAGATTACGTATCATCCTTATAGAAGATGCCTTTTTGCGATCGAAAAAGAGATAAAAATACACATTCAATGTTCTATGTGTAGAAAACCAGCATACAAAATTCATTGATTTTGCATTTGCGTAACTTGCAGTGGCAATAAATTTTTTGATTTATATTACATGCATTATAATTTTTTATAGTATATTATATATGTAAATACATTTGCATATGTATGTATATTTATATACACACTACACATATACATGCATATTTACACATACATATACATATGTTTGATTTTTATATTCACAAATTTTTAACTTTTGGTGTGTACTAATTTTGCAAAATAAATATCTCTTTTTCAAACCTGTACCGTATTTTTACTATAAAGCATAATTTGTACGTTCAAATCCAGCTTTATAGCTCTTACAGTTAAAAAATGATTTTTTGAAAATAAAGTGTGATTGCTAATTTCTTTGCCTATAATGTGTGTTTAAAAAGAACAATAATGTAACCTTTCAGTACCATATAATATTTAATTCATACTAGGTCAACAAAAATCAGTTCAAGTTCGCTTGTTGATAGCTTGTTGTTTTCGTGTTGGGGTACCCCACTCTGGTAGTTATGTTACAGGAGTGAGGTGTGCCAATTACGGGTTAATAACAAGGTAGTTTTAAGTTTAATAATAATCGGTAGATAATGAATTGGTCGTCAGTTTACGTGAGGTGGAAGCAACATGTTCGTTTGTTGACTTAAATCTTCTCCACCCTTGACTCCAACTTGTGTCCTATTTCTTTTTAGTTCCAGAAATCATTAACAAAATTATTAGGTACTCAAAAGGTTTGGGCGATTCCCTTTTGACTTGGATTTCATGACTTATTGAAATTTCTCAGGATTTATGGAGTCGTAAATTGGGAATTTCCCTATTTTAATGAATAAAAGTGATTCGAAACATGTATGGGCTTGTTTCATGCTTTACGAAACCAAAGTACCAGATCGCGTAAATCTCTAACTGGAACTCACCTTTATTTGCATTATAGATGTGCATTTACTTTCAGCTAACTTTTACGTATGTTGTCTACTTCTCGCTATAAAATCAAATACTACTTTACCCAGTTTCGCTTTCTCAATATCCGCCAATTCACCAAATTCGTTTCTCGTGATACCGTTTGATCTACCAAATTATCTCTAGTTTTTCGATATCTTGATATTTATTAAATTGATTCCTACATGTTCAATTGTTCATTTTCGTAATTTTGATAATGAACAATGGTTTTTAAAATTTATTAAAAACAAAATCTGATATTTTTGCTCTTTCTTCGTATCCTTTTTGTAACGCTCTTTCCTATTAATATAATTGATTTGCAGATAAAACTCTTTCACTCTAAATAACTTGTGCTGATATTAAACCTATTTTAATACTTTCTCAAGAATTTATTTTTATCGACAATTACTCAAGGTACACCTTCATTAGAACATTTTCTGCAAGTATGAGTAGTACATGTTCAGGAACTGATAGGTATTTCGACTCGGTTATACTTATACATGATCTCCCATATCTTGGACTGTTAGTATCACATTGCACTTTCACTACTTCACTACTTCACTACTTTGTATTTTATATATAAGAAATTGATCGTCAAGAATGACAAAGTTTGTTTTTGAAACGAATATGAAGACGAATGTAAATACAAGACATTCTGATGATTAATTGAGAAACTCTTACTAGCAAGAGAACATGTCAAGCTCTAAAAATAGAGAAAACCGCAAAGTGTAGCAGGAAGTATATTGTTTTACATGGACTAACTACCATTGCTCTTCAAAGAGCTTTCTAAAAAAATATTTCTAAATGAAAGTCAAATAAATCCCATTTCGAGTACGTACAATTAAAAACCTAACTGTTAAGTAAGCTATTATTAAGCGGCTATTTCGACAGATATTCAATTTGGAAATAAGTGAGTTAAAAGGGAATAATTTTTCTAGCTTTCCGCAATGGTGAAATAAGTCCAATCACACGTTTTTGCTATGTCGCTGTAAAAGGTATTCCTATGTTAAACGTTATAAATTGGGGGCGTAAATATGTGATCCAGTGACAATTTGACAAATTGCTAACGATAACACCTACGGCTAAAGGCGTGAAATAAAACAAGGTTTATTGAATATATAGCTTTATACCGGAGATCCTCCGACACGGAACGTTTTATCCTGTTGTCAGCAGGAGTAGCGATGATCATGATAACAAATAATAGTAATAAATAAACGAATTATAATTTTTTGCAACGTATCTATTAAATAACAAGTAAATATTAAACATTGTAAAATAGCCTCTGTTATACCTAACAACTAAATCGTTATTTTCAATGGAAAATCTAATCCAATATATCCAGCAGCTTTGACTAAATTCTGTCCCTAATACTATACAACGAACAAGTGCACATCAATTATTGGTGTTGATCAAGGCACAATGGATGCAGTTACACCTAATACTGTAGAGGAAATTTCCAGTTAGAGTGACGTACAATATAAATTGGCCGTCAAAATAGGTATCTAAAGCATTTATGGAATCACGTGCAATGAGAAATACTTTATAATCCTTTTATATAACTTATTGATCTTCCTACTTGATTTCCCAGAGCACCCAGAGCAATATTCACCAAGTTATTTGTTTTGAACAAAAAGAAAACTGATCTCACCTTGCATTCTATTTTAAGGGGCTCATTCTTAGCTGCTCCCAGGAGCTTCTTTGCAGGTCCGTCTGAGCATATTGGTTCGAATTTTACACGAAGATGAAATGGAATGCTTTTCGTAGCACCCTCAGTGTTGCTGGCCTCACAACAGTATCTACCAGAGCTAAAGCGACTTACTCTCTGGAAAAACAATGGTGAGATTTAAGGAATGTTTACGCACATGTCTGTATTTATTACTTCATTAACTTCTCACTATTATTTACTATTAGATCTTATTTGCATTTCAGAACAATTTGGTAACAACAAGACGTACTAAATAAAGGAAATTCTCTTATCAAAAACACATCATATACACGTCAATAAATCCACATATTAACTTCTGAAATATTAACAAACATTAATATAACAAATATGTAGTACTCAAACTGACCCTAGTTACAACTATTTTGTTACAAGAATAGCTCTGGCTTGTCCTTATGTAATTTCGCTTGCTAAATCCGAATATATCAACAGAATCTATCCATTACCGACCATTTTTCTTATTGCGTTTTATCCCCAATTCAGTTTACTCCGACCCTTATATTTAATTCTTGAAATTTTCAATTTTCGAAGCGGCCTTAAAACAATGCTTATTTAGTCATGTATTTTTATTCACCCAGTAACGTATTAGTCTGGATAAATCTGATTTTGGGGCTAACCAGACGACTTGGGATTTCTTGACAATGAGTAATTGCGGGGTGTTACGCGTAGTTAGGCATGAAATATAAGGAATGGGATATGCTAAATCGGGGATAAAACATGCAATTACAAAAGAGATGGTGGGTGATGAATAAATTCCGATGTCATATTCGGATTTAACAGGAAAAAATACATACAGAACATTTTGTGTCAAAGATCAATTTAACAGCTTATATTTCAGTAAGGTAAATAATAACGTCAGTACAAACTTCGTCAAAGAAATATGTCATATAATTCTGTATAAACCAAATATTTGTTTTTATTTTGGCGGGTGCGAAGATAATAACGAACAACTAGGCTATCTTGATATATAGAATCTATGATCAATTTATACATCTAATATTTTTTTATGCGTCTGTACACATATGCATAACATATCGTAATAACTCTCTATATCAAAATATCTTAGTTGAAATCTTAACAATTCTGTTCATGGACTAGGGGAAACTGGCGAAAGGAAACAAGCCAAAGATTTCTTTCTTATGGAATCTAAATGTCATTTTAACAGACACAAATATCACATCGGTAAACTCCTCATCACACAATTGTTTATAATAAAATCGGTGACACGTGTTTCGCTAGCTTGAGGCAAGCATCTTCAACAACCGTATAAACAATTGATATTTGTGTCAGTAAATTACACCACAGTCCTTGCAATCACCTTTAGTCATTTCAACAAATTACTATATACTTACGTTACTTAGATTTTGAATATCGGTTCTAAAATTAATTATTTTACTATCTTTTTGTATGTTTTTTTTTATAATTATTTTCTTGTTTTAAAGTAGTTGTGTTTTCAAAATCAAAGCAATGATCTAAGTCTCTGTAATGTTTTGCTACAGCGATCTTTACACTAAAACGATTATTTAAAAAATGCTTATGATTATACAACCTGTTCTGTGTGTTGCTTGTTTGAACAATGAAATATCCATCTTTACAAGTTACTTTATAATGTACATTGCTTTTGCTTTAATTTTGATGACCTATTTTACATTTAGTGTTAGTAAAAAGAAGAGATTTGTTACTATAGTTTGCAATGAAAGTTATACTTATACCAGTTTTATTAAATTATTTTTAGTTGTTCACTTAAACCTTTATTATAAGGAATATAATTGTAACTTTTATTCCCACTATCTATGTTACCTCTATGATGTAATTTATGAATTCTACTTTTTTATTTTTGATAAACATTTTTTGTATAATTGTTCCTTTTTAAAATTTCTCTAACTTCGTTTAAATTGTCTTCTCTAAACTCTGAATTAGCTAATCGAACAGCCTGATTAACTAATGTGAAATGTAATTTAAGTGTCTAGTTGTATTGGTAGACGTTATTGCCAATTTATTTCTACAATGTCATTATTGTGCAACTGTCACGTTCAGGAAATTTAATGATCCATTAGATTTTTCCTATATGTAAATCTATATCTGTTAGGGTCCTTCCTTGTCATCCATAGCCTTGTTGAAGCTTACATTAAAATTTAGTTCTACCAAATAGTTTTGTGAAGGTTCTCTATTAACAGCTTTGTAATAATGCAGTACAGAGAGTTTGTTTAAAAAATGATCTGCGATCGCTTAACCACTTGAATACTAGATAGGAAATATTTTCTCCTATTATGCATGTACTTTTAACCCGGCGTCATGAGTGTGGAAATTAGTTACACGAACGTAAGCGTTGGGTCATAATTACCCACTTATTAAGCTCCAAATATTTCATTATATTTATGAAAAAAATATTTCTTTTTACTTTTTAACAAGAAAACATTTCACGTTAAAAAAGTTAACAAAAGTAGCTTCCTCTAGCTTAAATATAACAAACACTTCTTTTTACCAATTTTTATGAACTTAAACAATTGATATTTAGAAAACAATAACAAAAAGTTAATTGGAAGTAGTTATTAGCAGCTGAAAATAGTATTAGATACGCAAAATATATATAATTAGCATGGCGCAAAATAGCTACATTGATTACTGAGATTGGTCATATTTACCTATTTTAACTTTCGGCACGTATAACTCGAAATGCGATCGCCCTCCAACTGATTTGGAATTGAAAACGTTTAGAGATATTCAATATCTCCAGCTACCACAAGCAATTAAAAAGTGGCGGGTAATTTTGACCCATCCCTTAAGACGCCGGGTTAATATCATTACCGCAATATTAACATATTGAAATGTCATACTCGCAACCCTAGAATCCTAGAAGATCAATGCTTGATGAAGGTACTGGAAAAATATAGATTAACGTATAGATATAACGTTTGGAATCCATCTGTGAGTAAAATAAAATGAAATATATAGTATACCATTTCACGAAATATCAAAAAGCTCCATACACTTTTTTAAACTACATACATTAAACATAACAAAACGGAAATTGACTTGAACATAATCGCTAGAATGGAAGCAAAATTAAACTACATCCAAATAATTTCTGACAAAAGGCAACTTCCAAGAAACCTACGAGAAGAACAAATTAAGACAAATTAACAAATTAAGATATCCTCGACAGATAGAACTGCATACAGTAGACATGGCCAATAGACCTCAACTCCCCTCCTTGTTTTGATAATTAAAATATGTAGAATTTTTTTATGGAATTCTTTTTTGTTTAAATTTTTTGTGCTAATTCCACATGAATCTTAGTAAATAAAAGAAAATTCGATATTATTACGAATTAAGTGACCTTTCCATAAATTTTTGAAATTATATGTAGTTTTACTTACAATATTGCTTATCATTTGTTTGTACAGTATTATGTTTCACTGATGAAGTTTGCACAGAAAATGGGATTATTTACCGTTCTCAAATATAAGCTGTTAAATTCAATTTACCTTTAATTGGTCTAAAAGAGTGGTGGTGGTAATCCAAAAGATAGGTCACAATTTATATAGTATAATAAGATACAACGAGAACTGTTTCTCAACAAATTTAAATTTCTGAAATTTCGGACGCGTTTTATTTAAGAACATTGAGTGCTGAAAAAATTAGAAAGCAGACTCGGCATTAGCAGAAGTTCTTCTAAGACTCACCTTCTTTCATTCATGTAACACTCAAAAAGTTAAATTTCATATATCAGTGTAGTTGGACATACACTTTTTACATCTGAATAAGTTTTCTAATCATAACATTATACAAATCTAATTTTAAATATCTGAAAAATTGTTGCTGTAATAAATTTGTGACAATAATACAAATTTTAATCATTACTCATAAGATAACGATATAAATTTAAAAAGCAAAAACAAGAAATAAACTGAATAGCAAGTCATATTGCTTGTTGGAGACTCTGAAGAGGGCCCTGATACCTACGAATATCTAACAGACTCCAAAGATATTCGATGGGGTTGAGGTCAGGAGTTAGCGGAGGTCAATCCATGGATTAATCTTTTGATGCTGAATAATGGTCATGGTGATAGTCGCAGTATGAGGCTTTGGATTATCTTGCCTAAACACAAAATTTTGACCTACATACATATACCATAAGCGGCTGATACAACATTATCCTCCAGAATAAGATCGACGTAGACTGTTAGTTTCCCTTGAATTATTACAAGATATGTTCCTTTTTCAAGACTAATTCCGCACCAAACCATCTTCTCTTACGACCTTGTCCAATGAGTATTTTATAATTTTCGGTATCTAAGTAATGATTCCACACAAAATGAATAATATAAAAGCTAACGTTAAAATTTCTAACAACTTGGCAAATATTGACGCCATTCTCGATAGCAGCAAGAACACAAACGACTTCTATTTTATTTAGATGCCTCATGTACCTGGTGTCAAAATTAATAATTTATAATCAACTGTCACCATTGTTTACTATCCCAAAGCACACTACATTTCTGAATTAAAATTTGGTTATTGACTTCACTTTATTTCTCGTAGTTTTCTTGAATTGACATCGTTATCTTAAAACTGATAAGTAAAATTTGTTTTATACTTGCAAATTTATGCGAACAAAATATTGGTTCTCAGCAGTGTCAATTCCAAAATTAGCAATATACTACCTACATTAAACTTTACCTACCTGAAGCACTAATGTCTGATTACTAACAATTATACCGTTTGTAGTATTGCTATGCAAACGTTCTCCATCCCTGGACCACCATACTCTCAATACCTGAAATAAATAAAAAAAAATTAGTTTTAGATACACATTAATCCTAAAGCGCCAGTGTTATGGACGATTAAACCAACAATTTTGTTGACTGCAGTAAATCATTACATCTCTTATGATTGCCAAATAATGGTCCGGCAAATTACTGTTCTATCAATGTGACATTCACTTAATGCCGAAATTAATTTTGCAATGATTGAATTGTAAATATCACTAGACTATTCGCTATAAATTCGATGTTGACAGTGCCTGTTAGATACATACCTTAAATCAATGCATGCACTATAAAATTTAATTTACTCTTGAAACGCATAATAAATGGTTTAATATCCTGTGACGTGATGGATATATAGCAGCAAAACGTAATTGCAGTATAACAGGATAAATATGAAGGCAATAAATTTCATACAAATAATTCGTTCATTAAGTAATGTGCAATTACAATGATTAACGATTATGTCAACATCTACAACTAGACGGTTACAGACACGTAGTGGTACTATCCCGTTGTAGTTTTATTATCATTATAATGGATTTAACAAGGGTATGTGCTTTGACAAACTATGTTTGCATTATTAAAGAAAGCTAATTACACGTTAGTTTTTCGAAGACAATTACCGGGAAATTACTATCAGTGTGGTAGTTTCTTCTTTTAACTACTTCATTCCTAGATATTTTTGCCGAAAATTGTGCATTTTCTGTTTTAAGATGATGTTCAGCATTAACAAATTCTGCAGATGGCAAAGAATGTGTTATAACTAGAGTGCGGTATTGCGATATGTACTTCGATAGGTCGATTGAACCGATTACTTACTTACGTGAGTATCACTGTGAATGTGTTGCAGGCTGACATTGACGTAAGGTAAATCACTCTCGCTTTGACATCATCATCGCCTAACTAAGTTTAAACTATTCGTACTCTGCTTATAACTTTCTGCAGGTAAAATTTTGTTACCTTTGATAAACTAGTACTTTAATATTTTTATATCTAAATGTGCACATACAACATGATTCACATACCGCCTACCAGCATACCCTTAAAATTATGTAATATACAAACGTTTTAGCCGGTTAACACTAAGCAACGTTTTAATAATATCTTGACCTATCGATACCTATATCGCTAAGGTAAAAGAAAAGCTTATTCCAAACATCTATCATATAAGTGAAAACCATATCTATTAGTTTTCGTTCCCTAGTAATAATACATACCAATGAGGCCACAAATGATAGGCACATGCAAATATTCAGATAAAATCTTAAAATCAGCGAACACAGTGAACAAAAATCATAAATAAACTCTTGAGCAAATGACTAACAATAATATAGTAATCTTATTAAAAAGCAGGAGAGCAAGAGGAAATTAAGAAAAATACATATAACCAGTGGTATCAGTTCGCAAGAAAAGAATCTATATTTCTTTTCTAACCTGAATTGTTATATGCGAAGTACGCCAATTAAATAATGAAATTTTTTTATTTACAAACGTATATTAAGGTAGGTTTCTTCCAACTCGAGAAACACCCTTGGAACTCCTCGGAAGTTATCCGCTTAATGACACGTGTCGCGGTCGTTTGGATCACTTTAACTCCTTCGAAACCAAGCCCAAAAACTCCCGAATAAATAACGTTGAATGCGGCGATGGGTGATCGTGATGCAGTCATGCAGTAACCATCCTTTCTTAGACAATTCCAGGGAACGCGGGCTACCTCGCTCTCAAACTCATTAATACTTCGAGGTAGAACTCAGAATTGACCAGCAGGTTCAAATTCCCACTCCACACGTGCTTTGGAACATTCTTCGCCGTTTCTCGAAAAATTTCGACTGTCTTTTCGCCTAATTTTACGAGAAATTTGATGTCCACTCGTAGCTCTTTTCTCACGTCACTTATTTCTTCTTCTCAACACCATGAAGTCAAAAGTTAGTATATTGGAAACTACAAAAACAATTGGTTTAAAATTTGCAACTTACACTGCGTAAGGTCTACTGAATGCAGTGAAACAGTCGTTATTTAATTGCCGTACCTCATATATGACAAGATGCTAAGGAACGCTTAACAACAGGAAGAAACAGCTGATCTACTAGAAAAATACATCTGAATAAAAGTAAAAAGCTTTTTAAATTGTAGGACAGGAAATTAACATTGATTGTACCCATAATAGATTAATCAGATCCATTAGCTATTGTTTTTCAAATTAAGACTTTGTTATAATTGCAAATAAGAGTTTGTTAATTGCAGGTAGTGTAAAACAGGTACTGGATCCCGAGTGTACTTGGACTTGAACAACACAGCAGTCTAAGTCATGCTCTTGTTAGTCTCACTGATAGATATCCCAGAGCTAGTGAAACTGCTAGTAACTCATCAGGGTTGTGCGTTTATACTAGGAATATTTCCAAAGTTCTACGAGTTTGGCTATATTTTTTTATTTCGTCAATTTTCATCAAAATTACAATATAGTTCTTCAATATAATATAATTTAATCGAATACACAGATCCTATTATCCCAACGTAAAACTATGTGAGCTTTTTAAACCCTCCCCAAACAACTTCTTCGGAGTCTCTGCAATCCATCTGGATATAACTTTGTCTCAAATTGAACACCCCGAAGTGGCTCTGTTAAATTTGGAAACAAAGGAAAATCACTATGAGCCAAATCTGGCGAATATGGTTGGCGCGGAACCAATTCCTAGTCCAACTCGTTAAATATTCTTCGTTCTTCGTGCGGTATGGATTTCTCCATTGTTCTGTTGTAATAGCGGCACTCAAACAACTCCCCAACCCCCGCTTCTTGCGAAGTGCCTCCTGCAATGGGCCAGATAGCAGATTACGATAATATTCTACGTGAATTGTGGTAACTTTCGGTAGAAAATCTACAAAAATAGCTCTCTCGCAATCCCAGACTACAGTAAGCTTACTTTTTCAACCGATGGAACTGCACTGACTTAAGCGGAAGCCCCTCTAGTTTCCGCAGTTTCCGCAGTTTCCGCCAGTCTTTCCACTGACTTGGTCCCAGAATTGAAGTAAGGTATCGATGTTTCATCAATAGTTCCGCTGCCAAAATTGATCGTCGTAATGTACTGAAAGCTTTTGAAGTTACCTGCGTGAAGCGATATGTGTCGGACATATTAAGTTCCTGTTCCCGTCCCAACAGGCTTGGTACCCAGCGGGCTGAAACCTTGTTCACGCGCAAACGTTCTAAAATCTCGCGAACTTGTCATGTACCTATTCCTACACGGACACTAATTTCATCAATAGTTATTCCCCTATCATCTTTAAGTAGATTCTTCACGAGAGCAACGTTTCTTTAATTTACAGGTACTCAGCCGTCTAGTATGGGGATCGTCTTCTAATGGAGTTCTGCCACCTTTAAAACGATCGACCGATAGACTGTACTTGGAGGTTCTGCAGACTCTCCAAATATACCTCGCACGATTTCTGAAGGTTTTACACCTTCTGTTAAAGAAATTATAATCCACTTTTCTATGATTCCAAATTACCGCTACGGAAATACGTCTGTATTAATCAACTAGCTGAAGTATATTAAGCAATACTCCATTTGTGACCAATAACGTCCAGATTCCTAGATCATTCGAAACATCACTCGTATGTGTAGTCAATTCCGATAATATGAACACAGAAAAGAACAGCGGCTGCTGAAATTATCGCATATGTTCATACTAATCAGGTCAACTTTAAGATAATCTTTTAAGAGGAATAATATAATACGTATTTAAACGAACATGTTTAAACCGTACGATTGGTGTTGACATAAACGCAGCGATTCTCCACCTGTGGGGCGCGAACATATCGGAAAAACAAAATAAGAAAAACAACATTAAAAAATTATTTAATTTAAAGGTAGGGTGATAAAAATGGTAATAGTATACGAAATCATCTTGTTTTCAGTACAGAAACCGCATGATCCAGCCCTGCCCAATATTCATAGAGTGATTTATTACTAAATTGTCTTTTGATTTTGCCACTTGCCGTGAAGTCTATGAAAATTTATTCTTCGTTGTTTAAGACATCTTCGAAAGTATTTTGAGGTGGGTCCCGAACCCACTCGCTATCAGGCAAACAGTTCTAGGTTCTTTTTGTCTGCAAATTTCTGCTCCACAATTGCATCTTTCTACAAAAAACATTAACTGTAACACAGATATGTGTGTTCGGTCCTTGGAGTTGAAGATTCAAGAAGTATTTAATTTCACGAATATGTCGACCAAATACCTCAATTGCATCACAAATAAATCTCTAAACAACTCGGCTTCAAGAACCGCCAAGTTCCTCTTCTAGAAAAATGGCCATTTCATCTCTTAATTCATAAACACGTTGCAAACATGTCCCACGTGATAACCATCTTGCCTCGCAATAAAATAGTAATGTAGATTGTACTGCATCCATGTCTTGATGCTTGATTTTAGGGGTCCCATTTTAATATAATTTACTAGGGTTACCACCATCGTTAGCACAATACTCCATGCCAGGACTCATTTCTTGTGAAACCAGAATTTCTCTGTGAATAATGACTGTGTCCAGACACACCGTGGAAATTTTTGTTTTACAGGTGCTTGTAGTATACTTTCAAATCTTCCAGACATTGTACGAGTACCATTGGTGCATATTCCAAAGCATTTTCTCCACTTTATGCTTGCATCGTTTAAAAAATCATTTAAGATAGCAAATAATGCAACTGCTATTACTTTGAGTTTTATTGGTTCGCAGGGAGGATCTTCTACTACTGACATACCATCATAAAATCGACGATAGACAATTGAGCATCTTTATTACTATCCATTGCCTCATCAAGCTGAATTGACCGCAATTGTTTGTCAAAATTATCTCCATACAAAATTTCTACAATCTCAAGTGTAGTTGGCAAAATAAGCTCTTCACCCATGGTGCGAAACTTTTTGAATCTGACTGTTTTATATGAAACTTTGTAAGAGGCAAATAAAGCTTTTTGATTTATAGACAAAATTTCTTTTTAAAATGATTTTTCTTTTAGTTCGATTCTAATTTTAATTATTGGGGTTTATTAACGTACTCACAATGAATTGTTTCCATATGTTCTTTAATTTTATGCGGTTTCATGCTGTCTGCCGCTATAATTTTTGAGCAAATGACACACAGAAACCTTTCTTTTACATTTGCTTCAGTGCTGGTAAACCCTAAATTTGAGTATTCTTGAGAATATTTTCTCGATTTTATCTTCGGAACCACGCTCGCCTGTCTATATGTTTATGCTTTACTATGGTCTTACTTACGATAATGGAGGACCTAGAGCAGAGTTTTGCAAAACTACTGTAAGTTTCTACAGATGTTATGTGGATAACGGTTTCTGTTCCATCAAATGCGAGCACAGATGAAGTATGTATTAGATTTCTTTAATAATTATCATAATAGATTAAAATTTATATTATATACATATATATATATGTACATATATATATATATACATATATATATATATATGTGTCATAATTTTATACATTAGGAGAAGTCTGATACGAGGTAGGTGCCATATATTCTTGGCCTGACATAAAAACTAACTTGGTAAAAATGTTTTTATCTCTCAATCTCCCTAACTTCAATACATTTCTTACAACAATCAACTAATAATTCAACACCCTTATATAAATAGTCTTCGCTTCAAAATGTTCTATTACAGCTGCTTGCAACTTACTGTTGTCCTTAAAAAAAAAAACTCCTAAGGCCTTTTTTATAAAACAACACCATTGTTTCATCTCCTGTGACGATGGACTCCAAAATTGGTTTGTGGTCGTTTTCGCACATATTTAAAAACGAACGCGTACATTCGATTCGACGTTGACGTTGGAGAGCAGAAAGAAGGCGTGGTACCCATCTTAGACTGGTCGTTCATACCCAAATTATCATGGAGAATTCTGCGAATACTTGTTTTAGAAATATTAGACATTACTGCGAATTCCTTCACTTTCAAACAGCAATCTTTTAATACCATTTCTTCAATCATTGCAATTTTTTGTCACTTCAGGTGGCCGACTGGAGCATTCATCATCTTCAAGGGATTCGTGCTCCAAACGGAAATCTTTGGCCCACTTTTTTACAGTGGAATACGAAGGAGATAAATCACCATAAACGCCGTCTAATCGTTGTTTAATGTGATTAGCCGTATGCCTTTCTTTTGTTAAAAATTTAATGATCGCGCGGAACTCTGTTTTCGTTAGCTGCGATATTTTTATGCACTAGTCACTTTATCTGGCTAGCTAGTAAGAACTACTACTCTGTAAGCCCTAACATATATATAGTGCACACATGTGCAATGGAGTTTGGAATACGCCTGAACCTGCATAAGCCTGTCAAGCCGAGAATTGATGGCGCCTACCTCGTAGTTCATCAAATTTTCTTAACGTGACATGCACAACAATGGCATTGTAGCAATAAATTTAAATTATAATTCAGAGCCATACAAATTACACTGAATAAATGTAGTAATTCAGTGTTAGATTAGCTAATTCAGAATTCAGAGAAAAGAATTTAAACAAGGTTAGTTACAATTCAATGTAAAATAGAACGACAAAATGAGAGCAATGTAATTTATAAATTACATTTTAGAAACTATTGTGGATGTTATATTAAGTCAGACTAAGCAATATTTAAAAAAAATTATAATCTTTAAATAGAGGTTTTAGTAATAACCACTGTAACAAAGCATTACAGATTTATGCCATAGTTTGATTTTGAAAACACTACTGTTGTAAAAAGAGAAAATAATTACAAAAGAAAGACATATATGAAATGATATATATACAAAAATAAAGTAAAAGAATTAATTTCAGAGCCAAAAGATAAGTATCCAAATAGATTACAGAAATATATACATATATGTACATACATTTAAGTTATACATATATTACCGCAGCAAGATTTTGAGATCAAAAACGGTAAATTTCTCTCCTAAGAAATACTGCAACAAACTTACCCAGGGATTTGCAATTAGATGACATTCAAAGTAGACATCGTCCCCTTCCTTTATGTTGCTAGCATCCAAAGCTTGTCCCAACGTTAATGTGACTTTTGGTGGATAAAATACCTTTAGCATCCATGTATCTCGCAACTCACTCATGGGTATTCGTTGATTTGAAGCCTTACAAGTTAATGTTAAGCCATGATCGGAAGCGGTCGGGGTAAATACAAGAGTACTCGTTGTGGTATTATCGTCCGTACTGACTTCTACAGTGCCGCCTTCTAAGGATACACCATCCTGCGAAAATTAAATCCACGTAAGTATGTGTACAACTGCTAGTAACCTTTTAAATTTAAAAATGTGCATGTAACATTTGCAATAATCATATCAAGGGGTTACGTTACGGGGAAAAAATAATCACAATAGCCAAGTTAAGTTGTACAAACAATGCACGTTAAATAACAGCATATGTTCCATTTCCCATCGCCTACAATTTCACAGTAGGTACAAACCAATAAATGGGTAATCGCCATCTACCGAATAATATATGATCGCACAATCAATAACTGTAGTAGCTGTGTTAGAATTAATTTTCCATGTTTAATTGAATCTGAGAAGCCAATAAACTAAATTGTGTATTAACGAAGCTTATGACATAAAAATAAATTCTACTTCAAATAAAATTTAAACATAACAGACATGTATGTATCAAGGTCAGTATATGCCCAGAAAACTTGTTTCAACTGAAAGACTTTCTGATGCTTGAGCTGAATATTTGCTTCATATTACGTAATATGGAACTTCAGTTTACGAATTATTTGTATTCAGCTAAGCTTACGATCTATATTACGTGCCCAGATCTTTATATTTCGGTGAGATATTGCAGTAGTATGCACGGACGGCTCCTCCATTAGTACTGCTGAACTACCTGAATAAATCCTCAATTTATGCATTAAGCATTAAATATAACATTTAGCATTTACTGAGTATTTCATTAAAAATATTAAATTTCCATAATTTCATCACGCACGATGGCATGCTGTAAAATCATACACTCGCAAGAGCAACGCACTCATAATTTCTGGGAAAGTCGCCTCTGCAGCGCAGCTCTTTGCAATACAGATAAATTCATACATGAAGTAAATCAAGGATAGTCGACGGTCTTTCGCACATGGGCGCGAGAACGTCGAGCTGCACTTTCGGCCATCGGAGAATTCATATCGAATCCCTCTCACATGTACAAACATCAATGTTTAGACCATATATACATAAAATTTGTATACGAAATTACAGCTCTTGCAAAGCCGTACTGACGAGCGGTATAACCGCGAAACGTACGTCTACGGATGGCAAGAGAAGATCAAAATTTTGTAATTTGCATTTCTCCCACGGCGGGTAGCCGAAGAGCGCGACTGCAGTTACTGCAGGAGGCTGTGGCAACGCAAGTTGTCCACTTCTGTAGAAAAAATAACTGTAAAAAATGCGTAATACGTGCATTGTGAGAGAATTCATATCGAATCCCTCTCACATGTACAAACATCAATATTACCTGTCAATGTGATGTAAAAATGGATATTGTTTTTAAACTCGGCGAAATTAGGTTTCAAAACCTTAACTTTCAACAACAACTGGTAGTAAAAGAGCGTAGACGTCCTTTGCCTGTATTTAATATTGAAGTGACCGGTAAAAGTCGTGGAAAAACTTATAAAGGACAATTTAATAGAGATAGATATCTTCGTAATAATTGGATTTGTGTCGGTGGCAAAAAAACGTTCTTTTGTTTTTCGTGTGCATTGTTCGGAACTGATTACGAAGGAAAAGGCGGGAAAAGGGCGTACGTGGTGTAATACATTTAGACGGAAATTATATCAGCAATAAAATGAAATTTGCATTACTTGGGAAAATAAATATTCAAGCTTAACTTGATTCTGCTTATTGGATAAATATACAAAAGCACAACGAGGAAGTAAGGAACAGACAGTTTTGAAACTTATAACTATTCATTTCCTGCATATAACCTGGACTTAACATGTACAGCCTATAATTTTTTGAAAAAACAACGTCTGCGAACAGAGCTGTCAGTTTTGTGTTAAAATTTTCAGTGCAGGTGATTGGAAGATGCAGTGCGTTTGTTAAAATTTATAATTTCTAACAATTTGGAAGAAAAAAATAGCAGAAACCAAAAAGTTGTTGGAAATTCTGACGAGTATTCCCACGACCACTGCGGAAGCCGAATGTAATTTCTCCACCTTGAAGCACATAAATACCTTTCTTAGAAATTCAATGTGTGAAGATCTATCTGCTTTATCGATGCTTTCAATAGAAAAAATGCGTTCCCTCAATACCGAATTTCAACGAGAAAGTAATTAAAAGTTTGCCCCCAATAAGACCGCCCTATTGAACTCCACTAAGAAAATGAAATTGGGTAAGTTCAATTGACTATTTTCCATATTATTGTATTGTTACTGTTATTTTTTGTTTTTGATTATAAATATTATATATTTTTTATTATCGGGTTATTATTATTACTATTACTTTAAACTGGTTGTGATTCATGCAGACCGCCGACCTTGAAATGTCAGGAGCCGCCACTAGTAGTATATGTTCTCAGTGCAGGAGTCTAATGTGAAAGTACGAGCTAAAGTAGCACAATAAAACCTCACAATATCAACTACCCCCGGAAAATGCCCACCACGTAGAAATACTGGTTATTCATTCTGGACAGTAAAATCGGAACACTGTAATTAATAACTATGTCATATGCAATCTATATACATATGTATAAGTTGTTTGAATTTTTCTCATAGAACGGACCTTATATTTAAAAATTTCTTGTTTTACTCGTTTCAGTCCAGTTCTTCTTACCGCTCATTCAGCATCTCAAGCTCTATAACTGAGTGCCTTAGGCTTCTTCCAATTTAAATTGATAGGCATGAACAATTCTGCTTCAAGGTAGTTTTCAACACATTTCAGTAGTTCTTGTTGAATAAAAGACAAACCATTTCTTTGGTTGTCTTGTTGTGGTTCCTCCAGTTTTATTATTAAATTTAATGCTTTGCTGAATACAAATACATATTTATATATTTGAAATTTGTCCAAGACGTCTTGCTGAAAAATCTTTGAAAGAAAATTCTTAATAAATAATTCCGGTATGTCTGGCTAGCGTTGAAATTAGTGAACTACTATAAGATAATATCATCAGCAAAAGAACAGCATTGATGTATACATTGGATATAACCGCACCACCAATAATTGATTTGGGGTATTCGTAATAAAGTCACAATGAAAGTTAATTTATCTCCAGTTAGATTTCGATGCTGCTACTTAACTTGGACTTGGCTTTAAGGTATTACTTTTATATAAAAAAAAAAAAACAAATTGGAAAAAATATCATTTAAGTGCCTCACTTCATTTGTTATTTAGGCTTTCTTTTAGTAATCTTTTATTAATTAATAATTTTCGACCATTGCCTTCGACGAACAAATGGTTACGTACTTTGTATACCAATCAACACCAGCTTGAAGCATGACAATTGAATTTGTTTAGGATTTTCTTGCCGCCTCTATTACGAGCTACGTTTTGAGCTTTGATTAAATTGTGCGCATCCATCTGGCATATATGTACGAGGGTAGTCCCAGAATTACCCGACCTAACAAAGAAGGTACAAAAAATTTGGGAAAACATATCATTATTTTTCAACATACTCTTCCTTTAGATCGATACATTTTTCCCAGCAATCTTCAATAGCTTCAATAGCTTCGATGCCATGTTTATAGTAAGAACCGTCGAACTCCTCAAAATAGCCGCCAACCGCAGACTTCAACTCTTCACTGCTGGCAAAACTTTTACCACCGAGCCATTTTTTCAAGTTTGGAAAGAGAAAGTAATTCGAGGGGGTTTAATCTGGCGAATAGGGTACCTGAGGAAGCAATTCGAACTTTAACTCACTGATTTTGACCACCGCTATAACGGATGCATTATCTTGATGAAACAACACTTTTGTTTCACCAAATGCGACCGTCTTTTTCTTGATTTTAACACTCAAACGCTCCAGTAAGTTCGCATAATATTCACTGTTGATTCTTTTTCCTTTTTGAAGATAATCAATGAAAATTATCCCCCGCGAATTCCAAAGAACGGACGCCATGACCTTGCCAGCAGATGGAACAGTCTTCGTCTTCTTCGGAGTCGATTCTCCCCTTTCAGTCCAATAACTTGGCCTTTTGCTGCGAAACATTGCCAAACACTCGATTGAAACATTAGTACAACGCTCGTTTTATTCCATCGTGAACAAATGCGGCACTCATCTAGCGCACAGCTTTTTGATGACCAAGTTTTCAGTCAATATGCGATATACAGTACTTTTTGAAATGCTTACCATGACTGCTAGCTCGCGCACTTTTAGTCGACGGTCATTCAATACCAATTTGTGGATTTTATTCAGCATTTCTGGTAGAGTCGCTTCATTTGGTCGATAACTGCGATGTTAGTCTTGGCACGTCGTATGGCATCATTTAAACTCTGCATTGTTGTAAATGAGGGAGCAGACTCCCTTAGAGTAGAATCTAGTTCAGTTTTGATATTAGTTGGACCGACACCTTTCAACTGAAAGTATTGTATCACATGACCAATCTTTTATGTTCACAAATTCACCGAGATCGTTGATGGCTGTCAAACAACAACGTGTCTAGCGTCTTCTAACTGTAAAATTAAGCTTTATAAGGCTGGTACTATTGACCATAGTATTTTACTTCAAACAACCGCAATCTATGCGTTAGGTGGGGTACTTTTGGCACTACTCTCGTAGGTTTAACAGTTAACCGTTGATATTTGTGCCCTATCAATATCAAGAGTGGACTCTATATCACGATGTTACATAATAATTAGTCTGTTTTTAACCCGTATACACCCAAGTTTTGGGAAATTATATTTTACAGTGTTTTGGTCAACATTAAAGAACTAAAAGGGTTTGAAAAGCATATACTTCAGGAATTTTGCCCCTATTTCCGAGGTTTGTAGGAAAAATGACCTACATACATACCTAAAAATGGGGCGCTGGGCATGGCAGTGGGCATTAAAAATATACGAAGCAATTGATTATAGAATCGCTTTTAGTGTTACAGACATGTATAACATAGATATATATATATATATATATATATATAAATTACAATTTTAGTGCAAGTTATAGATTATTGATATAGTTTAGTGAACATTTTCGAAACAATTAGCATGGCAGCCAAAATCATATTTACGACACTTTATTGAATACTAATAATATTTTATATAGGCAAAGCAATAAGTCGATAGCAAAGAAACTATATTATTATGTAAATAATTGATGTTTGTACATATGAGAGGTATACCGCGAAACGTACGTCTACGGATGGCAAGAGAAGATCAAAATTTTGTAATATGTAAATAATTATAAATACTCACTTACTGTTTCGCGGTCACAACATTCCGAATCGCACTTAGCTATTTTACCGGTAAAATAGCGGTATATTGGTCAAGCTGCATATATTAGTGTTGCCACACATCAGAATAATACAAGCATAAATATCTTCCCCTAAATAAATAGTTCTTCGTTTTATAAATCGACAATTATAGGTAAGCTGTTTGATAAATGGGATGCTGAGCGCATATGGGTTAAGCAGCACCAGTTAATAGAACACAGAACTCATTACCAAGCCTAAGATCAAGTCCGAATTCTAAAACCCTTCAAAAAATTGTGGTTTTGGATGGCGTTAAAGAAAGACGACCATTGTCCTTAAATTATACATTACATTTCTAAAAGTCGTCGGAAGACTTAGGACGAAAATGCTTGGGGTTTGATTTCATTTTTCTTAAAAGTTATTAATTGTTCTAGTAGACAAAAAGATGTACTTATACAACAAAAATTACGGTGATGGAACACGCAAATCTCCAAATAGACACTGCAATTGCAGCGTTTCCATAATTAAAATGCCATTGACTCTAAATGGTATTACGGAACAGTAAAGCAGTATGAATATGAAATCAAACAAAAAAGTAACATCTGTTCAAAAACTTATGTACACTCAAGACAAGAGTATTGTATGGACAATGTACGAATTAGATTAAGGTCCTTTAAAAAAGCATATAAAATGAAGAAAGTAGAAGTAATAATCTCAATGAAAGTAATAAAGTCGCGTCCTTCATCATCTATGCATCGTATTCTTGTCACAAGCTTTAGTGCAGATTGTGGCTTTACTTATTTAGGAATGTGTTATTAAATAAGTTTACTGCCATCATAACACTTCTCATGGTTTCTGGCTAAATAAATTCGTATATTCGCATCATCTGTACAACGCACGTATTTGCGTAAAATTTTTATTATACTATACTTACTGAAAACGTATTTGAATAATTTCGATTCTAATCCTATCATTACATTACAATTAAGGAATATATGGAGTCCTCGTACGGTTTTAAAATTAACCAATTAATTTAAAGAACAAAATTAAATATTGGTTTATCCACCTTTAATTGCAATTTACAAAATATCATATATTCTGAGAAAATAGATTCGGAACCTTGCAGATTTGCCATGTATTGCCATGTATTGCTATTGCTATTTTCGTTGACATTGATGATTGGCGCTTTTTTATGAAAACTGAAATATTTCGAACACGATTCCTCATAATGTATGACATATTTCAAATTAATAAAGCGGAAAACTTGCTCGTTCCTATCCTATCTTGGGAATGTTAACAACATGAACTCCGGGCGCTCCTTTAAGCAATTTGAAAACAATGTTTTCGTAAATTTATATTAAATGACCAATTATGACTAGTTCAATTAATTTACACTGTATTTGTGTCGGAGCGAAATTATAAATAAACTACTTGGAAACAATAGAGGCGGTGAATATGAGCTGACAATTATGGATTTGTTGTAAAGAGGCCCCAAATTTGCCTTAAAGGTGGTTGCAAAATTTTCGGGAAAAGATACCATGACCTACGATCAATCCAGAATTCGAAAACCCAGCGATGAATTGTGGTGTTAGATCACGGTTCATCACTAACAGTATTACATAATTCTCAAACAAAGAGCAATATTTATCGAGGTCGCCAATGTTTCATATGACGAACACTTTTTAACAAATTTTACTCCGAACTTAGATCTGTTTTAATTTTGAATTTATTATTAACTCATTCTTCTTCTTATAATTTCTTTCCTTTTGATACATTACTTACTGATTACTCTGATGTAATATTTTGGAAGCCATGTTCATTTTTTATGTTATTAGAGCGAAGCTCTTTTAGGGAGGTTCTGCGGCGAGAGTTAACTGGGAAAAAGCGACACACTTGAAATCGTCAGATAGACGCTTTTCTTCTATCTTTCTTCTTTCATTAGTTCTCTCTTGCTCGAACACACACACACACGTTTGCGTCACCATTAGATGGTGCTCTTATTATTCAAACTAGTATGTACTTCAAATTCAACTTCAACTTATCTACCATCGGTTTCGAAATTAAATACTTTTTCTTTATACATTGTTTATTCAATTATAGAATTTTACCTTTTATTCAAATAAGCATCAAAAGCATAAAGAGCTTTGCCCTTGTCGGGTGTTCCATGACACCTGTCCTTTTTTTCTGTCTTTTGATTTTTTTGTCCTGTAATTGGTCTGTGACTGTTGGAGATGGTTATTATTATTATTTTATTATTATTATTATTATAACTCAAAGAAAGGCGATAATTGTAGTTGAATCAAACCATTTATAAACTCGTCCAAAAATTTGCCTCTTCATCGGTCCCATTTTAATAAAATTAACCGTAGAAACTGCTTGATCCAATGTTTGGTTTAGTTTCTTAGGCGTTGTCTTAATTACTTACTTACTTCTTTGTGTCAGAAATAATAATAAAATATTACATCTGGAAGCTTCATTTCTTCCTATATTCGATTGCCCTTCTTTGAGTAGCAAGAATATCTGGTATGGTAAAAGCATCAAGAAACTTTTTATCACTGGAAATTTAATGCCCACTTCGAGTTGTTTAAATACTTAGGGAGGTAGTAACCCGAAGCAATAGATTATTATTATTATTAATTTCTACAAATTCGTATCTTACTACTTTATCTCAGGGATGAATTGTGTTGTGCTCTAAACCAATTCAAACTCCACGATGACATAATTATCCATATATCCGTACCAAACTGACGTATTTATTATTATTTTATTGTCAATCGTATCCTATCGAAACTCTAACACACCACAGCCCTTGTAAACATTGTGAATATGTGTCAGAGGATCAGCTTAGATTTACCAACAATCGATTCATCTTAACAATATACCTAATTGTATTAGTCTGCGCTTAAAAGTGTAGTGAACACGTATTTTGTTGAGATACTCGACGGTTCGAATATTGTTTTTCCATCACAGAGTATCAAATTCCAATTTTAGCTCATCTGGTTTTATTTCCTCAGGGGTTCACTTTCTATATTGGTCAGAAGTTTTCCCCCGCTAGAAAAAAAAACACTTCCTCACCAGAGGCTAGATTAAGTCCCCTCTTTTTCCTTTATTTATCGATTAATTTGTCAGATTTAACGAGCTGGAATCATTATTATTAATGACTGCGTGATCCCAAAAGAAATCTTGATGTTCTGCAAATGTGCAAAGAAACTTCATTTTAGATCGCTAAATGTTACATTACCTCTTTTATAAGAAAGCGAACTCCCATTATATATGATTGCCCCTCCAACCACTTTATTATCATGTAGTTTCGATTAAAGACATGGTTGTTCGATTTATTCAACAATTAACGCTTTCAGAACATATTTATCAATGCGATCATTACCAGTTTTTGTAATGTAAAGATTATACTTTGTTTTGTGGACATGCGATGATATTATCACAAAAACGATCGGCTATTTAATTTGCAGCTGCGCAAATATCATGCCCGTTTTTATCAAATATCAGTGGTTTTCACAATTTATGCATACCATTCAAGCAGAAGAAAGTTCAAATAAAATTAAACAAAATTTGTAAGAGGAAATATTTTCCTACTATCACAGGAAAGCCGTAATTAATTCTTTAATATTAGCGTTGCATTGAAGATTTTGGGTACCCCTAAACCTGAATAACTGTATTTCCGATTCGATTACATGCAACTCGGCAGATATAATGTTAACGTTTAAGTAGAATAGGCGATTTTTTTTCTTATACATTTATTGACTTACTTTCACCTCATATAACCTTACAAATGAATTTAACGCATATCTCGTAGAAATCTTGGCGTTTTCATAACTTATCCATCAAATTAGAACAGAAGAAACTTCATGACAGATAAAACAAAATTTGTAAGAGAAAATATTTTCCTACTGTCACAGGAAAGCCGAAAAGAAGTTTCGAAGAAAAATGATTTTCACTTACACATGGAGTAAAATAAAGGCATGTGTTTACTGCTTAGACAAAAACAAATGTAAACACTAGTAAAATTAGGCCAATATGTTAAGGAAGGTCAACTAGATGTTTTGATGTGATGTGTTTATTTACTCCGAGGAACGCGTCTAACGCCGAGGGTGTATCGGGGATACCTCCTAGGATAAATACGTTAGCAGTTATAAAGCTAAAATTATTTGCCCATTGCTTTTTTGTTTAACACTTTTTTACACTCATTAACTTGCCTTTACCTCATATAATCTTATAAATATAATTGACGCATTAGTTGTTAAAACTTCTGTATATAACATTACTACTTCTGTCTCTATTATTGTTTTATTTATTTCGCGTACAGGAACTAACTAAAGTAATAACAGAATCCAATTGTATTTATTTACAAAAGTAATAGTAAAATTTGACAATAATATCAATATAGTACATGCTACAGATTACAGAAAGATCTAATTCTACTTATTTTGCTGGTAGCCATGGTTTTCATCTATTGCTTGCTTATTTTATAATACAATGAAGTTCGAGTATCCTGCTTTGGTATAGAATCCTTCTCATCAAGTGCATGTAAAAGCTTTAAACGGTATCTATAACAGAAATTTTCAATCTATGTATGGGCGGTATAGAGCTTAAGATTATCCGATAAGAGGATTTTATTAAAATGATATTCTGAACATGGTTCTATTGCGCTCGTTAGCATTCCTTTTATCCTACACTTAAAATTATTGTACAATCTTCACAATAAGATATTTAAGTTTAAAATGTTTAACAATTTAACCGTCTTCGTAAAATCTTCGTTAGTGAAACACAATACTATATAAACAAACCATTTGTTCCTATTTTGCCAGCTATCAATATAACAAAAATCAGAGATTTATTGATGAATAAAATCTACAGTGACATAATACATCTATTACTTTTATGTGCAATGAATAGCATGGATAGCATAAAACCTTGTCATTAATTTATCCCTGTATCACAAATACTTTGCTAGGGAAAAATTGCCGAAAAGGGCAGAGTAAATTATTATATAAATTGCTCGAATGTTGAATATAGGTTCTGAAATTAAATGTTTTAAATAATGATATAATAATAATGATAATATGAATTTACTAAAGATCCTAAATATCAAGAAATCTTTGTTAATGATTATGTTGTTGTATCTGTTGTATCTGACAAAATAGAAACAAATGTTACAGTATTATATTTCATTGACGAAGTTTTTTACGAAAAGCAATAAATTAAGTAAAAAAGGTTTCAATTCCAGTACCGAGTTCGAGTATTACTTGAACCAAAACAAAAACTCCTATAAATAGGAGCAGGATAATTGGATAATCGCATTGTATGAAAGCGACAACAATTAACGTCGCTTCGGTGACAATTGCACAGAATTATCGATTATCAGAAGCGCGTATCCGTTCAACCTTCACAAATATGATTACCGTTTACATTAATTACATAATAATTACATCTACGTTCTTGCTCACACTGTCATATAGCTATTCAATAAATTAAATGCCATGAATTTTGCAGCAACTGGGGGTTTTTGTCCTTCTCTTTTGATTTCCATCTCTAGCAAAATACTTATACAGATTTACAGTCCCTGGTCATATCACTTGGGACATTCTACATCTGATAGTTATATATACATATGTAAAATATGGTTCTACAATCCTTATTGCTTACTATTTTTTGTCCATTTCTTTCTATTCTCTGATTTCACTTTCCAGTTTATAACATTTAATCTCCTTAGGCCCTCCGCCACTTCGTTTTTCCACCTTGCCTTCGGCATTCCTCTTCTCCTTTTTCCGCCTAGTTTTTGTCAACAGCATCTTTCGGTTTCTTTGATTTTCCATCCTCCAGACATGACCCGACCATCTAATTCTCTTCGCCACAGACGTGATATTTGGTTCGTCACATAGCATCATTAGCTCCTTATTAGTTCTTCTTAGTTACTACACTCGGATCTATTACCTCCCTCCATTCTAATGGCATATTGTACTGAGAATTTAGTTAATTTCTTAACTATACACCAATCACTCTCATCAAGGTTGATGCGCTTGAGAATAGAATTGGAGAAGGAATCGGTTGACAACATACAGATGTATGCACCAGTAGAAGGAACAGATGGAAGTACAATGGAGGAATTCAATGAAAAACTGCAGGAACTGCTGGATGAAATAACAGAGACAAACTTAAAAGTAATATTAATGGGGAACTGGAATGGTAGAGTGGGTAATGATACAAATAAGGGACTGGGCTGCTTGGGAGCATATGGAGAAGAAACGTTAAACGGAAATGGTTGGAAAATGATTGATTTTTGTATACGTAATGATCTCCTAATAGGGAACGGCTTCTGGAACCAACCACTGGAAGAGAGATACACCTTTGTCGCGAAAGAGAGAAACGCGAAGAGTATAATAGACTACATAGTCTATACCCAAAATATGAAAACTAATATACGAAACATAAAGGCACAAAAAGAGGCTGAAATGGGAACTCAACAAAGATTGCTAACGGCAGAACTCCAAGAACAAATTAACACAGAACAACAAATAGCTGACTATCATAAAATAGCAATCAGCAAATTAAGAAACGAGATGAAAAGAACAGAATACCAACACAAAATGAATGATTTACTAAAGAGACATGACCAGGAAGAAATGACACTAGAAGAGACGTGGAGAATTTTCAAGGAAACTATTTATAATTCTGCACTAGAAGTATGTGGACACATTAGATACAGGAAAAAAACAGAAAGGAACAAAATGGTGGACTAAGGAAATACAAAAGGAAGTCAAAAAGACAAAAGATGCGTGGAGAAAATATGTTTTAACAAAGGAACAGCAATACAAAGAACAAAATGTTGAAATAAGAAACGAAGTTAAGAAGAGAATCAAAGAAGCGAAAAAGAAAAGCTGGGAAGATTTTGGAAATGATATAAATGAGGAATATAAAACAAATAACAGGAAATTTTGGAACCTAATAAGATCAATGAATGGAAAGAAAAAGAAAGAAATAAAACCAATTAGGAATACCGCGAATGAACTAAAAACAAGAACAGAAGATATACTGGAAATATGGAAAGAATTCTTCACGAAAAATTCACAGATGCAGGAGATCATACAGATTTATTGCCAGAATCAGAAACACGAAATGAATATAATGAAGAACTTGAAGAGATAGATATGAAAGAGGTAGAGAAAGCCCTGAAAAGAATAAAAACAGGAAAAGCCTGCGGTGCGGATAATATAGAACCGGAAATAGTAAAATGGCTCGGACAGGGAAAGGAGTGGATCCTTGACATCTTTTGTAAAGCATGGCGAACGAACACAATTCCTGCGGATTGGGAAAATAACCTCATCACTCCCATATATACGAAAGGCGATCAAAGTCAGTGCGAAAAGTATAGGGCAATATGCCTATCGACAGTATGTTTTAAGGTCTATACCAAAATAATAGCGGAACGACTTACACATTTAGTAGGAGACAAACTGGGAGAAGAGCAAGCAGCCTATAGAAAAGGGAAACAAACGAACGATAATATCCACATAATTAAAAACATCATAGAACGTAAAATTGAGACAGGGGAGGAAATCTACTTCAATTTCATAGACTTGCGAGCAGCCTTCGATATAGTAGATAGAGGGAGTATAGATATCTGTCTAGAGAAACTAGAGGTTCCAAGAAAAATGCACCAAATAATCAATAGTCTATATTGTCAGGTTAGGGGGATAGTACAAGTGAATGGAAAAAGATCAGCAGATTTTGAAATACAAGTGGGAATAAAACAAGGAGACAGCTTAAGTCCATTAATATTTAGTATAGTAATGGACAGAATCCTGCAAAATACGAGGAAACGCACCGAAACTGTGAAGACACTGATAGGATATAACAGACTGGAACCTGTAGCTGTGGATGCATTACTGTACGCCGATGATCTGGCACTAATAGCTGACAGTTATGTGAAAATGGAAAAATTAACAAAAATATGGACAGAAGAAATAGAAAAGATGAAGATGGAAATAAACGTAGAAAAAAGCAAACTAATGGTGATAAATAATAAAGAGCCAGCCAGTAATCTAATAATTAAAATAAACGATAAACAAGAAGAAATTGTCGACGCATACGAATATTTAGGTACTATTATATCGAGGGATGGAAAAATTGATCTAGATATAGTAAAAAGAGGACGGAAAGCCACAAACATATACTACGCTCTGAATCAAACCATCTTTGGAATAAAAGAAATAGAACCCAAGATCAAACAGATAGTATACAATGCAGTAGTAGCCCCCACAATAATGTACGCAAGTGAGTCCTGAACAATACAGCAAAAACACGAAAGCAAAATAGCAGCTATGGAAATGAAATTTTTGAGAAAGATCGTGGGGAAAACAAAAATGGACAGAATAGAAAACGAACAGATAAGGAATATGATAAATCAAGAAGATATACTAAAAAGAATTGAAAAATGTCAACTGAATTGGTACGGCCACATAATTAGAATGGAACAAAAGAGTTTAACAAAGAAAATAATAGAAGCCAAAAATAACGGGAGAAGAAAAAGGGAAGACCAAGGAAAAAACGGATTGACAGAGTCAACGAATTGGGACGAAAGCGAGGGAAGACCATAGCAGAAATGAGAAGTATGAGTACAGACCGGACACGATGGAAAGAATGGATTAAATCGTCGTAAGATCCAAAAATAGTCCGACGCTGAAAGGCATAAGGATTGACGAGAAGAAGAAGAAGAAGAAGGATTTAGTTAATTTCTTAAACAAAGTTACATTTGTTTCTCCCATTAAACGTCTCTGGCTGGAGTTAAAATAAGAAGCTAACACCCGTAGGGTAATAAAATGCTCAAAGGGTGGTGGGCGTGGTGTCGAAAAGGTATAAATAGAACCCCAAAATAAACCGAATGACAATTGAAGACCATAACCCCAACATTAACTGTGAATTTTGATATTGAATTGTAATAAAAGATGAATTTTCTAATGGTAATTAACCATTCGAGTATTACTGTACTACAATATACTCTGCCAGTCATATCTGCTCTGTTAGATGCTTGCCTCTATGAGTTTCTCCCCTCCCTACTTTTTACTACGTTTTTTAAGTTCTTGATAATTTCGCTTTATTGATGAAGGAAGACGTAATTGTATTTTGTAAGAAAAACTATTCTAAATGGTTGAACTAACAGTATAATTCTTGTTGTCATAGATATGATACGGAAGTACCTATTGTATCTAATAATACTAGTAATTACTTGGGTTTGTTAAAAAGCTGGATGACGTGTTATCACTAAGTAGTGTAAATCGGACTGATGCTGTAATTCCTCCGTATTTTATTATTCAAAGATGACATATCAATGACCACTTAATTACACTTTAACGAGTCACTAAAGACCATGGCCAAATAATAACAATGATAATAATAGCAATAACAATGGTAATAATAATAATAATAATAATATAAAGACTGTGTTAAATTAAATCTAAAAATCTTGATATCATATAAGAATCCATTAAACCAAACCAGTACAGGAAAAAATAGGCCCGGATGAATATGCAGCAAACACGCATGTGATCACTAAAACGAGATAAGTTTTAATCGTAGGAGGTAAGGAAAGACGTAAAGACATTACACCTAAATTGTTGGACGTTGATTATATCATTCTAAATGAGAACTCCTACCTTTTGTGGTATCGCTCAATATTTAATTATATTTTTTCAATAAAAGCACAATGCATACATGAAAAATTAAAATTATAGGTATGAAAGAACAGAAAGGAAAGCAAGAGCACCCAACAAATATTACAACCAAACCAAATATATCTGTCGAGTCGTATATGACAATAAATCGATGGAAAACGATGTATATATTTATTAACCCTCCGTTTTAAATAATCTATATGGGCGTAGAAAGTTTTATAAATTCTAGGGAGATCGAAAGTAAAATAGGCACACTAGACACTGCATCGATACATGTCTTTTCTAATCGGATCTAGGTATCGTTGTATTTAATTATGTATCATTTTGACAGTCCATAATTGCATTTTGCGATGGCCAGAGTGTGTTCTCTGTTAAAATGGCAAACTTATCATAAAGAGAACGAATAAAAATGTTAATGATGCTTGGAATTGGGAATCGAAAGAAACCTACCACGAAGTTTGTCACTTGTTTAACTACACTTATTTAGAACGGCCATTAATAAGCAAGTCCATAGTTTCGAAGATATTTCAGAAGTTCACTGAGAATAGCAATGTAAAAGATCGTCGCAAAACGGTTACAAACGTAAAAATGTTGTTCAATATGCTAATGAATGCACAAGTCTACATTGTCTAACAAAACATATCATATAGTAGAACGCAGCTAGCAGCCGTCTTACGTATATGATGACGTATTTCCGTACCAGTCGATATGAAAAAAGTTCGTTACAAATTATTTCTTCTCTCATTTCGATATAACTTACACTAAAAGTTATTCATATTACTTGTTTCGCTTTGTAATCCAAATCAAAATAATGTATTTTTGGGAAATAGAAAATAAATACTTCTAGAAATTTATGTTGCTAAAAATAGTATAGTATAACAACGTTTATTTTCGCTCCTGAATAACCCCGGAAAAAAGGGTTCAGTAATGAAGCATCGAAATAATTGAAGAACGAGAATAAACGTAGTGAAATTATGGCATCATGTATTGCTCATGACATACGATGGCTGCTTGCTGCGTTCTACATTATTACGACACCTACAATGTATATTGGATAAGCAAAAATATTATCCATATAAAATGAGCTACCTACAAAAACTTTCTCGAGATGACTATGATCGATGACTTGAATTTTGCGTGAAAATAGCAACACACATACAGGAAATTTGTAATTATTTAAATTGTGTTCTCAAACAACATTTCACCTTAATGGAAATGTGAACACGCACAATTACCGGTACTGGTCTGATGAGAATCCTCACTGGATGGTCGATATTGTGAAAATAGTGTCATTGAATAGACTTCAACTGGTGAATTGTATTTAAGACTACTTCAAGAAAATATTATTCCAAGTATAAGAGAAGCTTTCCCAAATTCATTTGAGAGTGTTCACTTTCAATACAATGGTACGCCTTCCCATTACAACCGTCTGCTACGGAATTATTTAAATATGATTTTTCCTGGAAAATAGATAGGAAGAAGAGATGAAATTGGATAACCAGCTAGATCACCCGATTTAAATCCGCTAGATTTCTCTTTTAGGGACCTCTAAAAGACGCCCTGGAAGTGTGATCTCTTAAAGCAATGCATCTAGGAAGATATATTACTTCCTAACCATGGTATCCAACATGCTACATAAAGTTCTGAGGGTCGCCTCTATCACTGTTAACAAATTAATGGAGGCCACTTTGAATATTTTTTAAATTAATAAAATTCGCTGGTATTCTGTAATTTTTCATTTACGTACGTATTTTTGTTAAAACTTTTTAAATTATTTCTTGTTTTTTGTTTATTATACCCCAAAGGGTGTATTAATTAAATATGTTTTCATTCCGCTCAAAATAGGTCTTCTAAAAATATAAAATTTATATTACGTTGCTATTAAAAACACAGTTAGATAGCGTTTTCTGAGAAAAGTGAATCAGGTGAAAACTATAGATATACATTTAAAAGCATGTACATTTATGCGTAACTGATTATACTCGAATTTGGAAGCTCTATAACTAATAGTTTGTCAGATATAACCACGTTTTCATACATTTCAGCAACCCTGTATTGGGTTGACGTATTTATTTATGACGTATTTACACATACAGTGTGTGGCCGGATGGGCGCATGAATAGGTCAAACATTCCTTAAATTTTTGAATTACCATCTCGTCTGGTGAAATTCAGCCCTGCTTGAATAAATATAAATTTCTGTTAGATCTTATATTACAAACAATCTGCTCTTATACATTAGAAAAAGAAATTATAAGCTATAGTAAAGTGCATTTTCTGTAGTAGATACCACAAAATATTTTTTATAAAGAAAAACTGAAAAGGGCAATATATATATTTCTCTATAATAACAGCATATATTACTTTGAACATATAATGAAAACAAGATGCGTAGTATGCCATAGAGTTTCATTGTTATTCTAGTTATTAAATACATCTCTATATTTAAAGCTTAATTATAATTTTCAGTTCTGTATACAGTTATAATTATCGAATTTCATTGATCTAATTTAAATGTAAATGTGCCTGTTTCTATTTATGTACATGTGTATTGAATTTAACAAAATGTAAATATTTACAAATTTAATTGCAACATATACAAATATAATGTAATGGGTATCACATTTCCAGCATTCACTCATATATACCTGCATATTAATAACGCAAAATCAAACAAAATATACCTATATCCTGAGCTTGTAGTCGTTGTGGCTTTTTGCTACAATCCCTCATCTAATATTTTTCCTTGTTTTTCAGTAATTACATCCCTCTCTATTTAGTGCTTTTACCGACGTCATCAATTTTTGTCTGTGAGACAAGTGCAAATCGTGCTTCTTTTTCATCGGCAGCAGTTGACAAAGATAGTCAAACTAATAGATTGTCTTTAATACGACAAAACAATGACGTAGCAGAAAAACTTGAAATAGACAAAGTGTATATATGTACATACATGAGATTGCAAAAATGACAATAATTAGCACATTATTATTAATAGGAAATCAATGTGAATACATAGATATCAGGCCAGCATTCCTTAATGACGAATTAAAGGAAATTGTTTAGGTTTATTCGTCAGATGAGGTAAGATGTAGATAAGGACATGTTATCAATCTTAAGAAATATTAAGCAAACATGTTAGAATGAAAACTTTTGTTGGAGTACGGTCTTAGACCAACGGATAATTCTACTATATTCAAAATTCGTTAAAGTTCGTGTTTCCTATTTACTGTTATGTAGATGATATAATTGCGAAACTAAATTTTGAATTTATTGAATTGAAAATTCTTTTGGACAAGAAATAAATTACAATAAAGAAAAGGAAATTCAGGAGGTCTATCAGAAAAGAAGACTTAATTGACATTTTGGTTTAATTTTGAAAATTTGAATCTGTTCGAAACACCAAAAATTGAAACTGATTTTAATCAAAACAGGTCAAAGCAATAACATAGTTAGAGAGTTGGATTGGATGCGTGACGTATTTAATGTTGGAGATACATACAAACATCAATTAATTATCTCAGTGTATATCAAAACAGAAATGCGAATGACGCATGGACTTCATCGAAGAGGCTGTTAAGTTATTTAAAAGGAAGTATGCACTAACGTATACACATGCGGGAACATATTACACGTCACATTAGTAACATTACGACGACGGTTTGATGGAAGGGTGACTTTCCAATAAAAAAATGTATTTTGCTGTAAAAACATATTTTTTATTATTTAGCTAGAAAATATTAAAATTAAAAATTGAAAATGAAAACTTGAAAGAAGAGAATAAAGCGATTAAACAGGAGAACATAACAATGGAAAAAAATAAAGGAAATTAAAAAGTCTTTGGAGAAGATCGAAACGCAGGGAACAAGAATAGAGATATTACAAAGGGAGGCGAGAAGAAAAGAAGTAAATAATACAAGGCGTCACAGAAAGAAAAGATGAGAGAGCTACAAACTACAAATAAGAATATACATGGAAAAGGATACCACAGAATAGGAAGAGAAGGAAAGAATAACAGAAGACCAATATTAATAGAATTAAGATCTTGGAGCCAGAAGCTGGAAATACTCAAAAGGAAAGAACAAGCTTCAAGGCTCAGAGATATACATTAATGAAGACTTCCAACGAAGAGCGGTTATAAAGCATTTAAAGACAGCGAGACAAGCTAAAGTTAAATGGAATATGTACACGGTAGAACAACTAGCCGGAGAAGAAAACGCAGTAAACCCGAATGAACGAGATGCAAAAACAGATGCGGTAAAGAGAACGATCAATGAAAGATCACCAGATGAAGGAAAAAGGAACAAAGAAGAAAACAAAATACACAAAATGATAAGAAGCGTAACAACTACTGGTAGAAATGTAAACAACTATTACGACATGGAAACAACGACTGGATAGATAAACGAATAACGACAAGGGCCAGGAAAATGAAACAAACGGATGAATTCGTAACGAAAAGGGATATGACGACGGAATTAGTTAAAAACCAAGATACAAATAAGAACATTTTAACAAAAAACTTGAAAATAGCTATATGGAACGTTAGAAGTAATAATGGGAAAGAAAATGAACTCATACAAGAATTCTAAATAGCAGGACTAGACTTCCCCGCAATAACAGAACTGAAAAAGAAAGGACAAGGGGCAATAGACCTAGAAAATTGCCATATCCTATTATTTAGCGGAGTAAAGCTAGAACAATATTACACACACACACACATGTTTTAAAAGAATCACGGCTCGATAAAGTGCTTTGTTCAATTCCTTAATTTGTTATGTAAAAGATCACTTTAAACTCATGTATTTTAAAAATGTTGAAGTATATTTGTTAACTATAACAGACATTAAACATGTAAACCACTAGCTTAAAATATCGAACAAAGTAGGTAGAAAATAGGCTCGGCGGATTGAAAATTTGTAGCAGACTACATAGTTATATGCAATATACATATGTAACCACTGCATAGATTTATACAGATTTGGAGGTATATTATTGCAGTTTAAGTTTAATAGTCTAGTTCTCTTCATTACTGTCAAGTATATTGACTTTAGTGGTGTTTACGCAGAGGAAACATGCCGAAACCAAGGCAAATAGTAAATACATTTATAGCACAACAAGCGGCGTAATTTCAACACTGAATACAAACTTATAAATACCAATACCCGCTACATATCTCCAAGCTACATTTTCTGCTTTTTAGTAATTTCTAATCAAAAGAATTATCTGTGCGAAATGATAATTAATAAGTAACTACTATTGTTTTAAGATATTCGGTAACGTACAGTCTTGATTTTGGAGCGGAGCGTAGTAAAATCACTGCATAAGTAACACTTTCATTAACAGCATCCGTACTAGAATGTAAACTTTTTAAATTGGCTCCATTAGAGATGGAGTTGTAAATCTTACGTAATCTATCAATTATAATTGCAGTTTGAATTACTTGATTGTTCTTCTCCTAATTAACTTATTAACTTAACTTCCGTTTTTGAAAATTCATATAATTTATGTATGTACCTATAGACGAAATTTTCCAGAAAATATATCCTAAGTTTACACTACGGGGTTTCCTTTCTATTCGACAGGTGACAAACTTTACATTTGAGATACAAATTTAAAGGTTTACTCAACTTCGCTTCGCTGGGTTCCAACAGTCACCCTTTCCTCGATAGTCCCTTCCTTTATGCTTTAAATTGTCTTTTTTATTTATTCAATTTTCCCTTGACTACATTTCAACCCCTGTCGACCTGACTGAAACGTGCTTGTCCGAATTAATTAAATTTGGTGCTTGACTCTTATTAAATGCTTTCCCGTTTCTATAAGTGGCATTATTAACGTGTGTCAGGTTGTTATCTTTTATTCGTCGAAAAATACATATTCCTTGTTTTATTTGGCTTCATACCTTACCGACTCCATCCACAAGTAACAAATTTTTAATGTGATCTTATATTTCCAGGATTGGATAACAATATTCATGTTTCACTTTTGGGCAGTTGAAAATTGTTAGTACAATTCCTTTTATTGAATTTGAACCGTTTATCTTCACCATCTTTTATGAAATTCCAATGAAGTAGAAACCTAATTATCGCAAATAATGCAACAATAATCTATCACCAATTTTGTAGAATGGATTTATGTCAAACTTTCAAACTACCTACAATCATAAAGTTTCGTAACATTCATTAAAGAACATCTACAAATATACAAAAGTAACGTAACCATGTGTATAAGTTTACCACCTGCAGAAACAAGCTAGGTCTTTGTGAGTTTGTACTATTCCGTTGCAGTAGTGATACATACAGTTCATGTACAAATATATCTGCAATATCGAATCTAAGAAATTCCACAATCTCTGTTCTAAAACAATTTAATCATTTTGTTCTGTCGATCGATTCCAACCGCCTAAAGGAAATTCTGAGATGTATACAATATGTATCAAAACATCAAGCCAGTCCTGTAATTTAATCAATTTGGCATGTACGAATGATTTGTCAAGTTATAGTACACACAAACAAGATGATAATTGACTCAAAACTATAATTTTACGAAGATAGATCCCTTCTGCCTTTCATATATTCTTCTAGAAACATAATTGAGGGAAAAAAACAAGATACACTTCTGCGTTTGATAGGTTTATGTACCCTAGAATCAAATTATTGATTATGCTTATGATGAGTAATATATAATGAGCACTCTTGAAAGCAGGATCAATATCCATAGCTTTCGTAGGGAGAAATAGTTTTTCTCAAAAATCTTATGTAACCTTTTTGAGGAATCATCGTTCTGTATGCTGAAACGCGTTCTTCTGCAAATGGCACTATCAAAAATTGGGGTTACTATTTAAAAGAAAAGACGATCACGTCACATCTGCGATAATAATAACGTCACAAAATACATTTTTCTCTTGTAAAAATTTGCGCATTTAAAAATTAAGGGTGACGTATTCGATCGGTTTTTTTTTTTCACTATTTAGAGGTTTTATTGGTTTTGTTCCAACTTATACGTCCATACTGTATATACTTTTAACGTTAAATGAATGTATGACTCTAACTCCAATTGAAACGATCTTACTATTTGTACGTTACCATAGGTGCCTTTATACTGTTTCTCCAGGAATATAATTATAATAGGTGTACATATAAAGCAAATTCGTGTTATACTTATGTCATGTCCATTAATATCAAATAAATGAATACGATAGCGCACTCAAGCTCCGTTGTGTAAGAACATATTAATCATACCGTCATATTTCCCAGTTTACTTGTAGGTCGCTCTTATGTATTGCCTTGACTTATATCAATGTAAAACTACTTATTTATGTTGTTTTATAGTCACAGACGTCTCTATTTACAAAGAGTAGAAAAATAGAATATTAATATTCTAAATAGCGATTCGATTTCCCTCGCGCTGTCACTTCATAAGATGTACAAGTTAAAATGCGAAAAATACTTTCAGTATTGAAAGCCTATAGAATTTGGTCCTAGAACTGAGGTTTACAATTCAGTATTGCACACTGGTGACGTGTTGCGAATACCTGGTTTTGGATGTAAGAAAACAGCAAATACAACAAAATACCAGTATACATTCTGTTAACATCGTATAAACTTTGACCGTACACTACGTGATGAAAAATTTATGAAAAAATTTATTCTGAAGATAATTTATTAAGAAAATTTACGATTATGTTCAACACTGAAAAAACTAACTTTTCTTCATAAAATTACAGCAAGGTAAAAGTTTATTATTTATGATAATATAAATGCTATTGCAACATTACAATCGCCATCCCAATATATTTCCATATTAGGAGGGTGTACTACATCCTGTTAACATTACGTCCATTTATAGTCCATAAAACATCAGAGTGAACGTGTTACATATCTATCTAGAACTTGCTACTTTAATAAAATTTTTGGGAAGTAATATGAAATTGTTTCACAACTTCTATTCGAGTTTCTTTTTGAGATTTTATTAGATTTTCTGTAGATAATATATGCAACGAGATGTTCGTTATTATACGTGGTTTCAGAAGGTTTGAAAGCCGTTCTCTCGAGTTTTATGAATGAAAATTTATTGCCAATTCGCAGGAAACGGAACGCTTATTCTAAGCATCTCGTCTAAAGTTTGTAACGAATGCGAATAGATAAGGAACATATTTTAAATGCGTTGAACGTAATTTTCGATTGGTATTCAAGTAGTAAAGTTAGAAATTGGTTATAAAATCTATAAATTTATGTTTATTTCTGTTTCCTTTTAAGATCTCCAATTTTTATGTGTAATCTTTAATGCGTATCTTAAAAATACTGAAATACTCCTTTTATTAGTAATAATTCCACAGTCTATTCAATTATACAATTTTTATTTAGTTACTTCCTATCTTAGTATATAAAACTCTTTAATTCTCATGGTATACTGTGCAGCTAACTATATATAATATAAAGAACTCTTAAATACTATAACCTATATATGTTACATATATTTGCTTTTTACAAAGCATGCAAGGATTAAATGAAATGTTACAGCATGTAATGCAGCCGTTGAAATTGCTATATTAAAGATCTACCCGCTAATATTCGTTGAGGTCTGAATTCGTTTAATTAGCGCTTTCTCAATTTTCTGTTCTAAATATGCAAACGAGAGGTACCAACTGATTAATTACTGAATTACAGCAGAAAGTTGCAGTTGGAAGGTTTTAAACTTTCGAACCTGTTTCTTTTATGACTTGCATTAAAATACTTAATAAGTAGCTCCAAAATATCAAATCAGGCGGAAGTTTTAACAGAATCTTTCATATAAAAATCTTAAATCACAAAAAATATCAATAACTAACTATTTATGTAAAATGGGCAGCAGTAGTCAACTGGCAAAAAAGCTATGAAGTTATGTAGCGCGCACATTCAAACAATTCTGCAACTTCGGATGCTACTGTACTATTAGCATTAGTTTTCTACTAAACCATTTTATTTTGGTACTAGACTTCACTTTAATGTTAAAAAATTGGTATCTTACATAAAGTTCAAAACTAAAATGGGGTCAGTTCGTCAGATGGCCCGAAAAATTTGACGAAACTTTTACACATATGACTTTTCCATCAATAGTTTCATTACCGCGATATTTCGGCGCAAACTTTCGAAATGGAACATCCTGTATAACTATGAATGGATGCTTTTCCCCCTTAACGTAATAAAATGGTTTTCTACTATTGGCATAAATGTCCACGTTTGCCCAAATTTTCAGAATTTTGTTAATTTTGGGCAATAGATAGCTTCACATGTTTGATATTTTTAAATTTCTTTCCTTCTCTTATCTTTACTTCGCCCTACAATTAAATATTGCAACTACTGACAATTTGTAATTTACTATTTCTACTGAACACACAAATACCGGACCATTGTTGCCTATCAATTTTCATATATGTACCTATCTAATGGGACCGCCCTTTACATTTACTACAGAAAGTTCTATGATATGTATAATGTGTTATAGTAGAACTTCAATACGGTATTTGCAAACGTTATTAGTAAGATTTCCCGTCGGAATTGGCCATTTCTGCTGAATAATAAACATATCAATTTAGTTCTGTACGGAGATTAGAATGATATGGGTTACACATTGTTGTTAAATGCAAACCATAGGGAGTTTAAAGCAGGCAAATATTACTCAACACAAACTTGGATATTTCACTTTCTCTAACTCATTTGTCAATTCAATTTACTGATTTTAAACATATTTCTCTGCAAAAACAAATGGTGAGGGAACTATTGGATAAGATGGAAATAGACAATGGACAATTTACGACAAATTTATTAGAACTACTGCAGTTTTCCGTGAAAGTTCGGTTTTCAAAAGTAATTTCTCAATAAATCGAAAACATGAAAAAGGAGTATTACACACTCTGTTTCTAATATGCCGTTTTTATGTTTAATGCTAGACGTATTGTAATATTGTAAGAAGTATTACGTAACATTAAATTTGGGGAAGAGACTACCCGTTGAGAAGGAGACGGTAAAGCTTTACTATGAAGAAAAAGTAGTGGTTTATTTTAGGAATGCAAACGAATAGCATTAGCATCACTAGTCTGGGCAAACAGGGGTAATGGTCAGTGTAGTAGATAAGGGGATGGGGACTCGGCGACTATTTATTTCATCGATGCTGTCTGTGTATATGTAGGCTAGCGTACCTTATTTCGTAATTGTACGCTTATGTTTGCTTTAAAAATGTCGCAGTTGGGTACGTCGCGAAGACGACCAATCACAGACACAGTTAAAAGCTTTATACTGAACATGCCGGACTTAATGTATGATGGCGCTAAAATTCAATGTGTAGTTTGTAATATCCCTCTAATGTGTTGACCTATAAGCCTTTGTCAACGTCACATCGACAGCAAACTGCATTCTTCCGCAAAAAGTGGCATACAAGAAAAATGTTAAATTAATTTATGTGTTACTCTTATTTTATGTAATCTATCGTTTCGTTTACTAGACAAAGAAGCATTGGTCTCCTTCTAGGATAAATATGCGGAGTATAAATTACCTAGTCGGATATCGATACGAAATTTAATGCCATTTGCTCGTGAACATATTGAAGAAAGAATAAAATCGGAAATGAAACTTAAAAAATTGTGGTTGTATGTAGACAGATCGTAAAAACATTCTGTGGTTAATATAATGGTGCGCACAATGGAACCACATCAACCGTCATCCGCCATTTTACTTGCTTCCAAAAGAATTGTAAATTGTGCTGCCGATGAGATTTTAAAGGTCGTGTTGAACTCATTGAACTCTTTCGATATCTACATATGAGTGGCTAGCTTTACATATATTTCAGGCTAGATATACATACGCAAAGAGGACGTGAAAGTAGAATTAAGGAATCAGGTATGTAATAAATGTTTATATCTTTAACAAAACACGATAGTGTTAATCGACGCATACAGAAAAAATAAAACAAAAATGTCAACACAGCTTGGTTGGACCATCAGAAGGGAACTTGCGACTTTCATGAAGATACAGCTTAAAATAAATTTAGATGAAACTTATGTCGCTTGTTATTTGTAATTTCTAAAGAAGGATAATTACTACAAACGAACAAATACAATTGAAGAAAAATAAACGTGTTGAAAAGGTACTGTCACCTTAGACAATATAAGATTTCATCTGTAAGGAGAAGAGCCCACCATGCTTTTTTACAATTAACCAGGACCAGTGTGAAGTTCCCCAGCCGGAATAGATAAAATTTCCCATAAATAAGACGGTAGGTATCTCGGAGAAGACTTAAAGAACAGAGCGTATTAAGCAACACAATATACTTTTAAAGCTTTATGTGATCGGTGAAATATTACACCCTTAACTTGTTAATATAAAATTCTACTAAATTACATCGAAGAGGAAATAAGAAAACTGCTTAAGTAAAAACAATTATGTTGCCGATAGCGATACTTTGCATACACTTATATATCTTCTTTTCCCAAACAACAGCCAGAACTATTTATGTATAACAATACAACTCACATACTGGTTAGTGGAGCATAAATGAAACTCGAGCACTCCGTACTGCATAGTTAATTGCCTATTCAGAGTACGTGTTTCGCCGACCGCAGAGTCGGCACCTTCAACCGCATTTCTAAGCCAAATACGGTTTACCACTGAGACACATGTCTAGAATAAATAACTAATGTGGGAAGTGTACCAATATGCTTAAGTGCCATGTGTAGGTAGAGATTACCGTAAACTATCCTTACAAATTTAAATTAAATTACTTCCACATAATTTTTATATACATAAATCAAATTGATCACACTTTCTACCTGACATTTTCGACAATTAAGTATAACTCTTAGCTTTTATGATGCATAATATGATCCCGATTTTAGCGCAACTTATGTTTCTTATGAAGTAACTATGTGCTGTTTATTGGTAGCGTACACCAATATACATAGTATGTATTTGCTATATTTTATCACCCCAAATGTTTTCTGGTGAACTTAGGTCTAGAGAAAGTGTTGACCAACCGAGGGCGTTCTTACATTGCTCCCTAAACAACATTCGTAAAATGTTGGTGAAATGAACATTGATACACACAAGAAAGTATAGTACGTTCTTTTCTACCATCTGTTAAAGAGTTCCTTTTCAGCTTTTACATGTTTACTAATTTAATAGTAATACTAGCTTATTGTCCAATAGATTACATAATCTAAATGTAGAACAAAACTTAACCAACACCAGTGGAACTACTTATATGTATATATATATATATACATATGTCCGCAACAACATGTATATACATGTACATACATATGTATGTATGTACAACATATAAAAAATAGAAAAAGTAGACAAACCAAAAGCTATTCAAATAATGTTCAAAAATGAAATTGGTAGCCCTTTACTAAGGTAAACTGGAATGGCACGAAGTTAGGCAGTATATAAAGAAAATTATAAATTGAATTAAGTTCCGTATAATGTAGTACTTCGCTAAGAGCACTAAAATTTATGGTACAAAATAATGATATCAAATTGAAATTCCCACACATCACCCTTGTTGGCAAATTTAGAAAAATATTGGTTCTTGGCCTTGTATTGCATTGGATGTCTTGATGAGGCACGTGTCACCGGAAATGAAATTTGCGATAGTAGCATGAGAGTCAATGCGATTATGTACCAGTTGTACACCTTTTAGATTATCTATTCGATGTCTGTTTCAGAAGGACAAAACTAAGCACTTTTAAAAGCTTGGTATGCTTGCAGAAGATAACTTTATTATTAAAGCGAGCACCCAGGTCCTTAATACAAGAAGATCTAGTAACTGGAACGTCATTCAGATGGTAATTATATGAGGACAATACGTAAAGTAAGTTCCATTTCCGCCTAGTGGCCAGAGGAGTGAGGATATCGGTGCGATCGCAGCGTTACGATATAGTCTGGTTTAAGGTGGGTCTGGCAATGCTAGTGAGGGAATCGTGCGGACATCCTATTGTGGTATTTTAGTCGTTTAAAATGGCCGCTGCAATTGAAAATCCCGCCAACTGCGAACTATGTGCTACCATCCGATTTCAGTGTACAAAAAACATGATGGCTGCTGAGATTTATCCTGAAAATGTCATGAGTGAGAGTATGGTTAGAAGATGGTGCCGTATGTTTCGAGAAGGACGAACTAATGTCCGTGTTGAAGAACGGAGTGGAAAATCAACTGTTTTGATGGACGAACTTTTGGATGATGTCGAAGAGAAAATTCGTGAAAATCGGCGATTCAAAATCACAGAACTGAGTGCATTTTTCCTACAAATTTTTCGTACAGTTTTGCATCAGGTTGTAACTGAACATTTAGATTCACAATGGGCAAAGTTCCATGCAGAGGGCATTAAGAAATTGGTTCACCGCTACGACAAATGTCTCATTCTTAATGGAAACTATGTAGAAAAATAGCTGAAAATATTAGCCTTATGGTTTATATAATAAAAACCTCTTTATGTATTGGTATTTTTATTAATAACGAAACAAAATTTACTTTACGAATTGCCCTCGTAGTTTATTGGGTACATTTTTCTAGTGAAACTTACCGCTTTGCATTTGATAACATTGACATGTAAATGGTTTACCTTACACCAGAGATTTCAGTTCAAGAAAATTGCAGTTCACGGCCAAACTTGCATCGGCAAATTCATATCTTCCCCTCTTAAATAAATCGAGTATCGGTATAATCTTTTACCTCCTTCTTTAGTGATTTACAATACTCGACTTGTTTGGATGTTCCCTCCAAAGATATACCAAGCCCCCAACACAATTCACTCCTCTTTAAGTTTCTTGTTTAGTTGAATTGTCTGCGCTAGGCAACGTAATTTTTGTAAACCAAGAAATGAATCTGTTAGAATACTTGCTTAAGGTAGGCGTCCACCTATCCGCATCGTACGTATCGGACGCATCGCATCAAACGGATCGTAATATTCTTTATATAGGAACCCATACAAGCGCGTCCACCTATCCGCATCGTACGGATCGCACGAATCTGCCCGTCGGCAATGCCGACGCCGTTGCTCCGTGCGATCCGTACGATGCGGATAGGTGGACGCACTTCTATGGCTTCCTATGTAAAGAATACTACGATCCGTTTGATGCGATGCGTCCGATACGTACGATGCGGATAGGTGGACGCCTACCTTAAATCAGTGAATTCTTTCATCAATAGGGCGATTATAGGTATATGTATATTTAGAAAGCTGACAGGTATTATAAATTCGGCAATGTTCCTTTATTAAAATTATGTTTAAGAAAATATATATTTATGCCATATTTAGATACTTGTCTTTCGGATTGCCTCTATTACTTTCTAGGTTAAATAGAAAACAAAATTTTAATTGAATACTTCAAACGGTATTGTAAACCGTTTTCGTAAAACCTTTTAAAACAGATTCATAAAAAATAGTTTCATATTACATGTATTCAAATTGTGTTCAAATACTGCATATGTATATTTATATACGTAATTAAGATAGTTAGTTAATTAAAAGAGTGGGAAAGGGAGTAATTAGTAGTATTTTTATTTACGTTAAATATGCAGTTTTATTTTTTCAATTTTCCTGCCTAAAACTCGAAAATCGACAAAGAAATTGGTATGATTGCATCATTAGAATCAAAAGAGTTTTGGAAACTAGAAGCAAAATAAAGAACAAAAGGGGAAGGCGCAGGGAGAAACTAACGCAAAGGATACAGAAAAGGGAAGAGGGAAAAGACCATGGCACAGACAAAACAACTGAGATGATTGGTAGATGGACGAACTGGATAAAAGAAAGAGGAAAAACAGATGCTAATCAAACTTTCCAATAGGGGCGAAGGGTAATAAAGTAAGAAATGAAAATATTCTTCATTTCCAAATTTGCTAATATACCTACATAGTTGGTAATTCATCTTATTTCTGCCTTACAAGCAATTAAACAATTTGATTAAAATATCAATAATACTCACAATGATGATAATAATATAACTAATAAAATCACTTTATTGCAGTCAAGAACTCAAAAGTCAAATCACCACACCCCGAAATGTAAAACAAACAAAAGCTGTTATGAAATTATGTACGGAAAATGGCAAACAAACATTTGTGAATAGACTTTGCGGGATAGAAATTATTTGAAGCCACTAAAGGAGCATTACAGCAGCAATGAATGAAACTGCACATTGCTAGTGCTCCACTCGATACGAAAATATTGTCGGGCACATATACCTTTTTAAAAGTACGAACAGTAAATAGCTTTTGAAACCTTGAAGTGGAAAGAAAAGTTGAGATTACATATTGGAAGGATTGCCGTTGATTGTTCCCAATTACGCTAGAAATACCCATTTTCGCACAAAAACAAACGGACTTGGCACCATTTATAAATTCATTAAATACGTTAATAGTAGCGTCTGCTTAAACATCTTCTATCCAAATTAAAGCTTTTCCACCTAGTTCTTATCACACATAATTTATACCAAAACAAATCTAAACGTAAGTACAGTAAACAAGACTCTGGACTACCATTTACATTATTTGAGTAAATTATTGGCGTGTGGATTTTAGCTAGTATCCCGTACATTTTTCGTTATGCACCAGTGCACCTGAGAAGACTCAAGAGTTAAAAATTGACTGTATTTAACATACTAAAAGAACTACATGCTCGTTTTAAGCATCTACTCAAAACGATGTTTCAGCAAATTAAATAGAAAAATTCTGCACATATTACATACTCATGGAAGTTGCTACCTACATTGGAATTAAAAAATCAACGTTGAGTGTAAATATTTGTAACTTGTATGCAGCAAGGGATTATACGCTAATGATAATTGAATCCTATAGAGATGGATGAGCAACTACTCCAGAGACACCCGTTTAAAATTAAAGTGGGGCTGATTCTAACATTAATGCATTAAATGGATTATATGTATGTAATAGATACAAAAAGTAAAAGTGGATAGTCCACAGTCGTTTATTGAAATCTAATCGAATGCAGCAGTTTTACAAAAAATACATATGTAATTCTTTTCTGAACTACTTCAGTTTTTTATTAATTTTGATATGTATGTATATTCATTTATTTATTTAGTTTAGCAACTGCTATTTATATAATCCAATTATAAACAATTTTATAACTTACTTATGTTTACTAGAGTATTTATCATATGCGTATTTATAAACTAATTGCCTAAAATTATTTATACTATTACTATTCTTAATAAAATTCGGTAACTCATTATATAGTCTAATGCCAGCAATAAAAACACTTTTTATCGTGCGTTCTGCGTTGTAAGTCTTTATATAATAATTATGACGGTTTCTAGTATGATAGTTGTGGACCTCATCCGCACACATTAGCCTTTCCCTTAATAATAAATGGATGCTTTACCTAAATTAATTTCATGTATCAAAATCAATGTCCTACATATTACAGTCTGCTTCACATTCATAATTAAAGTATTTAGCATTAATTTAACTGGTGTATACTTATTACATTTTAAGATCACTTGCATAGCTCTCTTTTGCACCTTCTGTAACTGTTCAAGTTCAGTTTGGTTTAAACCTAGCAGCACAGATGAGCAAAAATGTACATGAGGAACAATCAGAGATTTATACAACCTAAGCATTACGTAAACGGATAACTCTTTCCTTATTCTGTACATATCTTATATGATAGATCTCTACCACTAATAGGTCAATAAAACAAGGCTGGTTTGAACGATAGTTATATTTTCAGAACGTTTACAAACGTTTTCGGAACACCTTCGTCAGTGAAAATATAACTAGATAAATATATAAACAAACACTTGTTTTTTATTTGGGAACTATCAACAAAATAACTAATGACTAGGATTTCTTGATATAGAGGATATGTGACCAACTTTTATATATATATATATAAATTATAAAAACTAAATTAATGTGTAAACATACATGCAAATTTAGTAAAACCTTATATCAAAAAATCTTTGTCGAAACCTTAACAATTCTGTTCAAGGACTAGGGAAAACTCAAATTTAAAAACCTAGCCAAAGGTTTCCTTCTTAAGAAATGCAAATGTCATTTTAACAAATTGCTATATACATTACCTAAATTTTGAATATCGGTCCTGAAATTAATAGTTTTAGTGTCTTTCTGTATATTTATCATTTCATATATTAGTCTTTTTTTTATAATTATTCTCTGTTTTTAATATAATTGTGTTTTCAAAATCAAAGTAATGCCCATGATAATGTAGTTACCGGTTTAGTTGATCAAGTTAGATTAGCTAATCCTGAATTTAGGGAAAAGAATTTAAACAAAGTTAAAGAAATCTTAGATAAAAATAATTATCCAAATAGTTTTTATGAAAAAATAATAAAAAATAGAATTAACAAATTATATAATAGAGGAATTAAAAATAATAACAATAAATGTTATAACGCTATTCCTTATAAAAAGGTTTAAGCGAAAAAATAAAAAAGGAATTTAATAAAAACAACATAAACATTACTTTCATTCCAAATTATAGTAACAGATCTCTTTTTACTAATACTAAATCTAAAATAATTAAACAAAATCAGAGTAATGTAGTTTATAAAATAAACTGTAAAGACTGTGATGGTTGTTACATCGGTCAGACGAAACAATATTTAAAGAAAAGGTTGTATAGCCATAAGTATTCTTTAAATAATGATTTTGGTGCAATGACCGCTGTAACAAAGCATTACAAAGATCTTGGGCATTACTTTGATTTTGAAAACACAATTATATTAAAAACAGAGAATAATTATAAAAAGACTAATATATGAAATGATAAATATACAGAAAGACACTAAAATTATTAATTTCAGGACCGATATTCAAAATTTAAGTAATGTATATAGCAATTTGTTAAAATGACATTTGCATTTCTTAAGAAGGAAACCTTTGGCTAGGTTTTTAAATTTGGGTTTTGCCTAGTCCTTGAACAGAATTATTAAGGTTTCGACAAAGATTTTTTGATATAAGGTTTTACTTAATTTGCATGTATGTTTACATATTAATTTAGTTTTTATAATTTATATATATATATAAAAGTTGGTTACACATCCTCTATATCAAGAAATCCTAGTCATTTAGTTATTTTGTTGATAGTTCCCAACTAAAAACAAATGTTTGTTTATATATTTATCTAGTTATATTTTCACTGAGGAAGGTGTTCCGAAAACGTTTGTAAACGTTCTGAAAATATAACTATCGTTCAAACCAGCCTTGTTTTATTGACCTATTAGTGGTAGAGATCTATCATATAAGATAAGTATAAAAAGGTCACGAAATATATATATATATATATACATTTAACTTATTCTATACAGAAAACTTATCTTTTTATTCATTTTGTATATTTCCAGAAATTCAAGAAATATAACTGCTATTCCCAACAGATACATACCATGGCACGTAACGTTCCTTGACCAGAAGGAAAGCAGGTAATTGGTTATTCTATAAAAGGAATAACAATAAAATTGCGAAAAAGATGCTCGAAACAATAATATCAAAACAAGATAGAGTGCACCTGGAAAAAGTGGTAATCTTTTTGTGCATCATAACGTTTCTATTAACGTCGCCAAAATTGTTTCAAAATCCTACATACAAATAGCAAACATGTTGCATAAACCTTTAATGCATTTAACAAACTAGATAAGGTTGTTAAATTGCTATTTCCCCATTTTTTTTACAATATGAAGAACCGATTACGTGTATTTTATTTCCCTACCTTCTTTTTGGAATTACATATATTTGAAAATATTTGAAATGCAAAACGTGTTTTTCTTCAATAATACGATGATGATACTTCTAGTTGTAATTAAAACAAACGAAGATATTCGTAACTGCAATATTATTCTGGTAATATATTATAAATACCAATAGCGTGTATATACATATATATATATATATATGCATATATCTACATTATATATATAAAAATGGCATAATCTGATAGAATTGCTGAAACTATGGTTTAAAGAGTCATCAATCATCATTCAAGAAGTTGCCGTTATCCCCTCAAAAAATACTGGTCTGTGTACTGCAGGATTTCTAGACTTTAAAACTGTATGTATGAAGATAGCCGTCATCTCGGCGACATTATTTTTCACAATTAAGGTAGTCCTTAACATATGGCATGTATTATATATAAGCTGCAATTTTGTGTCAATATGTGCTTTTGAAGTTTAAAATGGACTTATTATTGGTTGTTTGTAGATCCTCACATTTCGGTGTATTGGTCTATACATGAACAAATAATTTTGTACTCTGAAAAACTAAGAATGAAAAATAATGGTACACAACGTTGTAATGGCAGTTTCATCCCAAATTAAAAACGTCCCGATCTAATAATATCGTTATTCGCCCAGAATCCCTTATCTTAATAAAAGATCATCATATGAAAATTGGAGAAATTTGGTTGATATTCATAAGGGCGTTTCTTCCTTCTCCATGCTTAGAAATATGTTTATAAACATTTTCATGGCGGTAGCAAATGTGATAACACCCTCTGTAATAATTTTAAACAGACGGTATTTCCTTAATCTAATAATCTTCTTTTTAATCCAATAAAAATAAGACATTCGAAAAAATACTTTCGTGACCGTATAGCTCTCAAACGCGGTGTGGGTACTACTCATAAATTTACATAATGCATGCTGAGTTCTAAAGATTATAGACGCATTTCTGCCTAATATTCTGCGTTTAATGTAGTCAAATGTTATACAATGTACATAAAGCTGCACTTTGCAAGTAAATCAGTTAATAATTTATATCGTATACTAAGAATAAGTTTTACAAAATTCTCAATCGATGCTGTCTAAATATATATTTTTTTATATTTTCAAAATGATCTGCTTGTATTAGGTATAATATAATATTTTTCAATTTATTTCTAAAACGTGATAGTCATAAATCTTTATATATGTATTTCTAAAGGTCACGTTTTTCCCCTTAGGTTTTCTATGTAGTGTCGCATTCTACTACAGAATAAATTTATATTATTTTCAGATTTATAGTATACACATTTCGCCATAACGTGCGAAACTTCTCTATAATCCGTTTTAATCTACCAAGAACGACTGTTCCTCGTAATAGCTTTGCCAACCCTCTTGAAATATAGGGTAGTATTGAAGTCTGCAGTATAAAGGAACCTCATTAAATTATTGCATTTCACTTGAATAGAATGTCTTTTAATATTCAACGCAAATTCTATTTCCAGCTCTTAAGATAAATAGAACATAGATACTACATATTCTTTTATCTGAAATTAAATGTATATATATATATATATTTCGTGACCTTTTTTGAAAATATAACTATCGTTCAAACCAGCCTTGTTTTATTGACCTATTAGTGGTAGAGATCTATCATATAAGATTTATCTGAAATAAGAAGAAATAGTTTTACTTTAGATTTATCGCATATAGCTTTAATCAAAAGAATTATCTTATATGTTAATTAATTACAATCAAGTAAGACCAGGAAGGCTTATAACAAAATTCAGGTAAATTTTAAATAAATAATTTATATCTTTAATGCAGAGCTTCGGCGCATCTTGTTGTTATGTAACCTCATCTGAACAAGAGAAGATGAGAATCATTTCACAACGAAATGCAAATAGACGGTCAGGATTGACGAAAAACATTTATTAAATATATTACCGTTAACAAAAGAATTGACAAAACGCTTAATAAGGACTACAACAACCAAATACAACAAAATTGTTTATATTTATAGAAAAAAGAGACGAAAATATTTATAAAAAATCTGTACTGGTGAGTCACAATTCACAAAAACGAATAGACAAAAATATTCATATGTCTATAGTGCATTACTAAATGCCTTTATGTCTCATATTTCGTTATCAAAGCAAAGAGGAAACTAGAACTTTAGTTGGCAGTTGTTCAACGTTGAAATGAATTTGAGTGAATAACGTTTGTCCGCGTTAATTCTACCGAAAGAAATACTCGGCAACGGCTCTTTAAACCGTGTAATAAACTTTACAATACAATTCCATTGAAACAAGCACGAAAAATAAAATTACCTTATTCAGCAGGTTCGTCCGTGAAACTTTAAAAGTGAATCAGAACAGTGCAGAACAATTAGAAGTATCGTAAATCTGGAGTCCTTGTTAGAATGTATATATGTACAATGCATATTTCGGTACGTTACCGTTACTAACCGAATGACCAATAAAGGTGGTTAATGTAATAATATGTATGCAACTTATTGTTTTAACCGGTTATTTTACATACAACCCAAACCCAAACAAAGAACCTTCTACTTACTAGAACATGGCAAACTGTCATGGCATTTCGAATGGCAGAGTAAACTATGTTTCTTGCAGCAACATTTTCCCTTGCAGTTACATCTCTTGAAATCTTGACCACCCGTGATTGAAGATTTCCTGGCACACTAACAAAGAGTCACAATTAGATCTGAAACAGCCTCTTGTGAAATGAAATTCTCCTTACAAATGGCAAACTGATCCCTAAAATCCTTTTGAGCCAGTCGTCCTTCGTTAGTACCAATCTCTTACATCTTGCCATCAGCATCCATGTGCAGAATGACCCCAAGGATGTCCCTGGACTACTCCTGTCGACATCGAAAATCCGTATTTTTACAGTGTCTCCAATCTTGCCTCTTGGAAATTTCATTAGCCTCATCTTGTTTGCCTGGAACTGCAATGCACTTATGGCATTTTCCCTCTTCTTTTTTGTAATGTTGATTTTGTTTGAAATCATATGTTCTCCCAAAATGTCCTTTACAGCACTATTTCCGTCGCCTGCTTGTCCATCTTTCTTTTAACCATTCTCTATTACTTCCCCATCTTTTGTGCCACCATTCTCCGTTACTTCCCTATATTTTTCGCCACAATTCTCCGTTACTTCTGCATCTTTTTCGCCACTATCCTTTGTTTGTCCATCTTCATCTCGTACTAAAGCACCTGAAGAAGAGTCGATTAAGGTTTCCAGATCTTTTTCAGATTCCTGGTTTCTGATGATATGAGGTAGGAAGTGATGATGTGGTAATACCGACTTTTGCTGGAACCTCAAACAAGGCCCCATATGGGCTGCACTCTATGCCTTCACGATTGGCTTTATTCTCCATAAATTGAATAAACTTCATACCCTAAGACCAGTGTGGAGTTTGATTTGTTTCCATCCAAGTCGTCAGCATGTTTTCAATGTCCTGATTTACACTCTCCACAGAGCCTTGCGACTGGTTATATTTCGGCTCTCCATGAACTATTTTCAATTCACTCCACATATCGCACACTTCTTGAATGAAGTGATTACAGAATTCATGGTCATTATCACTTTGCAGTATACCAGGAGCACCCAGAATTGTAAAAATTTGAGCAGGTTATGTGCAACTTCCTCTGCTGTTTTACTTTTCAAAGGCCGCAACTGCACAATTTTCGTAACATGATCCTGGTAAACGAGGATGAATTTGTAGTTATAGTCAGGCTGACTTTACATATCAATTAAATCAACCTAACATCTTGAGTTCATCTCCTTAAAAACCATGAGATGCATCACAAGTTCTTTTTTGCCACTTTTGATTTCTTTTCTCAGGTTTCACATAATACCAAGTACATTTCTACCTGTTCTTGAGTGATGGTTTTGTATTTGCTCTGCCGCTGCTTTAAAATTCTAGTTCTTCCTCCATGTCCAATCGCCCAGTGTGTCTCGTGAATTATGTTCAAGATCTGCTCTGTATGCGCGTAATAACGGACTGATGATGAAGCGTCACATACCGGGTATATTAATCTTTCACTATCACCCAACTTTATAATGTCGTACCGATTCAATTGTTGATAATGCTCAGGTTTTTTCCCACTAGTTTTAGATTTTGACACTCGCATTTTCCCAATTAAGTTCTAGTAGCCTTCTTTACACATCATCCCACTATTTTCCTTATTCTTAAAACCATTCAATAAACTTGCAATAAAACGAGCCTCCATTGTGTTAAAATGACCTGTGTTCATAATCAAGATAAAACGAGGCCTCTACGCTCAATAAACACTCAACAACTGTCATGAAAGAAAGCAATCAAATGCCACAGACAACTGAGACCGGTTGAAACTGCCACAAAGACGTGCACAAATGTGACATTTATTATACTAACCAGAGGGCGCTGAATATTATTCATAATCACGTTAGTGTGTTTAAATCTTTAAAATATAAAATATTTATCACATTAATCAGAAGGCCTTCGTGTTATATGTATATTATACCCGGTTATTTTACATACTACCCGCATTTATCAAAGTAACGGTAACATACACATATAATAAATTACATGTTCTTCAATTTTACATCTAATCAATTCTGCCGCACGCCATATGTATACATCTTATTATATTTACACGGCAGTAGTAGACCTAATCGGTGATAATAGTTCATACCACGCTGCATTTTCTTCCGACAACGACGTAGAAGTACTCACCGCCACCGTTAAAGACTTCTCTGGACGTGCTAAGTTCCCTTGATGGTACAAGTACCAGCTGCTCGAAATAATTCCAGCACGTTGAAAGTGGCACATCTTCCGAATCCAACTGCTCCAACTTCCTAGAAAGATCTAGTCCCGCAATCGTTGTTCTTTTCATAGACCATTTATGACGTTCATGCCTCTGACGTTGCCTGTTCTCTTGCCATATTCTTCCGCTGCAACGTACACTTCAAAACCATTTCTTTTTCTTCTTTTTCTGATCTAGGAGTTAGGTAAGACCATGTTGGAATTCGTCCATTTATGGTAAAGAAATTTAAATACACATTTAGTAGAATTTTATTATTTAAATTTAAATAGTTTGCGTTTGCGTTTTACGTCTTGACTCAAGTTAACAATAGTAATGAAATTCCACTTAAGGTAACTATTCGTCACATTAGACACTTTTATTTGAGACTAAACGTCTCGATGGAGACTGCAGATAAGCGAATCTAAATGCGTACCAATTAGAAGAAGGATGCGTCCCGATGAGAAAATCCTTGTGGGTAACATCGAGCTGCCGTGGAGCCCAGATGTTAGGAATCTAGGAGTGTACTTCGACCAGAAACTGATCTGGAAGATACAGATCGAAGAGGTCCGCACCTGATTCATTACTGCCCACAATATGCTATTGCCCCTCCTAAGGCAAAGGAGTCTCCTTCACTTAGGAAACATAATGCTTCTCTAGACTTCAATGCTTCGGCCGCTGTTGACTTACGACGCTTTTACCTGGTCCTCAACGGTTTCCTTACACATAAAAAGACTGGATATACTATACAATAGGATTCCCCGAATCCTAGTCTACATTTATCCAGATCTAACCATTTCCACTCTACGAGAACATCTAGAAAAATCCCTGAACACAGCGTGAGAAAGATCACTGGCCAGTTATAACCCCTACGTTCCAATGGTAACCCATTATCAAGATAGACCGCTATTTTCAGATTTCATCAACTTCCTCAATAAAGAATTGGTGGTGTTTTTTTTTTTGGTTAATTTTTCTTATAGAAGTCTTTTCATTCCCCATTTATTTTACTTAGGAAACTAAATGCCTACTTACCACCCCCAATACTGCACGTCTGCAGCAATTTCCCAAGGAGATAAAAGGGTTTAACACCTTCAGTCCGACCCTAACTAAGAATTGAAATTTCACAGTGGATGATAAAATATTATTTTATATATACATTTTATATATTTATTATTTGGGAATTTGGGAACTTAAAAACATATCCTTCCCTCCTCAAATACAAGTAATTACAAAATCATATGATAAACCCTTTCCAGGTAGAGATTTATATTAGCATACATTTTCACTTCTAATCTCCCTGACTTTCATTATTACTCATAAAATTTAATCGTAAGCTTCTCCTTTCGAGTGTTGTCCATCTCATTTTTTTCATTTCTTCATTAGCTCCCCATGCACTATCATTAAACAATTATTGTACATCCAAACTAGGATCATTTTGAAATTTCTATAACATTGTAAATGGGATACTGGCGCTTAAGTATTTGAAGTTTGAACCAAATTCCCAATCGCCATACAGAAATAATTAACGATTTGGGATGTCTTTGTCAAACAAGGAAAATATTTTATATGGCATTTATATGTTTTTTATTATGAATTATACTCATTGTTTTCATTGCTATAGTTATATCAACGAAACGCTTTAGCAGTAACGCAAAACAAAAATTATAAACTCCCATTAAAACCGAGAATGTTATTCCGATACAATAGGTACGTACTTTTCAATAGGAAAGGACCTTTTTCTACTACAAATTCCGAATAAATCCACCCGGGGTTAAGCTTGTGTGTATACATGCAGCCATATACAAGTTCTACATGAACATTTTTCATTCAAGTTATTTATGGGGGTTTTGATACGTTTTCCATGTCATGTTATACGTTTGTCTTTTTTCCCTTAATAATAAACAGGAAAACTGTATTATAATGTTGATTTCGTTGCTAATAATAACTAACAAAGGAACGCTCTAAATTCGAAAATTTGGTAGAATCTGAAACCTTATGAAGAAGCCGTACAGTCTTGATAAACTAGCAAACGACTCATGTCAGCACAATTTGTGATGTTCAGTTCCAGCAGTATTGCCGATATTGGTTTGATTGGCGTATAGTTTACAAATAAAGTACGGTTATGTGTATGAAACTAAAATAAACATTATTTCAGCAAAAATATCTGTAGTTTAGCTTAATTTGCAAGAGTATGATATCTCTAAATATTAATAAAAGTGCTTTTTGTTTAAATTTGAAAGAAAAAGGATAGATATCGTTTACTAGGTTATCTATTTCCATTAAATATAATTTCTGCAAGATACATTTCTGGAGGTATACTGATGACACATATTTTTCAAACGATATCTTATATTTTCAAACTATTTAATTACAAAATTATATTTCTTCATTTAGTATTAAAGATTAAACTATCCGGTGTGTCAAGTTTGTTAGTTTTAACACATTACCAGACATAGGATACAGCACTCATGCTCAAATTCGGTGCTGTTACATCTCTAATTGATAATCATCTAGAATTGTAAAATTACTAATAAGATATTTATTAATATTGTACATATCTTACATACACCACCTCTCTTATACCATTTAAAGGGATAACTGGACCAGCATAATTACGTTGTTCAAAGAAATGTATTAAAGAAGCAACCATTTGTTTTCTCCCGCTACTCAACGGTTTAGGAATTTTAATGTTTTAATAAAAGCTACTATGTAAAATTTGTTCTAAAGGAAAAACTTTTGAACAACTGTTTTATCGCAAAGAATTAATAAATAAGGTTTGATAAAAGAGTGGATGACGTGTTTTCATTAAATAGTGTAAACCGGACTGACGCCTTTACTTCTACGAATTTTAATGCCGCGTCTTGCATGTAAGTAGAGGCAAAGACCGGTTTACACTACTTAATGATAACATGTAATCCACTCTTTATGCAAACCTTAGTAATAAATTACACGAATAACGCCAGATAACCACTGTCAACCTGATAGTTCGTTTATTGCAACGCCGAAATCGGGAGAAACATAACCACCAAGAATGTTGAAATATGCGCATACCCTAAATGCTTACCATTTAATTTTATGTTGGTATGAACTTACGTCATGTGTATTATGACGTGGGTTGTTTGCTAGATTACAACTACTGTAGCTTTAGTTCCTGATCCTAAATTTCTTAATAGTAATCATAATTTCCAATTTATCTAAGTTTATTTATTGAATCTTTTATGCTTTCATGCAATAAATATTTAAGTTGTTTTTATTGCTTGCATTATTTTGAGAGATATAAAATTACCCATCTTAAAAGAACAATTGAAGTTTATTCCTCAATAATTTTACAGAAGTAAATTACGTTGTTGCAGATAGTAATAACACACTCTGAATTTTATATACTTACAAAAATAGAGAACTGTTTCACATTTACCGCCATAGCTATCAAAGAGCAATTCTCCCTAGTTTATACCACATATTGAAAACATCAGCAACTAAAATATGCTTACCTATATAACAAATTTAAACGGTCTGACTAAATGTATACAGAATTTTAGAAAGAAGAATTAAACTTGGTTCCAAGATTTTATTTAAGCTTCATATAGTAGCATATCACAAACCCGAAGCTGTGGAATACTAGTCTTTCGTTAATTCATGACAGGAACTACGTGCAGCACGCATCATCATTAAAAGTGACGCAGGGGATGAATTTAATTCCCCCTCGTCCATAGTCAATGCTTTATTCATTTTCCAACTCCAATTCATAGAGCACCACAGAGAGTCCTTTTATAAATTATAACTTTATGCGTACGACTTCATTTACGTAAGATGCGGTATATCTTTTCTTGAAGGAACTAGAGGGCAGGTTTACTGCGAACCTCGATAGAGTATCGAATTTTAGATTATACGGAAATATTTGTGAAAACAGTATTTCACATCTTAAGTAATAATAGTAAGTTATAAGAAATTGTGCAGTTTATGTTGTTCATGTTTTCTCACCGCAATCCACCACCAATTATTATTATTCGAAGGTTTCAAAGACCGATACAGTGTGATATAACACAATCAAAACCCGCAAGGGTTTTCACTAATTATAATTAACAATTTATCAACCATATTTTCTTTTCACCAAACTATCTCCACAAATTAGAGCATTGCATTGAATAACCAATAAAGTTTAGCATGTGGTTACCAATCACTAACAGTGACCATCATCAGAAAATTAACAAATAGTATACTCCATCCCAACTTTGGAATGGCGTGTATAACATGATGTACAGTCTTGATATGTATATGGTAAATAAGCAATGATAATAATCTCATTGGTCCTACTACACTTCTCCACTCCCCCAAGGTGTTTGCTTTTGTTTCTAAACTATATAGGTATAATAAATATTATCTTTGCTTAACAAACTGAGGTTTAAAAGGTGATTATCTTATTATATTTATTTGCAAATAAGATATTATTTGCTACAGGAGCAATTTTCGTAATTCACACTTTGGTTCCTTTTGTTATGCTCGTGTTAATCTGCTAATTTCAAATTTTCAAACCTTTTCCTTCGTTGTAGGGTCGCTTCCTTCGTGAAGGATCCTTAATCAAACCAATCGCACAAAAGGGACTGACGTGCCAAGGTAACAGGTAAGATCTGTAGACTTTTCTGTAAGTTTCAAGTATAACTAGCTTCGAAATTTTGTTTGAAATGCTATTCACCAAGCTTTTTCTTCAGGTGGCCTTTGAACTTCGTACTTAACATAACCGTTGCCGAAATCACACATAGGACAACCGCTACTGCTTTTTACATTCTTATAATAAAAATGACTAGTAGCTGGTTGATCCTTTTTACGAATCCGGTAGAAGGCGAGTCGAGTTCAAGGATGGGACCCCATCAACGCCAGGCTTGGCTCTCTTCCAAGCGCTACTATCTGGTAGAAATATCCTTACCTCTGTTTTCCCTTCTAGAAACCTACTTAGTCCACTCATATCCTGAGCACTTCCCAACATGTCTGGGGATAGAGCAACTTATGAATAATACCATCAGAAAAGAAGGTATAAATTCTACAAAGGATGTCCATGCCGCATATGATAATATTACTGTATATTATATTAGTTGATCCGCCCCTTTTGTCCAATCCTTTCAAATCGCTGCCCATGCGCATTTACTAGCTCCATTTCATTCCATCGCATGTTGTTCTAGTTTTTCTGTGCAGTTTTCTTCCATGTATTTGTCGGCGTTCCTGCCTTTCTCTAGCCAGCTATATTGTAATCTGACTATTTCGCTTTCTGGGTACTTATATAACCAACTTACATTTATTTTAGTTTCCTAAATGTTAGTTCCATATTTGCCCTGCGATTATTCGATGAAGTTTCTCATTTAATATTCGATGGCCAGAATAGACATTTGTTAATACATGCTTGCATTTTTTGCAAAGACTTTGTTATTACTCTACATAACTAAGATCCATATAGTAGAACAAGTTTTACATTATTAAAAGCTTAGTTTTCTCCTTCGGGATAAGCTTGTGTTTGACCATGATAGGATATACACAGAAACTTTGCTTATTTTGCTATTAACATCACAATTTATTTATTACTATTTATAAATTGGTCATACATATACTTTATTAAACTATTATTTCTAATTCTTCTATTACTATTCTACTTTTATAAAGTGAGCAATCTATGGTGAATGTTTCATATTCTCCTCCTTCTCAACAAGCATTTTAACCATATTTTTCATGCATTGTCAACCAATGGCCTTCGCAACGACCTAAGGCAGCTACTTTAATTATAATTGCATCTGCTTCACATTTTTCTTGCAATAATTCTTATTGATTATGATGCCATAGATAGGCTTTGTACTGTGTTAAACTAACTATATATATATATATATGTAAGTGGAACTTTGAGACACATGTACTTAATTTAAGATGGAAAAATTAATGGAGATTACACCCATGGATGAGTTGAAATAAAAGACTCTGTTTTGGTCACTCTAAGCTTTCGAATTGATTTAATTCTTCATCGAAGAGTTTTCCATGAGAGCTGAGAAAACAGCTTGTTAGCAACTAAACCGAACAATGTCAAGATTACATTGTAACGCAATATATTGAACAGATTGAAATGCGTAAAAATTTAATTCAATTTACATGTAATTAAAACAAAATTAAAAATAAAAAATTGTTTATCACATATACTACTCGAGGAACCACCAAGCTATAGGGCAACCTGGGGCAGTATGCCTGTTAAGGCAAAACGCCAGTTCTACGATTTAGCGAAACTGGCGCTAGGTTTGCACATGTAAGTAGTTGATGCACTTCAGTACTGTTTATGTGTTCATTGGCAGTGCTGCTCGTAGCTTATATTTTAGATTTTATTTTGTTAATACGGTAAGCAAAGACTTAAGCCGACTATTTACAACTTTCACAATGGATATAGTAAGCAATTTTGTAAAATTTATGAAAGCAGGGGCTCTAGCGGAATGTTATTATAACTGTATAAGTCAGGATAGGACTACTGTGTGCTTCACCGCTTTATTTTAAGGCCCCCATATTGTGTAAAATATACATCTACTGTATAACTGCATTTGGGATAAAATGCCAGTTTAACGTCAGGATAAAATGCCATAGGATATTACATATCAGGATAGTGACAGCGATATGAGCTAACATGATAATGATTACTGTGCTGCACGCAATGGATACTATTATGCCGAAAACGGTCCAAAATGTGATTGGATAATTTCTGAATGTTGTAGTAAATGGATACCCGAGAACTGTGCAGGAAAAGCTTTATGTCGTACTTAAGTAAATCTGATTAACATTATTTTTACTAAGATATGTATTTAGGAATTTAGGAACTACAGGTCAACTATTTTTGTTATAATGTTCAGGCATAAATTGTTCATTTAAGTTTATCTCCATGTTTTGTTCCATATTGCATATTACCCCGATTGGTATGGCATATTACCCACGCCACTGGGCAACATGCCACTTTGCAGGCTCAACGATTTTTATAAATTATGTTCTTAAAAGTGTATTCTTCCTATACTGAAAATGCGTGTAAGTTTAGAATAGATCTGATATAAGAGATCAATGTGCAAAACTAATTCATACCTGACAAAATTTGACAAGGAAATGGAATATCCCTTAATTACGGCGTATTCCCCCAGTTCTTCTCCGTTTAGCCCAGTTTAGGACATGTTGATCATGTGGTCGCCGAGGAACATGTTGAAGTGATGACATTTTATCATTTCAGTGTTACGCGCCGACGCTAAGATATTCAATTTGACCTTAATATATTTATTAGTATTGGCAAGTACAGCGATATTAGAAAAATATTGTCCACGCATTTCTTCTACCTTTATATATACATAATTATAACTAAATGGCCAGTGGGAAATCTTTTGTGAACTTACTTATATCAAAGTCGACTTAATGCTTCCATGAAAAAAGAACAAAAGTATTATTCCATATTAGTATCGGAAAACGTATTGTAAGAAATTCAACTGTCTATAAAACGCAATATAATCAAAACTGAAAATATGGAAGAAAGGAATACCTACAAAAGCAAATATAACGAGAGCCGCATACTTTATGGTATACGTCCACAGAATTTACTTTTTGTAGGTATTCCACAGACCTCTGGCATTCGTCGTATGCGGTCAATACTCCGTTTGTCACAGTCGATATCATTAAGCTTTATTGCCGTAGGTTCCTAATTAAGTTAATTTAAGCTTCTCTACGTCGAGCTCCAAATGTACGGTTTGATTCTCCACTTAACTCTTTTTCACAAATGTTATTTATCTCATACTCATTGTCAGTGTAATATTTAAAGTATATCCAGTACAGTAAAGGGATTTTAAATTGATATTAATAACTGCCAAAACCAAAGAGGGTTTGAAACTATTGTATTGATAAGTAAGTTAGAGACAAAAAAACATATCTTTTTCCAAATTTAAATAGTATTTTATAAAAATTAGGCACTTATTCTTCTTTAGAGCATAACCTTTATATATATATATATATATATATTATATATATATTGAAACCATTCTGTGCGTAAAACTACAATAATCTTGACTTTAACATATGTGTGTTTGTATTCTTAGCAAATGGCTCTGAAGAAGAAGTGACTAATAAATTCTCTTCCGATTTAAAAAAGTATAATGCAAGATTACTAAACCTGTATTTTGTTTACTTTCGTGTGATTTAATCAACTCTCTTGCTTTTTGAAATATCATGCCAAAAAATTGAAGATTAACACCGGGTGAACGCAGGAAAACGTTTGACCAACGAAAGTTATTTTAGAAAATAGTAAGCAGCGAAAAGGTTTAAAAGGAAATCTGAAGCTAGAAAAATTTATTTATTAGTGCTACAGGATTTCAAGAGACCTTAAATTGAACACTAGAAATAACACATATAAACTGAAGTTAAAGTTTGTATTGCCCTGTATTTCCCCGTGCATGGAGAATACTGTTCATTTCAAACGCACACAGCAAGAAAATGTTACAGTTTACCTAACTGGTGTAACTTGTTTAGATGTCTGTGATGTGATTTGGCTAAATTTGACAAACTTCTATGACAATCATTCAAAAAGAAAAAAATGGTGCGCAGAAAGCCGAAAGAAGCTTGCAAGCAATGTTTAATACAATCAATAACAAACTACAGAAGAAGCTGCATGAAGATATGGGGTTATTTTGGTAATGATAAAAGAGAAAATTTGAAAGTGTTTCGAGGTATTTTTAACCTTCGAGTATACATCGACCTCTAAAAGAAAGAAATGTGTAAGTCTATTGATGATTTATGTTGAATGGTGTCTTTTATGTTCCAAAGAAATAACAGCCCAAAACAAATAGCAAACATTGTGGTGAATTTTTATTAAAGAACCTTGTTAATGTTTTGGAATGAACTTCCCAAAGGGCAGGAACTCAATTCCATTGAGCATCTACGGTATGAGATCATCAGAAGACTTTTAACGAAAGACACTAAATTAAAAAGTAAGAAGAAGAGAAAGTAAAGTGAAGTAACAATAGAATTTAGTGACTGGCAAATAAAAGGAATAGATATCTCTAAACCAACTTATATTTGCATATGATATGGTTATGGCAGCGGATTCAAAAAGTAATTTAAAGTCGGTGGGAGATCTAATGAAAGATGTGAAAAATAACGAAAAAGATGATAAGAACTGGAAGATATTAAACATGTGACATGCGTTATTAAGGACAATGAAAAAATATAACAAGGAAGATGTTTAATACGATAAACGCCACTTATTTAGGAAAGGATAAGTATCTAAGAAGATATGTACAGGCGAGCAAAATGTTTATATTTATTGTACTTGAATTCCATATAACATATTGTAAAAGCGATTTCTCAGGGACTATCGGACAACTTCACTACATTCGAGACTGGGCTTATCTTAAAGGACTGTATCAGATTGATGTTTCAAAAAACGTATAAAAGATTGCTTAATTATCCGTAATACTGCGCTAATATCGTTCAGAATAGTTAAATGTGGTGAGTGTTGGACGCAGTATAAATAACAATCTCAAAAATGTCATTACATTACATAATAATGTTTTAAACATTTATAATTATACTTTTCAAACTACAAGTAAGTAGGTACTTAACTTAAGCCTAGTTTTTAATAATTACATCTCATTTTTGTACAAATTGAAAATTATAATTAAAATGTTTAAACATTAATGAGAAATTTAGATATTTATAGCTTAATACATATGTAAGTCTCTTATACTGGGCCCTTGACTCAGTGAAATTAATTATTAATAAATACGTATGCAACAAACAATAAAATTTCATACCTATGTTAATGTGTATTATTTTTTAGTTTATATAATCCATGCTTAAAATAGGTAAAGTTTACATTTATTTTGACATCGTAGTAGGGGAAGGTGGGGTAAATTGGCGACCTAAAGAAAAAGTACAAATAGAATGCAAACTTCTGCATATTAAACAGTACAAAAATATTCAATGTATAATATGATCCTAATCTGTTAGACACCTAGCATATTATTGCCATAAAACCAAACATTTTATAAAAAATAAATAAATAAAAAACACACTGCATTTTCGTTAAAGATGACGCCAACCGTGTGGGGTAAGAACCCCACGGTTGGGTAAGATGGCTAACCTGATGGGGTAAGGCGATTAATCAGTCAAGGTGTGCACAAATCACAAATAAACTGCCCAATACCTCCATACGATGAGCAGTTTTCATGCCACCATAAGTTGCATTGGTCACAAAGGATAGGCGTCAAAGTTATAATGCGACATTTTACCTTCTTTCTGGTACTTGAGCTTGACCGGTCATATTTTGTCTTGGGGTCTTGTTTCCCATGATGACTTTGTTTTTGACGTTTACATTCCTACATCGCGGTGGGCCAGGTGTAGGATTTTCTGGATCCATGGTTTCGATCTCTTCGTTACTGAAATTATTTTTCAAATACGTCAATGGTTCCACGTCAGAAGAATCCCAATCGCTATCTTCCAAATTATGAGTTTCGGTAGTCTTTGTTAAGGACGCAGACGAATTCGTCAACTTGCGCCGGCCGGTACACTGAACAATGTTTTCATATTTGTGATCCACGGAACAGATAATTCACTTTAACTTTGGCGAAATACGATATAACAAGCTTAGCACTAATGGACACTACAACCCAAGATTTCCTCTTATCTTAAAATAGTGAAAAAATCCTTAGTTGGTACCAGCCGAAAATAATAACACTAACGGTAGAATTTGACAAACAGCCATAACACCCTTAACTCGTTCTTCAGGGGCACCTAATTTCTGCTAGTTACACTTAAGCACCCACAGAATGCCAACGTAAATATCACCGATCATATATTTGTTTTACATTTTGCCCAAACGATCGTTCGTTATCTTACCCACCTCACTATCTTACCCCACCTTCCCTTACTTATTTTAAAAATAATAGCATTTAGTATTACTTACATTCAATGCTAGAAGAAGATGTATCTCTATAACATAATTTATTCTAAATAGCTAACATAATTATGTAGTAAATAACATACATATATGTATTATGGTTACTTATACTTCACGTTTTCTCCGTGTGACAACACTATACAAGGGCGATTCGCAAAGTAAGTTCTGTGTCCACCTAGCGAGTAGAGGAGTGGGTATATCAGCTCGATCGCGACACTGCGGTGTGGTTCAATGTGAGTCTGGCAGTGCTAATGAGAGAATCGTACGGATATTCTTTCGTGCTATTTTTAGAGTTTAAAATAGCTGCTGCAACTGAAACTCGCGCCGACTGTGAACTGCGTGCTGTTATCCGATTACTGTGTACGAAGAACATGAAAGCTGCTGAGGTTCATCCTGTTTATGGTGAAAATGTTATAAGTAACAGTATGGTTAGAAGATGGTGCCTTATGTTTCGAGAAGGACGAATGATGAAGAACGAAGTGGATGACCAACTATTGTGACGGATGAATTCTTGGGCAATGAAGAGAAAATTCGTGAAAATGGGCGATTCACAACCACAGAACTGAGTGCCCTTTTCCCTCAAATTTTGTGATGAAGAGCTGCGGAACAGTGTTACATCATGGCTTAGCTTAATTCACAGTTCTATGAAGAGAGCATAAAAAAGTGATTCATCGCTATGACAAATGTCTCAATCTTAATGGCAACTACGTAGAAAAATATCTGAAAGTAGTAGCTTTAAGTTGTTTATAATCAAAACCTCTTCATGTATTTGTGTTTTTAATAACCAAACAGAACTTACTTTATGAATCGCCCTCGTACAATAGTGGTATAACTGCATCAGATAAAGAAATTCAATGGAAATAGAATTCTTAAACGCAGAGGATATAAAGCATATAAAAAGAACCTGCAGACAGAGCCCATAAATGAGAAAATGCTAGCAGGGTAATTAAATTTGTTTAGACATTTTTGTAGTATATCGAAGTTTAATGGGGAGGTTGGATAACCTACAAAAATTTGGAAAACAGGCTACCACATTGGAAGAAACTATGAAAAAATATAAACTAAATCAACTAACCCAACTCAGTTCTCTTTACACGTAACAGTAGAAAAACGTCGCACTAAAGTTCCCACCTCCATCAAAACTACTTATCATCATAATATAATAATAATAATCGAACTGATAGGTTTGATTTCGATTCACATTACCAACAAGTGTTTGTCCTATGTTACTTTTCTAATAGTGATTAAGTGACGTACTTTAAATTATGCTTATGCAGATAACTAATTAAGTTATAAAGAAAACGGAAATAGAATGCATAAAAAACATTCAGGAACATTTAGTTTCAAATAGATTAGTTGCAAAATAAATTTTAAATACGCAAAGCTGAGAATTACAACATATCCATTGTAAAGTATGTTTCTATACGAACTACTACTATTAGATGCTTGCAAACCAATTCACGTTTTTCCATTAAATTCTCGTTACTGTACTTTGAAAAAAAAAGTTCGCGTGCGTATGTATTATGATTCGAAATTGTTTCAAGTCTTATATCCCATTAATATAACTTAGGTATGAGTCATTACAGTATCGTAAACATAAAATTATTCCTAAACGAACAGATTCACACGGACTATTTTCGTGGTTGTGTTTGTAATATGGTTTTCTAGGTAACACCATACGAGAAAATCCAGTGGAACCTTCTTTACCGAAAGAGTTATGTAAGTAGAAGTTGATGTTGAAAGCGCTTTGTACAATTTACATAATGTGGAAAATATGGAACCGATCCTTACAGCTACCTTACCTCTCAGCGTGTACTATTTTCATAATAGAAAATGTGGACATTATCGCTTTACGTAGGTATATTCGTTACATATACATACAAATACCTCAATGTCTACAGTGGAAGAGGTCCAAGGATAAGTAGATAAGTAAGTACAAGTACACATATTCTTATTTAAAAATACTAAACAATTTTTATTTACCCTTAAATGAAGAACTCGTAAAAACCAAAGAAGATGCCCATCCATAAATAAAAATTACGTAACAAAAAGTAAGCGTATTAAATTCACCGCCCCGTCCTAAACGATTATTTTAATAACATTAGTTGGAGGACGTGCAAATAATATAGTGCAACATTGTTAATTGACTCGTCAGAGCTGTATCTAAGCAGACAAATGCTACCACAATTGTCGACAGCAACACATTTACCCAAATTCTTTGCAGCAGTATACGCGTTTCTTTAACATTTTTAGAACTCAGCGCAATTTTAAGAATAGTGCAGATGTTCTAGTTTATATATGTCCGTTAACGTGAAATATGAAAGTATCAAATACACGGTGATGGATTAATGATATTCGACACTGTAGCAGACACATCCATTCACACCTTTCCAACTGTTCCAATGTCGGACATCATTCAACATTGTCTACTGGGAGCAGTTGCACTTTCTGACAGCTGGACACTCCTTGCGTTCTCTCTATTATTCTTTTGCGAAACATGTAAGTTCCGCAAATCTCTTCGAACAGCAAGGCGTTGATGCAATCGATATATCCATGCAATCATAAATTCAAACAAATCATCTACGTTGTGAAAGAAGAATGTTTTTCAGATGTGTATCTTTATCGTGGCGTTGAATTTTTATTACTGAATAATACTTTGTTTTCTTAAATTTCAATTTTCTTCAATTAAATAGTTTACAATTCCAAGTCAATGAAATATTTCTTAACCCTGCTGTTAGATTAAGCCCATTTGGTCGAATTTTTCTTTTGCTGGGGCTGGACGCTCCAGCTAACGTAAATACATCAGAGCGCCCAATTAGCCGATAAATGGATGGCAAGTTAAATTATTGACGGTTCATAATTATATTTATAAATTACATTAAAGAATTCAATCAATTTTCATAAAAAATTTGCATTTGTGTAGTAGGAACCAATTGGTCTATTAATACAAGATTCGTATATTTTTAATCTAACAGCAGGGTTAAGTAAATGTGTTAAAATATAACAAATTGACTAAAAGTTTGTCGTACATATTTAGTGACAAAAGAAAACCAAAAGCAGTTTTGGAACCAGGATAATAGGGATGGATGTTATAATAGACATACATGTTTAAAACCTGAAGCGAAAAGGAAAAAGGCAAAAGGTGTGAGAATTCATTTTATTCAAGAGTAAAGCTAGTCCAAATTCTAAACTCTTTTGCACCCGTATATAACAGCAACGGTGAATATAATTGATATATCTATACTCTGTTTACAATACAAAGTGAGTTTTCAATTAGAAAACATTGACGAACACAACTTTTATCGACACAACCCTAGTTTTTCTGTATCACATTGTCAAATTCTGTAGAAATAATAAAGTCGGGTAGCAGTTAAGTAAAAAAAAAAATACGTTTATTCTTTAACTTTTCCAGAATTTTTCAATCTATGGATAATCTCGCCTGCTAGATAATATAATAAGCGGACAAAATGAGTTTTAGCATCGCTTTCCGTGTTGTTGTCTCCTGATACCATCCCCCGATGATCTTCAAATATTCATGGAATCAGCCGCCATGGTCATCATTAACTGCACCCAGGTTTTCTGAGAATGTAGCAACATGCCTCATCTTACAACCAAGTGTGTTGTAGCTCACCAAAAGTTTCTCCACAATTTCAGTCTAATTCGTTGCTCGTCCTTCGAAGAGAGCCTTGGATAAGGTCTTTAAGTGATAACCAAGTATTTCTTTGGATTTCTAACTTTGTCCTGGTGATGTACTCATTTCTTATGAGCTGCAGAATTTGTAAACCGTCCAACACACCGACCACTGCTTTTTCAATTGACACGCTGGGAATGAGAATATGGGGTAGTTGAAAGCAATCTTCTTCAGGTGCCAAGGCTTGAACAAATTGGTTGTCAATAAGTTGAAGACTTGAGATCGAAATTTGGAGGCCAATTTACTTCTACTCAATGTTTCTTATAAGCCCTAGGCTAAAGTAATCGCATAAGATATTTTTTTTGCGGTTTATAAATGAGCATGCCTATTTTAATCTAAATCAAATTAAAAGTCGAACTCAACAAAGATTATGTTCAAAATTGTTCTACAGTGTAATTCACGAATCTACCATTCGATCAATAATGTGTAATGGTACGGAAAATATTTATATAGAATAATCAACCATGCATTTAGGAGAGAGGATTTTTGTTAAAATCAATTAATAATTTAATTTCTGTCGAAATATATTCCTTTATACACTGTTCAACAATTGAAGTGAATAATTTTAATAACGCTGAAATTTGCATGCAAGAGAAACATGTTGTCAGTAGACACTACATATATAGCGAATATTTTCTGTGTGCTGTTTGGTCTCTTTGCCGTTCTTTGTTTGACGAAACAGACGTAACAATGTTATTCCCAAAACAATATCTTTTCAGCTACAAAAAATGCATCCACTGTATTGTTATTGTTGAATAAATCTATCAATAAACTGAGGATTCACAGTTTCAAGAATTAACAGCTTCCCCAAGCGAGCTACTAACATTAGATTAAGAGTGACTAGCAGTCAAACTGTGATAAGAAGGTTGCATCCATCTAACTTGAGAGTTAGAAGGGGAGCAAAATACCTGCAGTTGACAGTGAAGCAGCATGCCAAAATTCTGATGAGTAAGAGAACAGAATCGATGGTATTTCCAAAGTTCGTATTGCCCCTTTACTGATAAGTCGAGACTTTGTTTGTCCTCGTGTGATAGTCGAAGAAACAACAACAACGGTACAAAGTAAATAGCATGGCTTCAACCATTCCTTTTTACCCGTGGATTAGTTTGCGTGTGAGAAGACATTTGTTCTAATGGTCGCAGTGACTTAATAGTTTTAATTCATGAGATACTGCCATAAGATATCGGAACACAATTATAGAATCGTAATTGAGCCATTTATTGGTGCAATAAGGGAAAGATTTCTTTTTATTGCTCACAGTGCTCGTCACCATCGTGCGATAATGTTAAGAATCGGATAGAGTACCATTGTTTTGAACATGTTTGGGCCGGAATGTTTAGGCAACTAAACTGGATCCAATAGCCTCCCCAAAATTTACAACATTGTTTAAATTTGTATGCAATCTGGTAATAGCTCAATATTTTTTAAATGATTTAATAATAAAACTTCCAAACAGAGTAATAGCCCTAAGGCGCGTCAGACGAGGTTCCACATGATTTTAAATATTTTGTGTAGGAATGCGAATTCCGCAACTGAAGAAATTTATATGTTATTAATTTCCTGTCATGAACCAGTTTTCTTGAACTCTTTTATTGGCGATCTATTTGTTTTGGTTTCTTCGGCTCTAAGTTATAATAAAAATATATTTATTACAACTGAATGTATTTTTGTTTTATTTCAAACATTGACGTTAAAAATTGGGAGATTATTGTAATATACAGTGAATATTACAAATGATAGAGCCAACATAGTTTTGTAATAGTGGGCTAATACAACAACACCTAAAGATTTACGTTTGAAAGTTGAATGCTCAAACACGCACACAAAATACAATTATATAATTTGCATGAATAATCAATTCTTAGTACTGAAAGGAATGGGGATAAAGGATAAAATATGCGAAAGAGCGAGGAAAGGTGGAATATTTATTTCCTCCGTTGTGACAAATTAAAATTTTAGGCATGCAGCGGATTTGCCTAAGAGTTTTGAAAATTTCAAATTATGTAAATTCACTTCCGACAGGCGATGAATATTAATAATTAAAGGAAGCGCAAGAATGCATTAGGTTAAAGGAATTCGGTTCCTTTTTTCTTTTCAGCGGAATATTAAAAGTATCAGATGACACCAGAGTATAAACAAATACACAGTTCTTATGTCACAAATAATAACTGACACGAGACTAGTATATCGTTATACTTATCGAAAAGATAATTCTAAACTTTAATATCATCTTAATCTACTATTCACCACCAATTCATTGCTATCAACTTTAACAGTAATCTGAAGAGATTCAGGTTCATTGAAAAGCTAATGATGATGCCGCATCAATAAATATATGTATTTACTAATGTTTTACTATTTCTGTAAAGTGGACTAAAGCTATATTAGTTATATCGACAAAACCAGAAATTATTGTTATTCCTATAGAGGAAAAAATTCACATAAAAAGAAATAGGGGAAAACTGATAGAAACAACTTCACATATTTATGAAAATCTTAGAGAAAATAATTATATTTTTCAATATACAGCACTAAATTTATCTTAACACCGCTTTTTGTGATCGTCTAGTACAGTGTTTACGCCCGCCTACTCCTTGATTAGGTTTGTCATTGGCAAGTTTCACTTAACTGTGATTCTGTAAACTGATACTCTAGAATTTGATTTATATATTATTTTAACACCTTTCTCAGTGTTTATCACCATTTCCAATATTACATATTATCAAAAAATATTTTCAAATTAATATACATATAATAACATCGAAACCAAAACAACAGTGCTTAGACTTAGCATATCTACCAATTTGGTTGCTTACAAAAGAAAAGCAATTTAAACAGCAACCATTTCCTTAGTATTTAATTTGATACTTTTCTTAATAATATTGCATTACAACAACGGTTTCAAGTAGACGATGTTCTAAGAAGCGAATAATCATACTGTGGTTTGGGAGACCGTAAATCTTAGAGTATTTATGAAAACAACAAAGTCTAAAAACTTAAGTTCCTAATTAAAAGTTATTACAATATTTAGTAGGGAGCCGATTCAAAAACTTGTGTATCTACAGTCGAATGTCAGTTAAATTGCTTAGACTGCGTGGAGAAATATCTCTACGAAATGAATGACCATATGATTTGAAAAACGTCATGTGGATTAAAATGAAATTTAAAGTTGGCAATCAAATAGAAAACGTTAATTCTGTTCATAATTTTTATATTAAAATATGGTTGATCTTTGCTAGTTTATACCTAGAAGGAAGTAATATAATAAAAAAATCAGAACAACAGAGGCACATGCTGGGACAAAGCCTATTCTACTAGGAATTCTGTAAATTCCTCATTGAACTTAACAAAATCAAATCGAATTGTTGATTTAATTATAATTATAATTTATTTGCATAGAATAATAATTAAGTATAATACAAAACAACATAGTATGTGGCATTAGTATAAAAAGTCATCCACAGCAAAATTGTATTTTTGTACTCTTCATGAGACTAGAAAGCTGCTCACCAAAATATTTTGCAGTCAATCTAATTGTTGTAGATGGCCTTGGTGACACATTAAAACATTTTATAGCGTTATAATTTCTATTTCATTCAAATAGTCTGAAGAATCAAGCTGTAACTTATCTTTTGTGTCATGTGAAGGAATACCAGTGTGATATTTAAAATTGTCTTCTGTGTTGTTCCTCTTTGTGTAAGTTACATATTCCAAAACAATAAGGTAACACGGTAACGTTAAAATTTTTAGTTTTATAAACAAGATCCTATAGTCCCCCGATTATCAAATATCCTGACAACTATCCGCTGGAAACCAAACACTCGATTCCATACCCATTCCCACCACCACATGCCAGCAGTCCATCTTACATTAGAGATTGGCACAATTAAATATAAGCCGTTCAAAATAAATTCCTTGGTGTTTATGTTTTCAACAGACGAAGTAAGTAATATTGCTTGCTAGTTTATTTGGCGTTACATCCACATGGGACACTCGCTGCGAATTGGATTGAAATTTGTCTTAAGGAGAAGATTACATAAGTCTACAATGATTTTGCTGTCTTATATTTTGGAGCGATATTTAAGTAACTCCACGCTATGATTACAAAAATTATGAAAACTTAATAATATCACATATAATTTATCAAAGATTTCATTTTCAGTTTTTAGTGCATTGTACCTTACACATTAACCTTGATATCATGCAGAGGTCCGTTATGTCTGCGAATAAAAGTAGGGATTGGTTTAATCTTTGTAAAATATTTCCTACTTTACCAGCTGCAAAAATAATGGAAATATTTTTTGTGAATCCTCGACTAAGAACTCTGATGAAAAATGTACAGTTAGAAAGTATTATCAGTTCGATAAAAAAGTTTGGCAGGCATTCGAAGATGTAGAAAAGTTCTTGGGAAACAGAAAAGATCCAAGTTATGTAGAATTAGTGAGCAATATGTTTTTGAATTTTGGAATATAATATCGGTCTAAAGTTATATTTCCTTTTTTCATATTTGACTGTATTTCTTGAAAATCTCTGAGCTCCTGGGCTCTGTGAGTGAGAAACATCAGGATATCCGAAAGATAGAAGGTTCTCTTTCCTCTTTTTTCTTTTGTCTTCTTTGTCTCCTAGATTTTAAGGTACTAATTAGTTTGTATTTATTTGCCAAGGTTTAGATGGTAGAGCAGTGGTGGGACTTGCACTCACGCACTGAATCTCGCCTTGTGATTGTGGAATATTAATATTATTATTATTATTATTATTATTATTATTATTAGATGATACCAAGGGCGATGGAATACATAGATAATAGCGGATTATTTCTGTTTATCCTAAGAGAACATATTGTGGGAGAAAAGATCAATGCAAAACACAAGGAGATGGCTTCATTAGAGTAATAATACAAATAGATTTGAACCGACAATGTGCATTTTAAAGTAAAACAAATAACATTTACGCCATGCCGTGTGATGAAATATCAAACAAATCGGTATTTTATTCCATGTAAACATAATATCTCTTCATCCTTGATTTGTAAACAAACCGGACGTGATAGAAACAAATAGAAGTAATTTACGAAAATTGAACCATTTAATACAACCAGCTCTCAACAATTGCAATTTGTAGATCTGTTGTATTTTACTTAGAATTAGATGCAAGCTTAATTTGTCGGTTTCAAAACCATACCCATAGCTCCGTCCCTATCTGCGTCTGATCCATTGTGTCCGATAGATTCTTTCCTTAAAAACGATTCTGCGTCATCAGCATAAATTACAACAGATATGGAGATGCAATATTTAGTGGCAAGTGGTTTAATATCTGTAAATTACCAGTACGGTCCCCCAAACTCTCAGCATCTTACTTTTTAATATCTATTGCTCTGATACGATATTATTAACCTGACACAGTGCAAATATTGGTTAAGGCATTTGCATTTAGTTTCCTGAGCAATATATCGTAATGTCCACAATCGAGAGCTTTATTGAGGTCACAGAAGGTACCGACAATACATTATTCCACACTTACCAAATGATTTTGTAACTTTGAAGATATCTAGAATACGCAGCTCAGTAGAATAATAGTACATGCCGCACACTTTAATTACTGCTAGTATTAAACAGAATTATTGTAGAACAAGCATTATAATTACGTAAATGCACATACACTAATCTTTTCATTTTGCGGTCTCCATTTACCCGAATTTACTTTAGCGCGGTTAAAACTTCTACACCAGTAAGAATAAAATAGGTAGACATATGTGCAAATCCAACTTACACTATACATATATTTATTGAAATAGCTAGTCACATATGTAAATGGAGAATTTCTGTATACTGAAATTTTATCTTTCGCCGAATTTTAACGTTTTGATATGTGTAAGCATAGTTTTCAATTTGGATTAACTGTAAACTATGAGCTGTATTTAAGAAACACAGGCTAATAATGCACACCAGCACTAGCGTCAGTTTTCTGTTTCAAATGGAAGTATACATTTATTATACATCATGGGCATTAAACGAGATGGTTTGAGGTAAAATAAATTATAGTACCAAAATATATATAATGCAATACTTTGTGTTTATGTATGAAACAAATAAAAATGGCGAACAAGATATTTTAATTTATCCTTTAGTACGGTAAATTTGAACTAGTGACGACAGGGTAAGATGCACATTCCTAACTACTCTCAGCTTTAAGTCGCAGTAAATGTATGCTGTGTAGTATTTCTTCGACGCGCAAATCATTTCACTGAAGCAGTTCGTAAAACTTCATCACCACTAGAGAATTTGCAATGCCGAAAGCGGTGAGTGAATACCAATTCTTTGGGTTAAATTCAACAGAAACATTTGTGGACGAGTATACGGTCGGAACATCAACTTTTCAGAAGACTAGACGATTACTAAGAAACCATTCCAAAATAATCCAAATCATATCTAACAGCCGGGAGACACCATAGACGTTTCCAAAAACCCGGTATTTCCCCGGGGGATCGACTTGGAGATAATCTTAATCTTAGGTCTCTGAAAACGCCATAAACTAGGAAACCCGAAACGATGAAGAAACCTCTATTACAGCTGTAAACAAATTTTAAGGTTATATGCTAAACTTTAGTACACGAATTAGTAGCCGCAGTAAACAACATATCATTGAACATAAAGGCACACAGAGCACACGAACATACATACATCCTAAATGCTAATACCCAAGCCGAAATATTGACAATTCCAATTTTCAATGGAGACAGTGGAGACCTAATCAGAATCATAGGTAGACCATGCGAATCGCATCAACCTAATCAATAGCTGTTTATGCTTATTATGCATCGTAAAATGTAGACTAACGAAACAAGCACTACATATATGTAAGTAATTGGCCCAAAAGAATTGAATATCTTTACAGAAATTAAGTTACAACTGTTATAATTAACTTTTTTGGCCCAAAGATCAGAGAATGGCCTATTAAATGCTTTAAGGGTGATAATCATTGGAAAAAATGGAAATAGTTTTAGCCAAAGAATCAGATATCATTCAAAACAAATTTAGACAAACTTTATGAACGTACAAAAGAAGTATAATGAAATATGGTAGGTATAAATACTAAAACCCCTGACCCAATATTGGAAGCACAGATGTAGGATACACTACAAACTCAATACAATAGCAATAACAAACACCAAGAATCATTATGCTTTTCCAATAACACCAAATTTTCTATATGCAAATGAATTTCGACCAAATATTCTTGATATCATCGGAAAAGTATTTTCCACAACAAAACATTCTATTTTCTATACATTCAATGGTGTATGAAAAGGAAAGTAAATAAATAATTTCAACCGTTACTTTGTGGTATTTCATTATGAATAGAAATTAACGAATTTTTCAAACTTTGTATATACCACTTAAATAAAGTGGTATATACACAGTTTAATAAAGTGGTATATATAAAAATTCGTTTATTTCTATTCAAAAGGAAAATATTTCGTTGTACTTTAGTAATTACATGAAAAAAGTTGAAAATAGAACTAGAAGAAAATTATGGAGGGGTACCTGAATTACCGAATATTATAGACAAAATAGATGTTACAATAACATTCCGGTTGAAGTAAATCGGTCATCAAGATAATTTGTATTAATATTTACGCCCTGATACCAGACAAGTGTACGAGATTTATGTATCAATTCAATTAGGATAAAAATTGGGCATTGATAAATATATTCATATAATATTATATATATATATATATATAATAGTGCTCCACAATAATGTCCCAATATACCTTTTGACATAAAATTCCGTTAGTAACTGATCATGCGATAGGAGATAAGTGGTGACTATGTCTGTATCGATGTAAAGATTACTTCATTAGACCAAATATATAGCAGAGCTGTTCCCTTGTCACTAGGCTCAATCATAAATTAATGCACAAAATAGTCGCAAAACACATTAATTTATGTTTTCGAAGTATTCTCCTAGTAATGCCATCTATGCCATCTGTGAAAACCAGTCTCCGAAACATTTTTCCAAAATCCCGTGTTAGACTTATTACATTTTTAAATGCGTTCACCGCTTCTTCGACCAATGTAAAATGCAAGCTAGTTACTCATGGAAACAAAAACAAATCTAGAGGTGCCCGGTCTGGACTATATGACGAATAACCTATTACTTTAATGTTTTGGAGATTTAAATACTCAATTGTTTGAACAACAGTATGAACCCAAGCGTTTGTCAAAATATAAGAAGACTTGAGACATACACATTGTAATAGACCATTCAGCATTAACAGTACGACAACCATGTTCTCGTTTCGGTTTCTTTTTTACGAACAAACTTTGTTGGATCCGAGTATCCCAAGCTGCCGATTTGGGATCATAGCAGCCTAATAATGTTTTATTACCTGTAATGTTGTACACCTAATAAGGCGACTCATTATCGAAGCGTCCTCATGTAGATCTGCACCATTTCGCGCAATCCCTTTTACGTAATTTCGAATGATTTTAGAGTTTTACAGTTGCTTGAGTATTTCTTATTTTAATAAGACCAATATTTTAGCGGTAATGGCCGTTTTCAGTTTAAAAGCTCAAAAGGTCTAATTTTAGAAAAGTTATTATACCACCATTTTATGGTAGATAAGGAATACGACTTGTCACCAACGACTAAATTGATTTAATTGACGAAGCCATATTTGAAATTGTAAAAAATCACAACTCGATTATCCTCTCTGTTCAATTTCAGGATTTCTTATGCAAAGGATCGTTTATGTGAAACTTATGTACTTTAAAATAGTAATAAAAATAAAAATTAATATATACGTATGTCAACCATTCGAATCATTCCGGTACCCGGGTGCAAAGTTCTAAGTGGTGCTCCTACTGTTGATAAACTCTGCTATCAATTTCAATGTATTATCCAACCCCCTCCTGTCACCAACCAAAATTTTACGCCGTGATGACCTCCGGTAACGCTCCAAACTTTCCCGACAGTACACCATCAATCCGCTATTCCCATAAATGAAAACTAAGCAAATCGCTGAAATTCATCAGTATCGTCTTCGCGCTTCAAAGTCCCTTTCGTCCAATTTGTAGTGGCCATCTACCCACCTGAAACTGGTCATCCCCAGCAATATACCGCGGTCGTTAGCGATAACCCAGCAGACACCACATGATCTAAGAAATTTTCCAATTAATAGCTTATTCTTAATTTTCAGCCACGACTCCAGTTCGAAAAGGGAAACTAAATTTAATTCTCATTGAAATTCAATCCCAATGTCAAGCCCCAAAGAAATGTTCGAACTTAAAGCACTTCAAGCTCTGAAATCTTAGCCGATGATGCTTTTATTTTCTAAATTATCTCTTACAGTGACCGAATGACAGATAAAAGTCGATGATGAACACGTAAAGATTTTGGGATTATCCTCAGCTGATTGTGAGATTTGTTTTACCGGATTGGCGTCAGGGTGGGCCGCACCCTTTGTATCCCCTAGTTAAAACAGTCCTGTACAATTAAACTACCTTACAATGTCAAACAAAAGTTGTTGTTGTTGAAAAAAAAAAATATATATATATAATCGATAATTCATCTATACCCAATTGGGTGTCAGTAATACATTTTATTACGTATTGCTATAAAGAAATGCAGACCATTTCTTCTTGTCATGTGCTAGCTGTTTTGCCTCTGTCCATGTTTTTCCTTTCTTTTCGATAATCTTTCCCACCGCGTTATCCCATGTTTCTTTTGGTCTTCCTCTGCTTCTCTTTCCCGTGGTTCTCGCTCCCCATACTCTTTTTACCGGTATTTCATCACTGATTCTTTGTAAATGACCCCACCAACTCAACTGTCGTTGTTCAATAAAATCCTGTAGTGATTGTGTTTGTAAATTTTCCCTAATTGTGTCGTTTCTCAGTTTATGTAACCTTGTAACTCCTTTCACTCTTCTTAGGTACCTCATCTCGACCGCCTGGAGCTTGTTTCTTTGACGTTGGTTGAGTACCCAGGATTCGCAGCCATATGTGAGTATCGGTCTAATAATTGTTTTAAATACCGTCATTTTGGTTTCTTTGGATACTTCTTTTTTATTTATAAATCCTTTGCTCATTGCATAGTATACGTTATTCGCTTTTTGTATTCTGTTGTTTATCTCCACGTCATTATTACCATTTTCCTCTATTGTAATGCCCAGATACTGAACGGCATCCACTTGTTCCAGTTCGACTCCTTCTATATGTATGTGCATTTCCTCTTTATCTCTTGCTACCATCATTACTTTTGTTTTGGATTTGTTTAGTTTCATGCCTTTCTCTTTCATTATCTTGTTCCAAATTATGATGTTGTCTTGTAGGTTCTTAACAGTACTTGCAGCAATCATTATATCATCTATAAAGGCACGGTCTGAAATTTCGACTGGTTGTAAGTTCCTATATCCTATGTATAGTGGTTTGGTACTTTTGTTACTCTCTCTGATTATCTCATCCATATATATAAGGAACAACAGCGGGCTAAGGTCCCCTCCTTGTCGTACGCCCTCGTTGATCCTAAACATTTCTGATTTCATGTTGTCCCTGATTATATAGTTGTTGGTTTCTTCATACATGCATTTAATTACATTAATCATCTTGTGGTTAACTTTTTTCTTCTTTAAGGCGTTCCAGATTTCTTTTCTTGGTATTCTGTCAAAAGCCTTTTCCATGTCCATAAACGCAAAGTATGTCTTATTATTGTACGTCAGAGTTCTGCTTATAATTTCCTTAATTGTAAAGATGTGATCCTGAGTGCTTCTTCCTTTTCTAAATCCGCTTTGTGAATTGGTCAATGTTGCTTCTGTTATTATTCTTCGTTCAAGCACCTTAACCACCGTACTAAGCAAAGTTATGCCTCGGTAATTACTACAATCTCTCCGATCGCCTTTTTTTTATATAGGTAGTATGACACCAATCTTCCAGTCAGCTGGTAATTTCTCCTCACTCCATACTTTATTATAGATTTGTTTGAGTACCTCCTTTCCAGTTGGTCCCATCTTTTTAAGCATCTCTACTGTTATTTTGTCATGGCCGGGTGATTTGCCGTTTTTAATCTTTTTATTGCTTCCTCGACGTCTTCTTTTGTGATTCTTCCCAAATCCATTTCTTCCAATTTACTTGTTAATTCAGTTTCCATCTGTTGTACTGTTTTATTTTCATTCAGTAGTTGCTCAAAATATTCTTTCCATCTCTCCATAATCTGTTTTTTTCTGTCAGCAATACCCCTTCTGCACTTTTAACCGATAATGTATCATATTCTTTCTTACATCTCATATTTCTTAGTGTTTTGTAGAATAGTTTTTGGTTGCCTTTACTATCACTTTCCAGTTTATCTCCGGAATCTTTCCAAGTCTGTTTTTGGCTTCTCTCACTGATTTTTAACTTCTTTGCATTGCTCTTTATATGCTTTGTGATTTTCTTGTGTGTTTGTTACCTAGATAGCTTTTCCATTTTGGTTTTTTGTTTCTAATTTGCTCCTTTAAGTTTTCTGACCACCATGCTGTTTGTCTTCTATTCTTGTTCTTTCTGTAGGTTCCACAGACTGTTCTCGCTGTGTTCAATAAAATATTTTTGAAATCTTCCCACGTTTCTTCAAGATTGGAAGTTTCCATTTTTTAAAGAGTTTCTCCATTTCTATCTTTGTCTCTACTTCAAATTTTGCTGCTATTTCATTTTCTCTTAATCTGTAACTTCTTATTTTTTCTCGCTGATTATTTGTCGTTTTCTTTCTTTGTGCTACTTCTGGATTTGTATGATTTTTAATCTTCGCCACGACCAAGAAGTGGTCACTGTTTATTTCATATTCTCTCATAACACGCACATCGTCTACAATTTTTCTGTTGCATCTTTCCACAATGATATAATCTATGATGGATTTTTCTTCTCTACTTTGTTCTACTCGGGTAAATTTATGTATATCTTTGTGTTCAAAAAAGATGTTTGCTATTATTAAGTTGTATATCTGGCAGAAATCGATTAGCCTCTTTCCATTATTATTTCTCATATCTTCTCCATATTTGCCAATAACATCTTGATTTGTATATTTTTTCTTCCACCCTAGCGTTAAAATCCCCTATCAACTATATTTCTCCTTTAGCACCCTCTATTGCCAGTGTTAGCTCCTCCCAGAACTCTTCCTTCTTTTCAGCTTTTTCATCTTCATCCGGGCCATATACTCCTATTATTGTTACGTTTCTGTTATTATATTTCATTTCTAACTGTATTATTCTTGGTGATACTGCGATCCATTTCTGTACCTGACCCTTGATATTACTGTGTAGTATGCATCCAACTCCTGCTGCTCCTCGCTGTGTTTCCCCTACTCCACTAAAGATTAACATGTGGCCGTTACCTATTTCCATTGTGCCCCTTCCCTTTTTCTTCGTTTCCGTTATTACTAAGATCTCATTTGTTGTTTTCTCAAATTCTTCACCTAATTCGAATTCCTTCCCGTTCAGTCCTCGAATATTCCAGGTCCCTATTTTTCTGTGTTTTTGATATATATTCTTTGGAATCCTTCTTTTCTGTCTTTCTCCTCTCATAACCGTATTACTTGCATGTGTCGTTAACCTGTCATTACCGTTTTGCCCAATTATCAGTTTTTTGACGAATATTTTTTTGGTTTCATATTATTCTCTTTAAGTTTTTCCTCTTCTCTGCTCCATCTCCATTGGCTTCCATCAATTGTGACTTTTTGGTATCCGACTTTTACTACTCTTCCTTTCCTTCTCTCCTCCTCTGCTCTTTGTTTTACCACTTTTTGTACTTCCCGTTCCTCTTTTGTCATTTCGTTGTCTATATAGATTTTCTGTTCAAGTTGTTTCAGTTTATTGTAGAGATGGGACATTCGAATCCGCGAATCCTCGAATCCATCGAATCCTGAAAAGATTCGAGATTCGAAAACTCGAATCTTCGCACGATTTTCGTAATTCGAATCTTTCGAATCAAAAAAAAAAATAATAATAATGATGACTCATGTAATCACGACACATATGAATCACTGACTAGAAAGATCTCGACGATTCTCTTCGGTTCTCGTTCTTTCAGCCACAAAGTATTTATAAGCTGGCATGCTTTCCTAATGTTTGTGGTATTTTAATAAATAAATATCTTTATTCCTGAGACCAGAAAAGGTATGGAACATGTCAAATACAGACAGCAAATAATATAACTAATCTAATTACAAAAATTAATAATATGGTTGCAGCTTTAGAGCGTAGCATCTTCACCCACTTGCCTTGCCTAGCCCATACGTTTCAGTTAGTTATAAAAGATGGTTTACTGAATAAGAATGAAATTAAGGAAATAATGATATCCTGTCGGAATATTGTGGGACATTACAAACACTCTTCTAAAGCGACAAAAATGTTAAAAACTGCTCAAGCTAAGTTAGGTCTTAAAGGTCGTCGTTTAATACAAGACGAGCCGACTAGATGGAACTCTCAGCTTCACATGCTCAATCGACTTGTGGAACAAAAGCAAGCCATTTTATTGTCTGCTTCTGACTTGAATATTCAGATAGACCTTTGTCCTCGACAGTGGAAACTTATTGAAGATATTATACGAATATTAGAAGTGTTTGATAAAGCTACATTTGTGGCCAGCTGAAATTTCATCCATCTATATGCAAACAAATGGTGATCTGCAGTCATCAGAGAAAACTCAAGCAAATGCCACAGATATATCTTTAACTGAACAAGGTCATAGTATGTGGAGTTACTATTCTCAGTTGATGACCCCAGCTACCTGCAGTGATGTGGATTACAGTTCATCTCCTGAAGAAGAAATAAATGCCTATTTAGTAGAACCACTGCTCCCACCAACTGCAGACATCTTTAAATACTGGAAAGGCAACACAAAATACCAAAATTTGATGAAACTAGCAAAAAATTCTTAATTACACCACCATCAACAGTGATTTCAGAAAGACTATTCAGCACATCAGGCATCATAGTGGATAAAAAACGTAGTCGGTTGGATCCAGAGCGAGTTCGAAAGCTGGTTTTCTTAAATAAAAATCTGAATTAAAATTCTCACTTATTTCTTTTAGGTTGAGTGCTTTCTTTTATATACTAAAATATGTGTTTAGATTTTCATGTGCAATATTTGCTGTTTATCTATGTTAGCTCTCCCTTATTCTCATTCACAAAAGTTTCTGAAAAGATATCGGTACTGTTATTGATATATTAATTTCCATATGCTAAGGAAATTAAATATAAATAAAAACTTGTTGCATAATCATCAAGATTTTAACATAATTTATCTTTTAATATTGTGTAATTTGTTTTTTTAATTTCATTTGTAATATAAATATGTTCAAAAAAAAAAATCTTTTTAATAAATATTTTTAAAAACTGTATCGTTTTTAATTAAAGTAGCTTTAAAATTTTCCTGTAAAATTGTTTTTCCTCTCTGTCCTTTCTTATTATTGTAATTATATGATGGATTCGAGAGATTCGAGATTCGAAGGATTCGAGAGATTCGAGAATCCTTTAGGATTCGGATTCGGATTCGGATTCGAGAAAATTTGGATTCGTCCCATCTCTAGTTTATTGTTATTTTTAAATATCGTTTCTTTGTCTAAAGCATTTCCCAGACTTGCCTTGTAAACTTTCATCCCTATTTTCATGGATTCCTTTATCTGTGTGTTTTATGGCGGTTCTTCTCTCGATTATTTGTTCCAATCCATGCTTGAGCTCATCACTATTAGCTGCTTCTATGTCTACACCAGTTATAACAATATTATTTTTTATTCTTTCTTTTTCTAATCTTCTTACACTATTTTCTACGGTTTTCATCTTCTCTTTTATTTTCCTATTCTCTTCTTTCAACATTTCGTTTTCACGTTTCAGTTCTTTCATCTCTTCCTGGTTCAATCTTTGGTCTTCTTTTATTTCCTTTATATCTTTCATAATTTCTCTCATCAAATCCATAAGTGTATCAATTTTATCCTCTTTCTCATTTTTCTGTGGGGTCCTGCCTAATTTTTTGCTTCGTCTGAAAATGTCCTCCATCCCTGTTTCCCGCTTTCTTTTCGATTCTTCTGGGTTGTACTCGTCGCTATCCATTTCGTGGTTTTTACTCTGTATTTTTCTTGTTAATATTGCCCGTAGATAACAGTGTATCGTGCACTCTCGTTTTTATTTTTTTAAATTTTATTTTGTTTAAAAACACTCCAGCTGTCTATTATTTATTTGTTCACTGTAAAAACTTCACTCTCCAGTTCCACACAAGTTATACTTTACGCGATCGTAGGACGCGTGATAAGATTCGATATACGAATATATTATCGCCGCACTTACAACCGTTCGCTTTGAAAGCTAGAACTCTGTTGAAAAATATAATAATAATAATAATAATAATAATGACCTTTATTAATCAGACAGATGGCAAATCTAGATAAATGTTTACAATGAATGAATCTTAACACAATTTTTGTACAATAAACGTTTCCTATCTTCTTAACAATTACAAACATTATTGACCAATAGGTGTAGGATTCAGACAAAGTCTGCTATTCTTCCGCAAATGTCTTCTCCTCTTCATATCCAGTCACTCTGCCTCCCTCAGTTTGTAAGATATATGGCAATATTTACGAATACCATAAGTAAAACGCAGGCAAGCATTCTGCACTCTCTGAATCCTTCCAGAGTCAACGCTGTCAAGGCATGGGCCATATAGAAAATCACAATAATTAAATTTGGATAATATCAAGAGATCACATAAAAGCAATTTAGTATCGGTGTTCAATATATGTCTACTTGGGAACAGTAATTTGAGAATATGAAATGAACTGCGAATAAGCATCGACACATGCATTTTTGCACTCGGTACAATGCGGAATCTTAACACCGTTAACACCAATATCCACAGCAGCCAGAACCCTGTCCCGCAGAAGACCGCCCCCAAAAACACCACCGACGACTTGGAACCATTTACTACTAAGCCATGAGCCTCCGCGGCCCCAACAACACCCGCGATATCATCATTAATAACTTGCTCAGCATTTCCAAAATCATTTGGCTTGAAGGAGTAATAAATTTGTGTGTCGTCGGCATACTGGTGATAACTGCAACGACGCAGAGACCTGCTTAAGAATGCTGTGTAAATGATGTAAAAAGTGGTCCACAGATACTTCCCTGCGGAACCCCGTGCTTGATTTTAAGTTGTGATGAGATATTTGTATTAACCTGAACTCGTTGGATTCTATTATTTAAATAATTTTTTAACAGCACCACCGCAGGCTTATCCAATCCAATGTAACCAAGTATTGAGATACACAAATCATGATCAATCATATCAAACGCTTTGGAGAAATCAAGCGAAACTAGAGCAATCATTTTGCCGTCCTCCAAAGAACGAAATACATCATCAGCGATATTCACCAACGCCGTGCCACACGAGTGCATAGATCTGAAACCGGACTGGAATTCCGGCAAGATGTTATACTTAATTAAATGATCCCGCAGTTGCGTATCAATTATCCTTTCCAATATTTTCGGTAGAACAGGCAAGACTGATATCGGTTTCAACTGATTGAAATCATTAGGCCTAGTAACCTTGGGTACCGGTGTGACTCGAGCATTTTTCCAACATTGTGGAAATACACTATCCGAAATACAGAAGTTAATAATATGCGCAATGAAAGGCAGTATGAAAGGACAACAATATCGAATGCGCCAAGTACAATTCTCGCAATATGGAATAAAGAAATGCTTTTGAATTTGCGAATTTTGTTCCATAAGAATTCTCTAAAAACTATTAGTGGAAATCTCTCTAATATTATATTACAAATTATTATTATTATTATTATTATTATATATTATTATATATTAATATTACATTATATTAGTATAGCATATTATATATACTCGTTCATATCCACATATAGTATATCAACAATCTTAAAATCAGGTATGTACGCATGTATATATGACCGCAATGTTTAATAGAACATTGTTAACGAAAGCTCTTTAGTTAGTTAATTCGGATTATTTTAGTACCATGTTAAGCTTTTCGAATACCGCAATTATCGTTATCTGCAACAATTTTATGATTTAGATTACCCAAAGTTGAACATGTTAATTAGTTAGTATCCTATTTAAATGTCGATCGTAAATCATAATAAATTGCGACATTCAATTTATCTTAATTAAAGGTTGTTTAAATTTAAACCCATTTGTATAGTTGTATTAATGTTACTTATGATTTTATACATCCTGCAAACATAGAAGTAATAAAATCTGATTATATCGCATCTAATTACATGCCTTTACTTTACTTTGGTATTTGAATTTCGTTTTATAGAATATATGTACTAGTTTCTTAGTATATCAAGTGTATTACATTCTCGTATTTTTATTTTATAATAACTAAAGACGCAAAAGCTACTGATATACAATCAAATATTTACATCTATCATTCTCGCGAGAAAAAGGGTCGACACTGTAGACACTATATATTACATTTTATGCTCTTTAGATATATTCTTCGATACTCACCTTCCACCAAGTGATAGTAGCTGGTGGTCTCGAGCCCCTACATCGACAAACAATGTCTGTGCGTCTACCGGCACTGAGTGGTTCATTCTGCCCCAACAATTTAACTTCCAAAGGCCGGAGATACATCTCAATAGCAACACGAACAATCAAAGGGGGCGATTGAACACTGTTACTCACTTCACAACTGTGCATTGCGAGGAGATGTGATCGCATCAGTTTCTCGATTCTAAGAACACTTTGTGATTTCCGACGCTCCGGAAAGTATTGGGTTTCGTTGGTGATCGATTTTCCATCTCTTTTCCACGTGACGTGCGGCAAAGGTTTCCCACCGTTGGCCAAACAAGTCAGCGTTATGCTGGCACCTTTCTGCGTATGCTGATGTCTGTTCGTTCTTTACAGGACCCGTGTCGTCACTAATTTGCACTCCTTGAGGTGGAACTGCAAAAATAGAAAAAGTAACATTAATGACGAGGGCTTTCTAATGGAAGAGCTCGTAGGCTCCGGTTAAGTGTTCCATTGTAGTACATGAGAGGATACGCATCTCCCAACAAAACTGCTTCACCTCATATTAGGCTAATTCTAACACATATTCGGGGCCGGAAATTTAATTTTGCTTTTAGCTATGGTTTCTTTTGGGTTTTAAGTGTAGTGGAGTATTAAAATAAGTACGTTAACGTGCGGAGAATATTCTTTCGCCATTGTCAGAGTCAGCGTCGTACACTCTCGCAAATAAAATTTTAAAACAAATTTGCATTGTGAAATTTTAAATAAAAGAAGTAAAGTATGCGCTATGTAAATATGTATATGTATTTCCAAAATCTCCTTCGGCAACACTTGAAACTACTCAATCTAATTATAAGTTCGTTAGTGCTGCAAAACTATGTCGATTATTGCGTTCACAATTAAAACGGAACTCGCGCAAATTAACCGCAATAAATCAATATTAATTTTACTAAAGTTTCTAAAACAGCATATCGCACAAAACAAGTTTTAGATGTTATTCTAGTCCTCGAGATGTATGAATTAATTAGCCAGTCTGAACAAACACAATGGAAGGGTTTTCGACGTTCAATAACTGCTTTCCGTCGATTCGAAGCACTAATTATCTTCGCTACGAATATAATCTTGAAAGTTGTCCTGTATAAACCCTAAACTATTTGACCAAGCCTTTAAACAAATCCAAACTAGTTCCTTGCCTTCAATAGATGACAAAAGCTTCAATCACTGTTATTTGAAAAACGAGCCGTTAATGTAAATAAACCTACTGTTAAACTTCACTCTTTAATTAAACTATTTGATGCAAACGTTGATACATTGATAATTAAGGTAGTACGATCGATCAAATGTAGCAGAGCTGCCAGATGAACATTAAATGAAAACATTCAAATGTGTAACAAGTTTGTGCTAATTTTAATTATTAAGATTATTAAAAATACATATATCCCAAAGAGTGTAAGTGACATTTTGCCACCTTGTTAGACAAACAAATTTTTTAGATAAATTCCCAAGTATGCTTTCCATCATTTTGGTGAAGAAAGAAAATAATAAAATGGGTAAAAGTGCTGTTAGAAACATCGATTTGGCCCGAAAGACATATCCAAACGGTTTGTTGAATTTAATGATGACTTTGACCATCAAAATCGAAAACTACGGAATAAGCCTTTCAGCATTGATAATAATATATGCATATGTTACGGGTAAAGTTAGATTAACGGCTGATATTAGAATTACCCAGGTAAACAGCGTAATATCCACGAGATGTGGATGAAGTTGGAAATATAATTCGCGTTTCGAGAATCACTCGGCTAAACCTGTGTCTACCCGCTGTCGCTTGAATGGTATCCAAAGACATCGGCTAAGGTATATGAAGGTACTTGAAGTTTTCAAGAAGCTATGTAAGTACAATCAGCCATTTGGCAAAAAATGCTAAGACCACACAATATCGACATCTGGAGAAATTTTATATACATACGTAGATATATATGTTTTGTTGACAACGTCGACAAGCTAATTGCACGTGTATCATGAAGTAAATCTAATTAAGGACGAAATGTTTGATATTTTGCGTGATGCCTATTTGGCTATTGGCGGTAGACCGAACTAACTTTGTTAAAAAAACGTACTTTACAATGCAAAGGAGCAAAGAAAGTTGCCTTGCCTAATAGACATATTATGTATTTTTCCCCCATTTATATTGCAATCGGACAATCACGAACCATGTGGATGAACGATGAAAATTGCTGGAATAGTCAGAGGGTTTGAAATTTGTCTAGTTAATGAAAAATAGGGGATATCATGATGGAATAAAACGAGTTTCGTATACCGCCCTGTTTGTTCATGATGTTAAAATACAGGCTTCCCAATATCAGCTTTTCCAAAAGGGGTTATTGGAAATCTACAAAGGGAAGAAGAGCTAGAGAAAGTCATCAATGAATTTGGTGTAAGAGAAGACATAACCAAATATGACAATATACAAACTGTTGACAATCATTATTAAACAGGGCGAGTACGCGAGTCATCTGTCGTTTTCACAATGTAATATTATATTACAGAGGACAAAGAACAAATAACTCATCATACAGCATATTTACCCATTTTAATCATTATTAAGAAAACTATAATAGTATAGCCAATGTTGTCCTGAACCAGACTAATCAGACCAAATGATTTGAATTTCAGGAGCTAAATACATCAAGGAATAGAAGGTGTGAATTTTGTTCATAAAAAAGTATATACAGTGACAGACTAAACGCGAAGGAAAATTTAGAAAACTAAGCAAAGAAGATGAAAGACACAATGAGAGTAAAAACTAATGACGTTAATCGCGGAAGAAGCGATTCTAGAGACATTGTCATGACAGTTGTATACTTCGGTGGAACACGTGGCATCATGTCCTCTTTAGTGATGAATCAACATTCTGATTGACAATGCATGACAGCCACATTATTAAACAAAACAACCTGAAGAAAGGTGAAACATTCAAATTTCGGTAGAAGGATATGTGCATCGCATTGTGCGGGTATTGGTGTTTGGCTCTATTGCCTATGGTAGTAGATCCCCTTTGGTTTTTATGGGAGGATATATGACCGTCCAGGGATAGATCTAGGAAGTGGTGCAGCCCCATGTTCTTCCATTTCTTTAAACCTTGAACATTATGGGTAGGAGCCTAGAAAATTTACTTAATCCACCGTTGACCTTGGCAGCTCTGGGACGTAAAATATAGACTGCTTGGGATGCAACCCGACGTCGATAAACTTTTAGATTCGATCTCACGATGTAACATATTACTAAATGCGTAAATAACCGAGGTGGAGGAACACATTAATAGTAAAAAGTAAAAAACTACTTCTTGTCCCAGTATCAGTCATTTGTTATTTTTCAATTATTAAAGGTTTCTACCAAATTTAAGTAAAATATTCCAACGCATGCTATGAACTGAAATTTATGTCAGGTAATATATGTGTGTATCTACCTATTTACATGAAAAAACATTTTATAAAACATATACAATTTTGTTAGGGTTTGGTCTGGAGAAGATAAGATTCATATAATACGCTCTTGCAGATCATTTCGTAATAACCAATTGCTGAAATCACTTTTTTTCAGCTTTATTATTAGCAAATTAGAATACGCGTCGCAAGTCCGGTCTCCTCATTATATCTACCTTCAGCTGTCAATTGAAAGGATTCAGCGGCGTTTTCTTAAATATTTATCATTTAGGATGGATGGCATTTATCCTGATCGAGGAATTGATTACAATTCGTTGCTGAGGAGGCACGGCTTTAATTCTCTGGCTTTTTGACGTGAATGCAGTGGTGCCCGTTTCATATGGAAATTGGTACATGGAATCATTGACTGTTCGGCTCTGCTTTTCCAGTTAAACTTTTATGTTCCTAGATTATCGTCTCGTTCTCAGACTACTTTTTTTATACCATTTTCTAGAACCAATTTACTTAGCGCTTCGCCACTTGCTACAATGTGCCGATCTGCCGACCTGCATTACACGAATATTTTTGTTAATAGTATTAATGATTTGTAGTTCTTCTAATATTTTGTATTTTTCTTTAATGTATGTGTCTAATTATATTTTTTGTCCTATTATTAGTAATTAATTAATTAATTAGTAAATAAACTATTATTATTATTATTATAATGTATTGATAAACAACAACAGAACCTTTCGAAAAGCGCATGCAAAAGTCAACTACCACCACAGATTACTACAGATCTCCAAGTAAATACTAAAAGTTATCCGCTATAGTTATCTTTGATTACTTAAGTAAAAAGATCATATGCTCTTTATTTTCTCAGCGTCAGTGTACCTTGTTTTTGATTTTTTAGTTCGTTATTTTCCACCGTTTCCACTGTTTTTACCGTCCGGGAAGAACTGTGTGGAGGTTGCAAAGATGTGCAGTAGCAAAGTGTTGCAAGGAATTTTGAGAGGTACGTATTGATTGAAACCGATGATAAGCACATTTAATATTAATTTAAAATTTTCCGCCAATAATTTTAAATTTCGCGGCTAGTTGATACCTAGCGCCCTCTTTGTCACCCTCAAATCTTGCTGTGTGAAATAGATATATATATATATACATCTCATCGGATAACTTTTTAGCATTGAGTCGGTGGTCTATGACTACAACTGTCAATATGACAATATATGCTACCTAAGAAGGCGCATCCTTCCTTGATGCAAGCATGACATAAACCTTCCGGACCACGCAGCCTACAGACAGTCAGATAGTATCTGGGTGCATACTAACAAATTTCAAAGATTACATTTTCAAATCTAGAATAGATAGAAGAGACGGGGAGTTTCAGGTCTGAACTCAGTCAGTGTTGGCAATAATACTAGTCGTATAAGAGTATCTTCTATATCGGGTACAGCTTTTTAAAATAGTTGACTAAACATCTGTTGGTTAGTATTACAGAAGCTGTTTTACTACTTCATGGTCGTTTTCGTGTGAATTGATAGTACTTTGAAGACTCTTTAATTTGTTATTGTCATAGAAGACACCACAAATTTGTTTAGTTTTGCAGAACAAACAGACATGCTTTTAATTTATGACGAGATACATAAAAATGGCGCTGCTGCTGTTCGAAGATACCCTGAAACGTTTTCCGCTAGAAGGATACCAAATCGTAAAACGTTTGAACTCATTGAGAGGCGTCTTATAGAAACTGGCACGCTACTCCCTAAACGAATGGTTGGCAAAGATTTCGACGAAGTGCAAACGTTGAAGAAGGGATATTCCAGAAGATTGTCACTTCATTTCAATTTATCATGTACAATCGTTTAGCGCACATTACGTGAGCAACAATTATATCCATTTCACGTTACGTCTGTGCAAGATCTATTACCAGAAAATTATAACAAGCGCAGAAATTTCTGTGTTGGGCTATCTATGGTTTATTCTACGCCTATTTGCACACAAGAACAGCTAAGGAATCGCATTGTGGAAGCAGCAGCAACTATCAGGGATCGTCCTAATATTATAAAGCGTACCAGAGAAGCATGGATTCGTCGTGCTTAATGCTGTATTCAACAAAAGGGAAACCACTTTAAACAGTTACTCTAAATGTCATATGTTTGTATGAACTTTTTGTTTAATTCGTGCTGTGAAATACATCCCTAAAATAATGCCGTGCAATTTCGAAACACCCGCTACATAAATACAAATAAATATATATCGGTATATCAGATAGACTAACAGCCATGAATACGAGTTAAATAAAAATTTGCATCGATCGTTAAATATTAATACTAATAAGTAAGCTTCTACAAATATATATAGGTCTATCGCCTTCTCTCGACAAACGCTTGTCTTGTTTACTGTATATAAACTGTTCTTTCGGCGAACAAGACGCGCGTTTGTCGAACCTTCATGGTAACTTATCACCCAGTCGTTTGTCAAACGTTGCTAATAAGCTTAAATCAATTATAATGTATAAATATCAATTTTGTAAGGAAAAATATATGTACGTTTTTTAAAGAACGTGTATAAATCAATTATACTTGAAATATTATTGAATCCATTCTTTTTCGTTATTTTCTGTTTCAAACCAAATATTAAATGCAGCTGATCAAACAACATGGCGTTATATCACTTCTTAACTTTACAGTGTGGAAAACTGACACTGAAACTACTAATCAGATGCTTGTAGTTGCCCGGCGTAATTTTAATACTACTCCTCTAAACCCAGCATACATCACATTATAAATGCGCAGGGAAAGGTTTAATAAGTTTAGAACCTCTATTTGCAAGTTTTTCTAAAAACTAATTGTTATAAAAATATGAAATTAAACAAAAGCTAGTCAGAATCAATTTAATTTTGCCAATTTGTGTAGTCAACGCCCATATGTCACCTTGAATATTCAATTTCTTATAACTTTACACACAAAGAGGTATAAATAAAATATCCTGAAATAGCGAAATAAAACACTTTATCGTTAAAAATGCCATTAACCAACTGACCTTTTTAAGGAATATAACTATTTTATTGGTTTCTCAAGTAAGCACGCAGAAAATACTGTAATTCACTTCAAATAAAGTAAATTAAACCAAACATTGAGGAAGCAAAAAAGGAAAGAAGTAAATCGACTGCCTACGACTTCGATCTGTCCCTTCTGATGGATTAGTGATGTCAGAACCTCTTTTTTGTAATAGTAGCCCTCTATGAACGAGAAAGTTTTTCGTAACTTTGCGTATATATTCCAGCTGGACCAATTCTGTTTTTGCCGGGATAACACTCAAATTTACATCAATGGTTGAGTTATGGAAAGCGTACTTTCATTCAATTTGACGTTATACAAGGGGATATGCATTACATCGGGTGGTTGATTAATGATAATCTAAATTTCCACTAATCCTATATAACCGGCCAGTATAACTAACTTTTATGTAGATTTTGGAAATTTTGGAGTTCGTATATGTTCAAAGGTATCCGAATTAGTTGTGGTGTATTCCGTGAGCAACGAACTGGATAGTCAATGAAATTACAACCAAAGGGCTCCTACACAAATATATATATATATATATATATACCACAATTCAGAAAATGTATATATTACTGTTATTGTTTATAGTTAAACACCAAGAAATTGTAATACTAAAATCAACCAGCGAATCGAAGGAACTAGATATAAGGAATAAAATCTATTAGTACTACTTAAACTTTTTGTTGAAACTAACATTCAAGATCATATATATATATATATATATATATATATATATATATATATGTACATACATATAGCTGTAGCCTCAACAGTGTTTCACTTTGGAACCGATTAAAGCAAGTGCATATCGATTACGCGTGTCGAGTGTTTTACTCAAACTGTGTATACTACAAACTTTCACAGATACATTCGGGCAAACAATTGTAACATATCTACGTGATTAATACCTGATACAATGGATAACAAGCATAACGTGCTTTCTAATGTACTCTATTGGATTCTCTATCTAGTACTATGAATAATCACCCTCAATCCAATCAAACTCAAATTAAATTTTACTAATTTCCTGCCTGTATTAGATAGGAAACTGTTAACTTAGAAACTATTGAGATTAAGAACAATTAAAAGCAACACATTTAAAACTTGTATATGCGCTCGAGATAACATATGCCCTGGTTTATTAATAAAATATGTATAGTTTATCTTAAGTTAAGCTTTTCGTCTCGTTCTTCTTATCCCAATAGCAGAATTGATAAAATTTCGGCAAACTATATTTTTTATGTAAGAATACAGACTGTTATAACTTTAGTATGCGTCCTTAGTGGAAAAAAGTATTGAAATCTTCAAGTCCACCTATGACACATTATTCTCATAATTTTTATACTGGAGACAATAAGTATATTATATTTCAATCAAACTAACAGATATGTTCCGAAAAATTCATAGCTCAACTAATTCTATATTTAAATCAATATCAATATTCTATTCATTTAAAATCGGTTCAATTGCCTCGTCTGTACGGAGATCTAGGTGGCGCCGTGAAACGTATATGCTCCCGCCACGTTGTCTTCTATTCAAGTCGTAATAGGGTATTATGTATTAAGCATTTTGTAAACTTACCGATGTGGCATTGAAAACGTATGCTCTTTAGTGCACACTTACAAAAATCGCGCTTTTTCCGGAGTTGGAGTGCAAAGCAAATCGGGTAGTAGTAGTAGTTGTGCAAACTTTAGACAAATGAAAGAAGGCGGTTTACCATATTCGAAATTTTTATACAATTTCGTTTCTTTGTAACATTCCGCATCATATAGTTGATAACGAACATTTTGAAGTGTTTTAGAAGACGTGCATACCTGCTTGGAAATAGTCAACGCGAATCATTCTACGATATCAATTGCCGCGCATATAGAAAATTGTAGAAGCAAATTTAAAATCGGAACCAAAAAATAGAACACTGTTTACAATGGATGAACCAAACGATGAAAGAAATAGCGTGATTCATACTTTACTACGAATACTGAAAACAAATGAAGCTTCTGCGAGGTTCCTTTTATGCAGCACTAGAATTTATCAAAGTTACTGCACAAACAATAATGTGCATAGTCACCCTGCAAAAATTGGCAGTAGAGCCCAACCAAGTATAGATGTTAGTGACGGGTGGAGCTTCATATATGCTAAACACAGGGATGGTACGGTGGTTTCTTAATCTCATCCGTGCCTGTTTACTACATACTGCGTACATCTTGTGGCCGAAACTGTTGTTTTGTTATGTACAGTTAGAACCAAAACCTTGGTGCGGTTAATTTAAAATATTTCGAACCAAAACGTTTGTACAAAAACTTTCTGGTGTTTAAATTTCAACAACAATTTGTAATCACCTAAAATTATAATCATACTTTAAGAAAAAGATAAACTACACTTTTGTTTGCTTTATTTGTTCTGATACAATCCATTAACAGTTCTGATTTCCGAATAGAACAAGTACAAGAATGTACAAGTGTCAAAATAATGGGCGAGCGGGCGGTGCTGCAAAGTGACTGCAAATTAATTGGCATATTTTTCGTCTGCCAATTTGACTTCGTTTTACTTTAGACACGGTTTCCCTGCAGTTAATCAATAAAACAGGAAAGGTTTTTCTGAAAGCTAAGCGAATACGGAAATTTTCCGAGTTGTGTCCAGGAATTCTAACAAGACCACAGCTTGTTATAAGGAAACGTAGCATGATGCAGTTTATTATAGTAAACATTCCAGCAAAGTGAGAAACGTAGTTTTAATTTTAAAGCCGCAAGATGTGAATGCAATTATAAAAGTCAACATTTAAGAATTCTCAAGCTGCAGAAGATGTGCAACTTATTGCGCAGTAATCTCTGATCGCGTTAAAAGCTTGCAAGACACGTCTTTGTCATTGGAACAATCTATAACATTTAGATGAACGCTTGAAGCCACGTTGAATCAACTAACTGATCCTACAGGCCAACACGTAGCTAGAAATTACGTTCGGTTTTGCAAAAAAATCTGATTACGTCAAACTTTCTGGTACGCCGAAATTTTACAGAATCGACCATGACCATAGAAAGCTACCTGATGCTCTGATTTTACAACATGTCTGGAGATTGTTTGTCCAAACTACATTATTAAACGGAAATATATCTACTGTCTGTGAAGATGATTTATTAGTACTAGGAAATTGTCTCAAGAAGTTTTCACAGAGGTACCCATAGAATTAAAGAAAATTTAAACGTGTCCCAAACTTCTTCAGAACAATAAGTTTGTAGAACTCGCTGGTATAGTGGTTTGTATGTCGGCATGTAGACCTAAAGGTCTCACATAAACATTTGAAGCATGACTTCTTCTCGGATAAGAAGCATAACCGTAGGTTCTGTGGCAACACGATGTATAGCACGTAAAAATTTTTTCTGCAAGTGGACTTCCTCCAGGTACCGCCAAATTCTAGTTGGGTATATGAATGATCTATAATGTCGAGTGCACTTATAAGGGAGAAGGATTTTTGCATGGCTAACACTTATCCCTTACAAAAGTCGTAAATGTTTTATTTTACACCGGCTTTTTACCCGCAATAAGAGATAATCCTTTGGGTGTATCTGAGGCAATTGTAAAAAAATTAACATAGAGGACACTTACTTTACACCGACAATTGGTGACAAATTCAAAATTAGCCATATATTTAGACGAACGTCATACTGGCTCATCTGGCACAGTAAGGAGAAACAGAAAACGTTCTCTCAAGTTTTCTAGAAGAATGCAAAAAGGAGAAACTGAGCTCAAAAGAAATGTATATAAATGTAGGTATATCTACTGGTCAGGTGGTAAAGTTGCTGTTACCAACAAAGCAATTAAAAAACCAAATTGCATTGTAGATTATACAGCAAATATGAAGTTAGTAGATAAGGTAGATATGCAATTATCTACCGTGGTGTGTCCCCAAAAGTATCAAATGGTACAAAAGCTTTTTCCACGTGACGAACCTAACTATACTAATTGCTATATTATGTATATAATAAAATCTGTAAATAAGCAGTTGAAATTAAAAGACTTCATAAAAAATTTTATGCAGCATATTTTGGGAAAGTACCGTTTTTCCAGTAGTATAAGGCCTACAGGAAAAGGATCCCTAGAGATAAATCACTTTGCAGCAGTTAATTTTATGAAAAAATCATTTTATTATGTTATTATGTTATTCGACATTAGAAAATTTTGCAAACTATGTTATAAATAAATAATAGATTCCAGAAATGCAGTTTTCGATTTCACTTGAACAAAGCAGATTTCTTAAAATGAAAATAAGGTTTATTTATGGGCTTGAAAAGGGCATTTTCTTCTATATTTAACCAAATTATCTCTTGTCGATTACGAATGACCCATTTTTTGTTTACAAATTGTAGAATAGGACAGTTTTTGTCATATTCGTGGATTAATTTTATTCTACTTTATTAGAACGGCTTCATTCAAATGAATAAATCCTATCAACTATTTATATGTTCTAAGAAGAAATATATTTCTAGAGTACACTAACGTTTTTAAATTTCATCATTTCTACATTCACGCAACCAAGGCAAAATGTGCTTTGTTCTAGAATAACTACTGAAACATCCCAATTAGGGAAGTGTACGTAGTCAGTTTTCATTTAAACCCAAGTTAGCGGAATATCCTGAGAATGGAGCTCTTCTGATATTATTATCAAATGACAATAAAGAAAAAGACATACATGTACGTTAAATTTCCACACGATTCGGAGATTAACTTCGGAAATGGATCATTTTCTACTTATAATATTAAGTACATTGAATAGTAAAGGTGTGAGTACATCTTACAGTCAAATAATCAAAGGCTCATTAAACACAGAAAACTGCATTTTCCTTATAGCATATAACAAAACAAGATAGGGACGAAAATAAATTGATTAAAAAATTGAATTTTCCAATAATTGCCTTACAAAGGGAGCAATAGATTATTCTATTTTAGCTAAGCACAAAAACAGTTTCTTCATATTTTTTGTAACACCTTTGAAGTACGCCTCTATTTTGATCCCTTAATTTAACCGAACAGCGTACTTGTTTTATATATTATGAAAGGAAAATAAAATTCCTAAGGCAATTTTAACACGACAGCCTTCACTTCGTTGTTAAACTAAGCAGTAGTAACTATATGCATAAATGAACATATCCCAGTGTTCATACATAACCTGTATACTATACCTTCAGGTATTTGCGAAAGAGAGCCATGGCTTAACGATAATGCTTTTCACGGCATTTTAGCATAAATATGAATTCGTTAGCCATATTTTCTGGTTTAATTACATTTCTATTAAGTAAATCAGTCTTTGTCTGATAGTAAGGCAGCCCTTTTTCGAAATATACTGTAAAATGTAAAAATTAAATTTTATTCGTTCTTATAAATGTACAACATAACATGAAAATATTTAATGTTCGCTTTTGGTTATTGAATACGAAAACAAACTTCAGAAAATGTTTATTTTGTGCTATTAAAAAGTTTTCTCTCCTTTGAAACTTTTTTACCCTAAAGGATTTTCACGAAACGCAGCACGAAGTAGTTCCGTAAAAGTTTCAGTCAACAATAATATATACCAAATGAAAATTTTCTTCGTAAAACTTATTCCACTAAGACTTCGAAGCTTTAACTGAAAAGACGGTATATTTCGTAAATTTACCGTACAGATCCATTTATTCGATTCAAGTATTGGGTGTGTTATCGCAAACACACTAAATTTCCAGTATAACAGTGATTTCCTGTACACTAAAATTGTCAGGTAAAGTATAGAAGCAATTTTATTAAGGGCTGTTACCATGCAATATTCTCTAAGCGGTAACATACATATGTATGTATGTAGTATGTAGATCTATTATCTATTAGTGCAAACTGTTAATACTTGACGTCCGACCGCGTCCTGTAATTAGTGTCATGTCAGTCAATTTGATGGTGTTAACACTAGTATACCGATACTTCCTGGTGCTACATTTCATTTGTAACCAAATTGGTGGCTTTAATTTCGATGTCCATAAAACTGTTCAATTATTGTACATCATAATGTACACAATATAAAATATTGACATTAACTTCAGAAAATCCATTATAATTGTATTTTTTACCACAAACTAAAATAGGTTGAAAATGGAAAGCGTCTTCAAACAAAAATATATATAAATATAAGAGCATTCATAATTTGAGCTATATGCGTGGTGAGGCATAACACGTTCATACTTCTCGCTACATATTAGAAAAATACGTTGCATCTGGCGGTTATTGATGCATTCTACGCTTTTGCACTATAGAATAAAGTTATTTATCTATCTATCTATCTATTGACAGAAGTAAACATTTTCAGAAGTACATATAACAGTGAAATTTCTAATATCAACCTCTGGAAAACATCATATATGATACACGGGCTACTACAAAAATTTCAATGAATGGTTTAAAAATACGAATACAGTAAAAATGCATTGATTATTTTTAAGCTATTCTTCGTTACATTCCAAATAGGTCTTCGAAATACTTTTTCCATTCAGAGGATGACATCCGAAACGTGACTTTTGAAGCTTCCCGGTCTCTACAGATGAAAAACGGCTCCCACGTATTTTATCGTATTAAGTAGAACAAAAACAATCATTTGAACTTACCCAGGAGTACATATGGACAACAAGTCAGTGACTCGACGTTTTACTACATTGAATACCCTATAGCTTGTAATGCGGTGTGAAATGATCATCATGATGAAGGATGACTGGAGTTTTCCATCAGTTTTTCTGATTTCCTAGATTAGATTAGGCATTATTTTGTACGAATTAGTACTGACTGCCACATTTTTTTCATTGCAACGAATTAAGTGTGAATTGTAACAGCATTCTGGACTCGGCTTTTAAGGGAGTACCCCTACGCTAACACTTAACTCTTTCTGCGCTATCAAGATGATTACACATTAATCCAATACTCTATGGCAGTGATTTCCAACCGGTGGTTTGCGACCGCGCCACGTGCTTTATAAAAAGGATAAAAACGCCGCGATTACACAAGGCAGAGTAGAGTCGAAGTGCATCGAACGAAGCGCTTGAAAATCACGGGTGATTTTGATAAGATAAATTAGTAATGCATAATGTATGTATCTGAATAAATGTAAAGGCTTTTTACTTAAATACGCGGACATCGAACGTGAATGTGAAGAATTATTTCTCTGTGATTTTATTATGGATCGATGGTAAAAGCCGACTAGTTAAGTCAAGTCTGACAAAAAGCTGGACAACTAATTAATTACTGCTTCTTCTACTTCAGTCTCCGATTTGGTCGACGAAACTGAATGTCGTAGTGAGCTACCGTTTCATCAAACTGCACCAAATTAACAGCAAAGAAAAAGACAGCGGCTATTTAGGAATAAGTTTTCATTTTACCGACGATGAATCGCAATCTAGACCACTTTGCTGTTAAGTATTTTAAAAATAAATTAGTAGGTAATAAAAACTGTAAAGTCTTTCTTCTTTCATGTCAGCTTTAAACATAGATAGTAAAAATGATCTTAAGACAACATTTCGAAGTTACAGAATTACAAGATCTGGATAAGCATATACTATGGTAGAAAATTTGATTGGATGGGGTACGAAAGATATCATGAACTGCATAGTTCGAGAGAAGATGCCAAAGGAAAATTGCTCTGGTATCAAACAACACTGTGTTGCGAATAATTAATTATTGGCGAATGTGGAAAGTAAACTTTTGAAAAGGGTGCAGTATTTCTTGTCTACATTAAGTATATTTTTAAGCATTCCGTTCTAGGAGATGTATTTTTGCAAAACCTCCGAAAACTTCTACGACAGAGTCATTTAGCGCGAATAAAGAAAATCAAGGACAATATTGAATGGAATCATTGTTGTATTCGTGGACAATTATTGACATCTAAACGCATTCCTGTAGAATTTGGCAGTGTTCTATTTGCAAAAATTATAAATTTGATCAAATCGAGTAGTACAAATTGTCGTGTATTCCAGACGCTTTGTAAGGACTTTGGAAGCCTTCATGTTTCTTTACTACTTTATACAGATATTAGATCCCTTAATCGTGACAAAGTTTTAATCTGCTTGCTTGAATAGAAGCATTTTTCTTGACCATCAACTTAATTGACCGTCTTGCGTATTCGATATTCTTTGGCTGCAAAAAATCACATACTGACATCGGACGGAATCGTATATACCTATACTGGACGAACTGGAAGAAGCAATAACACGAGAAACCACTAATTTAACTGCTCAAAATTTGGACTGAGTTTTCGAAAATGTGGGGAAGAGAATATAGATATGTTTAGAAAATCAAGGAAGACATTTTAAGCATTCTTTGTAAAACTGTAATTATAGTTATTTATATGTTTTGTCTTCCGATTCTCCTCCTCTTGTTCTTACGTTGCACGTTGTCTTCCTCAATGTCATGATTATTAGCCTTTGCAATTTTGCAGGTATGCCGAGATCATCCATCGCATCTATCACTTTGCTTCTTTTCATCGAATCATATGCCCTCTTAAAATCGACAAATAGAACGACTGCTGGTATATTATACTCATAACATGTCGTCCATACTTCTTTCATTATAAATAACTGGTCCGTTGTCCCTCTGCCTTTTCTAAAACCTGCCTGGTACTCTCCTATCTGCGGCTATGCTATTACTTCTAACTTGGTTTTAATTATTATCGCCAATATCTTGTAAACGACGTCCAACAGGGAAATCCCTCTGTAGTTATTACAATCTGTTTCGTCTCCACTTTTCAAGGTTGGTATTACTAAAGCTTTTTTCCATCCTTCCGGCATCTGCCCTGTCCTCCAAATTTCCATTATCAGTTCATGAATCTTCTGTTTTAATTGCTCGCTGGCATGCTTAATATTTTCGATTGTTATCCCATTCTGTCCTGGACTCTTATTGTTTGTCATGCACCGTATTATTTCCTCTACTTCTTCCCGCGTTGGTTCCGCTATTCCTTTATCATCCTCTCTCACCTCTTGCTTTCTTTCCCCCTCCGTCTTCTCATTTAATAATTCGCTAAAATATCCTTTCCACCTTTCATTCCTTTGTTTGTTGTCTCCAATTAAATTTCCCTCCTTATCTTTTATGAACACATTTTGGTTATATATATTTTTTCGCCCCGTCTTGCTTCTCTGTAAAAGTTTCTAATTTCCTTCCTCTTGTAATGTTCTTCTATTTTTCCACTTTCTGTTCGTTAAAAGCCCTCTTCTTTTGTCTGTTTATCCTTTTCACACTTGCTCTCTGCTTTTTGTACGCTTCCCTATCTTCTGCAATTTCTGTTTGTATTGCTCTACTCCTCAATATATTCCTCTTTCTGGTTTCTATCTTGCACTCTGCGTCCCACCATGACTATACCCTATGGCGTCTCTTGAATGGTATGGTTTCTTCTGTAGCGATTTAAATTATACTTTCTATATGTTTTCATTTTTCGTTTACGTCTTCGTCTTTTTTGTATTCTATTTCTTGAAATCTCCGTTCTGTTTTCTTAGTGTACTTCTGCTGAATGCTCATTAACTGTAGTTTCTCTATATCAAACTGTTTGATTCTTCCATTCCTTCTAATCTTTCTCTCCGTCTTCCGTATCCCTACCTCAATTCTAACCAGGAAGTGGTTCGAGTTTATATCTGCTCCCCTGCATGATTTTACCTTCCTTTTAACTTTGTGGTGTGCTTTCTCTATAATAACATGATCTATCTGGTTTGTATATCTTCCGTTCGGTGCCATCCAAGTACCTTTGTGTATCTCCTTCCTTTTAAAGTGTGTGCTCATCACCTTCATGTTTTTTCCTGCCGCAAACGCGATTATTCTTTTTCCATTATCATTTGTTACCTCATGTTTACTCTCTGTTCCTACTATATCCCTATATATAGGTTCTCTTCCTATTTTTGCGTTCATATCACCCATAATTACTTTAATAATGTGCTTGTTTAGTTTATTGTATTCATTTTCTAGTTCTTCATAAAATTCTTCTTTTATCTCTTCAGACTTTTCTTCTGTAGGAGCATGTATATTTAGTATTGCAATGTTTACTTCTCCTTGTAATTCTATACAACACATTTTGTCTGAAATCGGCTCAAATTTCGCAACCTTTTCTTTCAATTCTTTACCTACTAAAAACCCAACCCCATACGTTTTCGTTTGTTCCCCGCTTGTAAACAGCACGTATTCTTCTAATTCGGTTATTTCGGTTTCTTTTATATGTGTCTCTTGTATTGCTAGCAGATCCAGTCTATATCTTTTTGCTTCCGCCTCCAGAGTTCTCACCGCCCCTTCTTCGTACAAACTCGGGACATTCCATGTTCCCAGCTTCAGACAGCATCCTTTCTTTCATTCCATTTTCTTTGTCAAATTCGTTTCCGTTTTATCTCTTGAGTACTCCCCTTCCTGTTTCGCCTCTTGGTGTGTAGCTGCGTCTAACTTATTCCGTTTACTTTCTATTTGGTCTTTGTTTTGATTTCTTCCTAGGGATGTATTTTCTTTTTATTGGGTGTGTTCTGATTTCCTTTTTTTTTCTTTTCTTTGGCGTTATTATTTATATTTCTTTTGCTGTCGTCGTTTTGTATGCTTTTCGTACACATGTCAGCCGCATACAGTCCATCGCGCCGGTTCGTCTTCAAATATCCCTGTTCTCCATTGTTTGTTAGTTTTTTGCTCTAACTTTCTCCATTTTTTCCGTATCGTTATTCCATCTCCATTCTTCCCTTTAGACGACTTTATAGTAAGAACAGGTCTTAGACAAGGAGACCCACTTTCAACACTGCTCTTTAACATGGTGCTGGAAAAGGCAGTAAGGAACAGTAGACTCAACAGAGACGGAGACATATTATATAAGAGTCACCAAATAATAGGATACGCAGATGACCTAGCTGTTATAGCCAGAGACGGGAAGGAACTCAAAGAAATAACACAGAGATTGATAGAGAAGGCATGGCAGCTGGGACTGCAGATAAACGAGAAGCAAAGTAAGGTTATGAAAGTGGGAGCGGGTAGTAAAAGAGGAGGAGAGATGACTTTTGAGGAGGTGGATCAGTTTGTTTACTTGGGAGCACGGGTAACGAACACGTGCGAGGAAGAAAAGGAAATCGAAGCAAGACTGAGTAAAGCCAATAGAATTGCTGGAATCATGAATCACCTACTAAGAGCAAAACAGATGTCGAGGAGCACGAAATTTAGCCTATACGAAACCGTAATAAGAGCGACGGCATTATACGGATGCGAGAAATGGGTTTTGAATCAATCTACAAAGGAAATAGTAAAGAGATGGTAGAAGAAAATACTTCGTAGGATAATAAGAGGGAAAAAGACCGAAGATGGCTATATAAGAAGAACTAATGAAGAGGTCTATGAGGCCTATAAAAAATCGCAGATAGATTTTATCATTAAAGCAAGGAGATTACAGTGGTTGGGTCACATGGAGAGAATGGACGAAAAAGAACCGTTAGGAAAATAGCATGGAAAATACCAGGATATAAGAAAAAGAGAGGAAGACCGAGGAAAAGATGGCGAGAGGCGGTACTGGAGGACCTGGAGGATAAGGGAATAGCGGACTGGAAGAAGAAGGCTACGGACAGGAAACAATGGAGAAATATAACGAAGCTCTGGGCCTAAAAGGCCCGCAAAGAAGCTTATATATATATATATATATATATATATATATATATATATATGTTTTGTCTTGATTTTCATGTTATTTTATTAAAAAAAAATATTATGCTTTGTAGTTTTAAATTTTGATATATGTAAACCTAATTCTGTATTTATGTTTTCACATTTTTTACGCAATTATAAAATATTTAAATTACCTTTTTTGGAAGACAATTTTTGTTAGTACGCCACTGGAATACAGGCGAATGCTAAATTTCAGTGATGATAATGATAAATAATTTCTTTATTTGTGGGAAATTCAAGCGATCGTCAATCATTTTCAATTACCCGGTACTTCTATAACTGTACTTAATAAAGGAAAACTCATTGATTTGTCCTCTAGCAGATCCTTAAAAGCTATCACTCTTTGATTGACCTTTGACTCAGTGTAAGAATAAATATTCTCTTTTGTAATATAAAGGTATTAAAGTTGTATTACCTTTTTATGCAACATATCTGTATGGAAAAGGATTTGCACATACACTTATCTGCAAAATAAGGACAAAACAGATTAAACGCAAAACCTGAAAAATCTTAGATTGAAACTTTCAGACATCGAACCAAATTTTGAACTCTTTTGTTCCACCAAAGCGGCACAAATATCTCATAGAAGTTTTTCAAATTTAACTTATATGATAGAGATCTACCACTAATAGGTCAATAAAACAAGGCTGGTTTGAGCGATAGTTATATTTTCAGAACGTTTACAAAGGTGTTCCGAAAACGTTTGTAAACGTTCTGAAAATATAACTATCGCTCAAACCAGCCTTGTTTTATTGACCTATTAGTGGTAGATCTCTATCATATAAGATAAGTATAAAAGGTCACGAAATATATATATATATATATATACATTCAAATTTAACGTAATTTTAGGAAGAACCAATTCATATTTATTCGCATTAAAGATCATTCCGTATTGTTTTCAGCTTTTCTAAGATAAAGCATTCATCTTAAAAAAGGTGTTGTATTCGCTTTTTTGTAGCTGTCGCTTTAGTTTTATTTATATTTGTCTGTACATGTTTTTTCTGTTGTAATATTTATTTTTACTTGTATCTCTAACAAATCTGAAGTGAATAAATAAATTGCATCCTATGATTTCCATTAAAAGTATTAGAATAACCAACAAATTTTCTGTGTCCCATCTGAAGCATATACGTAGTAGTTCAATGTAATAGATAAGCCCATTCCATTACGCAATTGTAACATTATTAATAACTTCCGTATGACATTTTGAAATTATTCAGATGTAGGATGTATTCAATCAAAATAATACTATTAGCTACTAGTAGATCTGGTAGACGTAAACCCTATAAAATACAGACATTTCGATACTTTTTCTAACATACCTACATGTGTTTTATAAATGTTTGTATTAAACCATTTTTATACTGCTTAACTTTAAACTCAATTACGAAGAAACTTTCAAGCTGTACTTATTATTATGGCAATACTAATAAACAATAATAATAATAATAACTCCTGAACAATGATCCATGTTTCCACAATGTCAACATTATGCTCTATGTTACGATGTATTCAATTATATCGTTTAATATGTATTTATCTCTTGCACAACAACTAAATTATGTATATTTGCAACAATAGGATTACAAACCCAAGCAAAAATAGTGTACTGCGTCTACTAAACAATATTTTAGTAGTTTAATATTACACCTAGTATATTTTCTTTAATTCTAAGAACTCTAAGTAAGCAACGAATTCTCTTATCTCCACACACAGTTGTTCTTTAATAAGGGTGTGCTGAATCTCTTGTTGTTTGTTTTCAGGGCTAATTAAAAACGAATGTTCGTAAACAAGCGAATTTAACAAAATTCGCATAATAGTCTTTGTTCTAAAATTGTGTACTTCACTATAAACGGAATACGTTTACGTGCACAAGACATTTAATGTCCGGGATAAAATGCTTAATATAATGGAAAATTGTGTATAGCTTTTTCATTTGTCTGTTACTTATACTGCCATGCCCTGCCATTCACTGTTTCTAACGTAAGCTGTATAATAAAATATCTGCAATACGAACGACATTAAGCTCTTTCCAATCATGACAAATCTATTGCAGTAACTTTAAAAGATTGTTGTTGACAAAGGGCTATTCCTATGCGACCGTGGCCATATCCTCCCAATAAATCTGATGCCACTGAAAAAACAATCCGCGTAATCGGGTTTTGTTCTCAAGGGGTTCCCTTTCTGGAGAAATTTGTCAAACTTCGTATAACCCAATTACGGTGAAACGTAGGTAATCTCAAAGGAATATACATCTTAATTAGGACAACATTAAACGCGACTCAGGAACAGAAAATATGCGACCTTACATTCATGTCGGTAGGAACACGAAATATATTTCAACAACTATGTTTTCGTCCTCTGTAGAACACAAGCAATCTATACCTAGCACTTCTTTGACACTTGTAAAATCTAAGCAGCCATCACCAATAGTATGAGAGCGAATTTCCTGTGTCTTAATTAAAATGAAATGTTCTTTTAGAAGTGCTTACGGAAATTTAGGAAGAGGTACACTTTTAGGCCTTCGATAACACACAAGTATGTCCAACCTTCAAATGAATACTTCAGTTTAAAATTTATTGTAACCAATTACAAGATTTTACCACAACATGTTTTAATTGAAGGCACATTCAACTAATTTTATTAAAAGCAAGCGGCTATCGCGCATTACCTATTTATGCATGTCCAAGGAATTCTGCTAGTTGTCTAGAGGTAATGTCTAAAATGTTATCTGCAATTAGAAATCACGAATCTCGTTGGGTTTGAACTCCAACCAACATACAAGTCGGTGTACCACCGAGCTCGGCAAACCACAACTTTAAGGGATATATGCATTATAGAAGAGTTGATCAAAATTATTTTAAGTTATGTGCCACAATGCTGCATTCAAAACGAAAGTGGAAATTTAACAAACAAAAAACAGTATTGAATGGAAAAAGTGGTTTAGATGTAGGAAAGTATTGTAAAAATATACATTACGTACAAATTACATAGTCCTGTGAGGAATAGTTATAGAAATGACAAGAGGTGAAGCTTATAGTTCTGTTGACACTGAAAACGAATTCGACCACAGAAATTGTGCAGCACGTCAGGTTTTGGAGTAACGTTAGGTTAAAAGGTAAAAGAAAATTGCTATTGTAGCTAAATTTATAAATTTATTGTAAGTGTATGTTTCTTTTATATTGATTTTTACGTATGATATGTAGGTTTGAATTTATAATACTGGTCATGCATATTGGGGGTTACTGGATTTAACTGAAACTCATTTTTTACAGATCTGTGAATCGATACGATTGGTGTCAATGATTCATTAGATCCCTAATACGCATGATTGTAAAGCTGAAGACTAGTATACAATACGATGCCGTTTTCGGAAATATAAAATCCATTTAAGTTAGTCCAAATCCTGATGTACTAGACAATTTCTGCGACCGGATACGTATTCAGCATAAAAGAAGATTCATCCCCTATCGTTCATTTACCTAAAAAACCTCAAATTTCGCGGCCCTGTATTATCAATCCAAATACATGCATATAAATCCATATGTAGATATTTGGCAAAGTAAATCACTAGATTCACTGTTCGCAAACAAGTAATTTATTCTTACAGACCGCAATTACGGTGGCGTAGTATGTTAATTTAAGCAACCCAAAGCACATTATTTGTTGTATTATGGCTCCTATTTGTGCAGAAAAGTTATGGCTTACCACATTGATGAAACATAAGCACACGTTTATCTATGGCAACTATTTCATTTCGGCAAAGCAAACTAAGTCCATTCCGTCATGATATGTATACATGTGTGCATATATGTATAATACATGTGTGCATACATACATACCTATAACATACATGTCCTCAAAAGCGGTGCAGAATATTTAAATATTTCTTCGTTTCCTTATTGTCCCAATGAGAAAACAAAACATCAATTGCCATGTCTTTATTTGAAAGGAAATGAATTACATATGTATGTACATAGAGAATTACTTAGGTACGTATCCTACATTTACATTAAACATATTTTGATCGTTGCTGCGTACGCTATAAAACCTCATTTAATTATGAACACAGGTTTCTCTTTTTTAACATTTTTACATTTTTACACAACCTCTAGGGTGCTTTTAATTGTATATTCGTATTTTCGCTTTGCAGACCATTTTGGTGTGATTAAATTTACGGCTGCGATGTTATTTATATTTTCTCTGAATTGCGAAATTTTTAGTTGTTTTTAATTGAACACACATAGATGCTATCGGTCTACCTGTCGGTATAGAAATGTATTTATTTATACATAGTTTAATTAATTAATAGCTCTACAGGCCTAGTAGCATGGCTTGTTTTACTACGTTCTGCCATCGCTTCCTATCCTGCGCTTTTTGTCTCCACTCGGATATTCCCATTCTTCCCAGGTCCTCCTCTATTACTTTCTCCCACCTTATCCTTGGTCTCCCTCTCCTTCTTTTCCCCCAATTGCACGTTTGAGTACTGTCTTGGTCGTTCTTCCGTATTCCATCCTCTCAATGTATCCCGGCCACCTTAATCTTTGTGCTTTGACCATCCCTACTATGGTTGGTTCTTTATATAGTACCTTTAATGCTTCGTTCGTCCTTCTCTCCCATCTATCCCCGACCATTTTTCCGCCGCAAATTGTTCTAAGAATTTTTCTTTCCCAGATTTCGATTTGTTTCTGTTCTGATTTTCCCATTCTCCACGTTTCGCATGCCTACGTCGCTACTGGTATAATTACGGTCTTGTAAACTCTCACTTTCACAGCTCTCGAAACAATTTTCTACCTCAGCACACTCCCCACTGCAAACACACACCTGTTCGCAACCATCAACCTCGCTTGTATTTCTTCCGTCAAGTTTGGTTTCCTTGTAAATATCGTTCCCAAGTATGTGAACTTCTCTACCTCCTGGAATCTGAGCTCCTTTCCTTCTATTGTCTTAATACTTAGGTAACCATTTTCATTAAATTCTTGATCTGTCCACGTCATGTATTTTGTCTTTTCTCCATTAATTTCTAAACACATTCTCCTCGCCGCTCTCTCTATACTTTCTGTCACTCTTTGGAGTTCCCCTTTAATTATGGTTATTATCACCACATCGTCCGCATATGCCAGACATTGATGACATTTATGATAAATTAGGCCTGATCTATTTATTTGCGCATCTCTTATTATTTTTTCCAACACCAGATTAAACAAAAGCGGAGACAGTGGATCACCTTGCTGTAGTCCGTTTTTCTCCTTAAAGCTTTTCCATATTCTTCCTCCTACCTTTACTACATTCTCAGTGTCCTTTAAAGTCATTTGTATCAATTTTATTCGCTTCTTATTGACTCCTAGGTTTTCCAGAGCCCTGTACATTTGTTCTTATACATAGTAGGTAGCGGAAAGCTGACACCTGAGAACTACTGAAACCGCTATTAATTGTATCCTCATAGCGAATGGTGACTAATGCGAGAATCGATATCAGAAAGAATATGGGGACTTTAACCAGGGTTTGAACGCAGAACCTCAGGCATAGGAAGTGTACACTGTATCATTGGCAATAGTATAATACCTACATACTACGACAAATGAAATATGTACATATATATATATATATATATATGTATACATATATATCTTTCATAACGTATTGTACCTTTTTCAATTATATTCTTTACCACCGACGTAATTTGTGTATCATCCACAAATACATTAGTGATAGTCGTTATTTACATGAAAAGTGCTCTGTGTTGAAATCATAACAATTCCCGTCCGAGAAAGATAAAATAGTATAGTTACAGAATTCATATTTATTTATTGCAAATTTTATGTTAATAAAACGCAAAACACATTTACTCATTGAAGTAATCTTTCTCATAATCGACTACTTCTTAATTCTCATTATCAGGGAAGTCTATTTCGCATAGGATTATATAGTGTCAAGTACAGGTGAAGAAATATTGGCGGTGGGGGGAGGGAGGGGGATACGAAGGATGTGACACACCTCCCGTTCTAAGGAATCAATGGAGCAGTTCTTATTGAATGATGTCTTACGTTATCCTGCCACAACACCACTACTTTCTTGCAACTAACCAATGCTGACTATCTCCAAAGCAAACCCGCTTATACACATTCCGGTTGTGTTAGTATCAGCGGATTGCTTCACCCTTTTGGGAAATATCGCTGCCATCCATCACGCAAAAAGCAAAATCATTTACTGATAAAGTGGTGCGTCTTAAGTATGTTGTACCGGATCATTTAGAGATAATCAATGATAGATGCACTCTCTATTAGTCTCCTTCTTCCAAGTGTCGTATCGCTCAAGATATGACAAATTTTTCTCGTTCTTCGACTTTCCTCCCAATTGCAGTTGTTCACTCTCTTTGTCACGCATTATTTATCCGAGATAGGCCGTTTTCAGATTTTGATGGTCTAAATCACCTGTGGATGAGTGTTCAATATTTCAATTATTGTTGGGATACTACAACGTCATCCTATACATCCACGTTTCGCTTTGAGTTTCCCTGAATTATCTTGTTCGAAGGTCCAAGTTTCGGAGTTATAGATAAGGAGTGACCATATATAACCCTTTAGTGTTTAAAGCCTTATTGCAATGGGTAACTTTGGATGACTAAATTCAACTGCCCATTTGTATTGCAGTGTCTGGCATTTTATGTACCGCGTATCAACTCCAGGACCGACTACAGCTTCAGACTACCCTTTGCTAGGACGAACATCATTAATAAATCATCATGTGCAAATTGACTAATCATTTCCAGGACGAATTTACATCTTAGTGTTGTTTGCATCTTTTCCGTACATGTGTTTCAGATCATTGTATTCATCTTGTTAGTTTTGCCCTGATAATACGATGACCTGTTGGGAAAATAAATATTATTATTATTATTATTGAATCTTATTTGCTTCACTTCCATCTTGCTTTCCCAAATTAATGCAAATGTACCCAAATGGTTCTTCGCTAACTTTGAACCCTTCCAAATATTCTTGATATGTTACCTGTAAATGCATAACTTTTCATTAGATTCATTAGGTTTCAATGTTCGGCAATGTCCCTCCACCGCTTGTCCCCATTTGCGTGCAAGGCGTGATATTAAAATTCGGAGGAGGAACAGCGTCAGTTCAATTTACACAACTTATCACACACTCGTTTGTTGAACCTTATTAATCAGAGATAGTCTTTCCGAACCCTGAAGAAATTTATTAAATAACTTGTATGCCATGCGTTCCTATAGGATTTTCAAATGCTTTTGAGGCTCTTATTCCGAAATTCAAATTCGTGAATTCGCTGGCATTACACGCATGTCATTGTAATAAAGGAAATACTACAAAACAAACGATAAACTTTACTCAATAACTGAAACATCTCTCAGCCATCCGATTCTTATCATCGCGTGCGCTCAATAAATCGTGGCAAATTTACGACAGGTCATAAAACTTAAAGCAAATAAAAACCACAGGAACGATTTTGGTTACCTTATACTTCAATTATGAATATTGGTCTCGATTTATCAATAAACCTTAAACTCAAACGATGAAATATACATAGAATAAGTTTTCGAATGCTCTTTTTTAGAATTATCGTTAGGTAATTACCAGTAAGAATAAGGAGACTGTGATTAAAATAATGTATTAAAAGATATAATTACCCTTACCACACCTTTCGGAAATAATTCCAGATACGTATTTTGACAACTAAGTTGCCATCCTCAATAGCAAACTGGCACAATTAAGTATCACCAGCGATATCCGGGTTGCACCACGCAACAAGCACAGTACAATTCTAAATCAGTATAAACAGTGTTTTGCGCTGGTGGTACTTAATTCCCCCAGTTTTCCACTGAGGATAACAACTTAGTCGCCGAAATACGTATATTATTTCCAGAAAATGTGGTAGGGATAACTACTTCTTTTATACATATGTTAGGCAATTAGTTGAAGTAACTACACGATGTAAGTGCCATTAGCCGGTTGTAGAAGTTGAGCAAACCGCTTCACCATCCTTAGAACTGAAGTAAGGAAACATTTGCTTCTTCCATTTTTGCGAGGATTTCTGTTTGAAGCTGCTCAGGCTGCAAGACTAACCGGACACCATTAGTACGACTTCCTCAATCACGTATAAAGAAGAATTTAACTCACCCCGTCAACCAGCTGTAAGAAACCCCGTTAACCTAAAGTAGGAATTTTTACACTGTTTATTTCAACGAATCATACATCATTCGCCTGAAATTTAAGGTACGGATTACGTTATATCGTGACACGCGTGCGTAAGTTCTCTTTGCACATTTTGACCAAGGCGGAACCATTTTTTGCCATTAAACGAACTCACTCAACCGTATTTTGGCTATTTCAGTATTAAGTTCAAATGAATCCTCCTGTCGCACGATTTGAATGTAAATATTTACGTAAAGTTGACTTATTTAGACATCATTAACCTTGTAATCTCTCTATTTTTGGATTTAATATTCAGAAATTCATTACTTCATCTTTAAATTAGTTATAATATCCGAAGTTTAGCGTGCCTAAAATTCTCTTAACTTTATTTCATTATTTTCGAACGTATTATTTTTGTTTCTTTCATTATTCAATATTTCATTTTTCTTTTATTCAGAAATGTCCGCTTTATAAATGTTTACTCCATAGTTTCATGTCTAGTATCTTTTGCGTGTTTTTACCCTCTTTCTTGCAGGCCGGGTGTCTTGGAGTAGAGTTATCCAAAGGAGAGGGAACGAAAGTAGAATTTTCAACCGGTAGTTTTATAAAACACTCTGTTTGTTTGACATACTTCCATAGTAATAATATAATAATATGATTAGGGAGCGTTTTTAACACTTTTTACCGTCAAAGTTAACCTTAACCCAACGACCTTACGTTACTGCTAGCCGTAGCCGAACTCCCTTTTGCGTATCATCAGATCTTGCTGAGATTTTCTGTCAGCCATTGCCTCCTAAACGCCGTGTCTCTTAATATCATCTTCCTTTAGTATCATCTTCAGGATTAGTTTCGTTTAGTTGCTGGATATGGAACACACGGTACGCAAGGAAACACTTAGCAGAAACTCTGTAATTAGCGTGCAAAACAAGCGCAAATCGCATGGTAATAATCACGGAAGGAAGTTATGCTTTATTTATCGCAGACCACAACCGCAGGCTAGTTTTGTTTTTATTAAGACTCTGCGTTTAATTAAACAATTTCCCTCACGGTTGAATGTTAGCAACAGTCCATAGTAATAGATTTCAGCAAACTAAGGATTCTATCTGATGAACTAAAGAGAGGTTGGCATATCCAGATGTATTGTAATTTGAGACTTATGACAACTGACATGGTCTTTTTATAAGGCATAATTCGCTTCGTAATAGTATGGGCTCATGCAACATGTGCCTGCTTTCTTAGAAAGCTGTCTAAGAAACGTACTTCAATTAGTAAGTTGTTTCGCAGAGAGGCATTTATATTCTTCTTTTTCTTTTTATTTGAACTATATGTATCAGTACATGAGAGAACCAACAATAAACACAGTGAAAAACGTAAAGTAGAAAGACGGGATAGTACTTACAGAAAAAGTAACAATAATGGAAAGATAGAGAGAATATTTTAAAGAATTGTTAGAACAAAACTAAACAGCACCAGACGCGACCCAATAGAACATCTAACATCACAGAATACAAGCAAGATAAGAAAAGAATGAGCAAGTAAGAGAAGAAGAACTAGTGGAAGCAATGCATGAATGCAACATGAATGAGCAGATGTAACAAGAATTTCTATATATTATGAATTAGGCAAGAACAGAAAGAAAAGTACCATCAGACTAGCAAATAGGAATTACCACGTCAATTTATAAAGAAAAAGGGCCAGGAAAATCTGCTCAAACTACAGTGGAATAACTTTGAGAAGTACGATGGGAAAGATTTACGCTAGAATAAATACTTGAAGAAAGACTCAGTGACAAACTGGAAGAGACACTAGAAGAAAGTCAAAGTGGATTTAGAACAGAAAGAGAAACAAACAACCAGATATTCAAAATCAGACAAAATCATGGGAAAGGTTTAAAGATGGGGAGGCATATACACCCTCTGTCCCAAAAGTAACCGCAATAGTTCGAAATAAAGCACGCTATGTATGTTATGTCCACAAAAATCATTGTATTTATTCGAAATATTCTCCATGTGCTACAATACATCGATTTGCACGGTCAACGAGTGCTTCAAACGACTTTTTCATGTCGATCTCTGGGATGGCCTTTAGGATGCCGGTCGTCGATCTTTGAATGGCGTCTACGGATGCATAACGAACTCCTTTCTGCTTCAAATGAAGACGAGGGAACAGGAAATAATCGCATGGGGACAGATCAGGCGAATACGGTGGGTACTGTATCGAATATATTTCATTTTTCGCCAAAAAATCGGTGACAATCGTTGCTCGATGACACGGTGCGTTATCGTGCAGTAATCTCCAGCTGCCTGGCTCGCGATATTCGGGCCGAACACGACGAATGCGACCCAGCAAACGCCTCATAACATCGAAGTAATATGCACCATTAACCGTTGAGCCGTATGGAACGAACTCCTTATGGATAATTCCCTTCGAATCGTAGAATGAAATCAGCATTGACTTGATTTTCGACTTCTCCATTCGTGATTTTTTCGGATTTCCTTCTTCTGGTGACCTCCACTCTGCGCTTTGACGTTTGCTTTCTGGTTCGTATTGAAAGCACCACGTCTCGTCACCAGTCACAATCGTTTTCAAGAAGTTTTCATCTGCACGGGCTCGTGCAATAATGTCTTTGGAGTGTTCGATTCGAAGCGTTTTTTGGTCGTCGGTCAATTTGTGCGGAACAAACTTCGAATTGACTTTCTTCAAACCAAGGGTTTCAGTCAAAATGCGCTGAATAGTTGTTTTAGGGATGCCAAGCTCCATTTCCATAAATCTCACTGACGATTTCTTCGAAATTTTCACAAATTCGCGCACTTTTTCCACATTTGCCTCGGCCAAAGTTGTCGAAGGACGACCGGCTCTTTCGTCATCGTTAACATCTTCTCTGCCTTTACGAAATCGTCGATGCCACTCGAACACTTGCCTCTTCGACAAACAATCGTCGCCATAAACAATTTGCAGCATTTCATACGTCTCGGTTGCAGTTTTTCCAAGTTTAAAACAAAACTTAATATTGACTCGTTGTTCGTGACTCATTTTCTGACCGTTTACGAAAAACACTCTCACAGGATGCGTGATGTATCAGCTGACTATGCACCAAATGTCATGAAATTTTGTCAGGTTGGTAAGGAAGAGTCCCACTACAATAATCAATCAACTATCAAGAGATGACGCCACTGGTTTCTGATTTATAGACGCATTGCGGTTACTTTTGGGACAGAGGGTGTAGACGTATGTTTTATAGCCATGGAGAAAGCATTTGGTAGAGCAAGAAGAGAGTAGACATATGGAGGATATTACAGCAAAGAAAAATCAAAACAGACCTAATACATCAAAAGCCTACGTGAAAAACTTGAAAAATATATAAGAGTAAGAAACGAAAGATCACGGACAGTAAAGTAAAGTATCAGTAAAAGAGGTGTAAAATAATGATGCGTACTAAGTCTCTCACGTTTCAATCTAATTTTGGACGAAGTACTAAAAAGATGCAGACAAAAACTGAGAAAGTACAATGTAGGTTATTGAAAGCTCGAATGTATAGAAATTAGTGAATTGTTTACGCCCATAATATAGTAATAATTGGAGAAACGACGAAACAACAAAAATATAAATACCTCTTATGAAGAGCTAAATATTTAAACATGAAAATAAACAGAGAAAAATCAAAAACAGTGATAATCGGAAAAGAGCAGGGAAGACATAACATAAAAATAGAAAGCACAACTCGAAAAACTATATAAGTTCAAATATTTGAGAATCATAACAAGCGAGGGAAAATGGACAACGAAATAAATGAAAGTATTGCAAAAACCGGTAGATTAAATAATAGTATAAAGATTAGTTTCCTGAATAAAAGGAAGGTATCCAAAAGAGTAAAGATAGCAGTAATAGAACGAATAGCACTAACATATGCATCTAAATCATGGACTCTAACACAAAGACAGAAAAGTAGATTAACGAGTAGTGAAGTAAGACTAGAAGGAAAAACAAAGAAAGATAAAAAAGACATCAGATATTCAGAAAAAAACAGGAAATAGTACCTATTGGGACAATTATAAAACAAGGACATTTGAGGTGAGAGAAATTGGAAAAATAAAAGAGAAAGACAAAGAAAAGCGTGGATAAAAGAAGTAAGGGCGGCGGCACAAGAAAGAGGAACAATGTGGGAAGATGTAAGAACGCCAGCAAAGGTTAGAAAAAGGTGGAAAGAAATCCTCAAAAACATAACTCGCTATCGAAAGGTACAAAAGTTCCTGCTTAAGTAAATATGTGGTTTTCGTTGAAAATACTCTCTGCCAATACCACTCCAAGTCCTCATATGGAGCCATTCGTTTAGTGAAATATTAGCTATTAAGTGTTGCTAAAATTCAGCTGTGAGGAAACTTGTTTTGTTAATCGTTAAGTAGTTGTACTGTCCTAATAGGGATGAAAGTTGTTTACGATGAATAGAGCATACTTTTCCTCCGTGAGAATACTGGCATATCCAATTTGCACAGTGCCTGGTTTGCATATTAATTGTAAAGCTTTCTTGTAGAGCTGCGTAACAAACATACCTCAATTAGTGGGTCATTTTGCCCAGTTTAAATTTCTCTTCTTTTTTATTCCGATATCTAATTTAATTTAATTTCCCCATTGATTCAATAACTCATATGCATTTTAGACTAAATAAAATAATTCCATTTAAAGCTCCAACTATTATTTCATACTGTATAAATTAATATGTTCTACAGAAAGTATTCGAACACGTTTCTAAAAACTCATCGGTTTCGCAATTGAAAGTAAATATTTCGTTTCACTTCGATTTTTATATTTACGGCACCCAATGCACGAAATGTATTCATATTCCCTTCACGCATATGTAAATTAGAGAAATAATTAATATACACTGTTTCTTAACATAAATTTCATGATACCCACGTTCTAATCAAGCTAGCATTTTCACTGTAGAATAGTTGAATCAGTTATAATTACGTGACACCAATGTCTCTTAAGTGTTGTAAGAATTATAAAATAAACAAGAATCTGATAATTCCCATACATAGTACAGATTTTGAATTGATGAAGTTTTATAGTTTTATCTATACTCTTGTGACTTTCCCTAAAGAAAATATTCAATAATTCGTATTGTCTTTAAAAACGTTTGCTAGATAATTTATATTCATATTAAAACGAAAAATTAGTCCTTAATTTGCTGCACCCTGGTACCAAATTCAGACTAATATTTGATCTAATCTATCTAATTTTTACATGTTTTCCTTACTTCTACCAGCGCAGAACCTATTACTAGTTATTTTTTGGTGGTTATTTTGGTTCCTCTCATAGAATATGTATTTCTGAAGAACGAGGTTTATTATATTCGTTAAATTTCGATGTTTTTAATGATGTCTTCTCTCAAAAACTATCGTAAATTCTAGTTAGAAATCACGTGCCGAGTAAAAATGAAATTTACCGTCTAGTGGTCGGACTGGAAATGCATGTTTCAGTAGATGTATCAAGAGGGTTAGTCGTGCTCGAATTACACGTCGACTGGGGAATGCACGTTCGTGACCAGCAGTAACTGCCTCACTACGTCCATTGAGTTTATCACGCGCATTCCTACGATATAGTATGAAAAATGATTTGCATTTGTTGCCTTACGGGTCTAAGCCGAGTCAAACAACAAAATTCAGTTTGATATTATTACTGGATTAAAACAAGAAGAAATTACATATGATGGCCATACTTACTAAAAACAACCATACTTACCGAAAACAACCGGTGTGATCTACAAGGATTCATCAATGCATGAAATGCATACAATTTACTTGATTTTATGTATCTTAAATCAGATCTATTTCTGTTGTAGAGGAAAACTAATTACAATAACAGATTATCAGTAGGTACTTTCCGTTGGAAGGAAATTTGCTTTAGCATAGCTTCAAAAGCTCAGAACCGTTTTAATAATCAACATATATCGACATTCACATAAGCACATTACTTTAAGCTTCGTGTTACATCAAACCATGTTCTAAAGTGATTTTGCCTCTAGACTGGATAAGATATTCTCCAGCTGTATTGCTTTTGCTTCCAAAGATATTTGTTATTACAATAGCGTCTAACTTTTTAATATTATAGGGTAATATGAGTGTGTTAGTATTTTCCTTATCACGTCCTATCAACTTGAGTTTTCAATTAATCTCCACTTGGGTCTGCTTACCATCTCTCTTTGTACAACTTCAGTTGTTTGTGTGAACTTGTTTCAATTTTCATGAAATATACATACATAGTTTTGCTATGAGAACGATAAATAATTGGATTATGTTGAAACTCAATAACAAAAATTAGGCTTCGTATTGATTAAGAACGTTTTGCGGAAAATTTAACGGAAAATACGAAATCTGTATCTAATAAATATGGTTTTCCGAAAGGTCTTTCAAAATATGTTCATTGACGTTGTCCGTACCATACACAACTTATCACTTCCTCCCCGTTAGTTACCTTGAATCATAATTTGAATATTTGCTTACTTTAACAATAATAACCTAAATTCCTAAAATTATAATTCACGCCCGAGGAATTTTTATAAGCAATAAATCAAGTAACGCTGACAAGTTTATTGTTAGGATAGCAAGCACTATAGGGAGGTGCGCGGTATAATTTATTAGAGGTTGAATTAAATATTGACAGGACGTCGAAAGCGCTGTTAAAGAAATACATGTTTACAATACCAATGCGTTTTAGCTACTATCAAGTTATTTATGTAGATTTTAATGAAAGAAGCAATTGTTACGTAAGATATACCGAAATAAGCAATTATTTTAAAAAGTAAATAAACTGTGACTATTAGCTACTACTGTATCTCATTTTCCGTCTTCTTTTTTAGTTTTTCCTTATATTGGTAGAAACTAATTTACACTATTAGTAATACGTCAACGTTGATTCCATAAAAATAAACGGTTTCTCTAGGGAAAGGAGTAAATTCTATATGTACACTACCGACCATATATATGGGAACGATAGCTATAAGAATAAAAATGTGTGATGTTTATGAAAAAGAATGTAATTAATATTTATGTACGTTCTGTATAGGACTAATTATCACAAAATATTTGTATTAAAATGTGTACGTAGTACCACTAATTTTACGATGGAATTAAGGATTTATTTCCTATTATAAATGGGTTGTTTTCTGTGGTAAAATCAGATAATAAAGGATTTGCAATACAATTCTTTTAATCTTAATCGAATTAATCTTTGAAGGATTCATTATAAGTTCATGGAAATATACATGATACAAGTATTGACAATGTATTACAAATGCCAAGTGAACTTGCTTCTCTTCAGTTTGCCTCTAAATTGACCAGCAGTTGGTCGAATACGACACATGCCCATAAAGAAACGCCGTGCGATATGCACTTTACCGTATTTCATTGGACAAATCTCAGCGCAGTTGGTATTATTTCCAAATGTGGAGGATATAATGCTCTTTAGCGTAAAGAAATTACGGGAAGATTCGAAACGTGGCGGACGAAAGCGAATCATATCTAACAAGGGGATCACCAAGTATGGTACAAACGGATTTTAATGGGTCTAGGATATGTTGTGAGGGTATGTCCCCAGAGTACTAGACTAAAAGAATTTGTTCCAATGGGTCTTGGTTTCCGAGAAAATCGAAGTCAAAATTACCTACCTATTATATCTGTACATTTTGTACGTAGCCGAGCGAGTCAATGTGGCGCAGGAATCAAAGCGCGTAGCTGGCGTCCCGACGATCAGGGTTCGCGTCCTGCACGGAGTATGTGCGCTGACTGTCCCCCACCCTTTTCTTTATCCCCGCTTATGCTGTGCCTACCCATACGACGAGTTCTAACTGGATTTTATCCTTCAGACAGGCAATAAAGAGTCAGGAAATAATAAACTATAACACAGTATTCACTCATTATTTGATTTAATGTTATTTAATGCAATTTTAATGCAAAGTTAATGCACCGTTATTTATTCACAGCCGCTATCGTCTCTAGCTTTAAAAGGTGTACACAATTCTGGGTGATAATTATCATAAAAACACCGAAAACGCAGAACATTGCGGCAACACGCACATCTAATAAATGCTACCTCTTTACAGGCGCACAGATTTTTCAGCAGCGATACCGGAAATCACTGGTCACTCAAACTTTAAAAAATGTCTCTTCCATTAATTAATTTCGACGCAAACAAAACCCGATCATCGGGGTGCCAGCTAAGCGCCTTGCTGCCTGCACTGCGTTGGTTCGTTTGGTAACGTACAAAATGAACAGGTATAATAGGTACGCATGGAACTTTGACTTCGATTTTCTCGGAAACTAGGGCCCATTGGAACAAATCCTTTTAGCCTAGTACTCTGGGGACATACCCTCACAACATATCCTAGACCCATTAAAATCCGCTTGTACCATACCTGGCGGGCCCCTTGTAAGAGATGAAATGAACACCTTATAGTTACCAGTCGAGGAAAACGGCGTCTAATAGCTCCTGAAATAACCCATACCGCAAATACATGTAGACAAAGCCAATATCGGTTACCACCGTTCGTCGTTGACTTAAGGAAGCCGCACTTGGACGTGTGGCAGGAAAGAAGCCTCTATTACGGAAGAAAAAAGAAGGGGCCAGGAACGCGTTCTGTGGGCTGATCATTTATATTCGAGACATTCGGTTATCGACGGGCCGTTTATGTTTTACAACGTCCGCATTAAAAAATGTTGGAGGAGTATTTAAGCCCCACAGCGAAAGATGTGGTAGTTTAATATATCTAAAAATTATTTAGAACAAGAAGAAAATAGGTTATTAAAAAGAATGATTTGGCCTACATAATCTTCAGATTTGTTTATTTGGGAGAACTAGATCATGTGAATGCAAATGACTTGTGGAAAGAACTGTAAGAAGGTTGGCGTGCAATATTTTGAGGATTACTAAATCCTTATATGGAAAGAATGCCAGATGATGATCGATGAAAAACAGTTTTAAAAAATAGGTTTTACTATAATAAATTTTTATGCAGGAGGAGAGAGCACAGAGGGCTGACGGGGCACATAGGTTCACTCTATTAATTTTCTTACAAGTAGCTTAATCTTTTGATTTATGTCAGAGGTAGCACGCTAGGCGTACACTTTATATTGTGCTTCAGTTACAGCAACGTAGATGTAGTGTGAAGATCACTGTGGACAAAAAAGTGATTTGTAAGATAGGTAGTATTAAATTTTACGCCTAAAACAAGTGTTTGTTGCGCAATTGTTTGTGTAGTATTATCTTTCATAATAAATAATAATAATACTTCGCTATAAAATAAGCTAGTTATTCTATGTGTAAATAAACATCGACTCGAGCAGTGGTTATTTAAAAATTAATTATCGCCGCGGGGGACAGCGGTTCTCTGTCCCACTGTGCCCCAAAGAGGTACAGCCTAGCTGTAGTAACACTTCGTTGAAGGAAGTTATCTTGAACATTTCTCCAAAGCCAAGATCAGATGCCCGTAAAAATAAACACCGCGGTTCAAAGAACGGAGTTAGTAGAGTTCAACATTCTGCAGAACTGACAAGTTCCCCATTTAAAAACAAGCTTATTGGAAAAGAAAAGGACAAAAACAAAACATCAAAAGTGTGAAAAGAAAACTTACTGAAAATGCCCAAGAAAAGCTCCTTATAACAAAAAAGATAGGCGCGAAAAAGAAAGTCCTGCAAATTTTAAGTAGTGATATGAAGACACTAACACCATATACATATACTGTCCAAAAATGTATGGCGAGACAAGAGAAGGGGAGGGATGTATTCAATGTCAGAAGTGCAAGGAATGGGCACATGATGCTTGCGCAGGAGTGTCGATTTCTTACAAAAATAAAGAATTGAAAATATTTTTTTGCGTTGTCGTAAGTAAAATTAGTTAAATATGTAATAATTTAATTGAGATAGTGTTATTTCATATTAATTTCCGTATTATTAACATGCAATTGGAATACGAAATTTATAGATTAATGCCAAAAAATTTATTAACTGTCAGATTAACTGAGAATAGACACAAGTAAACACGGCAACACAAAACATACAATTGTAAACAAATACTCATACGTCACACTTGTTTTGCCGGGAATTCAAAATAATATTTTTCAATAAATATCTTGTACCAAAAAATTATTTTAGATAGAATTAACAATAATATGAATATTTACGAATGTTAAAGTATCTAACTAAATTATAAATCATGTGTATATCATAGTCTTTCGTTCAAATTTAAAAAATTCCTATATATGTAAGAAGAAAAAATTTTTCTCAACTTTAATACATTCCTCTATACATAAATTTTCCACTTTTCAATTGGAAATAATTAAAAAAGAAAGGGCACTTAGAGAGAAATCACTGTAGATTTGGGAATGCTTTTAATTAATTTATTACAAAAAACACTGCCATTGTTGTTTGATAGTTGGTAATTCAATTGTGGTTCAAAATAAAATTAAGTTGATCGATTAAGTTGTATTTTTTTAAAATATACTGAAAATCGAAGGGAGCATTTATAAAACAACGCGCCGGAAATTGTCATAAAGTATCGTGTGCGTATAGTGATAAAACTTTAGCGCTATGGTGGTGTTGTTTTACTTAACATCAGTATAGTAATTTTTCATTCAACGAGATCGTGGAGTTGAAGTTCAGTAAATCAAAGCAATTGCACAGCTTTCTTGGAACGCTGCGTAATATACACCTGCAATACACGTACCTCAATTAGCAGGTCGTTTTGCACAGAGTGATTTAAATCTGTTCTTCTTCTTTTTGTCTGATTTGTTGTTGAAAACAAGTCCCTCAAAATCAATAGATTCAAATTCAGTGAAATTACAGAGATACATAGTTAGTATTGTATTACATGCATTGCAACGTAAACAAACACTAGTTATGTTAGCATTAGATAGGTTATAGGTTCTTCATAAGCCGACAGGGATTCGCTTAACGCAGTGATTCATGGAACGAAACTGATTTGTTTTTAAAAAGATCCATAACGAAAATGAGTTTATCACAATGCTAATTGAAGTTCATTGGTCAAATCAAAGAAGATCCAAAGCAGATTATATATTACTAGTCTGGTTGAATTATCTGCTTTGAAACTTTACCACGTAATCATAGCATCAATGTAGGACGTATGCATCAAGAACTAACCAAGCTGAACAATGCAATTCAAGAGAAGCAATCAGAATTGGCGAATCGTAAAGTTTTATGAACGTGGAATTACGCTGCTGGCCGAGGGATAGCAAAAGGTCATTGGCAGAGATTAATAATATTGTACGTGGCTCAACAAAGGTATATCATGCTACGAAAAAATATATTTTAGTTTTTTAATAATATAATCTAATAATAATAATTTCTTTTCTTGAAAAAGTATGCAGTTACTTAGGTATTAATCTAATACAACGGAAATTAGCTTTAGAAACTAATGAATAAATAAAAACAATAAGACCATGTAGGGATTTCCTTAAATTAGAACTAATGCAAGAAACAATGAAGAACTTTGGTAAATACGAAACATCAAATTATGAGCACCATAACGCAAGATAGTATCCTCTTGTGCAAGATTCGTTGTCAAATCTCATAGATGAACTAATCTGTTAAAACTACTGAGTATATATAATAAATCATTTCACGCCCTTATTAAATAAGATTCCTCTATTCCGCATACACAAATAACATAATTGCTAGATTTAGAAATTGTATCAATGCCTTATCCTACTTGGGAAACAATTGTGTAATATCAGGTATGCTACTGATTTTTTATGCTTCGCTATAAAATGACATTTGTTGTATTAAGTGTAACAGGAACATAAAACATTATGCAAACATTTCAGCTTTACTATCTATTATTTTCCACTGAAATTTGTTTATAAAGCCATGATAGTCAAATATTTATTTTACTTAAAACCACCTGACAATATCGACGTACATTGAATGGTAATGATTGGTAAAGAAAGGAAGGGAAAGACTAGAGATTTCCTCATAAATGCGAAAGTCCCACGTTTATATTTTACATACATAGATTTGTGTATACACCGAAGGAACACTATTGAGTCGAACAAAAATACATCTGCAACTACTTTATATCACAAATCATGAAATATATTCTTGAAAGTCACCGTAAACAGAATATTAGATGCATATGGTACTTCTAAGATCTAAACAATATTCCTAAATACTTTGTGTAATTAGGTGATTAATGCTTGGCCTTAACATTCCTATTTCTTCAAATAAGTAAAAGCAGATCGTTTTAATTGTCGTAAAAGATGGATATGTCGCGTTTACGATAATTTTATCGCGCACTTATTGGGAACCGTAAACGGTTTATTTCACAGTGTATCGTTCTAATTCTTAGAAGACAGTTTAACAGCAAGTCATATCCTATATGTATACTAATATTAATATTTTTGCGATTGTAGTGCGAGGCACCGAAATTTTAAGCTGTATCCAGAGAAATGTTGGTGCTATTTGTAACATACCACAATTCTTGTAAAAGATATTTTACTTCCAATTCCGATTTGGATGATTCTCCTGTAGTAGCTTGCAAGTCACTCTGGAACTGAAAGTAATCGTGGTATAAATTAATATAAATTTGGTGAAATTAATCAATTTTCTTATAGCTTTTGCGATACTGGTTCCGTTCTATCCTAACTTCGCCAAAGAATAAGTTGATTGACTTTAACAGTAATCCCATCGCTAGATTACTTGGAACAAGCTTTTTCTTTTGATCTGCGTTGTTAGGAATTTTACAAGGATAAACTGAAAATAGAAAACAAAGCAGACGAAATAAGACCTACTAAACAATCATGATGCACCGTAACCTATTAAGATAATCACCGGGACTATTTTCTCTTAACGATCGATTGGCTAACAAATAGAACATCAATGCTTCAGGAAAATAGTTTGATCACTTTGCACCGTCGCAAAAGACTGGAAAATAATGGATCACAATTCAATCTGGAACTGGGCGATGGCTGCAAGAAAACGACGTTATATGAGGTAATTCCAGGACGATATGTACCTACACTAACAAGGGAACACCGGCAATTCGGACTCCCTAAAAACAATTTTGTGGATTTGTAGAGGGGTCCAATGTCTGATTATCGCATTTATTCTTATCGGCGGAATCCCACATTTGTGGACTGGAGGAATGAGACAACTGCGATGATTTAACGATTAGAAATGTATGGTTTTAGGTTATGGATAAATTTTGTGAGAACTTTTTCTGACCAAGTTATTTTGATGGGCCACGATATAAATTTGCACCATAGAAACAATATTATGAAGCTACAATCTCTACCCACAATTAGTTTTGGTCTCCGAGATTTTTTGGGGTTGTTAAGTATTCTTGATACAAAAATGGGAAACGGTTGTTTCAGACGGCGCGTCCCAACGAAAAATTGATCGTCTCATTCTGCCGATGCTTAGATTTCTCAACAGATGCATTAATTAAATTATTTTAAAGCTAATAAATCAACGCAAAACGTTTATTACTTGTATGTGTCACACTTCTACTGTCATCCAATATATTTTGTATCGAATATGTTATTTGCAAGAAAGGCGCACCATCATTGTTTAGATTGTTTAGAACATTATTAAACATGAAATATTTCTTAGTTTTCAAACTTTCGTTATATTAGACGGAAATGAACAAATTGAGTATGCATTCACCACGTGGATAATGTTACACTAACTGGCTGCCTATTACGATTTGAAATACTTGATTCCTCATAAAAGTATTGATTTTGTTACGCTAACCCAGTTTGGCACTTTAAGAGGAGTTTGGTAGTTGCGTAAAGTGGAAGAAGAGGAATTATAGTCTCACAATGTTTTTCTAAAACATATAAAGCTGCTTATCCCAATGCATATATATTACGAATCAACCATAATACCCATCTGCGGAGAGCCGCAGAGCTTCTAGATAATCAGCTAATATACATACAATCCTTATAGAATGTTTTTGTAGTTCTCAATCCTACAACTAAGATTACAGAAGTAGTTAATTGGAGTATCCTAAATTCTTAATAACTGTAAAGCAATTCCACTACGCTTGTTTATTCTGATTGGATCATCTACGCAAATTATTTAATTAATTGTAGAATTTTTTCAGTGAAGTATTGAAATCTATCAGTAATTTTGTATGGACAGGAAGGTGTAATCATTTCGGTGAATTTCCGAATAAGGTTATAATAAAAGCGCACGTTTTAATTTCTACTTGGCTTCTAATAAGAATTGTATGCTTAGAATTTGTAAGCGTGGAACAGAGGAAAAACAGCCTTCACTTGTTAATCCTACGCGTAATAAAACTTTAGCACACGAAAAGTACCTATCGCATATATCTTCAGATGCTACTAACTAACTTTTAATGATGAATTTGTTCGAGATTTCGAAGAATTAATCAAAGATGAAGAAAATACGTATTTCGAAATAATGTATAACAACGAATTCTATAAAGTTTATCTATACCAACTCACTAATTAGTTACTACCTCGATTTTACTAACGTGTAGTTACGTTATAATTATCATCTGCGACTATTGCACCCACTATTTCTGTAAATAAATTCAGTCAAACAGTGCCATTGCTCACAAATACTCCACAGAACACTTGTTGTTGCTGTAGCCTTTTGTTGAAATCGGTAGCATCCTGCCATAACACAAGCAAACGCAAAATTACTTGAACTTAATCGTCATTCCAATATTCCTAATTAACCACATTTATTTATTTATTTATACTTATTTATATGTATTTATACTTATTCTAAAACAGTGGATATGTGGATCCTACAACATCCTTATCCAAATGTATTCGTCATTGTACGATACAGCAAGTCAACAGCAAATATTAGTCACTGTTGCAGTAATTTCCTAATTTGGAAACATATCGATTTCTACACACTTCAAAAAATGGTTTGCATTGCTACTAGCATATAGTTTTCCACTGATAATATGGGCATCGTCGTATTTGCACGTTTTTTCAGTCAATACGATATATCAACCACGGGAATTTCAAAGTTAGTTTCTGCTGAACGGAATTAATCTCAGAGTTGTCTTCCTTAACTCCGTCTTGATATTCACAAGCAATTTAGAAATTTTGCTTCTGACATTACTGTGTATTATGTTTGGTGGTTGTTGTCAGTTTATTGCTAAATTCATTCATGCAAGTTACTGTGACCAACAAATCGTCAAGTTTTGTTTATGTACATTCTAATACTTCAAACCGTCAATAAAAACTTTTGCAATCAAAGGTCTTCAGATACAAAAATGAAAGTCAGACCTTTTCCTTTGCGTTGTTGCTTTCAATTGTGCCTACAAATATTTACTGTTATAACTAATCTCCCAAATCAAATCCACAAAGATTGAATGCTGACACTCAAAATTACTTCCAGTCAATTTAGCTGCTCTTCAGAATTAAAGGTACTGGATTTACCATGATCCTGTTTTTAGTATTACATTAAAGACAAACAGTAGATCGATTAAAATTGCATTATACCTTCGCAAGGAGACTTATACAGTTCTGTATTCGTTGAAACCGGATGTTGTCAAAACTGCTCAATGGCATCAACTGCTTTTTCCGGCAACTGAAGTGGTTGATGCCAATTTTTTCGATACACGGCAGCAGCAGATAACTTTTGTTGGATTTTCCTCAATTTGAAACACTTAAACACTGGATTGATGCTTTTTCGTAGGTCCCAGGAATAAATTAGCGACACTAGTTTTGAACTTCCGACTCGAAGGTTAGAGCACCAACTGACGCTAGACTTCTTTTGAGGTTCAGTTACAAGATGCGAGCTCCAAAGGAAGGTTGACTTTCTCACATGCAATTCATCATGTCGGATCTTTGAGATTCAGTCCTTTAATACACCTAGACATTTTTCAGTCATGCGGTGACAGATCGTTAGTTCAGCTGGCAGCTGGCAGCTTCGATGTTTTGAATTACCAGTTTTTGCGGTAGATTCTCACAAGGGGAGGGCGCGACGTTGGGGTCACGGATTTGGACGCCCTTCTGGGATAAGAAAGTACTTCATAATGATTAACTATAGACCTTCAAACATGGTGCCAATAGTCAACCGTTTTTAAAAAACCGGTTTGTACGCAATTAATATACCTGGACCATTGGGTTTGATCTTAAGGTTGGAGCGTGGCTCGATCGATTCAGTACTAGCCAAGTAATCGTACGGTTTGGGTTCGATTCCCGCATAGAATTTTTTTGTCAATTCTTTTTTCTTTTGTGCTACACATCTACGCATGTTTATTTCTCGACAACGTTGTTAAAATATCTCCACAATCAGTGAATTATAACGAAAAGTTCAGAGAGGGTGCCAAGTGAATAAATATTTTGGCGTGATTGAAAACAAACAAGAAAAAGAAATGGAAGACACCGGACCTTCCACCAGTATGGAAGTTGATTCGACTGCGTGTGAAAAAACAGCGTCTTCCATTTTTTAGAGCGAAGCTCTTTTAGCGAAATTCTGCGGCGAGCGTTAACTGGGAAAAAGTGACACGCTTGAAATCGTCAGATAGACGCTTTTATCTTGTTCTTTCATTAGTTATTTCTCTCTCACACACACATATACTTATCGCAGGAGCAACTATGAAATGCACCATATTTGCGTATCCCCCATCAGACGATGCCCTTATTATTCCGACTCGAATTTGCTTCAAATTCAACTTCAATTTATTTACCATAAGTTTCGAAATGAAATATTTTTCTTTATACATTGTTTATGCAATTATAGAATTTGGGGGTATCCCACGACACTTCTCCCCTTCTTTTTTTATTCTAATCACACACCAAAATATTTATTCGATTGGCACACTGTCTGAAGTTTCCGTTACAATTCACTGATTGTGTAGATATTTTAACGACATTGTCGAAGAATTAACATTGGTCGATATGTAGCACAAGAGAAACAAAAATTGAAAAAAAATTCTGTCCGGGAATCGAACCCAAACCATACGATTACTTGGCTAGTGCTGAATCGATCGAGCCACACTCCACCCTTGAAATCAAACGCAACGGTCCAGGTATATCAATTGCGTAATGTTATTCCAACCGTTTTTTTTTTCAAAAAACGGTTGGGTATTGGCACCATGTTTGAAGGTCTGTAGTTAATTATTATGAAGTACTTTCTTATCCCAGAAGGGCGTCCAAACCGTGACCCCAACGTCGCGCCCTCCCCTTGTCAGTATTCCAAACCATCAAATGTTGGATAGTTGTGTTGTATGTGTAATGTTCGTAAAGCAATGAATAATTGCTTCTCTATGGGGATGTAAATGGATATTCCGTCAAAATCCTAGTAAATTGTTATTAGCCAGCTCTCATCTCAACTACATATATCCATTTTAGTTGTTTTCAGGCCAGACCATATTTTATCCCCAAAATCGTGTTATATTTCAGTTAAAATCTAGCACTTCATTTAATTTTTGAGCCATTTCTCTTTAACCATTTCCCAACGTTGCGCCATTCGTTGCATTATGCTCGTTTACATGATCATAGAGTGATCTGGATATGTACAACATGAATTTCTGATATTGCTATCTTAGTTATACGTTTCTGTTTGTACCCTGGTTCTTTAAACAGTTGAGACATAAAATTCCACTATTTATCAAATTGTAAGATTTGAACGTAGTTCTTCTGGAGTTCTTTGCAACGTTCTTCCTAGAAGGCAGGCTGCTCTAGTTGCCATACTACGATCAATATAAATTATCCATGATTTTTTTATTTGTCTATATTTTTGAAACAGTTTCACAGATTGGTACAAATGGAATTGTAATTCACAACCGCCTGTATTTCACATCTTTGAATCCTCGATCACTTTGTACTTTTTTGAGTTGAGGTTTTCTATGCATATTAGTTTAAAATTATGACTGAGTTTAAAATAGTTTGCGAACTCAATAATCAATTGGAAGATCTGGCTTTCTAAAGATGGTAGTATGATGGTAGTTGATTCATGTTTTTGTGGTTAATTTTAATAACTAACTTCGTTTAATTAAACATTAGAAATTATATATACTATATATTATATACTATATATTATATACTATATATATATTATATATTATACTATAAGGTAGAGAAAAGCACTCCAGTATGCTGAAACATAATGTCACCTAATGTATTTTCCCGTTGTATTGCAACGGTAATGTATGGTAATTCCACCAGTAAACCGCGAAGCGAGTTTATCTTACAAGTACCCTTCCAACGATTATTTGATGTTTGTTACTTTTGATATGTACTAGTGAATACATAGACGGTAATCATTAAATGGTATCCTGATAAACGACACAAATCCCATATATCTAATGATTAAGGATCAGCTAATTACAGAAGTAAACCAAATTCAATGGAAACGACACGCTGCTGTAAGAGTAGAACTTCGAAAAGGATGGCTCTTAGAAGAATTGCCAAAAGCCATTAAATGTATTACATAGTAATCTGCAGACGCAACATCTAAAGGCATTTGAAGTTCGTAAATTTCGTAGATACTACACAATGTGAGATTTATTTAGAAAACTCCAGTTTCGTTTATTTCCAATTGTTACAATATAGACACATACACATGTACAATACACACCAAAACTTGTAGTTTATCATCAAAAATGTATGATTACGATTTAAAGGGTAATGACCGTAATATTACTATATAATATTGTATATTAGTATCACTAGTTCTTCAATAATCATTGGAAAAATATCAATCTTCGATATGAAATTTCATTATTCTATAAAAATACATATGATAAAGGCAAACTATAAATGTTGCAAATCCACGGACAGATGTACATATACATAGTCATTTAACCACTTCAGAGAACATTCGTAGCTATAACCAAGCATCAAAATGTTCGAACTGTGCAAAGTTGGTAAACACCTCTCCACATCAAAGCCACTTTTACCTAATTAGCGAATTCGTTTTCCCAGCAAAGTATCAAAGGCTTTTAGGAAGTTGCACCTACAAGTTATTTTATTACTCTTTATTATGTTATCGTACGTCTTGTGATAAGTTGTGATACACCTTTATATATTGCAAATACGACAACGTACGATATCCGTAAAGGTTACATAAATTGGGCGAAAATGTTAGTTTTTGCCTTCGTTAACTAAAGAAATTTCAAAATCAAATTGTAACGAGAGTCGCTTTAGTACGGCGTATACCTACCTTAATTACAACAATCAAAGCGATGTAATGGTCATAACATGTTGCATCAAGTTATTACACTACGTAAATTTTCACCCATCTCAACATTAGTCACGCTTAACTCGATGTAATCTGACACTAGAAATAACCACTGCTCCCAATAATCATGTTAACTATTGTTGAGTGATAGAGGAATTGTAAACTATTAAATTCGGGTAAGAGAATTAAGGTATGGATAGATAAATATAGTGACCACAGATAAAGGCATCACTATGCATTACTATAATACAAAAAATAGTCAGAATATTTTTATAATAATTTTTAAATCAGTTTCACTAAGGAGCACTTCATTTCGACTGTAATTTAGTGGCAAGAATAAAATGTAAATTTAAATTATCTTCTATGAACATTGAAATATGAGAAGATTTCAATGTTTTAAATTAATTGAATTTCTGACCTGGTAGAACCTTAGTCAAAGGTGGTAATTTGACTTACAAATAAATAATTAGAAGAATATATAGCTTACATCATCTTATGCCTGTAATAAACTTAGTGCAGTTAATCTATGCGTTAACCCTTATTGAATATGGTAACGGTATGTATGTAAAAATATGATTTTAATTTGGATTAAAATCAAAGAAAAGGAGAAATACATGCCTCTTTCATTTACTGCTCTACAAATTTACTTTAATAGATCCAAAAATCATTTCATTAGAATTTTAGCAACATGTGTCTTACACTAATACGAACTGAATGATGACTAGACAGAAAGAAATAGCATTTCTTACAATATGCCCTTTTCAAGCTCTCAAATTCACATTCGTCAACATAATTATTAACTAATCCAATAACTACAGAAAAAACATTTATGACATCATGCTTCTAATACTTTCTAACGTAATGAAAATGCAACTCGGTCCGCACAATATCGCATGAATAGACGTGTTCGAAGGAAATTGAAATTTTTGATGATCATATACATATTTAAGTTTTGATTTGAGAGGCTTCTTTATCGCCATTTTTGCTACAATTGCTAGTAAGAAAAGTTATGACATCAAGATGACAAATATTTCTTCAAACAATAGGAACACATCTCTACTGCCATAATACACGAATGCACACATCTGACAAAGTAAGGCATTAGATATTTAAATATTGATTCTACCACTCTTATACAAGAAACCATACAAACATTTGTAATACATCAATCGCAAATATTTATATCCACGTAATGCCATGTACGTATTTGAAAACATATCAAACTGAGAAAATAAGATATCAGGTACGTATATTTAAATTTGATTTCATAAGCTTATTCATCACCACCTTTGCTACAAGAAACAGCAAAAGCTTTTGTAATGCCGTTACCTCAAATATGTTTTCTAACGGTTAAAATGCGCATCTGTCCGCATATCATATGAATAAAGTAATAAAGTATTCGAAATAAATTGAAATTTTATCAAAATGCAGTGTCAGATATTTATCCCGACGGTCAAAAAAATGTGATCAGCATTTGTTATATGTTTCTAGTTCATCTGTTGCAAGAACAACATGGCTGAGAAAACGAAATTTAAATATGTGACAACGTATTTTGTCCAATTTTCTTCTAGCATGTCGATTCGTATAGCAGTATACGGAAAAACAAATCAAAATTTCAATATTAGATTTTGGCTTTTTCAATATTTAAATGTTTCCACTCGTACTCGTAAGGCTTACCCAGACGTTATATTAAAAAATGTTTCAACTAAAAGTTGTAGTATCTTGCGTATTTTTTGACGTAGTGTAAAATAATTTATGTTGTTTCCCCTTTGAGTAATGTGTATATACATATATTAAATGGAACACCTGTACATTTCCAGTTTCTTACGTTACTTTTGTGACCTTTTAAATCGCATCAAGAATGTTGCAAACCTAATAGTTTTCGAGATATTTGAGCTTGTGTTAACATAAACTAAAACATTTGGATGCCTTAAATTTAATTGTAGCAACGAATAATAAAAGGTAAATTTAACAACAAAAAAGACAACTGTCCGAAATTAAACTTTTTATCTAATTAAAGGTTCAAAATGTTGTCCATTAACAGCGAGACAATGGCCCACTCGGAAACCAAAAGCACAGTATTCCTTAAAGAATTGGAAGATATTTCTGCTGCCTCATTTTTTATTCGTCCTTTTTAAGCCTGCTACATTGTGAGGACGGTTTCTATAAATTTTGTCTTTCAGGTAGTCCAATAAGAATGTTATAGTAGCTGTACATAACGGCAGTCAGTAAGTTTCCTAAGAATTCCTAAGTTGTTAACAGTCCAATGTCGATAATTGTGTCTATTTACTCTTCCATTTAGACAGAAAGTGGCCCCGTCAGAAAAAGTTATTTACAAACTTCAAAAATCATTAATTTCTTCCATCATATTTTCACAAACTTCTGCACGTCTGTCAAAATCATCTTCTGTTAGTTCGTGTACCAAAGTGCGTTTGTAAGTATGTGAATAGAACCTTCACTGACATCCCAATTTAAAGCTAGCTGACATGTTGACGAATGAAGACATTCAGCTAGCCCTAGCCTAACATCTTATTTTTCTGCGACATTGTCGATTTTGAGAGACTTCATTAAATAGAGCACACACGCCCTATTAGGTTCTCGTAAAACCTACATAACCAGCGTCATTAAAAGGATAATCCGTATCTTCTTTGACGAATAAACCATTTTATAGTAGCACTTACTTCTACAGATTTTTGACAGTTACACACGATGGCTAGACACAACTAAGGTAGAGGATGCACAAACTAGGTGGCTCCCCATTTATTTAGATACTTCTTCATAGCATTCTACTTACACTAGCTAACTTTCTTTAGTAAAAGCTCAAATGCTCTGGATAAAGCTATAAAACCATTATTCCATACTTTTTGGTCAAGCGGTGAAATAATAAAATATCTGTAATTACCATATTATAAATTTGTGTAAAAATTTGTGAATCTGACACATTAGTTTGTAAGACAATTGAGTTCGTCTTAGCAGTCTTCATATAGCACGTACTACTAGTATAGGAAAATATTATTTCTATTTTATAGATATTGAAAGGGATGACTGAATCAACTTAAGTAACTTAATATAATTATTGAAAACACTTCCTCATTTGCACTCAAAGTGGAAACAAAAAATGTATAAATTCAATGTATGGATAACTTACCCCAGATTGTAAAAGGAATAGGAAGGTACTATATATATATCACAAAAACTACCGAATGAGTAATGTCTAAGGTACGACAAACAAGTGCATGATAAGTTGTGTAAACCGAACTGACGCTGTCCCTTTTCCGAATTTTAGTGTCACGCCTTGCACGTAAGTGGGGACAAGTGGTGGAGAGGTAGCGTCAGTTCGGCCCACACTACTTAATGATAAATTATCATGCACTCGTTTGTCGAACCTTAGTAATATCTTTTCCTAGACGTGAACCGTCTGAGTTGAGATTGAAAACCATCTTTTAAGTTCGGAAAAGAAAGTAAAATAATTTTAGACGTAGCATACAATCGATGAATTGAGCCTTGGTAAAGTGAATTATTAAGTGTTGTTTTTCTCGCGATCTGAGAAAGTACATCCCCGGAAGCAAGTAACGACATGAAATGCTTCTCAGCGTTAATTTTTAGAAATATCTTAAATTTTTCTGTCAAATACTATTTTGCCTCTTTTCAGTACAACGACTAGTATTAATCTGAAATCTATAGATATTGCAGTAATACTATTAATAACAGCAGAAGCCCATTTTGTCTTGGTGCAAAATCTGAATTAAAACCTAAAGCACGGACAAGTTTTCTACATTCTGCGAAAGAATGATAGTTATCTAGCCAAACCGCGGAGGCTAGATTGAATGACTAAAGTTTCTCACCTGTGACCTGAATTTAGTATCCTAGTCAATGTAATTATCATTTGCAACATGAATCAACGGCAGCAAATTGTGTACAAATCAGGGTCGGTGGATACACACTGCAACGGGTGAGAAGGTTTAATCAATCTTGTGTTTAAATATCGATAAAACATTGATATATGTATATACCTAAGAAAAAATAAGGAGGCCTGCGCTTTAGAATAAATTCAAACCAATTAATTCCTCAACATTTGATATTTCGTTGTTTCCAATAGACGAATACGAAGGAAGAAATGTGCCACAATTTTTTTAAGTAATCAAATAGATGTAGCAACAATATTTAATTTGGCAACATGTTAGTTGTATAAATTAGACGAATATATAACAATATCTCACAATTTCTTTAGCTCGGTCCATTTGTTCCTTCGGTTTGACGCATAGTCAAGTCATCATATTGATTAATTTGAAACAATTAGGAAGATATTTAACGTATTTGAAAGCTATGGAACTTGCAACAACTTGCTTCCACAATAATAAAGGTTCTCAAACAATTACGGTCAAGCGAATCATCGGATCATATTGTAGATAGGAAATACATATGTATGTGCAGCCTCTTTTCCGACGGCAGAAGGCACAAACCATAATGAAATGTGAAATGTTATGTACACATTCGGATTCAGGCACGAAGTTACTCCAAAGTTTATTAGACGTTTTTCAAAGAAAGTTAATAATTACATCAAAAGATAGCGTTTTTGAAGAAGTCAACAACAATTAGCCGTCACAGCTCATAAATTGTCAGCTGTAAAAAATGAAGCAAAGGTTTTGCCGCTTTTCTACATGTTGAAATGATTATGGAATTATGCAGATATGTACAACAGAATCATAACTGCGTATCATGAATTAAACATTAGGTCATCATACGATCTATAGAACAAATTTGAGAAGGGATTCCTAGTTCGCTTTATAACCATTTGAAAGCAATTCCATTTCACAATTTGACCCTTCAAATACATTACGCACTATATGCACATAGATACATAACAAACTTCAGAAGTAACAATGCCTTACCTTAACACGTAGACTAAGGAAACAGTTCAACTACAAAGTCGTAGATTAACAATAACACAGTGATAACTTTTAATTCTCCGTAAGCACAGGGATTACGTCAAGTATTTACATGCTTCTACGATTAATTGAATTTGATGCAAATTTCAGTAATTTATGTACCAATTCCTATAAAGAATAAGATATTCATCTCTATTTAATGCTCATTGAAAATAGGAGCAATCTAGTTTTCATTCTTATCATATTTCGTACTCTATGACAATATTTACATCATCACATTGTAAACATTTTGAAACAGCATTCAACTTGTTAGGATATCTTATCTGCGTAAACGATTCAGTTGGTTTAAAAGGATCGTTAAGAACCTTATTTACAACAACGCGCCCTCTTGTCATAAGCCTCGTTATCGTCCAAAATCGTAGTCGAAGTAGGGTTTTTGCTGGAATTACTTATGCGGCGCATATTGTTATGAAAATTTAATCTGCTTTAGCAAAACGTTAAAAATATACTTACCTATAACAGTGAAATTTATGTGAGTTACCGTACTGGAGGAGCGAAAGAATTCTACTTGACAATGGTATATATCTTCGTCCAAAAGCGAAACAGATGCGACGGATAGCTCAGCATGTTCGTCATTCAAAATGTGGAGATGATATTTGCTTCCGGAGGCGCGATCGGACCAACGGTCAGGCCTAACAGTTCTTGCATCGTATTTGTAGAAAGGATTATTCGAATTGCCTTTATACCAAAATAACAAGCTGACTTTATCGGGTGGATGTATCGGTGTTAAATTACATATCATTTTCGAATTGCTGCCTTCTTTTGCTTCAACAATTTCATGCACCAAACCAGCAGCTGCAGTCGCACTAAGCAGAAGTGTTAACACCACAGAAACGCACATAATTACATGATTTTCATCGATCTCTTCCACGTAGAATTCCATAAATCGAATATAAGTTCAACCGGCTTGAAATATACTAGGCGAAAACAAATTGATCTTTGATTTACATTTTAGGAGGATTTAGCGTTTGATTTTCAATATTTAGAATGTCTTAGTTCTTGAAAAAATCAATTGTCCATAGTTTCATACAATTCGAGCAACTTACACGTTTGCACTCATCACAAGCACAAATTATATCAACCAGGTGTTGCGCCTATTAACTTTGTTGATACTCACCCCCATCTTGCAGAAGCACTGCGGATCGACTCCGCCCGGACAAATACCCTTGATCGGCGAAAAAGCACGAACAGCGACGACAGGACCATAACTACGGGAGCCCCGGAAATAACCGGTGTAAAATTCTCCCCGCAAAATCGCTTGAAAAAATTATTTTAGCATTAAAATGATCACTTTTGGCCGTTATACGAATCATACGTCAATAATGCACGAAAATCTGCTTATATACGCCCCTCGCCATAAATAATTCCTGCAGAAACAGTAATGGTTCGTATGCTGACGGGATTATGCTTATAGGATAACCATTGTGTTGTGTGTAAATATTAATATTTTACATCTGCTTACCAAAATAGTACTCATGCGTAAATACATGTATACAATTGAACACAATTGGTTTAACGTAAATATATTATTACATGCTTTCGAAACAATTTGTGGCCAACCAAACTAAAAAATTCATCATTAATTTACTGATCATTTCATGTAACCTTATACTATAAATACATATGTACATACGTAAATCTACATAACTATGATCACATTAAATCAAGTTCTATTCTCTAAGGGATGTCAATTTCATTTCATCAGAACAATGATAGTCGAAGAAGAATGAAACAATTGCGTGGAAACGCAAAGATCTTCAAATTACAGCCCTTAAACGAAGAAAAATAGTATGGGATGTTAAAAGAATGGTTACAGTTACAATTAATTGCATAAAAAGAGTACTTTAATCCATTGCATTTCCGTACCAACAAGGATAGAATCAACCCCTTTTCCAGTAAGATAGCGCACGTGTTCATGCAGTAAGGATCATTGCAAAGTTTTTACGAAAGCATAGCATAATATTCTTTGGGATTCAAGGTTATCTGAATATTAGTCTGCAAAATTATCTGGGATTCGTTTATTTGCCAGAACATTCTACCTGTATTGAAAGTTTGATTTCAATCTCCAGATAACGTAATAACCAGAATTTCAATTTCAATTCCAGAAATTTTACACACATAACTTCATCAGTTACACACTCTTAGTTTACCACAGTTAGAACACTCACAAATCAGGCATATTAGGGAGCAGAGCAAATATCAAAGGTACCAGAACCGATCTTCAAGTTACATTAAAGTCAGCATCATAGATCTTCAACATCTAATAGTGTGTTTCCTACTTCAGGAAAATGATCAAATCAATTATACTGATCTTCAAGTATCTAATTAAAAACAGTTGATGGTTTACTAATTAGACTATTATATTATCTAATGAAACTGACATTATCGTTATGAAAACATTAAATACACCTCCACGAACACGACGATGCTCGGGAAGTATAATACTTTTGCATTCGACAACGCCCGTTAAAATTTGAAGTGAAGGACATACTTTACAATCTCGCAATCGGCCCTGAAGTAAATGTTATCAACTTTTACGATTCAATTTTTACTTTGTTTTCCTCTGAGAATGACAAAGTTATGATGGAAATGTGTATTTAAAATTTTGAAATAAACGGTGCGGTAGGGGTAAGAGCTATTTTACTTAACATAGTATAGTCTCAATTCAGTACAAAAATTAGGATTATTTTTCAAAAATCATTGAAAATAGATTTTCGAGAAACTATTTAGCGGGAATATTGAATTATTACATTTAAAATTATCGATTCGAATTCTCTAAAATTAATATCTAATAGTTCAGTATTAATTGCGAGTCCTGTAAATCCCAAAAACTATTTTAGCAATTTCTTCAAACAGAGGCTCATTGTTTTATGTTGTACATAAATTACGAATATATTTCGATGTAAAAACATAAAAGATGCTAAAATCTCTTATAATTTGGAACATCGCACATACCACCAACATGTAAAGATGTTAAAATTATACTAAAGATTTACTACTGTCGTATGACAAAAATCAAATAACTAAATAAATAATAAAATACATTAGCTTAACCAACTTCACCTAACACCTAAATAGCTATGAATCACACTTACCAGTCCATCCGGGATACATATTTCGCAGGCAGCAAAGCCAGCACGTTTTAACTGATAATTATGCGGTGATGAGTTACAATTTAGTGTCACTGGTCCTTGAAGACATTCTGAAATCAACTTCATACTACAAAAAGAACATTCCTAATCGATAATCTTGACCGACAACAGCAACAACACTACATTTGTTAATCCCAAGTACTGTTTAAACCTTAATCAAATATGGTCCCCTTAGTTTTATGAAATGAAAAATCTGGACATGTGGACATATGTATAAACATTAATAAATAACCACTTCGCACTTATAACATCTCCAGAAGCACATAAATATCAGCAGTAAATAACGTTAAGATATTGAACTAAACATCAATAAAACGATTAAATATTTATGGTGTGTACTGGATTTAGTACCCTGCTTTATAAATTTAACGTGAAATTGAATCATAAATGATCTAGTTTATTGATTAAAAAAGAAAACAGTTTATTGATATTCAAATTTGGAATTTGAAATTAAGAATAAATCGCCATGGTCTGCAGATATAATCTTCCTCTATTCCAATGGTGTGAAGATGGTTATTAAGCCAGCAGTGTGCTGTCATCAAACCTACTGCCGAATTTGGTTTCTGCTCGTCCGCGGCAATAAATTGTCGTATTAGTTCTCTGAAGGCACCGCAGTGAACATACCTTAATCCCGGTGCGGTCCTCAGTGTTTATCATGCTGCTCCTTCAGCACGTTTCTCATGTCAGTCTTTATGGTTTGACAAGGAATTCTACATGTAAATATCTCCCTTGCCAGAAAGTTGTCCTCTTCGTTTTCTTATATGCTCCAGTGTCGCAGCAGCCATAACATTGATTTTATTGTGTTCTCTCAAGGACACCATTGCATCCCTGCGTTTCCGAACAGGCCTTGATTTTATTTCCACGTACTGAATTACTTTAAGAATTACCATACGTTTTTCTGTTCTGGTCGACTAACACTTTCTTTTTCTTGAATATGAAATATTAGTATAATTAAATAGAGCAATTTCTAAGTACTAGTGGTTTGGATATATGTACTAAATAAAATAATTCTTAGTACACCTTATTTGGATAAATGCATATTGCATGTATGTATGCACCTGCTTCCATAATTCAGTTGTCATCTTTAGTAATAAATCTACGGAATTTAGGTGTTTGACAATAATTTTTAAAGAAAGCCGCATTGGACATCAGCAGCAACAATATATTCGATTTTTTGATTTGAAATTGACTCTGCTCCACCGAAGTATCGCATAACACAATCACAACCTCCAATTCGTAAATAAGAGTCCGTTTCCATTAGATGCTATAAGAAATTGGTGAAAACCGGCTGGCAGAAAACAGGAACGAAATAAAGTTGTACGTACAAGTAAGCTCAAATACAAAGGCAGATATTGATAGTACATCTATTAATACGGTTCCATGAAAATCTTGCACCGTACACGTCACCATGTCCATTCACGGAGCTCACATTGTGTGAACTCAGTAAGGTGCTGCTAGTATGTGATTACGAAGGTACCAGTACCTTTAAATAAGAAAAATTTCAGAAATCCACATTTTTCTTTGCGCTCTATATAAATTGTTCTACACCCTCTCCATGAAATCATACCAATATTCCCATTTAACCAATTTTACCAGCAAACTATAATTTATACGTGCTATTGTATCTAATACCAAGGTCGGTATAGATAGCGTGATAGTCGTGAAAACGTACGAGGGTAGATTGAGAAGTTCCCGGAATCGCTGCTAGGAGGTTGCTATTTTGTCAAATACTTTATGTCGTTGTGTTGGCAACTCTTGCATATCAATTAACTGCAAATGTTAAATCGATCAGTCAAGTAGTCTGGTTTTGATAAGCGTTAAACTCAACTACCTCCTTGTGTTTTCAGTTATGAATAAAAGCGAAGTTCGAGCGGTCATCAAATTTTTCTATTTAGAAGGGAAATGAAATTCAGAATGCATCACCTTCACTTTCCACAGTGAGCTTTTGGGTTTCGCAATTCAAACGGGGCCTCACGTATATAGATGATAAAGTGCATTCAGGGCGTCCGAAAACCAGAAATTGTGGGTAAAATCCACGACATGGTTTTGTCAGGTCGCCGAATAAAGCGCGTGAAATTGAGGAAACGGCGGGCATCCCTTATACATATACAAATAGTTCATATTTTACATAAAGAAAGCTATCTACCGGATTGCTCAATTCGGAGCAAAAACGCATTCGGGTTCGGTTCTCAGCCGTTTGTTTGGAAGTGGTTACGAGGAATCCAACCGATTTCCAGACATCATTCGTAGTCGTGGATTCATCACTACACACCAGAAACAGAAATGCAATCAAAACAGTGAATTGTACGCGCCGAATCGGTTCCGAAGAAGACAAAGACCGTTCACTCGGCTGGAAAGGTGATGGCATAGAGTCTTTGGGACGCAAAGGGAATATTAGTAATTGGTTACCTTGAAAAAGGCAAATTGTTACATGTATATTACACAACATTGTTGGATAAATTGAAAGCAGCAATTCAGGAAAATCCCCGGGAATGGTTGAGAAAATGCGATGCTTCACCACGACAATGCGCTCGCTCATTCAAGTGCAATCGTTCAGCAAAAATTGACAGAATTGAAGTTTTAGATCCTTCCGAATCCGCCGTATTCAGCTGATTTGGCTTCGTCGGACTTCCACCTGTTCCCAAAATTCAAAACATTTCTGGATGGAAAGAGATATTTGTCGGGTCAAGAACTGAGAGAAACTGTAAACGATTATTTTGGGAACCTCGAAGAAAGTCACTTCCGGGAGGGAAAGAAGAACCTAGAGAGGCGTTGGACCAAGTGTTTTGAGCATTGTCCTTTCAGAAACTTTTAAATCTACTCTCGTAGCTAACAAATGCAAACAAGTATAATATCTTATTGAACATGTTTTTGATTGCTAGACGTATTCTACTTGATAACAAAATGTTTTGTTTAAAGTAGAACATTTTGTTGGAAAATGTTTTTGATTGTAAGAAAATTATTATTTAATAAGAAAATATTTTCCTTAAGAGCGTCGTTTATGTTGTTTGAAAGGAAATGATCTTGCTGGTAGTTGCAAGAAACACGATTTTTTATTTCCTCAAGAACGTTTTGTTGGTGACAAGAACAACTTTTACCTAATCTACAATCACTTTTGCGTTGGCTTATCCTGTGTTTTAGCCACCAGTATAACAGTAACCAATATCACATCCTTGACATTTAAAGCAATTAATTTTATAAATTGAATTACGTATACAACTAATAGAGATAATATCTTCTATTTCTGTAAATAGTGTTTAACCAAAGTGAATTATGCTCTGCAATTTCTAAATTTATGTACTGATCAAAACTTGAAATTAATTAACAATTACATGTTGAACATACGATAATTTATATACGTAAATTCAGAACTTAGGTAACAAATACCTAATCACAATTTTAGAATTTCGCACACGTAGTGTATGCGCTTCTGTATCTTGCATATTGTATTACATTTCAATGTGTTCTATTGCGCTTTTGCTGTTTCACGCCTTTGTCTCTTGTTTCATTGTGATTGTCTCTGTTTAAACCTGTTGCAAAACGTTATTGTATTTTATTTGAATATGTTTGACTTTGGTTTGTAGAACTATGGCTCTGCTTAATTGTGTTCCAAAACGTTTTGCATCTCCGCTTTACGATAACATACATTTAAATGTATTATGAAAACATCCCTAAGCACTTTCAGTTGTACGTTGGCATCTCATTCAAGTTCATGTGGATGTAAGTAAATAAAAGGTTTAGTATTACTATACATGAGTTGGAAGATACCTTCAAAGCTTTTGCGAAGTTTGATCATGTGTAATTCTGGTTTTGCTTTGCGTATTGTTTAGTCTTCTTAAAGAAAGAAATAAATCTCGTTTATTTCCAAACTGTTACAAATGATAAATATCTTATATGATAGTTTTCTACCACTAATTAGGTCAATGAAACAAGACTGGTTTGAGCGATAGTTATATTTCCAGAACGTTTACAAACGTTTTCAGAACACCTTCTTCAGTGAAAATATAACTAGATAAATATATAAACAAACATTTGTTTTTTATTTGGGAACTATCAACAAAATAACTAATGACTACGATTTTTTGTTATAGAGGATATATAAACAACTTTTTTATATATATAAATTATAAAAACTAAAGTAATGTGTAAACACACATGCAAACTATGAAAATACCTAGAAAAACCTTATATCAAAAAATCTTTGTCAAAACCTTAACAATTCTGTTCAAGGACTAGGGAAAACCCAAATTAAAAACCTAGCCAAAGGTTTCCTTCTTAAGAAATGCAAATCTCATTTTAACAAATTGCTGTATACATTACTTAAATTTTGAACATAGGTTCTGAAATTAATGGTTTTAATGTCTTTCTGTATATTTATCACCTACCATTTATGCAAATCACAACTTAAATGCGATACTCAAAAATTCACTTCACGGATGTTTATATCTATTAATAGATTTAATGACAAAACTAAGAGAGAAGATGAAAAAAAAATAAAAGAAATTAAATGTACAGAGAAGACGGGGGTCAAAAGAATCAAGGCGGTCGCTGTGGAATAAAACCAGAAGGCGAGAGAATAATATAGGCGGAAATAATGAGATGAAATATAGTGATTATCTTGGGGCACGGTATTCACGCCAAAATTGACACTCCTTACCTTGTCGTCACGGGTATCTAAATAAACTCAAATTTACTTTAGAGCAGTATACAACGAGAAATTTTTGTTAGAATTTTAATAAGAAATGTATATATAAGAACATCAATTGTTTCTGGAAAATTAAAATATTTTTGTATTTATCATTAATAATATGCTAAAACTGTACTATATGCTATATTTAATTACTCCTACCAATCTTCTCAATATAATAAATTTCAAATAAAAATTCTTTAACAAGAATGCACATTTCATCACTTTGTATCATTATGATGTTCGATAACTTCAAAGTGAATGAAAATCTATCAACAACAGTAGCAGTTTGAAGTAGCTTATATTAAACAACTGTTGCTATCGTTATTTGCATCAGTTTACTTTGTCAAAGTGAAGTTTTTTAATATGAATCGCATATCAATACTTCTGGATACTGCTTGTGTGAAATGGCAAAAGAAGCTAAATGATTGCAAGCTCATTCACAATTTATTTTATTCGGGGAAGAACGAACATAAAGCTATAAAGCGCATTGCTGGCTTTATATATGGAATGCTCTTAGGGTTAGCTTTCTACGAACTAATATTAGTGGATCTAAACTTCACCGAAAATGCAGCGTATTTTGTAACATTAACAATAGGTCTAATGCTAGGATTTGGCATAGCCTTTTCGTCGCAAATACGCTGTATTTCTCTACTATCGATTCCAAACTTTGGTGGTAGATCTGGGAGAAGTGTGTTAAAAGCATTGGTTTTCGCTTACATTATATCAGGACCAGTACAAAATTTAGCGAACAACGGAAAAGAAGTGGTAAGAGTATTTGGATGCACTACATCTTTAACTTTTAACTTAACGAGGACACGCTTCGAGCTGATGTTCAAACCGTTTACGCAAGCACTTTTCGGTTTGAAAACTAACGCTCACGAAATTAAAGACACGATACGTACAATTCGCGATGTGTCCGCACCAATTACGGGAGAAATAGAAGATGAAGAAGAAATGAAGAAACTGAAGGAGCAGAATGATTACATTGATTTAAGTGCGAAAGAAACAAAACGCACGAAAGAAATTGATGAGAAATACAGAACTAAAGGAGAACAAACAGAATCGGAAAGATTTGAAAAAAACTACATGGAAAAGATCGAATTGCGTTGTGAAAATCAATTTTCGAAGGCAACTCAAAAATGTAAAGGGATGTTTTCGACAGCTTACGATAGTTGTTATGATACCGTAACTTGGATAGCGGCCTGGTTACTTTGTTGGCCTATGAAACTTACATTTGTATGCAACATAATGCAGGCGTTAGGAGGGAAAAGCAGATGTGATCCAGTGAAAGATATTGAACATGGTTTTGGTGAAGGATATACGTATTTAAAAAGTTCCCGTGCTACTCTGGCTCAAAATTTCAAGGATGTTAAATTGCAGTACAAAATTGGTTTAGTAAAACCGATTGCTCTTTTAAGACAAACAACAGATAGTGCTACAGAGATGATGCATATAGTAGTGAAGAAAAAGACATTTCTTGAATATATACTCATGATAGTAAAACGTGTGCTGGCGTTTATATTTTTACGAATTATCATCGATTCCCAAAAATATCATGATAGATATTTGCGCGACATTGAGTTTGATAATCTTTATATTACTAGATATTTCCGAAAAATAGATTCTCGAAGACGTAAAGCAGAAAAACATACTTTGTTGCCGTTGAAGAAAATTGAAAGAACCAAATTAGTGGATCCGTGGTCTTTAAAACCCTTAAAAATTGAGCAGGAACAAATAGTGGGTAAAACGTTTAAATTATTACTGGAAATGATAACTGCAACTACATTCGTTTTATTAGACCGATTATTTTATGAAGCACTAGATCTGGTAAGAAGACACGCACACATAGATTACTATCAGACGGGTCATCATGATCTTTTCCTCCAAGTCAAAGGTACCGGATTGATTGCTTCCTTGCTGAGATCGATAGTTAAAGGTTTTAACGTTAAGAAGCGTATAAGGACCGTAAAAAGTAATGAAGCATGCTTACCACAACCAACGATATTACCAAAATATTATATTTACAAAATTTATGGAACATATTTCGCTGTTTGGTTAGCAATATTATCCCAAGCATACTTATTGCGCCTGAGGAGAATAATTTGTGCCTACTTTTATAGAAAAAGAGAAAAGAAACGAGTACTATTTTTGTACAATGAAACACTGAAACGTCGTATAGGATTTTTCAGGTAATAATTTTTCGAAAATACATTTATATATTTATATTCTTACCATACTTCAGATATATGCAAAAGAAAATTAAGAAGTTAGTTCGTCAGCATCGCCTTGAACATGATCTGAACTTGTGTGCTGTTTTGAACATTCGCTTCCCGAAAGTGTGTTCGTGCTTACGAATGTTCCCAATGGCGCGCAGAAAATGCATAATTTGTGGAGAGCCAGAACCAAGGAAAAAGAGTAATATACCGGGAGATTTTGAAAAATGTAAAACTCCAAACTGCTATTTTGTACACTGTGTAGAATGTTGGAATGATGTCGGGAGAGTGTGTTATGCTTGTGCACCGACACCTGAAAACTCGGATATTGAAGAGTCGGATCAGGATAATTACGATTTTGATTAACTTGTTTGTTTTTAGATAGTTTTCCAAATTGTGTAACCAGTTTGCATTAAAATTAATTTTGGGAAATACACTTCTTTGTTTTTAATAGAAAAAATGAAGTCAACTTTTACTATTATGTTTTAAAAATATCAATCTTTTCCATATTTTCCTGCCAGCAATTTAATTTCTTAATATTGAACCAATCAGAAATTCATATCGGATTCTTCATATGCTCAAATTAAATTCTATTCGGAAAGATCTTTTCTCGACCCCATTTTCCGGAATTCACAAGTCCCTATATTAATGCCCAGAAAACATAACTATCATTACTAGTTCATTCCGAGATTTACGTAGAAGATGGCAAACTGATTGAATATATTCACGACTGTGGCGCTTACAAATTTATAGAGTTTTAGTTTAGATGCCAAATGATTAATTTACAAAATTTCGGTAAGATAATTTCGGTCAATAAATTACACCCCATTGAGGAGAGCAGTCGGCTGTAGTGATAGCTTGAGAGCAGAGCCTCGCGGAAATACATTCAAAACCACTCTCGATCTTGCACAAGATGTTGACGTAACCCAGTCAACCGAAGCGAAGCACCAGAACTGCCTAAGATTTCTGTTATAGTGGTGTCGAGGGATTTTCATGAATTAAGATACTGTAATTTTGAAAACCGCTTACGAATATGCAATACGTTTATCCTCCGACTACTAGTTTTATAACAGGATGAAAAGTTAATGACTCACGAAAATGTGATACCAAAAGAATGTCATGAAAGCAACAAAAGCGCACACTTTACAAATTGCAGAATAAGAATTATCTCCTTCGTTATAAATAAATTTGGCACTGCGAAAATTTGGCTAGTAGCGCGTGCTGTGCCTGGCAGATCTAAATCACATGCGTAATCCATCAGTGTCATGCCTTTCATATTGAAAACATTAGCGAAACTTCTGGATACACAAATTAGGCATTACGCACTGTCTCAAATACTGTTGTACAAAGACCTGTATATATACAAAGTAGATTCGTCCGCCCTAGTGGCCTTATACTAGGGTGTTAAAAGATGACGTCTCTGAGCAATAAGAAGATAAAGTTGGAAGCCTTGCTGGACGTGGAGGGCGCATTTCACGATATCAGCTCCGCATAAATTGTATCTAGGAGAAGGAATGTCGAGAACACTTGTTGCAAGTGAATAAAGTGTCTCAGGCAGAATAGTATACTGATTTCTCCTGAAAAAGAAACTCGCCATTTAAGTGTTCTGGAATTTGGTAGTGAACAAGCACTAAGCGAACAAAAATTCTGTGTACCAGGCTATGCGGACCACATAATAATAGTTTATTTATATTGTAGACCAAAAAGGTATATCACAAAAGAAATAACTGTAAAACAAGAGGAAGGCAAAATTAAGTGTAGAGTAGAATAGCAAGACTATAAATAAGAGTAGAAAACAATCCCTATACAAGAGGCAATATAGAATGCAAACAAATCATCATCTAAACATTAATAATTTAAGAAATTTAAATAGAAATTTGAAATGTAGAACCTCTATTTAAAAAGTTTCACAAACTCTACACTATTAATTCCGGTTGGTAAGGTATTGTAATTTGGGATGCCCATTTACGTTTATCGATGATATCTAAAAAGTTGTTAAAGAGTGTCTGAGGATGAAAAGGATATTCTGACCTGGATTACTATACGAATGGTACCAATTATTTTGAAGAAATGTGTTGATACGTATTTCGTTGAATTATAAAGTGGCAACGATTAATATTTCCAAAGACCGTATTGTGGTAGTACTGCAATCTACCCAATTGTTTTAGTAAGGTTAAGTTGGTATTAAAAGTGTAATATAGTCAGTCGTGGTCAGTCGACTTCACCGCGTGAAGGTTGTGTTGTTATTTATGCCCTCCCACCTATATTCACTCTGCAACAGACCGGAGCAATGATCGACATAAAGTACTTCCTAAGAACTTTTGGGATGAAACTCGATGCACTCCAGAAAATTATCCCGTATACTATCTTTATATACATATATATAGTCTCAGCTATAAGATGCGCAGCATGTGATAAACATGTTATCTGGAGGAGATTAGGGAAACCTATTTTCAGTGCCCTACGGGTGTTTTGCATATATGAAGCTCTAACCGTCACTAATATACTTATTTGGTTCGGTTCTAGTGCAAGTTTTTGCAGGCTATGAAATGGGACGTTATTGTTTGTGTAGTGTAGCTTCGCCTAAATTCTAATGCTGTATAAAAGTATCCTCAGATAAGTCAAACATGTAGATTGTAGATAGCATTGACAACGGTAATCGCCTTCAAATGGAAACGATTTCTGTTAGACCATGTGTTAGAAGAGGACAAATAGCTATAATCTAGGTAACCAATTTGGCCACTTCACTTAAATGTATTGGATGAACTATCTGTTTCACTTATCTGTGATAAAAGGTACGCTAAAGAAGATCCATTAACTTGCAACCAGGTATGTATGTCTTCCAAAGCACTTTAAAATGTTTGTTGTCAACTACATGATACGGAATGTAACACACCTAACAAAAAGAAAAATCGAAAAAAACGTCGAATACGGTAAACTGTGTTCCCTCTTTGTCTATGTTTTGCACTGCTCGACAGATTTTTGTACATGCGCAATAAACGGCACCAGTTTTTCAGGCGATATCGGTAAGTTTACGAAATGCGAAATACATAACACAAATACCCTGTTACATATGTTATGACGAGTCACAGATGAGAACGAACCAACTTTGGCTAACTCTAGTTATAAGTACTTGGAAATTATCCCGAACTTTAAGCTTACTACTTACTGGAGTATTGACAAAATAACTATACAATCGAAGGCAGCCTTTGCTATGGTCAGACTATCTTATAATAAAACCTATGAACATATGAAATCTTGGTATGATGGCCGAAGGTTACGCAAATAAACACCAAACTAAAACTGGATAAGATTTACGTAACAGAGACCATGAAATCAACCCTGACTGCAGTCATGAAGACCTTGTTGGACCTTTCTCCTCTTGATCTCGTCTTGCATGTGGTGGCATGAAGAATCCATTATAGGCTTCAGTACACCCGTCTCAAATGATCAAACTCGGGGTACAAGATAATATGAAAACGCGGGGAATCCTGAAATGCAGCCATATGAAACCAAACAGAACTAATTAAGGTTTCCGGATATTCAGAAGTTTCTGGTAACGAGAGTACTGATAACCTTACCAAGCGACATTCAGCAAAGTTCTATTGGGACCATAACCGAGTTTTACAGCTCTTAAGAATAAGAAAACTTCCAGGACCAGACATGGCAAGCTATTCATTCGTATGCCATGTGCAAAATTAGATACAGGATTGTTACTATTAAACAGATCCCAGGTAAGAAAGGTGATATGGCTTATAATAAGGCACGCTCCACCGATGAGTCATCTAGATAAGATGGGTGTATATTTTGGAAATCTAGATTGCAGACTGTACGGGTGGGATACAGAAACGGCTCTACATATACTGTATGATTGCGAAGTTCTTACACCTAGCCGACAGCATTGTTTAGATTTGCTGCAGTAGATTCAGAAAACTCATTTAGCCCAAATACGGACCTGTATTACCTGGTGTAAATCATGGGGCATTAGATTGTGTGGGGTAATTGGAAATAACACAAGTTAAATTCGCTTCTGTGCGCCTCGACTTATGGATCACCTAGGAAGAGCATTGAAGAGCCTCTACTGTGATTAGTTTCAACGTCTAAAGAATATCATTCCAAAAAATCTCAACTTTTGAAATAGGGTATTTCAACACAGTAATACACAACCGCATGCAAACTCAGAAACTAAGCAATTCAAGAGAATTGATGTATGTAAAAGTTCTCATCTACTCTATTCATGGGCATTATGTGGTCCGTCTTCCACCTGTTCTGCTGCCTACGAATGTTTTTGCACAAAACCAAAACGGGAACAAAGTTTCGACGTTGTAACAATGTCTTGTCTTAAAATATTTTTTTGCTTAAAGTAGTATGTAGTAAGTTCCCCGGGTGATGGCGACAGGCAATCGAAATTTTTTGCGGAACGAATTCTACGTTAATTTTCGACCAGCTCATTAACTACTACTACTACATATAGGAGTATCAATTTTAGCATTTTACGAATAACTACGACTTCGCTTTCATCCTCTAGAAGTAATCTGCAATTGACGCAAAAGTACATATTTACATATATATTATAAAGGCATACATAAAATATTTATATTTAATATAATTGGATTTACAATAACATTGTTTAGATTTGTAAAAGTATAGCAACTCCTGCGAGTGTCCACTTGCTGGCTTTTTCTTTCGTTTTTAAATTGAAAGTCCAGACGAATGTGGGACCGCGCTGCCTCGTTTTGTACACAGGACAATCATACATATTTCTAAGATCTTGTTTATCTTGCGTAATGGCCTTAATGAATACAACTGGGACCACAGGAAATAGTTCTTTTAGCTTAGCATCAGCGATGCTCCCTTGTTGAATGTCCCATCTTGCACCTTCCATAAACAAACCGTGAACATATGCGCCTTCTCTGGGAGCTGCTGTAAAATCATCCTTTTGTTTCTTCGTAACATCGGTAAGTAAGCACATCTTATCTAATGGCCATTCGTTCTTACGTGCTGTTTGTTGCATTATTGCTGTTAAGAACGACTGCGGATTAAAGAACCCACCTAGCCAAACCGAAGATGGCATAGAAAAATCATTTACCCACGATTCAAGTTCCTTCACTCGCAATCCTAAATCTGCATACCATTGACCCAACGGCAACATTGAGGGATATGCTCTCGCAGCCCAATTATCAGGAACTTGATCCATAAAGAGAGACTGTTCCAGAACTTCCATATCGGGAGTAATGGTTAATTCGCCCTTCAGCCCTAAATCCAATTCTCGCAAACTACGTCTCATCACCCTACTTAGCATATTCATCCGTTCGCATTCTTGGAAACATACGATAATATAAGGAGTTCTGTCTTCTACTTTTGCCATCATTTCCGCAATATTAAATTTCATTGGTAGTTTGTCATAAATATCATCTAATGTTTGCCTCACTTTATCTTCTCTTGACATTCCAGCGCCAGTACTACCTCCAGAATCTCTCGGTTGCATTTCTAGGATAGTTTTGAATAACGTTTCGGATATATTAGTCAAAAATCCGATTTCAGCGTTTGGATGTAAACCATACAAATATGGAGACTCGGGTGGTAGCCTATCATCAATATATCTATGATATCCCACATAATCTGTATTTGGGGGACACATAAAACCTGTAGCTAAGTATAATTCACCTTCAACCAACTCAGATTGCATATATACTGACAGATAAGTTCTACATAATCTTCTATCCCAATCGTCAGTAATATGGCCACCATACATTATTTCACCAAAGAGGTATCTCAAATCTTCCCATGGTACCTTGTTATTACTTTCTAAATAATTGTATAACACGTTTATACTAATAGTTAAATCACCAACGTTGAATGGGTAATTTCTATTCCAACCTTGCGGCCCGAACTTCCTTCTTTCTGCAACCACAGCATGGAAATAACACAAAGCAAATAATATCGCTTTAAACTCAGTTTCTCGTGTACACATTTCTAATGTCTCTTGTGTAAAATTATCTAACGCTTTATGTAAATTGGCAAACATCCCAGTAGGTGGTTCATTAGTTATTTTTATTGAGGACTCCAAAATACCAGGTGGTAAAACATTAGAATCTGGATCAGGAGCTGCTTCCGCACTCAAAAATAGTCGATAATTTTCGTGAGAATTTTCATTGTACTGTTCCATTTTTTCTCCAAGGTCGGCAGCCAACGCGCTACTAAATGTATATTCTGAAGAATAACCCATTGTCCGTGTTCGGCTGCAACATCCATAGCACCTTCGGCAACGACTTCTTGACCTTGACCCAATGCAATACTGTGGAAGTTCCCATTATCTACTGTGAAACCCAATCTTTTTCCTAATTTCTCCACATCCTTTAAAGGATTTACACCAGCCGATAAAATGAAAAAGGTTGGTGTGGAATTACTAGTCTCCTCGAATGATTTTGCAAAAGACACTGTACGTGCCGTAATAAATTTACTACCTAATTTTTCTTCTATAAATAATCTAACAGCATATGTCATACGATCTGGCCTTAAAGCACGCATCATACACAACCGTTGAAGCGTAGTCTTATTTTTCCATTCTCCCGGAAACTTTTCTTTTTCTGGACATTCGCTGTCGACAAATTTACGCCAACGTTTAGCGGAACCTTCAAGGTCTTTATCCAAACTTTTGAAATCATCCATCTGCGACAAGGCTTTTATGCCACCCCAAGATGTGTTACTAAGAAAGTCTACAGGCGACGTTGCGCCAGCTACTATAGGAAATCGTAGCAGAAAATCAAGTTCTTCTGGATTAATTTCGTGGGAATGTAATAAAATTTGGAAAGCCATTTGTGCCATGAACATTAATTTGTCACATTCAAAAAGTCCTCTCGATGTGTACATGAAAACCGAGAAGGTGATACTATCTAACAGGTTAGATACCCTTTCTTTTAATTTTTCTGCTTGTTCGGCTGTTGAAAGAGCATATTTAAAGACAACAGTGAAAGCTTTTAAAGAAAACTGATATATGACATTTATCCGATTTAAATCATTCAAAATGAAATATATTAAAGAAGCGCGTGCGGCTGCTGGACGGTAGTGTTCACGTGCTTCATCAATTTTAACCGAAGTTACACGCGATTCTACCACTTTTATTTGAATTTCTTCGGACATCTTTTTCGTTGTTTCCAAATTAATGACTAGCTTTTCATCGCCCAATATATTACCTGTCGCAGATGACAACCGTTCCAATAAAGAATCTTCGCAAAACTTTAAAGTTATTTTGAAATCATTTTGTTGCTTTGTAAGCGAAGATTTCAATGTTTCCAAATCTGGTCGCTCAGCTTTAACTACTTCTGCTAATAACTGTTCCTCTAACCCATCTTTAGTTACCGTAAAATTTATTAACGTTGTCTGGGCTTGAATTTCTGGTTTATAGTGAGGATTAGCTAACTTCGTATGGATAATTAACCTAAATCTTTTATCATAATCTACCTCTTTATCTCCAATTTTAATGCATCGACCTTTCTTGATGAGAACTCTGCCCAGAACTGGGTCGAGTACTGCGTCTACGGTTTCGCCTATATTTTCTAACAACACAATTCTACCATTAGAGATACTGTTTTCAATTACGTCTAAATAATTTCTCATCGTAAGACGGATTGCTGTGAGATCGCTCCCGTATTTAGTTTTAATCCATTTAATTCCCTGTAATTGTGGATCAATTATAAGAGGCCATCTTGCTGAATTTGTCAAAATTGTAGCATTTTCTGAAGACATACGATCGTTAGGTAGGCCTTCATTATTCCACTGAGCAATTTGTGCGTCATCTGTTAACAATAAGAGTGGATCCAGTCCTTCTGTCATTGGAATCGAAGGGTTTACCGATTTCAAAAACGGCATCCAGTGTTTATTAAGCATATCTAATCTATAATTCCTTGTAAAACATCCAACATAAGAAATAAATGCTGTAACCAATAAGACATCTCCTGGTAGTGTAATACTAGTATCCTTGAAAGTTTGAACGGACTCCCTCCAGCGCACATTCTCAGAAGCCAAACCATTTACTAGTCTATTTGCTAAATCTATCATTTTAGCAGTGGCATCAGCTTCTCGCTGACATTTTAATTTCGCAGCAGTTGCAACTTCAAACTCTTCTTTTAATACGTTAAGTTGTTGTTCTAAATTGTACAGTTTTTCTTTTAATTCCTGCAGTTTAGATCTAGCATCATTTAGATCTTGATTTGCTTTTGCAAGAGCTCTTCTTTTGGGTTCTACAACGACAAACACGTCATAGTACTTAACCATATTAATAACCCAAGCGCATAATCCGGCAGCTGCGGATGATTTACTTATAATTTTTTCAGGACTAAATTCTGGATCCTTTATATATTCCCGAACCCCTTTTATCAAATCGGGATGGATATTATCCTTGTCGTAATAAACGAGATCATACAAAAATTGGTCGACTTTACCCATCATTAATTTACAAGCTTTCCATGAGCGATCCTTTGGTGGTTTACCCTTAGGAGAAAAGAGTATCAATACAGCAGCTGTTACATTGACTACAGCCTCAGGAGGGCTACCGAACGATTTCAATTCGGTAAGGTTGTTTTTATTTAGAGTGTTCAATGCAGCTTTAGCTGCCAGCAAGGCTGGTTCTGCCTTCTGCAAATCCTCCGCACATACTTTTTGTTGAGCAGCAACGTCTTCTTCTATTACCTTTACTTTAGCTTCTTCCTCGCTAGCTATAGCTTGTTCCTTACTAACTTTTTCATTTTCTGTGCTTAAAACTGCAATTAGTTTGTCAGCTGCTGCATTCTTCTCTCCTAGCTCCACTTCTTGTACTGCTAATACGTCCTTCAAACCATCTGCTTCCTCAGAAGTAGATGCCAATTTTAACAGTCCATTTTCAAGTCTAACTATACTATCGTCCAAATGTTTAGTTTTCTCAGTAAGTAACTTCTGATACAACGCAATTTGTTCTAAGAACGTTTTCGGTGTAGTATAATTATATCGTTTTTCATTGAGTAAATACTGAACGGACATTTCGTTAACTACGCCGTGTACATGTGATATAAACGAAGAAACTGAATTAATCAATTCGCTAGGAAGATCTTCTATCTCTGCTAGAAACCGTCGAGACACAGATATTAAGGCATCTTTTGGCCATTCATGAAACCAGTCAATCGCTGTACAGTTTACAATGGCTGGAAACTTTCGGGCTCTTACTCTTAAAGTTGAACCTACAGGCGAGAAACATAATACAATTTTTAAAAGATGGCGAACTCGTTCAATGTAAAATTTCCAACAATTCTCTCTTGTATCTTGCATACCAGCTCCTTTTACTTCACCTTTAATAGCATTTATAATATTCTCAACGTCTTCTTCGGCTAACAAATCGGAGATTTCTCCAGACGCTAACATATCGTTTACCAGAACTAAAAATCGTTCTTCAGGAACTTGAGCATCGGTCATGAGAAATACGGTGCTAACATTCTTTAATCCAGCTCTAATGTATATCTGAGCTAAGTCAGCTTTCATATCATTCATCGAATAGCCCTTCTTAAGTTGAATTTGAAATACATCGATCGAGGATATAAACGCAGCTAATCTAGACAACGACTGCTTTCCTGAGCCACCAACTCCCACTAAAAGTGCATTTCCTCTAGGTGCCTCCATGATCCTATTTATTTTACATATGTGATTCATAGCATCCTCGAATAGAACTAAATTCATTGCTGCAACAAGGTCGTTGTATCCCTCTAAAGCGTCGGTTAAAAGTTTAGTCAATCGATCATATTCCAAAATTTGATGATATTTGGGATCACCTATCCCTTCGGCAAAATGACAAAATATTAAAGGCTTTTCCATAACGTCTTGTTCATTGAACTCTTCAAAACCCTTTTTCACTACCTCTATAACCAATTTATTGAACAAGTCAATATCTTTGCTTTCCACTAATTTGTCACAATACACACGGGTTGCCTCATGTATCCACAGACGCATGATATCAGTTTGGTTTTTAACGGCATCGCCTGTAGTAAATAACATTCCTTGAAATATGTTTGATAAATCTCGAAGATTGAAGATATAGTGAAATTTTATTGCAGTTGGCAAGTATGTAGTTGCAACTTTGTTGTGAAGCGCGAGAGCAGCATGGACAATCGAGTCAACCACTTTATTTAAAGCATAAGGAAACTTGTTGTGGACATTACTTATATGTTGTGCTAAAATATTACTGTAGATATGGAATAGTGCGTCTTGAGAAGGAAAACTTACTGCAAAGACGCAAAAATGTCTTTGTAAACGAGGATTTATAGTAAATGAACCAGCTGTTGGGTTCATACAAGACACATACTGGACATTATGTATATCCTTTAGTGACAACTTTTGTCTGTCGTACCAATGCTGATAGTCCATATGTTGACGGATTAATGTATGCGGCTGTACAGTAAAGTATTTATCTACTTCAGGCATATTCATGTCATCTATAAAATAAATCATAGTCTTATTTCCAGGAGGACCGTACACTCTACCCGCTTTCTTTTCTAAAGGTTTCTCCAGTACTTTTGCAACATCTCTGATGTTGTATAAAAATTGAATGGTACATTAGTAACTGCGTAACTTTCTGGTAACTCAGCAAGTTTCTCACCAACTAACACAGTCTTGCCACAACCTGCAGCTCCCACTAGCATCACAGGATGTTTATCTAACATTAATTGGTCCAGAAAGAATCTTAATCGTGTTGTTTCGGCAGTATTTACCAATGTTGCTTGCAACGGGACATCTGGATCTAACTCAAACGATTTTACTAATTCAGTCCACGGTAAGAATCGTTTCGTTTCTGGTTCTATATAGTAATGAAACACATTTCCGCCAGCAGGAAACTTGACTGTTTTAAATTCATTTGTAAACCACTTACTGAATTCGTTCCGCCAATCTACAATTTGATCTTGAAATAGGGCTGAACCGAAAGCCCATACAGTCGAAAATACAAAATAGATCTCATACCACTCTTTTGGGCAGTCTTGTGGTACATTCTGAAGCGTAAGAAAGCTATCGAGCAAAAACATAACATTTGTATATGCGCTATTTCCGAAATAGGAGTAATCTTTTTGAACTTAACTCTAACGACATCCAAACACGGTGGAACATATTTGTCAAATAGAATTATTAGGTTTGCCCTTTCGCTCTGTTGAGTTCGAGTTTCAATCCACGACGTCACATAGGGATTCCAACCTAAATCTGCTGGATTAATATACAATATTCCGGCCCTAGAAACTGTGGCCGGTGTAGCTGTTCTTAAACTAGCAATTTCAAATAATAATCTCATATACGTAGTTAACGCTATCCTTTCATTACTAGCCAACGTTAACACCTTATTGTCATCCATTAACGTATTCAATGACTCAATCCACATCGGATCAATATCACCGTCAAGTACGATCCATTTCGGCCCATTACCGGTCAAATTTGCCTGTTCTCTCATTATTACTGAAAATAGTCCATCTTTCCATTCTCTTGTCGCTGGATTGATAACTCCAAAGAGTTCATCATTAGTTACCGCCTTGGGATTAAGGTCGTTATACACAGGCTTTCGCTTTTGGTTTTGATATGTTCTGAAAAGCGTTTTCCACACCATTGACTTTCCAGTACCAGCAAACCCAATTACGAAAACAGAATGTCGTACAGCAAATAGTTCCTCGAGTTGTACTACTTTCAAAATGAATCCTTCCTCAGGTTGTAACTTTAAATCTACAGCAGATTTTTTATTATTCGCTCAAAATCCATATTGCGTTTCCTAGGTACATCCAATGCAGGAAACAAGTCCCCGATCAAGCCCATAAATACAGGAACATCATCCGTAATGATTTTAGGGATATTAAAGTCTCTTAGAGCACGCATTAGTACTTGATCTTCCGGACGCTGACGATCTCCTCGTTTTAGAGATCCAGCTACTACCAATACGGATTTAATTGCTCTTAATCCCCAATCATAGTGATCTTGTTTGCTCAACAACTCCCTGCAGAGAGTATATAGCGTTATAAATTTCCTGGCCAGCAATCGAGCTTCTTGAAAGCCTTCTGCCACTAACATTATTTCACAAATCAATTCGAAATCCGGCACGACCATTGCACAGGGGCGGAAAAGTGCTTTCAGATTTTCAGGCAACTCGGTTCGTCCAGCATAACCAGGATTCATAGTGATAAAAATTCCCACCTGAAAATATAATTTATATATACTATTCTACACACTAAATGTATATATATATATATTTCGTGACCTTTTATACTTATCTTATATGATAGATCTCTACCACTAATAGGTCAATAAAACAAGTTTTCGAAAAACGTTTGTAAACGTTCTGAAAATATAACTATCGTTCAAACCAGCCTTGTTTTATTGACCTATTAGTGGTAGAGATCTATCATATAAAATTGTACACACTGACATTGTATTAGGTCTTAAAAATACATTAAGATACCAATACAAAAAATAACAAACAACGCTAGCATTATATGGACGCAGTGTAGTTTATAAAATCATCAATGCACTTAATCGTTATGGAGTAAACATGGTGGAAGAACGTAGACGAACCCATACCAGGAGACATATTAGACTTTAAATCGGTAACGTTATATGCGAAGAGTAGGAAGTATGTAGTTCCTAGTCTATACTAAAATTCTCTTCTCACTACATCGGAAGTTCTGGACGCTTTATGTGGTCCCCGCTATTTATCGGTCTGCGTTTTCCCACTATGTATACAAATGCGAACTTTCTATCCGCTTAAACAAAATAGCCTCCGAGAAAAACTGGGAGACAAAACAAAATCGTAAACTGTAATAGAAATAAGATATACTTTTGGAATAATACTCACCGTATTTATGAGAGATACTTCTGATCCCAAAAACATAAATCTTAATTTTCTATCCTTAATGGCATCTTGTATAGTTTTTACTTGTACAGCAACTACTGACAAAACCTCAATCGATATCCTATTAAATTCATCAAAGCATCCCCAGGTGCCTGTCTGTGATAAACCTTTATAAATATTTCCTACGGATCTATAGTCCATTTGCTCCGAACAGTTAAATACGTATACCATTATTCCCAATGCTTTTCCCAAATCTTTCGTTGTTTCTGTTTTGCCTGTTCCTGCAGGTCCTGCAGGTGCGCCCCCATAATTAGGTGCAAACTTTGTGTCAATGTAATATAGCATCTATCAGTTAGAGGTGTAATAACTAGACGAGGTGTATTTCCTAAGTACTCGTACTGATATCGAAATTGTGCATCACATATATTAGCGAAACAATCTTTTACCTTTTCGTCCCACCTGTGTCTCAACTGACTTTGCCACTGAAAAGCTTGCGAACTTTCAACTTTCATTAAAATCATCTTCGCAACAACATCACGCGAGTGTACGTCGATGGTGCATATTGTCATAATCTTCTGACGCTCACCAGCGGTCAAGTCGCCCAATAATAAAGATATTAATGCACTTAGCTGAGCAATTTGCTTCTTTTGATAATCTTTCAGTGCGTTCTCGTAACCTTCTTCCAAACGTGAAAAGGCGATGTTAACTTCTGTCGTCCACCAAATTTGAGTACCACATAATGCCGTTTGAGCAGAATAGTCATAAATCCAAACTTCACGCGGTTTCTCATCGTATGAAACTACACCTTCACTAAATAGTTGGTGTAAAGTTTTTCGCATTACATCAATTACTCTATTCAGCCATACTTCAACTTTTCCGGTACAATCGCAAATTTGAACAAATTGTACATATTCTTCGTTTTCCTTAGAAATCATCCCCTTAGCACGTTTAGTATTTTTTCCACCCTCCTGTACGAAAACTAATTTCGCCAAAGAATCAAATAATTTCGTAAGATGTCTTTGCACTAATTCGGGTTGATTACCATTTGATAATATGTCCAGGAGATCGGCAGACGAAACAAAATAAAACCGAGGGAAAGCTAAACGTTTTGTTTCCAAATAGTCATTCAAAGCTTTCTCGCAGAGAAGCAACTGAGACTGTAAGGCATCCAATTTCTCATATAATCCAGGTTTATTGGTAGCCTTTACGACATTCAGATTTTTTAGCATTTCGAAAAGAACTTCTTTAAAGTCTTTATCAATTCTATCGAATCGCTTGGAATCTTCCGGCAATTGGTTTCGTATATCTTCCGATCCAATGAAAATGCTTTCCAAATAACACCACTTCCGTTGCACTTCGAAGAATACTTGAATCACTTGATCTGCATTAGATAACTTTCTCTGCCAATCAGACACTTCTTCTAAGAAGAAATCAATAAATTTTGACGTCATCATATTTTGAAGTTGAACTTGGTTTTCTTCCAGTATCTCGATAAGTTCTTCTGATGCTACCAGCAATTTCATTTTTGTTCTTTCATGAATTTCCGTCTCAAATTCCATTGTATTCCAAGTTGCATTTAACTCTTTCAATACTTTTTCCATTGCCATTTCCTTCACGGATTTATCGACAATGTTTTTAACTTCATCTTCATACTGATGTAGATTGAGTGCAAGAAGGTCATTTAAGGTAGTTTCATCGCTCATCACGAACTTTACCTGAAATATATATTAAGGTTAGGAAGGCGAGCGTGAAAGGTAACTAAATGAACATGGTTTCTGCGATTCAAATTTATTTTTATTATAAAAGTATAAAAGCTTGTTAACTTCCGTTCAGTACTCACAGTGTAGTACGCTGGTAGTCGTTCCGAAACCTGAGCAGCATATATTAAACGGTAATAATTAACAGAAAAGAAAAAAGAAAGATATAGTTTAACTAATATGAACTTTTCTAACCTTCGTTGCTTGCATCAGTTGAGTCCAGTGTCGGTCCCTTATAGCCGGATTTTGCAGTTCCGTCACAGCTCTTAGAGATGTTAACATATTCTTAATAGTAGCATCCATTTGTGTGTATACATCCCATGCACGAAGTTCTTTGTCCATAGCACGAATTTCTTTAGCAAATTTCTTCAACTCCATTTCCATACTTTCAACATCTATCTTCTTCCATTGAGTGTACTTCCATTCATCTATACAAGACCGTACTATATTTACAAAATCCCACAATTGTTTCAGTTGGCGTATTTCTTTTCTCGATGCCTTTAATTGTTTAAATTCGGGAAGTGTTAATTCGAATAGGTTGCCTTGTTCCCCTAAATCATTCATATTTTTCTCCAGTTCTCTTAATTCTTTATTCGTTTTATCTAACAATGAATATACATCTTTGCAATCAAATCGAAAGAATGACATCTTTTAAAAAGATCCCTGTAGAGGTTTTGGCGTATATCGAATAATGCAATCCGTTTACGTATAGCATTCACCTGAGTTGCTTGTAGTGGTGCTACCAATTGTTTGGTAGTTAATGATACCTAAGAATTGTACATTGTAATGAAAATTGAATAACAAAAAAATAATTACATATGGTTACCTTCTTACAATTCGTCCATTTATCAGGAAGCTCTTGTAATTGTACGTGAATTTCTTCTGAGAATTCTACACCATAATTTTTAAGCAAATCAATAATCTGCTTCAAGGGTTCAAACATATTGTCAGTTGCGAACATGCGTTCCTTCACTTTATATAAGTAACCCATAACTTTCAATAACCCGTCATAATCATCTTCAGCTAACGGCTCTTGCATAACTTTTATTGATTCCTGAATAAAATTTTCTAATTCTTCTATGCTATTTATAACATGATCCACCAAATGTTGCTTGTACATATTTCCCCACTTACATACAGTATTTAGAATTGCCTGGCGTAAAGGTCGAACATCAATTCTTAGCCAAGTATTTACAATACGTTCAGTTTCGATTTTTTCAACTACTTTATATAAGTTTTCATATAGATTTATTTGTTCCTTAAACTGCTCAATACTAGGAGGAGTTTCTTTAATTCCTGGTCCCTTATCATCTCTTAACATCTCAACCTCTTCGGGAGTAAGCATTCGACCATATAACAAAAACTGTTGTAAACATTCTGCCCGATTGTCCAACCATAAATAAGCGTATTTATTGTACTCCTTCTCATGAGCTACAATACAATCTATCGCTATTGAAACATTGTTCAAGATCGTATTAAAGATTGAGTCTATATTAAAATCGTTAAGAATATCATTATAGTAATCTGGATCGACTCGGTCTTCTCCTACTCGAGGCATTTTCTTGCCCATTATATGGGCATCTTCTAATAAAGTTTGAATAAAAGTTAAGAAATTGCTTGGATCGTCTAATTCAATAGTAGGAACGTATACAACTAAGGGTTCGTGAAGCTCGGCCAAAATTTCAAATAATGGATATGATTTACCGTCATCTTGCATTTCATCAGAAAAATATTGAAATGTTGTAGTTACCGCTTCAATTAACTTTGAGCTTATTACTTTATCCAAATAGTCCTCGTAAGCTTTCCATTTTATAGCTTGCTTTTCTGCCTGTTCGATTTCTTCAGCTATTGGTTCTAGGGGTGGTGGGGGAGCAGCAGGCTCGGGCTCTGCTGTAGCATCGGTTACTGAAATTGCTTTCTTTCCTTTACCTCTTTTTCCTTTAGGTTTTTCGATAATTTTGCTTTCAACCTTCTTAGATTCTGGAAGTGCCGAAGATGGTGGCGGTGGTTCTACTATTTCAGTCACTTCGCCGGTTTCTAAATCAACAGGCCTAACTTGTCCTTCCTAAAATAACAAATGATATGTTTACACATATTTTATAAAATATATACTGAAAATATAATACTTCTTCTTCTTCTACGACAGAGGTATCTTCAGGAATTGGAATATTAAAAAATAGTTTATAATTGAGATAAAGGACTTGCTTAATCTCTCCAGCAGAAGCTGCCAAAAGTTCGTATCTTTTATTTACATTTTCAATTCGGTCATCTATACTAAGTATCATTTCCTTTTTACCATCCTTACGTTCATACAATGGATCTCGCGACCACGTTTCAATGTTAGCAATTAGGGTACGCACATTCTGTTGAGCGCGTAATACTCGATCATATAATAATTTCATTTTATCGTATATATCTTCTATCGTTTTGGTGTCTGCAATATAAGGAAATACAATTAAAATCAAAATAAATAATAACTACCTACTGTCTGTTTCCCACGTCAAGCTGTTTACTAATTCATCGATCATGCTATCAATTCCTTGGATTTCTTCTTCAATTAGCCTGTATTCTTCTACCAATGTTTGTTTTTAAGTGATTAAACCATTCAATAATTCTATTAAGTAACTGCGTAGAATTATATAATTCCTCAGATCTCGCGAATATTTCCTCCGCTTCAGGTGCTATATCTTCTAAATTTAGTATTTTTAGATATTTTACTTCACGCAAAACAGCAACCATTTCTTTATCGAAATTCACATCAATCAGATCATTCTCTCGAATGATTTGTACTTTACCCATACTTATTGAAATTTGATCTGGTACACTTGCCAACCAAGCATCCATTGTTCTTCTTTCGTCACTTTCGATTAGTCCTAGCATTTCCTCAAATTTTCGAATAGTGAAAAGCGTGTCTTCTTCATTTAATATATTATGCTCTAAAAGCTTAAAGTCATGTAACGGTTTCGATATTCTTTCTTTAAGTTTATAAAGCCACATCATCCTTCCGGCTACTGGCGGGAAATATTTATCAATTGGAGGACCTTTATATAATCCATTGTCGTAAAGGATTTTTATTGCGTCAACTTCATCACTCAACATGCGAACTATTATAGGATATCTTATAGTTACTTCCGCGTTAATAATTGGTCTATCTATTAGATTACCGATAACATTAATCAATTTAAATATGCTTTCTAAATTGTGACAATCATCAAACGCCTGACCAAATATTGCTGCCAATCTTCTATCAAAATCCGAACATTTATCCATGAAGTCTTCATAATCTCTATTTATACTGCAATCTTCCGGGTTTAAAATATCATACTGAATATTTGAGAAACTCATATAAATAGAATTAAATTGTTCATGAACTTCCTCGCATTTTTGGGATAAACCGCGGCCTTTAATGCCTCCAATTTCCACCTTTTCTAATTTTCCAAATTCTAAGGCTACACCTAAAATGTCCTTTACGAGCTGTAACCGGCTTATAAAATCCATCAATCTCTGGAAAACATTTCTAGGATGAAATGTCCAAGACACCGGTTCTGTTTCTTCATCAAAGTATGTGTGTAGTGTCGACCGCACTTGTTCAAATGATGTTTGGAAAAGCACCAATATTTCTATGCATTTACTAATTTTCTGATGAATTTCGTCTGTATCACCTTGAAAGATGGAGCTTGGATCCAATTGCCTAGTGGCTGCTTCAATTAACATATTACCAATTTCTTGAAGTAAGGTCACAATCTTGCTGCTGGTGCAATAATATTTCGAATGTGACCACACTAATGCTAATACATGTACCAATGGTTTAATGTAGCGATCCATATTTAAAAAGTCTTCAGTTTCAAATCGTTCAAAATGACTTACTAGCGGTTTTAGATACAAACATATGTCCCTTGCTTCTAGAACACCCGCGACTATATTTTTGAACGTCATTTGAAAGCAAGACATATATGAGCTTTCAGTTATTTCCAGGTAGTAAATCATCTGCTTAACTCTAGGATCACGAAGCTGATCATAAATACATTCAAGATTCTTTAATCGATCGTTCCAAAACTCGACCTCACGCATAGGAGTTGGATGTTGTCCACTAGCAAACGCAACTCTAGAGTTTTGTTTTAATATATCCGTGCAAGTGTTAAACCACTTGATTACAGAGTTCTCGATCGATGCTTTAACTCCTAAATCGACTTCACCACCTTCAGACGATCTGTAATTATCAACAACTTCAAATATTTTGTTCGTTCCTGGTGGCATAGGTAGCAAGGTCTGACTTTTCAAAGCTCCTCGTAACTGTAAAGTATAGATATTTTAAAATATGCAATACAAATATACAGAATTTCTGGAACATTTTAAGATCTCTCCATATATTAATAAATTGCTTTGGAATTTTAGCAACACATGCAGTTGGTTAATGATGTTCCGTTATTTCATTCTAAAATTGATCAGTCAAGGAAAATCAATTTATTTTGAAACTTCATCAATTTCATGATGGTAAAGCAAGCAATATTGCCAAGCAACGGAGGGATATACAAAAAGGCTGACACATTATTGTAGTGTAGTTCAAAAGTAAAAGAGCAAACTGAGGCTGTTTTTAAAACAATAATAGCTAAGTAGTCTATGATTATATTATTTATGATGAAAATCGCCAATTCTTAGATATTTGGAGACCATTAAAAATTCTACAAAATCCATGAAGTTCCCACACAAGAAGTTAAGAAAGAGCATCTTAATATTTGGATAAAAGGAAGTTATATTTAGAACCAGCAGTATTTCGAAACCAGAAATAATTCCTACAACCGATTATGCCAAAAGATTTTTTTAAATACTTCACAAAGAATTTTTTCCTAGTAACTGTCCAAATTTACCGAATCATTATATACAAGAAAGTTGTTTCCTTCACAATTTCAATTTATCTTTATTTCATTATTGACCGAAATACGATGAAAGCCAAGGTCGCAAAAAGTACGCACTAAATTATTAATAATAGTAAAGACATACCTGGTATACTGTGTTCTTAAATGATTCAATATGTGTAGTAACATCTTTAGAAACAACTTCGGGCCATCCTTGGTGATTTAAGGGGTTTGAAAGTAGAGGGAAGAATACTTCTTCTGTTAGAACAGCCAATTCTTCAACGGGTTTCGAAGAAAACTCTCCTAATATGAGTACATCTCTTAAATTCTCGGCTGTAACATCGGTTTCCATTTTCTTTATAAAATAACAACTCTTTCCCTTCACAGTCGAAGAATATTTAGTCATGGGCATTAAGACACCGGAAGTAGAAAGGCATAATATCAGCATCTTTTGTTCAGGCTTATCGAAGAAGTGCATGATCATTTTCTGTAAATATAGTAAACATTAGTATTTATTTATTTATTTATTGGTCTACCTATTCAATTATCTGTCATTTAAATAATTAATTGATTCATTGGAAGTTAACAATAGAACCACCTTAAAACACCTTTAACCAGCCCAAATAACATGATTTGACCCAAAATATCAATAATTAAGGGACCAACTACTTTTTTAGCCGGAAATTCAAAACACCGAAGCAAGAATAAATAATACTACTAAAAACTAGAAACTTTATGGACACCTTCTGGTCTGACTAGAAAGAATGGAACACGACTTTTTGTATTGAGAAGAGAGACGATCTGTTTTCGGATCTTCGAGGCAATATAAAATGATTGTTCCACAAAAGAAGTAATAGCACCTAAGCCACCCTTTCTCAAGACAGAAGGATTTGGTTTACAGATGGAATGTGCCCAGTTTAGCATTGCAGACAACGAAAGGGCAGATTAGTTGATTCGGGATGACAGTAGTATTACCCTCAGAGACCCAAACCTACTCTCAAAATTACCACATTCGCTCCAAAGGCAACGATTGGAGATTGGTCTGAAAATCAGTTCCAATCCAAATTGCAGCAGAAAACAGTGCTCAAGCAATCCAAGAAGTGTTCTTGAGTTGAAATAGAACCATGAACCTTCTGAAACTAAACGGAAGTCAACTCAGGACCATCACTGGTGTCTTTAGAGGATATTACATAGACGCTAATGAAGTGGGAATGGACTGAGCACTTAGTAATCCGCTGCAATGCTCTAGTTAACAATGTACTTTGATACTTTTGAGATAGATATTTGTAACCCACGAATTCGGTCAGAATTATAATAATAAACTAACTAAGGGACCAATAGAACCTAAAGAATGACGACATCTGCCGCCACTAGAAATTTGATCAGCTTATTATACGCTTAGTGGTATTATTTCTGGGAAATTCTCAACACGGATAATCACCAACATTGAATAACTAACAATTAGCTAAATTAACAAATTACCCACACTTTGAGGGCGGCATTTGTATGCATTGACAAGAACTATTGAAAATTCCTTAAAATGTCTCAAATTCAAACTACAACCACTACCAAACAACAGGTTCTAAATGAGTACCTCAAAAGCGACCACTTTGAATTTTTGTTTGGTCTTATCGAAAAAAGTAACTTTCCTATGAAACTTTTTGTATCTCTTATACTAATAAAGATATTTAATATAATTTTTGTAATGACTTCTCATATAAAACTGCAAAACATCGATCAATCTGTTTCAGCATTTCTTATAAATTGTTTTAGATTTACACACAATATTCGTGATTTTTGTTACACAGTGTATGTATTATTGTAAATCCATGGCGATATATGACTATATAGGAACGACTGCTGTCTTCGCTGCAGCTACGGATATACGGTATCAGAAGCCGCCGTTGCTACCTATATACCAATTATATTGTATGCCCAATGCAATGATTTGCTAAACAAAATTTTAGACACAAAACCAATTTTTTGCAGGAACTAAGTTTTAGTCTTTGCTAGTAATTTTGTAACACTTATCTGTAGGTAATTGTTTTTACATTTTCGTACTGTAATCGCGTAAAACCAAATTTATAAGTAACTCCCTAACAAAGGGTTACATGATCTCTGTTTATAAAACCACTATTGCTACTGCTACTTCGATATAAAACATTTATCAAAAACGAATTCGTTGCTATAGAAAAATACATATGTTGATTTATTATGTCAAAATTTACAATTTGTATCACAAGATAATTACGCAAAAGGAATGTTTCGGGCTTTCTCCAAATTGTAATTACCATAATTTTCAAAAATGGGACCACCTACCTTGTTGTCTTCTATTAGTAGCATCTTGTTCCATTTTTCCTGTTTCAGACGCATAGCCTTTATGAGATAATTCAATATAAATTCCAATCTCATATCAATTTCTTCCGGCTCCTCTTTTTTCTTTTTGTCGTCTTTTTATCGTCCTTATCTCCCATATTCTTCAAAACCTAGCGCGTCTTAACGCGCAAATCTGGCCCAAATAAAATGTTTTATTTACTGTTGATATTTATATTGGTACTTGGTAACGCTCCAAGCAACCAAATCAATACCGTATGACGAACATACACGATCATATTCATTATATCCATGTCTAATCGTACTCATTGTGCTAAATTGACTATTTTAGGCCTTGCTCAAAACAATAAATTTCAAAAGAATTTTGACCAAAGTACAAGAACAAAGTACAATATACAGAACTATCGAACACTATACCGTATCGTTCATAAGTTTGGGCGCACTCGCAACGTAATGTAAATTAATCGTCAATACAAAATCATCGTTACAATACCATATTGGGAAAACTCCAAGTACGTATGTATTTCGTTATTTTATTCCCTACTCAGAGCGAATAAATTATGTATTATTAGGTCAGAACTGAATTGAAGTAAAGGAACATCTGGGGTACTTTTTACGATTCCAGCAGATGATAGATTTACATCAGAGACATGTTCCTACCATTGGAAGCTTTTGTTTTCTCCCAAACTCTATCTTGGAGAAACCATGTCTAGAGATTGCAAATTTACCAACTTTTTCAATACCGGTAATTCGGTAAAAAAACCGATTTACCGATTAGTTTTATTTTCAGAAAATTACTTATATTAAAAGTAAAAAGAGGTAAATAATAATAACAGAATTTTTATTTATAAACGTACTTCATCGTGCATTACAAACAAACATAAATGAATGAAATTAAAATATCAAATAAACAAAAAATGATGCCTTTATTATGAGTTAATAACAAATCTAAATAAACAAGTACATATTGTTATGTAAAGAAGTTAAGTAACTAGTGCAATCAAATAACTATTCTGTACACACTTTTTATTTATTACGTTTTTTTTTAAATACGAGCACAAAAAGCATAATTTATCCCCTACTTGTGATCTAATCTTGCTACAAATTAAGGCAGCTGCGGAAAAGGATCTTTCTGATTCCAAACTTGTGGCCTGGCAAGTTAGTAAAAATTCATATATCATTTGTGTGTTTTCCTCTTATTTTTTGCACTTCAAAATAATTTATTTGTTTTTTAACCTTCCTATACTCACGTCAAAATGAAAGACGTATACTATACTATATAAGTCGGTCTCACAGACCGTATGCGTGAGTATAGGAAGGTTAACTACTGGTGTTAAATTTTTATTTTTACCTTGCTATAGAGTCAGTACTTGACAAGATGTCTCTGTTTTTCACTTTATTAAGAGCTACAGTTTATCTTTCATAGATAGCGTAGCTGATGTTGAAGAAACTGACTCAAATGACATTGAAGATCCAAAGTCTTCGGATCAAAATCATTAGTTTCTGATATTTCAGTGTTAGTGTCTGTTTCGTTGTTATAGTAAATGCGCTTAATGAGTTTTTCATTATTGTAGATTTGTTGGTCTTAGTAAAGATTCAGTCTTTTCTATTTGAATTCTTGAAATTGTTACCATAAAGAAATTGCAAAACAAGGAAATAAGCAGTTCATCGTTTCATTTCATATCAATGTCATCGGCAACACAAATTAACATTTTTGCAACATAGTGTTTCTAAAACCACTTTAAGTGGTTGTAATACTGATATTGTATTAGAAAGCAAAAGTACGCCCGTTTTCAGGAAAACTGATATCTGACTTCAAATCTATGAGATTCCTTCTAACACAGTTTATAATCTTCATAAAACACTAGCATAATCGGTAAGCTATTTCAACGTGTTTTAGAATCCATTATTAACAACAATTCTCGACCAAATTCTTCTTTTAGATGTTTTTCTAATATATCACCATCATCTTTTGTTAGTGCTTCTTGACTACTGCTCGTACCTTTATTATCAGAGAATTTAATTGTATATCCTGTATAGAATGTAATTGGGAGGCAGTACCTACGTTTTATACTATTTGAAGTTTACAATCATTTCCATCGTCTTAGTCATCAGCAATATCTGTATCAGTTAGCTCAACAAGTTCCTCATTATCACACTCAATTTCTTCTAAATTATTTTTGCAAGAAAATCGCTTCGGTTACAGCCAATGGTATACCATGTGCGAGACATAACTGATGGTTTGTACCTATCAGTTTTTCTGTTTTCTTTATTATTGAAACTCCATCTGTAGTAATTGATACTATATTTTTAAAGAAATATGAAACTCCAGTAATTTATTCTTAATGAGAGTTAAACATAACGACATAATGCAAGGTTCCAAAAACAAATCACATGCATGAACATAAACATTAATGTTCATGTATCGACGGTTCTTAACAGATGTGCACTCATCTAACATTTAACTAAATGCTTCAGGTTTATGTTGTGATATTTCATTGACTGCTTATTTCATAATTGTATCTGCATATTCAAAGCCATTTTTCTAATTCTGTTAGAAAAAGGAATGTTTGTATCCCCATTTGCGATGAACAGCATTCGTAAATCTTGTGATGCGCTAGTACGGCAGGGAAAGACTGATGCTTTAATTTTCTTTAAATACTCTTTACATACAGCCACATTTTTTATTTGTTACGGTTAAAATAGTACCACTGTGAAATTTTATCCATATCTACGCATAAGAGAAATATATTAAATAACAATATAATTTTACTAGTTCTAACACTTTCTTTAGTTTTCTTAAATTCACATATTTTAATTAAAAAACCCGTACAGCATGAGTGATACTTGCATTATGTAATCAATTATTCAAATATATTTACTATTACAATCTATTATAGTCTTTTATTAGTACAGCAACATTACGTTCTATGTAATTATTCCTAGAAGTTGCAACATTTGCAATCAATGATATTCCTACCTTCGGCTATTTACTTAACCATTTGCACTGTTCACTGCACCCACTAAATAAATTCAGAACTGAGGAGAACAGCGTGCCCTTTCCAACATAGGTACTGAATACGCCTAAACCTGCTCACTGCACGCTACAATACGTAATAAGCGGTACATGGCTACAGAAGCAATACTTCAAGTGCGACCAAAAATAAGTTTTTTACCAAGTAAGTAATAAATCAAGCCGTAAAATAAAGTATTTTCGTTTAACATAATGCTTTTACAAATGCTTTAAAAACCTAAAAAAGCATTATTTCTATACTTATTCTGTTTGTATATGTATTTAATATTCTTTCCCATTACCGGTAAAAGATCGCAAATTACTGGTAAAAATTTCAAGTTTTCGCAATTTACCGTTAAACCGGTATTTCAATCCCTAATTATGTACACACGCTAAAAAAAAGAGAAAAACCGTGCAGTACAAAAATTTATTAACTATCTTCACAAGATAACATCTGAAGATATTTTTATTCCTGCCATGATAAACCCATTTCTGGTATTGATTTCGCTCGTCAATTTATAATTAGCATTAAACTAAACATTAACAATATTAAATGCATTAACTAATTTATGTAGCATTTTGCTTAAACTAACTTCAGAAATATTCAAACAAATACTGCAACTTATATACAAAATACAAATCTCTTAAGGCCAATTTAAAAGCTTGTTTCCATTGAATATACAGGTAGTAGTTATAAAACTTAAGTTCTAACTTTTAGTATGTCTGACGTATCTTTATGTAAATGTTTTCATAAAACGAATTACTCAGTTTTGCTTTTACTTTTCGGTTTCTTCAACTTTTTCAATCCATCTAAATTGCCTTTTAGTAAACTACTGTATGCTACTTGGAATTTGTTAATGTCTTTTTGATGAATTACTGTACTGATTTTTTGTCCTGGACTTAGCGCGCACAATACACATATGCTCTTGAGATTCAGGTAATGGTGGTTTTCCCGGTCTTGGTTTAGGTCTAGTACGACCATCATCTAAAAAGAAGAAAGTAGGTTTCAATAGAATAATTATTTGATATAAAATAGTGACGGGTGTATGATAATGTAATATCCCATTTTTTACTGGATGTGTTATGAAGTAAAGTAAAATAATAATAATGTGCTTACAGTATTGAGCTAGTGAATACGGCGTAAATAATAAGCTCCTAATTTTCTAAATACTGTAAGAAACTTAAATAAATAGAAATTTAATACACGCAGTATATAATTGGGTATATATATAAATTTCATATTTTTACGTATAGAAACGAAAATTAGTAATGTAATTAAATTAGTCTTAATTATAATATTATTTTTCAATGAATTTGTTTATTAGGTATAGTAAGGGGTAATACTAATCTGGTACTTCAAGAACAAACATAAATATGTTTATAAACTGAACAATATAAAACAAAGTATAAATAATAAAATATAATTGATATTTCTTGAAACATTGTACCTATTATGTGTAACCACAACCGCTTAGAGAACTGAGTCACTTTGGTAGTGCTTCCTTCTAAATGACGCCTTAACAGAAAATGGCTTTTTGTCCCATATAGAATAATATAGAAGATAGATTAATAGTAGCTGGACAGTTAATAAGTAATGTGTTTTGTATTTAGAAACCATTTTGATAGTTTTTAAATTCATATGAATGTGATTTATAGACAAGTACAAGCAATTTTCAACATTTCCAAGAGTTTAAGAAAGCCACTTTCAATGAACTATTCTCGTGTAAAGAGCTTTATGTTAACTATATTATTTGTACAGTAAGCACTCAATGAATCATTTTTGTAAAATTTCAATCAATCAATTTCATCAAGGCAGCACCTATAAAAATCAACCATCCCTATTTCCAGAAACACTAGCTAAAACAGATTTATGAAATGATCATATTGCAAAATTTTGGAAGCTATTCAACCTATTGTAGAACAATATAAAATGAAGAAAACATTAATAAAACTTATTGGGAGCAATTAAATGCTAACAGCCGCGGAATAAAGATTAGAAATTTATATATTCAAGATGCTATTATGCAAGAGAATAATGCTACTTAGTAAATACACAGTTCTGACAACCAAATTGAACATGTTCGAAACAACATAAAATGCAAACTGGAAAAATGCAGATTGACCTTGATGTTTTGGATATTTGGTAAATTTTTTTAAATTAACATAACACGGAATGAAATATATATAATAAATAAGAGAATTAAATTGAGATCATACTGAAAGACGTAAATGTATTACACAATTTTTAAGTTTTTGTACTAAAAAGAATGTTTAATTTATTATTACAGTTAAGCCGTTGGTATTAAAATGTTTTGAATCGAGTCTGCACAATACTAACAAATACAAGGCTGAAAATCCTTGTTAACAGGCGAGAACGCGACTGTTGGTTATATGAGGTTGGTTGTGGAAGACAGAAAACGAAGATTACCTAACTGTACTTATTATTATTGAAATTTGTTTTATTCTTTTGATAATAAACTGTTCTCAGAAAACTGAAAATTCTATGTCCACATATTGTATGTACCTGAATACATCCTAACAAATAATGATTATTTTATTAGTCAATTAATGTGGTTACATATATAAGTTACATATAAAAATGTTGCATTACAATTAATAGGTACACTAGTATCTGCCAGAGTTCATGACCTATAACATACTCAATATGGGATGCTGACACAATTTCTATCCAACATTTTTCCCTGAGCTGAAACCACAAAACCATAGGTAGTTTCTAAGTTTTTAAGAGAATAAAGTTGACTGTAAGACTGCATGAGGTGAATTCATCTGTAGTTCATTTAATAAAACGCAGCTGAAGGGACTAGCCACATTGTCAAACTTAATGGATAATTTTGTGGTAAGAATAGCAGCACTTTAATTAGTTCAGGAGTTAGACTGGTAAAAATCATCACTAGGGCTCAGTGTACTTACCCCCTTGACACTTACATAAAAGATTAAATGATAAAGAAGTCTGACTAAATATGTTTAAATTTAGTCATTATCTAGTATAACAGGCTTGTGAAAATATAACATACTATTGCCATAAAACTACGACTTCTTTTCTTAGCTAATCGTAACCCTCCAAGGATTTTGTTTTACTCTGTTCTACTTCAGTCTTTTTCTTGTCCAAAAATTTGGATCTACTATTGCGGCAACAAAAAATCGGACACTTCAGTTTAAATCCGGTGTTAGCCTTGTTAAATGTTATTGCCCTTTAAAATAATTATTGACAGGTGATCATGCCGTATTTCAGTGCTGCTGAAAAATGCAAATAATTGCAAATTGGCTAGGTAATAGATTTGGAATGTCCAAGAACATTAAAAATAGATGAGTGCATCGATATTGACATGAATATGGCCTTAAAGGCCCAGGGCTTGTTCGGAATACATATGTATACCGTATCACTCCTGGCCCACCTACTTTCCACAGCATATTGGAGGTAGCAGATCCATTTTAGAAATTTAAACTGTAACGCTCCGCCGCAGCCGGTTTTGAACCCCAGACCCTTTCATTGTGAAGCATGGTTTTCACCACTTGGCCACTAAGCAAATTTGATAGGCTTACACTCCTCAAAAATAATCAAAATAATCTATAAGACTTGTCCAGATAATTTTTGCCGCAATAATAAACCCCCATACACTAAAAAAATCTTTGGAAATATTTACGATAAGAAATCATGTCAACATGTGTGTGTAATTATTATTATACTATACTACTAACATCTTTTAAAAGTCATTGTTACAGATCCGCTAACACGTGCCTTTTGAAAAAGTTTCGTCAATTCAGTCAAAAACTAAAACATTGAATAAATCAGTATAGAGGTTATCACATTAATACTTGTCACATACCGTATCGCTTTCTAATAATACCATTGTTTATGTCTTTTCTTTAGTTTTAAATTAAATTATATAGTACTGAAGTACATTCCAATTCTATACTTCCACGTTAAATCGTTACTTCCCACTTCGTCCAGTTCGACTACTTTCTCAGTGACATAAAGTATGATTAGAACCAAAGACAACGTTCCGAAACCAATCTTCAAAATCTTGGATGCAATCTGTAAAAGTGCAAACAACAATTAATAAAAATAGTAAACATATTTAAATCTAAAACAGTTTGGCTCATACATTTTAAAAATAATTTTCGTACATTGTACATTAATAACTTTCTTAATAATTACGAATCAATTACATATACTCTCTGTGTTGTATACTAGATTTCGGATCGGATCTTAACAAACACAAGGGCCAATCAGCAATAAGACATAATCAGATGTTTTGTGTCAAATTGAAATTTACCATTTCACTAGCTCTGTTATTAAAGAACAGTGCAAATTGTAGTATATTATTTATAATTGAAGTATGTAAAGAAAAATACGTAGCAGTATATACCAATTTCAGTGTAAAATGGTGGAAGAGAGAGTTTCTGTATCATTTAATTGCCAAAACTGCTTGCAACCACTGACATTAGATGATTCTTTAAACTCTCTGGGAGAGCATATATTAGCTGAATTAACTTGTAATAAACACTTTTAACTACCTACAGATATTTGTATATTACTTATTGCAAATTTCAGTACCTATTAACTACACACCTGATGTTGATTTAGAATCACAGGCAACAAGTTTTGATCACTATGTTCATCCTTGCCGATTATCAGATTCTGGAAATGGAGCCAATGGTTTTATGCTAATTTCGGATGGAAAAGAAGTTGATAGTTTAAGTCATAAGATGAAGGTATTCTACTTTTATAAATTTTATATGATAGAGTAATATTTATTGTTAATAGGTGAGAGCAATTTTATTCGATACCCTATCTGACAATTCAAACATAGATCATCCACTGTGTGAAGAATGTACAGACACACTTTTGGAGATGTTGGAACAGCAAATTAGTATAATAGATAGTGATTGTGAAGATTACAAACGATATTACAAAAGGTATAATCTATATTTTCCAATATATTTCCTAAAGCTTAATTGAAGCAAAAAAAAAAAAACAAATCAGAAAAAACTATAAAATAGAGCCATAGAGTATACATCTAACAGAAGTAGTTTGGATGATAGATAGGTATTCATATATACAATGTTTAACAAGATTCCAATGAAAAAAGTGTAACAAACTAAAGTGAAAAGAAAGGGGAAATCAGAATAAAATTGGGATATAATTATGAGAAATTAAAGCATGAAAAGGAATTACATGAGAAAGAGCCAGACCGCTGGTATAGATGAGGAAGACTAGAAAATATTCCAATTATATATTTCTATACACTTCTTGTTTGATCTTTTCTTCCTTGATATCCTTTGTACTTTAATTTGCCATACTTTCTTCAGTAGTATTTCATTTCCCATTTTCTGTAGATATTGTCAGCCTTCCAATTGTTTCTACTCAGTTTCGTTTTGTAATTTTATTTCTCTCTCTGCCCTTTGTTGTTATTTCCTTTTCCTTCTTTTGGTACCGTCTTCATTAGTGGAAGTTGCTGACCAGATTGACAGACTAGTTTCGGCTTTTTACAGCTCTAATAAGCGAATGGGTATCTACGAAAGCCATCATTTGCTCACACCCCTTTTGCTTTTTAAATGTTCCTGATATTGTGCCAATTCATATTTTCTGTTTCTTATTATGTAGCCTAAATAGCTAGTCTTAATTTTAGTGGTGTCGAGTTCTCTCCCTTTCTGTTCCTATCCTTCTCAAAACCTCCTTGTTTGTCATAAGAGCTATCCAGGAGATTTTCAACATACGTCTATACAACGTGTGTATAAATTGGCGGTTTTAAGTCATAGTTATAAATCCTGAGAACGTCCAAATGCCGACAAACAAATCTAAAAGCACTAAAACACTCCTCTATGACATGTATTATTCTTTGACAACGTGAATCTGGTATTTGAAACAAATATAAAAATGTTTATCAAAACGGTAAAAACATGGAAAATATTTACGGGTTCATTACGAAATATAAAGATCCCTTTTCTAATGATAAAGGTGCAGGTTTAAAATGAAATAGATTTTCTGTATTATTACATTGGCCAGGGGGATAAAAGGGATAAGCAGGGGCTTGAGCCCCTTTCGTCACTCCGCTGGCTACGGCCCTGCTATGCGCTATGCATTCTTGAATTACATTTATATACAGGTGTGTATAAATTGGCGAAAAAGCTACACGCGACACTTCTGAATCGAAAATCTTATTCTTAAAGTGCTGTATCATGGTTGATATGTTTTCAGGAAGGACTTGAAAGAAACATACATTTGGCAACACTGCACTCGCATACTACTCTAATAGTAGGTGCTGTAATATTTTCTGAATTTCAATTTTCCAAAACATTTTACATTACGGGAGAGGTGATTTGCTCTTGAAATTATTTATTGTCAAAATAATACATGTACTGAAAAATATAAAATTACAGTGCATTATATAAGATTAATTCATTTTTGGATATTTATCTGATATTAAATTATTGACACTACTACCTACTGGGGAGTATTGTATCATGTTTTGTATGTTTTTAGGAAGCACTTGAAAGGAACATACATTTGGCAACACTGCAGTCGCATACTACTGTAATAGTAGGTATATTTATATTTTCTGAATTTCAATCTTCCAAAACATTTTTCTCGTCATTAGATGGGTGAATTTTACGTTTTAAATTCGACACATTACGCAAGATATGATTTGCTGAAATTATTTATTGTCTAAATAATACATATTAAAAAATGTAAAATTACAGTGCATTCTATGATAGGATTATTTAATTCTTGGATATTTATCTGATATTAAATCATTGACACTATTACCTACGCAATTGTTCGAATTGAAATCCGTCTGTTTCTGTGCATAGTTGCAATCTGCGAGATATCGTCTGCAATACTCGTTCGAGCCTTTCTGGTGTAATCTCTAATACTGCCGAGTTTAGTCTGTCTCTAACTTCATTACTAGCATAAACTTTCTCTTTAATGATACCCCAAACAAAAAAGTCTAAAGGATTGAGATCGGAAGATCTCGCAGGCCATATTACAGGGCCAGTCCATCTGTTTGGGATGAACACTTCCAATCACACTCTCACATTACCAGCAAAAATGAGGAGGAGCTCGGTCATGCATATAAGTCATGTTATGACGCATGTTCAACGGCATCTCGTCAATAACTTGCATCAAGACGATTTGGTACATATGTACATTGGCCCAACGACGCTGTGATTTATTATGTCCAATCAAACATTAACGGAAAAGTTTCTTTGCATATTCCTGAAATTCATGCGGATTTTCCTCTGCCCAATGGTGCAAATTATGAGTATTAATTGCACCATCTCTAGTAAACATATCGCCATCTTCTTGAATCCTAACTAAGATTGTGTTACAAAAATTTAATCGACATATATTATCGTTTTCATAGAGCGGCTGAACTTTAGTAACATGATATGGATTAAGGCTTTCTCACAGAACCAACTGAAACGTCTTATTACTGGGGATACTTAATGTTGAAGCTAATTGTCTACTAACGGAGGAATCTTCGTGTACTGCGTCTAGAATTTGCTCTTCTACCTGTACTACTGCACGCCTTGGTCTTGGTCGACCAGCAATAGCGTTTCTCGCATTAAACGAACCAGTCTCATGAAGACGTTAATCCTCCGAAATACATTTCCTCTAGGATACCTCCGGTTTAGAAAATGTATACGATATTCTTGTTCGGTTTTTTCATTGTAGAAACTGTATACCATGTTACATATCGGCATATTTATTCGATGTAAACACCATTACGAGTAAACAAAATAATAATAAAATAACGAAAAACTAGAGAAACACAAGAACTAATCAAGACTACACAAATAATCACAAAAAAGCGGAGGCTATAAAAAAATTATAACACGAAAGTCGAATTAAATACATAAATATCAAAATTTGACACTAATGTTTTTGATAGAAATCACATTCGAATACGATTTTATTGTTCTAGAACGTTGCAAGATGTGTTTTTCGTGAAAGTATTTTAATGAAGAAATGTTAAAAGCGTAATTCGTAATTCGTCAAGAAGAAAACGTTTACCAACAAATAGTATCAAAAATTATTTTTACTCTAAATTGCAGCTATCTCTATCAACAGATATTGAACAATAACGCTTATTTGTGGAATAGAAGTCCGAACTTCTAGAACCTTGTGAAAACATATGAAGCGTGATACAATATTTTGGTATTAAGATTTTTTATTCATAAGGAGTTACGTCGCGTCAAAACTTTTTCGCCAATTTATACACATCCTATATAGCACTTCCATAAATATTTATTTTCTATTCCTTGAATTTCACTCTTCTATTTTTGTATTAAATATCGTGATATCGCATCTACACATGCATATATCAATATTAGACTATATAAGCTTTAAACTTATGAATTTTGTTTATTTCGTTGTTCATCATTCATTATTCTCATCTCATCTTGAATCGAGCATTGTTTTTCAATTTTCTTCCTAATATCTGTATTTCACTTTTCCTTATTCTCGCTTAAATGTTGTGTGTTTTGATAGCCTGTTTTACTTCTCGTTTTACCTGTATTTGGATTTTCCTATTTAACTACCGACATTCCTTCAATTTTTGTATTACTACCCTAGTCTCTTCCAAATACATTATTTAAAGGAGTTACACCATCTTGAAGATCTTTCTTACTTCTAACCAGTATTGCTACATCCTCCGTGAATACACATTACTACTCCTTCCAGGGTCCTGTATCTAGCGAATAATGGGCCACCACCTTGTTTTGTAAGATAAATATATGCCCATTTTTGTTCCTCAATACTCAATTAAGCCCTGTTCCTCGTGTTAGTGCAGAGTATCTCGTTGCAATTTTATCGATTATACGTTTAAGGGTGAAAACACAATGATGTATATGTACATATGGAATGCGTGATTTTAGAGAGGAAAGAACCCATGAGTTCCGCCTGTTAGCCAGTACCATCTTCTAATATCTTCTTTTCCTTATTCCTAGTCTATTCGTTACTTATCAAACAGAATCTTTTTTTCGATTATCTCAAATCTGCTGCTCAGTAATTTTGTTGCTTCGTGTCTAATTCTCACCCGCGGAATTTAGTCGATATATACACACATTGTACCACACCATTTTTCACAACTTATGCATCAAATTAAAACAGAAGAAAGTTCAAACAAAAGAAAACAAAATTTGTTAGAGAAAATATTTTCCTATTATCACAGGAAAGCCGTAATTAATGTTTGAAGTTTTGTAAGTTTTATATACATTTGAAGGATCACTGACAGTATGATGAATTAGGATATTTATTATTTAGACGTAGAAATGTAAACGGTAGTAAAATTCTGGCCGTATCTGGAACAAGATCAAGTACATAGATCGTGTTTGTTTTACCATACCAGCTATAAAGCATATCTGTCGAAACTCTTCGAACAAATAATTGAAGAAGATTGAAAGAAGAAATATAAATGCTAACAGAGTCCGGGTCATACTTTAAGTAATGCGTAGTACAGGTTTTGATAGGAGGTGTTTTGTTTACATTAATGGTCGGGTAATATGCCTGTATCTAACATCAAATTCAACGACTGCCGCGTTTTTAAATACGATTCACCATGGGTTTTTACATGTCCATATGCATGCTATTGCTATAGATCTCATATATCAAGAAATCTTAGTTTCCACTGAAGAAGCGTATACATGAAAACACTTAGCATTTTGTGGAATACATTCTGTTTATAATTAGTTTTTTTTTTTTTTTTTGAATTGACCTAATAGCGATAGAGAAAATTGAAAGGGCAACTAAGGAAGTAACTACACCATGATAAACCGACGTGGAATATGTAATGTTTGTCTTGAATATTTTTAGAAAAGAAGTCGATATAGAAGAACAGAAATTAAGTGAATTACAGAAAGATTTGGAAGATATCGAGAATGAAGAAAAAGATTGTATGAAGAATTGGCTGCTCTTATAGAGGAAGAAAAGGCAACAATAAGGGCAATTAAAGAGCAAGAAACAGAAGCTCAACGCCTTGCACAAGAGGAACACAGATATTGGAAGGAATATACTAAATATAGGAAAGATTATCTTAACACAGACGATGAATATCGAAGGTATTGATTATTCTTGTACATAAATATTTATATTCGTTTTATCTGCTCTAGTTTGGAGTGCCAAGTAGCTTATACACAATCACAATTAGATAAACTAAGAAATACAAATGTGTTTAATGCAACATTTCATATATGGCATTCTGGTCATTTTGGTACTATAAATAATTTTAAGTTGGGACGGTTACCATCTGTGCCAGTAGAGTGGTCAGAAATAAATGCTGCGTGGGGACAAACGGCGCTATTACTAGCAGCTTTAGCACGAAAAATTAATTTAACATTTGAAAAATATAAGCTTGTCCCATATGGAAATCATTCATATATAGAGGTAAATATTTCTACTAATATACGTCCATTGCGTTTCTTCCATTTTTATTCAAATAAAACACAGACTTACATTACAAAATTATTATCAAAACGTTATAATTTTTTGCATTAACATATATTGTGCCATATGAGGGTCTTTTATTTGACATAAACCGGAGGAAACATTTCAGTGAAGATTCCTTTCTTTTTGTCGGATTTTGGTGAAAGGAATCATATGTATTATAACTTTGTAGGTAATGGGTGAACAAAAGAGTTACCTTTATATGGATCAGGTGGATTTAAATTTCTTTGGGATACCAAGTTTGATGCTGGTATGGTCGCTTTTTTAGACTGCCTACAACAATTTAAAGAAAAAGTTGAACAAGGTCATAAAGATTTCCGTCTTCCATATCAAATGAACAAAGGAAAAATCGAAGATTCGTCAATATACTCTATTAAGTACGTTTATATGCTTTAACATGTTTATGTACTCTATTAACTTTATTGACAGGATACAATTTAATTCTGAGGAGCAGTGGACTAAGGCATTAAAGTTTATGTTAACTAACCTAAAATGGAGTTTAGCATGGGTATCATCACAGTTTAATGACGAAGATGAAGCTCTGTCGAGTTAAGAAAGTATTAACTTATTATACTTGTGGTTTATAATTATTTGTTTGCTGTGTGAGTAGAAATATCTTTTATTTTTAATAAAGTCTTTATATTTTTACAAATACTTTCTTATTTACTTTGCACTAATAAGAATAATATCAGTCAAACCACGCCCACACGCTTACGGGAAACCAGAACCTGGTATACAGAAATTGAACTGACTTTAGTCAATCCATTCAAATTTAAATAGTAGAAGCGATATATGTTGTTTGGACTACCTATAATAATGTTGAGGCAATAATGCTCTGGTACATGGGGACGGAAACTTAAGTTGGTACTTTGGGGATATATATATATATATATTGCGGCGCTATAGGCCTTGCAGGCCCTTGGCTTCTATGTTCTTAACTAGTTGTTTCCATTTCTTCCGGTCTCTTGTCTTTGTCTTCCAATTCCTCTACGTCCTCTTTAACAGATGCAAACCATTTCTTCCTTGGTCGTCCTCTCCTCCTTTTTCCGCCTTCCCCCTCGAACAAGATTCTTTTTGCCCATCTCTGTTTTGGCAATCGCATTACATGGCCTAGCCATCTGGCTCTCTGTGCCCGTATCTTTTGCTTTATTTTGGGTCTATTGTACATGTCCATCACTTCTTGGTTTGTTCGTCTGCACCATAGTTCTTCTGTTATTTTAATGCCTCCAAAAATTTTTCGTAACGTTTTTCTCTCCCACATCTCCAGTTTAACTTCATCCTGTTTTGTCATGGTCCAGGTCTCGCACGCATACAGGACTGTTGGTCTTATAACGGTTTCGTATATTCTTATTTTTGCTGTTCTTGATATGTTTTTTTATTTCAGTTACTCATAGTTAATTATGGTTGGCTTAACTTGGTGGCATAAAACAAGAAATAAAACCGCTGTTGACAGGTTTGAGATGTTAAATCTTACTTTTTTATAAACTCCGACTTTCTATATTTACGCAGCAGACATGCATTCGTATTTTACTCTTATTCTCCAGCAGTTGCAATGTTGTAAAACTAATCATTTAACATATGATCAGTCTTAATTCGTTAATGACCGCTAGGTTGCTGGCTTATATGTATTTCAAAGGGAAGTGTGAGCAACTTGCTCATATGGCGACCACCGACGGGTTAATTTTTCCTTTTGCAAGTTCAAAAGGTCTCTAACACTCGGAAAGGTAAGCGCAGTACATCTTTTTGCCGTAAGTATATTAAGTAAGACCTCTTCGGTTTCTATTCCCATCACCTAGCTTTTAGAACAGCTTTGAGGGCACCGATGAGTAGCTGTACGGGAGTGTACCGCTGTCCAAAATCAAACATTAGTTAAACGGGCTAGTATTTGAACCGGAATCAATCATCATCACGCCTCAACGAGTTCACCGGTATAAGAGGCTAAAATATTAAAAAGAAATTGGGCACGTAATCTTCTGTAGTCGGGGACCGGACTTATTCTTTTTCTTAATAATACAGGTTTTATTCGAAACTAACTTTTTATTCAACGTTCTATATCATCATTCCCCATATCATTCTCCCTCTGCCCTTCTGCTAATCCGCATAGGTTGGTTAACCTGATGCGCGCTTTTTGAAAAAATTGACCACACTTCCTACATTATTCGTTACTGTTTTAAGGGAAGGTTATTATCGTTATAAATACTATATTCAACACTCGCTTAACATACCTCCACTGTACATAAGTTGTGAAAGGGATGGCCTCAAATAAATTTTATTTAAAAAATTATAAAATTCATTGATTACCTCCACCACTTTCATAGTTGCAAAAGTCAGTTTTATTTTTGATCTAAAAAAGTAGTGAAGATAATCAAAAATATATACTTTACGGTATTTAATAAACTATATATGTATTCTCCGAAACTACTAAAACAGTAACTATAAAACTTGACTCAAATAAATTGTTAATGTGGGGAATTCTAGACTATGGAAAATCTTCGTAGTTTCGTACAGAAAATTATGAACGCACGATGTACGTTAACCGAGCATTCACTGTACATACTGTACTATGTAACACTTGTTAAATCTTTGAATATTTCATTATTCATATTTATTACGTTTTCAACTGTCCTCGAAATTAAGTCACTCAATCTGAAATATTAATAAACACATAGTTACCGTTTGTTGTGTATCTTGTCATTTTAAGAAACATGACAACTTCCGACCGCCTTTCAGAACTTTCAGCCAAAAATGAAAAACTCGATGCTGAAGTATTAAATGAAGAATTAATTTTACCAAAAGTTATACAGCACAGAGTCTTCATAAATCATGTCGATAGCTTTTATTCAAAGCATATAGCATCGGTAATCTATAATATGACAATCACCATCGTTTTTATTGACGATATTATTTAGTTTTTAACAGACCAAATATTCGGTGCTTTACAAACTGCTGGTGGTGAGGGGAGGGAGAAGGTCTAGAAGAAGAAGATGAAGTGATTCAAATGCCTGCTAAAAGAGCGGAATTTGGGGAAAAATATGAAATTATTGGTACATTGAAAGCGCCATTTCATAAAAAGACCGAAGATATTTTATATACCATAAATGAAGAGGACGAACATTTTCTTAATGAAATTTTACAATGTGGTTTTACAATTTATAACATTACTGATGACAAGAATGAAATTCCTAAAGCATTGCAAACTTTGACAAGTAAGATTCGAAAATGGAAGTTATTCGACAATATTAATGCAGCAATGCATTTTCAGAGATTGAAAATGAAATTGAAAAGATAAAAGAAATCGGTCCAAAAAGTTTTAAAAATTATTCTGATCTCAGAGTCTTCATACTTTTATCTACTGTAATGACATGGGGTACCACTAAACCTATTGATCCTGTAGATGCTGTTGTTCAGTACAATAAATAGAACTATTCACACTAATATATTTTAGGAAGACCCTACAACTCCATTTAACGAAGCTGATTATAAAAAGAGAAAACCTCACCCTAACTATAAGGATCACATTAGTTGTGAGAGAGAAGTTGTACTTACAGGGAAAAAGGTATATTAATTAATCGACTATAAATACTACTATTTTGCTTACTATAATATCTTAGCATAAAGATAAACTTAGAACATACGTTATTTGTTGTGGGATTGTGTATGGAGAAGAAGAAGAAGACTTTAGTTATTATTTTAAGAAAGCATGGAACAATGAAGAATACTTACCGATTTATGATCAAGGAAAAAATTTAATACCTTTAATCCATATAAAAGACTTAACAAGGCAAGTTTATTACCTGTTTCAAAATTGTCAGCTAATACGAGTAGTAGTGTCTTGCAATGTGTAATGCACTTGAAACAAGGCAGAATAGTAAAAATAAACCATTGTAGAAGTTGAATAAATGTTCCTTTACCTTTTCAGAGTTATACATGGTGTTTTAGAAATCACACCAACAAAACCACAGTATATACTAGCTGTAGAACAAACACCTTGTAGCCATAAAGAAATAGTAAAAAGTTTGAGTAAAGCAATGGGTAGAGGTAAAACTGAAGATATTAGTAAAGTAGAAGCCTTTCTAGACGCATCTTTAACAGTAAGTGGCAACTTTACATTCATAATAAGTCCATTTAGTAAAATTTTAGCAAACCTTATTTGAACGGTATACGATAAATCTCAGTATGGAACCTGAATTTATAGTTGATGGATTGGAAATAGAATGGAAAAATGAACTTAATCTTGCTGAAAATATGAGTAACATTGTAGCGGAATTTAGAAATGCAAGAAATCTAAAACCACTGCGTATTCTACTTCATGGTCCACCAGCAGTTGGAAAAACTAGATTAGCGCAAAAGTTAAGTGAAATATATGGCATTCAAAATATTACTGTTAAAAGTATGATAGAAGATATCTTAACGGATATGGTAAGCTTAAAATGAATACTTGCTAGAAACAAAAACTTGATTTTATCTGCTACTATTTTAGAGGGATACAGTAGTAAAGGCAAAAGCGAAATTAAAAGAAAAAGAAAATATGGAACTAGAGCCACCAAATGATCCTGACGATGAGCAAACTGAAGAAGATGTAGAAGAGGATGAAGAAATTGACATAGAGGAATTAGAAGAGCAAATAAAGGATATAGAAGGAGCCATTGCCACTAGTGAAGATGGTAAATTACCTGACGATTCCGTAATACAACTTATGAAAAATATTTAATGATCAATAGATGTCAAAATCAGGGATACGTTATTGATGGATACCCTAAAACTATGCAACAGGTAAAATCACTATTGATAGGCAATGTATGAAGAATTTTCCGGTTTGATTATTGTGTACGATAGTTAAAAGTAAGAAAGTTAAGTAATTAGTATAATATTAATAATAATAATAATGACCTTTATTAATCACGCAGGTGGTAAATTTAGATAAATGTTTATAATGAATCTTAACACAATTATTTACGATAAACGTTTCTTTTCTTCTTAACAATTACAATCATTATATCTGACCAATAGGTGTATGATTCAGACAGTCTGCTATTCTTCCTAGACCATTTAAATAATAGGCGACATATATATATATACACATATATCATCCATATACCATGAGTAAGTTATACTACGAGTTTCTCTGTACTCTATATGCTCTAAAAGTATAACTTGTAAAAATCAAAAGAGACTTTGAGTTTCAAAAATTTTCTTTTAAATAAAATTGTCACTACAAATTTGTTCCGCCACACAGTGGCTTCATCAGGTGGATGAAAACTAAAGATAAACGAACGATTAGCGATTAGTATCTACTTATATACAAAAGAATAAAAGGTAATTATAAAATTAGAAATTTAGTGCTAGGAGGGGGAATGATAAACATCTGCTTGGTCGTTTAAAACTAAGCCTAGTCTATTATATCTATTAATTTCCATTGATTCCAAAATATTTAGTTTTTTCCCTTTTTCTTGAATGTGAAGTATGTATATCAAAATTACTATTAAAATTATGGTTGTTTTCTAGACAATGATTAGCAAGTGTTGAGTCAGATTTTTGTCTAAAAAACTTCTCTGATGTTCGGCAATCCGGGTAGTGAAAGTTCTTCCTATTTGGCCAATATATACTTTATTACACTCACATGTTAACCTATAAACACCCGAGTGCGATCCTTTGTCTGTTCTGTCCTTATTATTTTTATTGAATTTCCCGATAGTATTATTAGTTTTGTAAGCAATGATACTGTTATTCGCTTTTTTAATTAATTTCCCCACGATATCAGACGCTTTACCTATGTATGTGATACAACTGTAATTCTTGGGTTCTTTAATTGAAAATTTAGGGTATATTAGGGAGAGTATATGATTTTTGTTTTTCGAAAGTAAGTTGTTAATAACGTCTTGAGAATAACCGTTATTTAACGCTATAGTGTGTATCCTGTTTAATTCTACATCAAAGTTATCTTTATTTATGGGCACATTTATTAATATGTGTAACATAGCTTGATACGCGGCGAGTTTGTGATTAATCGGGTGATACGAGGTCGCCTGTATTGTTGTGTCAGTATGTGTGAGTTTTTGAAATATGGCAAACTCATGTTTATTATTTTTGTGAGATATCGTGAGATCCAAAAAATTAATAGAGGAGTTTTTTTCCAATTCCAAAGTTAATTTTATATTAGGGTGGACTGTATTTATGGCACCGAACTGACAACTCAGAAAGTTTTATGGTTTTTTAAAAGGGAAAAACTAAATATTTTGGAATCAATGGAAATTAATAGATATAATAGATTAGGCTTGGTTTTAAACGACCAAACAGATGTTTATCATTCCCCCTGTTAGCACTAAATTTCTAATTTTATAATTACCTTTTATTCTTTTGTATATAAGTAGATACTAATCGTACGTTTATCTTTAGTTTTTATCCACCTGATGAAGCCACTGTGTGGCGAAACAAATTTGTAGTGACAATTTTATTTAAAAAATTTTTTGAAACTCACAGTCTCTTTTTTGATTTTTACAAGTTATGATTATGGAGTTTCAACAAGTTATTCCCGCTTCGATTAATTATGCTCTAAAAGTGACTAATTGTAAGTAGATAGGTCCAGCGAACAGAATAAGGTTGATTTACAATAGTATATATAGCTAACCCAACCATGCAACACTTATTGTTAGCTGTAATGTTAGCTTTTGCTGTCATTCTCACCTCAACTATAACAAGCAATGTTTTACCATTTCTTTATTTTGCCATCAGCGAATGATTTCAATAATTAATGTTTTTCCAGTGATTATATGCTTGGGGATTTTACTTAAGACCTAATATGAAAAATCAGTTCTACACCTTTAACAAATAAGTTTCCTCTTCACTTAAACTCTAAACTACGTACAGTAATACAGAATTATGGTGGCGAGCGGTGGGGGTGCGCAGAACACCACATTTGGCTTCAACTACACATCCCTTAACCCTTCTGTTAGATTAAAAAAAAAAATACGAATCTTGTATTAAGAGACCAATTGGTTCATACTACATAAATGCAAATTTTTTATGAAAATTGATTAAATTCTTTAATGTAATTTATAAATATCCCCTCAGTGGCTGAGTGGTAAAACTCGCGCTTCACAGTGCGAAGGACCGGCGTTCGAGATCCGGTAGCGGCAGAGAGTAGTAGTTTAAAATCCTAAAACAGATCTGGTATCTCTAATAAGCTGCGAAAATGAAGGAAATGCCACTGGGCGGGCTAGGAGCGGCACCGTATATGCGTGTTCATATACGGCTCGGTCGCTCCGAACCCTTATACCGAAAGCTAGAAAAGGGTAAAAGATTAAGAAGAAGAAGAATTTATAAATATAATTATGAACCGTCAATAATTTAACTTGCTATTTATTTATCGGCTGATTGGGCGCTGTAATGTGTTTAGCTCGAGCGTCCAGCTCCAGCAGAAAAAATTTGGACCAAATGGGCTTAATCTAACAGCAGGGTTAAGAAACGTTGCCTATGTCCGACTGGTCAGTAGCGCTCCGACGTCTTAAGGTTTTGGTGTGTACAAATTTAATGCGTTATTTTATAATTTGTAAACGAAACTTTAAAATGGTCGCAAATGAACTTATTATTCGCATTCAAGGACGTGAAGTGGTTTAGAAAGTGTTTCAATACTTCGCCGCTTCAACCCAACATGGTAAAGGCATAATTGTACGATATTATCAAAAGGAATAAACAACAACACATCCTATATAAGTTTGACGCTTTACTTCAACAGCATGGTCACATCGCATTGCGGCTACCGCCGTACTATCCTGATTGAACTCCTATAGAGCTAATATGGGCTACAGTAAAAAATAATGTCGCTCAGAAAAATTCTAACATTCACAGTCACTTATCTTTACGAGATTCATTAAATACCTTAGATAATTTACAAACCGCACTAGAAAGCATGACGGGTCCTATAGGATTAGATGTCGCTTAAAAAATTCGTGCAGTTTTAAATAAAAATCAGACTACAGAAGATATGAAGCAATATTTTCGAAATAGACAAAAACGCCTTCAGACCAACGTCGAAGGCTAAGTGAATTGACAATGGAAGCGTTGCTTATATTGCAGTTTTACGCGGCTTGCCGGGGCAGTAGTATTTTGTAGCAGTGGACATCAAGATGTCAATAAAAGGTGAGAATATATTATTTTTTACAAATCTACTATCTCATATACCTACTTTTACGCGATAAGCCTCTGACGTTGCACTCGTTCGTCGAACTTTAGTGGTTAATTAACTGATACGCCACTGAAAACGTGCTTAGTTGGTCATCTTCAAAACGGCGTGATACAACATGCGCACGCCAGCAACCACCGCTTTCCACTATAATTCTGTATTACTGTAGGTTCTGCATAAATTTCACTAATTGGATCCGTCTAGTGTTGGAATCATAAATGTTACCATACCAAAATTGTACAGTTATCGGATTGAGTGGCATGGGCTACAAAAAGTCACTTCGTACTTCGTAGCGTCTCTATACAAAAATAAAGTCAATAACTACCCAAAGAGTGGAACCAAACTACGAACAAACTACTAGTTGGAAGATTTATTATGATTTAACTTAGCAATATGTGAGTAGTACTTTTTCAACTTTTCTGAGCAAGCATCATCAAAAAAGGCATTATTGGTTTACATAATTCACATTTAGTCGTTTCACTTCACACCCAAGATAAATCAACAATCACGTGAGTGCCGGCATTCTTCTTCACCCAAGCCGCGAAAATTCAAACAAGCACAGTCTGTCGGCAAAGTCATGGCATGTGTTTTGGGATCGAAAGGGGGTATTATTGGTCCACTTCATGGTTTGTGGAACCACAGTAAACGCCGACAGATATAGTGATATACTAAAAAAACTCAGACAGGTGATTCAGATCTAGAGAAGACGGATATTGAGCAAGGACGTATGCCTTCTTCGCGGTAGCCCGTAGGACCGTCGCTCTCCTCAAAGAGTGAATTGAACATCACTCGCACACGGTACAGTCCCAACCTGGCATCCGGTGACTACTACTTAATTTCTTAGTTGAAAGAAAATTTGGACGGATCGCACTTCAGCAATACTTTAGTAATACATAAATGAATTTTACACTTTCGGCAAAAGAAGTGAGTTCTTCCAGCTACACCTTGGCTTGTTTTGCAATTATTTTTGCATCTTGTTGCTTCTTTTTGCCGTCATGGCATGGCATGTGGTCTATGCCATCCAATTGTACATCTCGAATTGGTCTTACCTCAATTTTTCTTTTAGATGAAACAGGTGATGAATTTATTGATGAATTTATTTTTATCCAAATTGTCTACGATATATAAATTATTCCGCAACTGACAAAACCTGTCACAAGTTAATGTGTTTCGAAAGCTTTCATGCCAAGCGATGGATCCCAGTAAAGTCTGAGCCTACAGAACTTCATACTACCAATCAAATTAATTTCGTTGCAATCAGTATTTTTTAAGTGTCCTACATTGTTTTGTATTGCATATAAATTTGTGTAGAAAGCAAAATTTTGAAATAGCTCATCTGTAAAATATTGTTGAAAAAATTGGTATGGTGTTTTCTCATCTTCACAGCTTTCAATATTTTCACATTCAAATGGAATTGGATCATATTTAGAGTTCTTTCGGCTCCATTTTATATCTTGCTTCTTTGTACATGTATAATCAGTCGATAGATTAATAGGGACTGAACTTTCACAGCTGATATCAGTATTCAGAATATTGTCATCTTATTCATCATGCGATGAACTCCGTGTGGATCGATTTACGATAACAATATCTAATTCTATATCTTTTCGATGTCGGATTCATTCAATATATCAAAAATTTCTTTCATTGTTAAATTCGACATAGTTTCTATTCAAAAAATACAAACTTCTGAGTTATTTGTACATTGAAGATTTCGCTGAATGTACATTTTAATGTACATTCTTATTTTAGTTATCATTTACGCTCAAAACATTGTATTTATGTAAAACGTATGTTTACATTAGAAAAGTATATATAAGCAAAAAAATTACCTTTTATGCTAACACTGAATTAACGATATAAATTATTTTAATTTGAAAAATCAATTTTAACACATTATACGCTGCGCTGTTGGTGGCAACACAAACTACGCAAGACTAATCTCACGTTGTTTTAAAATTTTACAGACTCTTAAGAATTAAAACAACAACAAAACGACAAACCGATAACTGTAAATTAATTGTATGTATGCTAAATTTTAAATCAGTGACGAGTTGATAAAATCGACGTATTATAATGTTCACCACTCGTCAAAGGGTCGTTGTTTAGCCTTGCGCACACTGGAGATTTTTAATTAACAATTTTCTTGAATAACTAGTGATTATGAATGTGTACGAATTTGCTTTGCCACCCGGCAGATGTTTGCGCATCGTATCACTAAGCGGGCGCGCGCCGAGGTCCGTTGGCTGCCCCAGCTGTTACGGCTATATTGCGATGACACGATTATCTTACCTTATTCACGACGAAATGTAGAGTTATTAGCATTACATAGTCTGGGACGAAATCTTTGGGTGTTTCGGGGTGCGGCCAAAATGTTTGCCGGAAGTGATGAACAAAATCAGGAAAACTAGGGAAACATACAATTATGCTTCACAATACGTTACCTCACAACTTCAGCAACTATCGATTATTTAAAACAGTAAATTAACGACTCATTGTCTATATAACGCTGATTCAAGACCGAATGATTTCTTAGTGCACCCACCTATCAGAACCTTTAATTTTTTTTTTTCATAATTTCTTTATTCATTCAAAGGCGAAAAAACTATTTGGGGCAGGAGCGGAAGATGCAGAAGAAGAGGAAGAGGAAGAGGGCGGTAGTGGTGGAGGAGCGTTAAAAATATTACCAGACTATGTAATTACGCTGCAAGCTACAGACGATTTTCTTTGCAATAGAGTTATGATGTTGCCTGAAGCCGAAGTACAGGTAATATCTAAAGCAGCTGTATCCCATGATTAGGTCCCCCAGGCATCAGTAACATATATATTAAATATACACTAGGGAGACAAAGTAAAATAGACAGGTATAAAATTCAAAAAACAAATTTATTGCTTTTATGATTATACCTATACACTATGAAATTATATAGGGTAACTGGGGGAATACGCCATAGTTAAGGGAAATTCCATTTCCTTGTCAAATTTTGTCATGTATGGATTAGTTTTGCACATCTCTTATATCACATCTATTGTACACTTACACACACTTTCAGTATATGAAGAATACACTTTTAAGAACATAATTTATAAAAATCGTTTGAGCCTGTAAAGTGGCATATTACCCAGTGGCGTGGGTAATATGTCATTCCAATCGGGGTAATATGCAATATGGAACAAAACGTGGAGGCAAACTTAAATGAACAATTTATTCGTGAACATTATAACAAAAATAGTTGACCTATAGTTCCTAAATTCCTAAATACATATCTTAGTAAAAATAATGTTAACCAGATTTATTTGAGTACAGCATAAAGCTTTTCCTGCACAGTTCTCGGGTATCCACTTACTACAACATTCAACGGGAATAAAAAAGCGGTGAAGCATACAGTAGTTCTATTGTGACTTATACAGTTATAATAACATCCCGCTAGAGCCCCTGCTTTCATAAATTTTATAAACTTGCTTACTATATCCAGTGAGAAAGTTGTAAATAGTCTGCTTCAGTCTTTGCTTACCGTATTAACAGAATAAAATCTAAAATATAAGCTACGAGTAGCACTGCCAATGAACACATAAACAGTACTGAAGCACATCAACTACTTACATGTGCAATCCTAGCGCCAGTTTCGCTAAATCGTAGAACTGGCGTTTTGCCCTAACTGACATATTTCCCCAGGTTACCCTATACATGTAATATATTCAATACTTGGTTGAACCACCTTTATTTGTGAGCAGTGCTTGCATTCGTCGGAGCGTGGTATCAATTAAATTATTAACGGTTTCTTCCGGTACATTGTTCCACTCTTCTGTAACAACTACCGTTAGTCCTATTATAATTGATAGGCTTGGGGGTGCTTCTTGTCATGTTTTGCTGAATTATGTGCCACATGTTTTCAATAGGATTCATATCAGGCGATTGTTGTGGCCACGGTAAAACTTGAATCCCGAGCCTTTTTCCATGCGGTTGTGGCGGAATGCACCATCCTTCATAAAAGTGACGTTTTGTTTTGAGAAACAGCAAGAGTGTCTCTGGCAAAATGTCAATGTATTTACCGCATTAATGTTTCCTTCGCAGATAATCAGTTGCAAACTCCCTCCATGTCCTATTGCACCGCATACCATAATGCTAATTCCCCGGTATTTCACAGTCTAATGACAAAAATTGTTGTCCAGTCGTTGTGACGAACGTTTCCACACCTATATACGACCAACATCACGAAATGGCAATATAGACTTATAAACTGTATAAATATTGATTGCCGCAAGTTGTCCGGGTTTGCTTGCATGTTTTTGCCGAAGGTATTCGTCGCCTTTTTGAAGCGGTGTAAGGAGAGGTTTCTTTTTCGCCCCTCTGTAAATATAGCTTCATAGTGTGCCTACTTCTTGGAGATGACTTTTTTGCGGATTCTTTAGCACTTCACGAACGAGTGCTATTAGTTCTCTCATATGGACCAGAACGGCCAAGCATCGATAAAACTGTCTTATTGTTACTTCATTTAAATTGCGTAACAACGCGGTTAATTGTCGATAAGATAATTCCTAAGGATTCGCTTATTCCACGTTGCGAAGCACCCCGTTAGCTGTGGTCTACGATGCGCCCACGAGTAAAATCATCTATATCTGTGCGACCTTGTAATCGTGGCATGGTTGTAACATTACTAAATTTTGTGAATATTTACACTTAGTGTAATACAGGCATATAGCTGTCCTCCTTTTTTCCTAGAATTCATAAAATTAGGAAATTAATTTTTATCGGGTGTCTATTTTACCCTGTCACGCTAGTGTATATTGTATTAACTCCTTTTTTATTTACCACCATTACCAATATTATTTTCGCATACCCCTAACCGATGCGCTGCATATACCCACACGTATATCATAGGCTTGGAAACCTAGATCTAAAACAGACTCGCCGGGATTATACATATTCTTTGCGATTGTAATTTTATCTTATATGATAGATCTCTACCACTAATAGGTCAATAAAACAAGGCTGGTTTGAACGATAGTTATATTTTAATGAATTCATTTTATATGAAAATATAACTATCGTTCAAACCAGCCTTGTTTTATTGACCTATTAGTGGTAGAGATCTATCATATAAGATAAGTATAAAAAGGTCACGAAATATATATATATATACATTTTATTGTAATTTTATTGCAAATATATTTGGATATTTACAACTGTGCTTTTACTGCAAGAATCAATTTCCTTTTAGGGTACGCATTATGCTGAAGAACATATGTTGCGTAGGTTGGGAGAATTTCGAAACAACAACACTGATGACAATACCCTGCTTAACTTTTTCGATGAGATAGAGATACATCCCATAGTTTTGGATGCAACACGTTACGAAGACGCGAATATGGAAGATGTAATAAAAGACATATGTGAAAAGTTAGGTGCTCCTATTGGATTTGGTCCTACGCTTGAAGAAGAAATTAGATTACACGAATGTGAAGAGCAGGAATTAAAATTGAAAGCAGATGCTCTAGAATTGGAGCAAGAAGTATGAACATTATTTTTCATTTGTACGAAATTTAATTATCATTTTCAGCTTCTAGAACAAAAAGCCTTAGAGAACTACCAACTAAAAATGGAAGAATGGACAAATTCGCTGGAAAGATTACAAAAAGAAGAAGAGCAATTGATTATTGCTCAAAGTGAACCACTGAGAAATTATCTGATGGAATACGTATTTCCAACATTAACTAAAGGATTAATTGATGTAGCTAGCTCTAAGCCTCATGATCCAGTCGACTACCTTGCAGAATATTTATTTAGAGAAAATCCCGAAGGGCATATGTTCGATCCATCTTACACCCGTAGTGGAGAGTTGATTGCGGAAGAACAAGAAGCGCTAAAAACAGAGTAGAACATTTTATTGCAATAATACATTTTTATTTAAATATTTTCAAATAACCTATACTATTACATTATTTATTTGAATAATACCTTTAAAATGTATAATTTAAATTAAAACAAAATTGCTATTTATTACTAATAACTAAATAAGCAAGACTAAATTCATGGTCATGGCTAACTCTTAACCTTGACACAAAATTTATCTTCGCTTAGAAAATTAATGTATTATCTATGGGATATGAGAGACCATATTACTAGTGATAAAATACATAATATTTATATCACTGAATTTATTAGTAAATCTATTAATATATCAGTAAATACTATATATATATATATATATATATATATAATAAAATTCAGTACAAAGTAATTGGAAGAGGGAGTTAAGGTAAAGCTTAAATAATTATAGTACGTTGAAACGAACAAGTCAATCTTTATACTTTACAAATTTTACAAAATGTCGATGTCAACTGCATTCCAACCTATGTCTTATAATAAATTAGATCACATATGAAACTTTAAATAAAAAATATTTCACTAATACATTCACAGGATGGATCAACACAATTATTTTTAACACTTTCTAGGCTCCAACACCAGCTCGGCCATCGTATTTACAGAATATATTTTACTTATAAATACCAGTTATATTTTATTCCAATTATCGCCTGCTCCAACATTGCATAGATTGAGTGATCTCAACCTCTGAATTTCAATTGATTCTATGTTACTAGTGCACTATATTTTATAACTATATACACATATACATCGTTGAAGAACGCACACTTTACATCACACTATATACATCTCGTACTGGTATGTAACATACCGCTTATATGAAATATAATTTAAGACTCTTCATCAATTATATCACAATCACTAACAGCTCGAATAACGTGAACTAGTAACATATGAAGAGGTCAGTAAACTATGTAATTAACGATAAAAGTAGGAAATACTACAAAACCGAGAATTAAAATCAATGGGCAACCTAATTAATATTAATCAAATTTATGCTATTATTTGAGCGCTTAATACAACTTTAACATGTATGTAAACGTAGTGAGTAACATAGTTCTTTGACCCCTTAACAAGGAGGTGTTGTTAGTTCTAGCATTTATACTCATTACTGAGCTAAAACTTACGTATACAGCTTAAATAGCCAAGTGACTAACCACAATGCATACAGGTGTAAAGCCTCTAATATTTGAGATACTATTTCAGTGGAGACTACTGACTATAATTGAGCTTTGACATAATAAATTTGCATGTTCATCCGATGTAATAAACAAATTTTAACGTAAACAGTAAAAGACCAATCCACATGCGCATTGATTTTTAAGATCAGAAATATTTTGTATGAAATTAGTCACTCTGCTTAGAGAACACTCATAACTCAATGAATTCCATAAGTTTTATTAACATTTGGTTCCTTTTAAAGGATTTAATATATTATAGAAAGAAGGAAATATTTTGAAGAATACCAATGATGAAGTATTTAACATTGTAGTTGGAAATGTTCAAAGCATTATTATTCAATAACAAATTTACATTAGTCACATATTAAAATTACGAACTCTATATTGCTTGCAACAAACTCTTTTTCAAGATAACATTTTATTGATATAAAAGATATATCAATCGAATAACAACAATCGAACAACACATCATACTTGATGCTTATTTATAAGAGGAGAACATCTAGAAGGTATAAACAAAAAGTATTTGATTAATTACACCGTTTCACAAAGAATAACTTCATTATGTAATATTATGAAAGCTAACAATTTTACACAATAATGCAGAAACACTTAAAAGAATAATTTTAAGATCGATTGATAGACTTTTTTGCTTTACTTGAAACTTGATATTTTAAATTATGTATATTAAAAGCACGAACATAAAACATACAAAATTTATAAAAATATATTATAATAAATATTGATATCTAACCCATAAATTACCAAGATTACACAAAAAGTGGCAAATTTCAAGTTAAATATAAAATATCTGCTTAGTAAGTTCAACAGCTAGAGCACTATTCTTCTTGTTAAGGTAGTCCTGGCCAAAATATAAAGCATCCTGGCACTCAGTAAATGGTGGGGGAGGGAGTTTCTGGCGTCTTGGAGCGTATCATAGAAGCCATGTAGTATCGAAAAAGTGTCTTTTTACTCGAAAATGGTAGCTCTAAACTACATTACGTGACGCTAAACAACATTGAGAATTAAGAAGAGAGAGTAGAAAAGACTACTTTTTAAGATTTGAGGAGTTTGTTGGCTCGACGATTCGCCACCGCGATGCGCGTTTCGTTGCTCTCCCCTAAGTTATCAATAAATACGTAACCAACGGCGCACACAAAGATGGCCGACGAACGCCGCTTTGGTCCTCCCACTAGAATCGAAAGGAAGACCGAAGCGGCGACAGCAAAGACTTGTGAATGTGTGAGTGTTTACTTGAGAAGATTGTGGGCCCGCTCGTTGGCCACTTGTATCCGGGTCGCATTCGAATCGGCCTGTTGTGTGTTTCATATTGTTGTTGGTGTAGCAGTACCAAGTATAAGTAGTGTTGTAGTTGTCGAAGTGGTTGGAAGAAATGTAGTAGTAGATGGAGTGGTTGTGGTAACGGCAATGCAAACAAACAACATTTAGATTATTGAAAAAATAGAATAATTGCAGTAGGAGTATATACATAAACGTATTAGCCATGCAACGTGACAGAAAATGTTTCATATCTTTAACTACAATGTAATCAAAAGAAAACGTCTCTGTATATAATAAAATAGTAAATAAAAACTTTATATCTTTAAGTTTCAAAAGATGAATACACAATGAACTAAAACAACATTCCCCGTATATGAATAGCCGTAATTGTTCAACTACTGAACAAGGCTAACAATTTTTAAACGAAAAAAATACCATTGCTCATATTTTAGGATTTTTTAAACAAAAAAGCCACATTTTACTAAATTTAACTTAATTTACATTTAATTGACAAGGAAACATTCCGAACCCGAAATTCAAAAAGTTTGTAAACAATAGTCCACACCCAAGGATGTTCGAAAGTATTTTCCTTATTGGCCCAGTCTCGTTTTAAGAGGGTGAAACTACCCCCATAGATTTTCGTTTTTTTTTTTTTCAAAATACATATGGATATCACCTGATGGTAAGACTAAGATTCAGATAGATCATGTGATTACAGAAAGAAAACATGCGAAAGCGATAAGTGATGTTAGAAGCTACAGAGGGACAGATACAAACTCGGGCCATATACTTGTAATAGCAAAAATGGGGCAACAACTTCCCAATCAAAAAGACGGAAGGGGTTTAACGTGGATGAATTACAGAATATAATATCGAGAGAAGGTTTTAAAGAGGAGTTATCAAATATGTAGGAAAGCCCACAATTTAGGAGCATACAAGAAGAATGGACTAGATGCGAAGACATAATTACACAGCCAGCCGAAAAATGTCTAGGCCAAATAAACAGGAAAGGTAAAGCGGAATGGTTTGATGAGGAATGTAGAAACGCTCTAAAACAAAGATGTGAAGGAAGAATGCTGAATATAAATACTTTAGAAAATAAAAGCAATTTTGAGGAGATGAGGAAAGTAGCTAAACATTTATGCCAGAAAAAGAAGAGAGAATATATAGAGAAGAAATTACAAAAATGTATTATATCAACAAAGAAATAAGAAATTTCTACCAAGAAGTAAAGAAGAATAACAAAGATTCATAGAAATAACACAATGTGTGAGGGCAAAAAATGGCCTATTAATAGATGCAACAGAAGAAAGAGTAAATAAATGGACACAGTACTATAAGGAGCTTCTGGATGAGCAAAAAAAGAAATAGAAATGCAACAAAACGGAGAAGAACTAAATATAATAGAGAAATTCCAAACGCAGATAATAGTTAAAGAACCAAAGCAGGAAGAAATAATAGAGAAACTAAAAAACCATAAAACCCCTCGTGAAAATGGAATTTTCGCAGAAATGGTGAAGGAAGGTGGAGGAATTGTTCAACAACAAATTGCACAGCTGGTGAGAAGGATATGGGAAGAGAAGATGCCCAAGTGATGGAGTATAGCCGTTTTATGTCCTGTATATAAGAAGGGCGATACACCAGATTTTGATACTTAAATTATTAACTTAATTACTTATTTAGAAAATTATTAACATTAACTGTATACAAATTACGTCAGGAAAATTTTTGCAATTTCCTCGAGGGCTAGGACGAATGGTTACAAAAGCAGGTAGCAAGGTACTCGGGGAGGTGGTCTCTCTATAACATATTCGGGACCCATCCAAATCCGTTATTCACAACCTTGAAGTTCCTCTTGTCAGTTTGAGTATTTGGGAGTGCTATTAAAAAACACTTGCCAAGAAGAGGCCGAAATAAATGAAAGATTAGCTAGAGATAGTAGAGCTGTAGGAGCGCTTGCAAGTTTAATAAAATCTAAACACCTATCCAGAAATGCAAAAATACGAATATATAACACAATAATCAGTCAAAACATGGGTTATCAAAAAGCAGCAGGAAACAAAAATTGATATATGGAAGAGGACGATCCTGCGGAAGGTATTCGGAGGAGTACACATGATAGGCAAACAAATAAATTAAAGACCTATATAGAAGATCAACATTATCGCAGACCGTATAAATGCATAGATTGAGAGATATTTCAAGGATGACGGAGAACAGACACGTTTAGAAGGGTACTTACAACTGGAGATGGAGGGAAGAAGCGAGAAGAAGGCCTAAAAGGAAGTGGCTATCAACTGTGAGGCAAGATCTGGCACAAGTAGGTGTGGAGTGGCAAATCAGGGCAAGAAACAGAATGGAATGGAAAGAAACCAAGGGTCTACAAGACCTGTAGAAAATCTGCTAAACTTTCAAGGGTAGTTTCACCTTCCTAAAACGAGATTGGGCCGATAAGGAAAATCCTTGTGAGTACAATTTTTTTTTCAAATTGTGATCGTTATTTTAGATTTGTGTGGAAATATACATAATTAATCTGTTTTTCACATCCATTTCTTTTTGATCACAACACAGCGGCATAACTTTTGGAAAAAAGCATTCTTATTTTGTATGTAATAAAAAAATGCATTTTTATTAGAGAGATGATGCTTTATAAGAACAATATGACAACATTCAAGTTTCGTCATACAAACTAGAGAGAAAGTATATAAGTATCTAATAGCTATGGTATATTTTATTAATAGGGAAATGTACGAGATAAACAGTGATTTAAACTTTAAACTATGTTCTAAAGCAGGCATGGGCAACCTTTTTTGTAGAAGTTTTATGCTGCGAGTAATCTTGAAAAATATACATTTTTGTAGTATCCTTATGATTCATTATGAATTAAGTTTAGACGGGCCGCACTAATATGCAACGAAAGAATTCAGTAGCGGGCCGGGCAAATCTTACTCGAGGGCCGCATGTGGCCCGCGGGCCGGAGGTTGCCCATACATATTCTAAACTATCATGTAATAGCTTTCTAGTCATCTCTTGGGTGGTCATTTAGGTAAAAATAAACAGTAAAAAAGTAGTAAAGACCTTGGATCTAAAATACGGTTGTATGAGCGAGAAAGCATGATTCATTCTATTGTTGTTGCACGTTTTTGAAGATGTTTAATACCTAGATGTAAGGATAGATGAAAAAACCTGAAATTGCTATGATACTTAAGAAAACACTACACCTGCATTACGCAATGAGCAAAAAATTCATTAGTAAAAAAGAAATAACATGGAAAACAAAAATAAAAGTGTTTGAAGCGATATATAGGTCTACGGTAAGGTACTAGCGTTTGGTTGTAAGTAAACTGGACAAATATGCGGTATGATGAGTCGTATGTCCTTTATCCTCTCTAATATATTACATTGTGAAAAAGACAGACGACTCATACCGTATATTCGCTGAGTTTACTTGAGTCCTTGGTATTGGCACAACTTGAGATAAATTCGAATGCGACGACTGAAATGATTGCACACGTACGGTTGAAGTACAGTCTTACAGTTTTCACGATGGGCATTGATTTTGAAGTGAAACTTTGAGTTTATTCTTGTTTAATCAAAATGATTTCGAGTATGGACGCTTCAAAGTTAATGGAAGAACAGTGTTGCTGGTACGATCCTAAAAATCAACTATATAACAATTTAAATTTGGACTGTTTTACATGACTACATATTTGCTCCATTAAGTCATAAATAAATATTCAATGATTGATAAAACATAATTAAATTCTTCAATATTCAATCGAAAAAACTTTCTAAATACTAAATCGTGTTTTTATATGAGAATGTTTTGAAATCCTTCAGTATTTCTTGCTAAATACATCAACTGATGTTCATTTCTTATTAAATGATTTAACAATAGCATTAAAACATCTTCGTCTTTTTCGAGAAGATGTAACAACACGGGTGCTCCTGCAATGAATTGTAACAATAAACTGCTATTGCAAATGACATCGAAGGGATTAAAATGACGGAATTGAAAACTGAATAAGGGATTCTAATCGCGCGGCTATTTCGTTATGACTGCTCCCGTACGGCCCTGGTCGTTTCGGCCGTCACATTCGAGTATACCTTAAGAAAAGTAAAAGATATCACAAAGGAAGGCCGATAAGAAATATAGATCATTTATTGAGAAAAAACAATTACAATGGTAGGAACACATGCAATGGATGAAAGTGATGAGCAAGTGAGAAGCAAACGTACAACAAAAACAAAGAAGGTAGACTACTGCACTGAAAAATGTCATACTTCTGTGTGGTACAGAAAATTTATCGGCACGTTTAAATTCCAACACGACAATTGGAGACATTGGATGACGTCACACGCTTCTAAGAATTCTCCGCCATCAAATTTTGTATTGCCTACACATGGTTGTTCCATTTCTATCTTCTTCGTTTTACCCATTCTATCACATCCGGTATTTTACAGCTTTCTTTTATATGTTCACTTCATTCTTTTATATACTTCATGTTTCTGTGGCATAGGTTAATACTGGTTAATAGAGATTTCTGCAGTTAGTGATAACTACACCTTAGTACTTAAAGTGCCTGTTTTTCCAGTGATTTCTCCACATCAGACTTACAGTGGACGGATTTTTTTATTGATTGGTTGATAATTGATAATGTTATTACATTGATCTTTGTCCCCTATGGCTTCAACTATCATTTCCTATATAGATTTATTGGTTCTTAGTTCTTCATTCATCGTTTTCTAACAATCAATTGTTATTTACATACAGTCGGGGACATAATTGAGTGGACACGAATGATAGGCGCGCCTTGCCTTTAATTACAGGTCAAACTTTTTACCGATTCCATTCTATATAACTTTCCTTTGCTTGTAAAAAGTCTTTCAATCGTTTGAGGTACAATACACATCAAAATAAAAATGATTACCGTTAATTATATGCACTAATAGTAATATATTGAAAATTGAACGTGGACAAAATAAAGTGGACATTTTAAGAACTCAATGTTTTATGTTGAATACTACAATTTAATACTTAGTGTGTCCTCCTTTAGCGTTAATTGCAGCTTGTAATCGTTTTGGAATACTCTCCACAAGACTTTCAATGAGTTTTTTATCTAGATTTTCCCAAGACGACTTTATTTCCTCGAAAAAACTCCGTTTGTTTGTTCTTTGTTTAGTCGGTATTTTCTTGTCGATTAGAGCCCACAAATTTTCGATGGGATTTATATCCGGACTTTGTGCAGGCCACTCTAGGATCTTTATCCTCGAATCTTGAAAGAATTTTTAGATTTCTTCGCGGTGCGCTTGCGATCGTTGTCTTGCTGATAAATAAAATGCTCAGTAATACCCATTTTTTCCACGGACTCTTCTAAATTCTCATTTAGGATAGTCTTATATGATAGAGATCTACCACTAATAGGTCAATAAAACAAGGCTGGTTTGAACGATAGTTATATTTTCAGAACGTTTACAAACGTTTTCGGAACACCTTCGTCAGTGAAAATATAACTAGATAAATATATCTACTAGAAATATATTTATCTAGTTATATTTTCACTGACGAAGGTGTTCCGAAAACGTTTGTAAACGTTCTGAAAATATAACTATCGTTCAAACCAGCCTTGTTTTATTGACCTATTAGTGGTAGATCTCTATCATATAAGATAAGTATAAAAGGTCACGAAATATATATATATATATATACATTTAATTTAGGATAGTGATGTATAGATCGGCGTTCATAATTGTGTTGATCAGAACTATATTCCCCACTCCGCTAAATGAAAAGCAACCCCACACCATTATGGAACCGCCACCAAACTTTATAGTTGGAGAAATAAACTTTTCGTTATACGTCTCGCTCGATTTTCTCCACACTTTAGATCTTCTTTTCATGCCGAACAGTTCAAACTTGCTTTCGTCGCTCCACACAACTTTTTCCAAAACGAAATCGGCTGATTCACATACTTTTTGGCAAATATTAGTCGTTTGCGTTTATTCACGTTGTTTATAAATGGCTTACGTCGAGGTACACGGCTATGCAACGATGCTTCTTTCAATCTACGTGAAACAGTCTTCGTCGATATCTTTAGGTTTAGTCTCTCAATCAATTCACGTCGTGTAACAGTGGGTTCTCGTCTGCATTCTCTGACAATACGTCGATCGCATGTATCGGTTGTGCATCGTCTGCGACCGCGACCTTTTAGATTTTCTGTTGTATTATATTTTAAATATTTCTTCCACACTTTTTGCACAGCGCTTTTAAAAATATTGTATTTTTCACCAATTACTCTGTAACTGAGACCCCCTAGTCGGTCAGAAAGAACTAAATTTCTAATTTGTAACGAAATTTCTCCGCCGTTGCTCATTTCTACGTGAACAGAATAAATGTTACTGAAAACGATGCTCTGTTGACATGACAAACGAGATGCTACTTGTTGGAAAACGAAAACGTTGTTTACTAACATTGTCGATGCGCGTAAACCACGTGATACACTATCTGAATAGTGTCCACTCAATTTTGTCCCTCCTTTGGGAACAATACTTTTGTTCATAAATGTTTGCCGTGAAAACTATGGTAATTATTGTTCGTATATTGGTGGATGTCACTTATAAAAACATCACGTTTAATAAAAAAACAAATTACTAAAGATTAGCTGCAGGAAATGGCGTAATTTTGGTCCATCTCCTCGAATCAGTCAGGTGTCCACTCAATTTTGTCACCGACTGTATGTATGTAAATGGCAAAATTTTTATACTATCAGTTCGGCAATAAAAAGATCGACAAAAATCAAGAAAAAAAAATGACCGCAGCTGTTTTTTAAAAATTATGACGTTAGTACTCAAAAACAACTGATGGTGGAAAATCGATATACAAAAACTGTTCGAGGATTTCTTCCAACAAAATTTTATTTCCTGCTCCAGGGTAAATATTTGTTCGCTTACCTCCTGTACAGCGTAAACCCACACTGATCTTCTCCTATAATAATATCAACTTTAGCCTCTTATTTCTCTTTCATAACTATTACTACTATTTTGTGAACTATATTTGGTATTCCAATGTCTCTGTAGTTCGCAGTCACTCTTTTATCATCCTTTTTAAAAAACGGGGAAAGTTAAGGCATTAAGCTATGGGCATTATGATACTTAATGTTTATTGTTCGCTCAGGACATTTTCATATTGCATATTATCGTGTATGTGGCTTTTGTAATCCGACTCATTTACGGTAGTTGGCCATTTCCATTATCCAGGGTTACACTAGAATATTCTGCCCATCTTGTTAAATCTATTGTCTATTTCACCCAATAATATCCCTATTTTTGCAGTATGTGGTTTTATTCTGCTCACGTTTATCCGCTTTTATTTTCTGACAAAAATTTCTAATCTCTTTTGTTTGCCATTTATTGCAATGGAGCGCTAGAACGACGGTTACAAACAGCAAAAATGTAATATAAGAATAACTGGTCTCTGCGTGAAACTTATAGGGCTTTTCGGCCTTTCTGTGGTTGACATAATCGTTCGTCTAAACAGCTTATTTGTTACGTCATTGCAAAGTTTAAGTCGAAATATACTCTACAAGATATCAAACACCTGTAAGACAATAAAAAATACGCGGTGCCGAAAATGTTGCTGTGGTTTAAACGAGTGTCCGTTATTTAAATAACGATTAAATATTTAGGTTTGATAGTAGAGTGGATGACGTGTTATCACTAAGTAGCATAAACCGGACTCATGCTGACACTTCTAAGAATGTTATTGATAAGTTATCATTGAATAATAAAATTCGTAGAAGTGACAGCGTGAGTCCAGTTTACACTACTTAAAGATAACTAGAGTTTGTTAAACATCCTCCGAGTTTTATTATTCAATAACTTATCAATGAATAATAAAATCGGAGGAGTAACAGCGTTAGTACGATTTGCATTACTTAATGATAACACGTCATCCACTCTTTTATGAAACCTTATTAATTATATATAAAACGTTCCACTGTAACTGTAATCATATTTGTTCTTATAGACAACGAATTTAATTGAAAATGAAATGAAAAGTTTCTATACTTCTACTATACTTTCTATAATTTAATAATAATCGTGGAAACAATTGATTCCTATCTGTCTTAGCAAACAGATACATTAAGAAAATTAAGGTTTGCTCATATTAATGACATGTGTGATAAACTACGTAGTTGCTATAATTGACGCTTGTTTCCAAAAGTTATTTATGGAAGTAGTGCATATTCTCTATTACAATATCTTAAAATCTCGTTTCCTGCAAAAACTTACCTATTTACATCAAATCGAATTTTAAAGTACAAAAAGAATAAACTAGTTTCCAAACGCTAGTGCACCTTAAACATAAATTTTTATGGTAACCCTAAATTAAGGGTGAACAAGTCTAGCGAGTGCATTTTAATTCATTTCTAAAAGAATACAAAGTAGTATATTCTAATGGACAATAAATAACTGTATTAGTTGATATAAAATATGTACCATTCGAAGTACTGTGGGAATATACATCACTAGATATTAAACAAACCAAAGATTAGGAAATAAAGAACAAGATAGAATGAATGGTCAGCAACACAAATACAACAAAGTTTAAGCTTGAGGCAATCACATCTGACAAAAATAACCAGGAATCATTTGGTTGAGCATAAAGTTGCTTGTCAAAACAAACTCCGAAGCATAATGAAACCGCAACCCTCAAAAATAATTGAACATACAGTAGAAATGGTAAATAGATTAAGGAAACCAAGTTCAAAAGATTTGCATGTCTAAAAAACCAGGAATATATTAAAACCAATAGAGTCACTTTACTCCATGTCTGCCATATGGGCAGATATTTTAGTTAATAAATGTATACATAAATTTTGTAGTGGTATACAAAAACCTAAGAAGAAAACCCAAGTATTCGTTTATAAAAGAAATAAAATTACCCTTACCACACATTTCCGAAATAATTTCAGATACGTGTTTCGGCAACTCAGTTGGCATCCTCAGTGGAAAACGGGGAATTAAGTATCACCAGCGATATCCAGCTAACGCCCAAGACGAACAACACGCCACGAGCACTGTACAACTCTAAAGCACTGCACAACAAACATCACACACTGAAAGGAACAGTTGCATGATGGTGCACTAAATCTGACTGTGAATTTAATTCAACAGCTCGTACAATTTGGAATTTGGAATGGGTCCTCCATTTGCATTCATAATTCTCTTTCTGTTTTTAGAAATATATAAACTTTCTAGCTATTTAGTTCCCTGTTATTTTCCACCGTCTTAATGAATTTGAAACTTTCTATTGACAGAGCGTGTCCTTTGTACAAAAATGTCGGGCCACGCCTGATTTTTCAGGCCAGTTAAACCGAAAATGAGCAATGTGCTCCTTGTATCGTATTGGGATCGTATTTTATACCACATCCCTGGCAACCGATTTCGCAGATACCTGATTTTTTATTTATTTCACCCTTATTCTTGGGGTTTCCCAAAAGATTACCTATTAAATTAACTGATTTATAAGCGACCTGTAAATTGAATTGTTTGAAAACATTTTATGGGGTCCTTAGTGCAATGATAGAATGGTATTTCTGTAGTAGTAATGGTAGTGAATTCCCTAATCAAGGTTTTGAATTTCCTAATTAAGTTGTCAATCCATTTTGCTTCGGAACCATTGTAATTGGCTATTTTTTATGTATTTAAGCTCTTTTGATATCTTCTGTTTAAGAGGAAAATTTAATAGCCGATCTACTACAAAATTAAAGTATGCCATCTTTTGCTGAAAACTATGATTAGAATCCTTAGTTATAAACCTGTTGACATTGGTTTCTTTACGATATATGTATATCTCCAGGTTAGTGTTGTTTCTGATTACTAAGGTATCTAGGTTATTTTTCTCTTATTCCATCGTAAACTTTACGGTGTTTAATTTAGAATTTAATTCTTCCAAAAACTCCTATAATTCATACTTTTCAATGGCAAAAATGGCAAATATGTGGTCTACATATCTAATCCAAACACTCGGGAAGTACCTAGCATTTCTTTTAAATTGAGTCTCAAAATTGCTCATAAACAAATCGGCCGTAAATGGTGACAAACTATTGCCCATAGCAGCTCCGTGCCTTTCTTCAAAATATTTGCCTTCAATTTGGAAACAGTTGTGGGACATGCAGAGTGTTGTTAGTTTGATATATTCTGTTTTTGCCGTACTCATAGCATTTCTATGTTTATTTATAAGTTTTCTAAATATTTCAGTATCAGGAATAGGTACAATTTCTTGCTTCGAGATGTTGATTTTGCATGCTCCTCTGGCAAAGCATTTGGAAGGTTCGTCGAAACTTCTGATGGCTGTTTCACTTCCAACGATGATTTTATCAGAAGGTGTTTTTAAATGTGAATTAAAATGCCTAATCTAAACTGGACTAAAATAAGTATAGAATCACTAGAAAAGAAGAGCACAAAAATATTATACGAAACAAGATCACAACACTACATTCATAATAAGAAGATAACTAAAGCTGATAGTGTTGACGACGATTGGTTAACAATTGAAACCCCATATTCTTGATGCAGCCTACTAAGCTGTAGATAGCACAAAGATAAATATGCCAGATTAACGCAATAACAACGCAAAATTACAACAAATAAAAACAGATTGCTGGAAAGCCAGTGTGCCAATAGAATGAAAAAAAAAACGTATAAGAGTATCTTTTAGGAAGCGGATAAACAACTACTGCAAAATTATAGAGGATTAACACTGCTTAATATCAGTGTCAAACTTACAACAAAGCTTATAGCAGAAAAAACTCGAGAAAATACTACCGTTACAAGATGAACAAGGGTTTCGTCGTAAACGCTCGTGTATATACGCAATACACATAATGAGACATATAAGGGAAAAGGCATTGGAATTCAACAATCCCGCATGCCTATGTTTCATCGCCATCGAAAAAGCTTATACATCTTTTGAAATCTTGAAAGACGGTTCTTGGAATAAAAGAAGTTTCTCGTCTCATTTTGGTGTAACGCTAATTTCTTATCACTAGACATTGTTAAAAATGTGGTATCAGATGGCAGTAGCGTAGCGGGAGGGGCGTGGGTAGAGGTAATTTTTGAATTAGTAGTTAATCTCGACAGTACATGTTAAGTGCGTGCAACATCCCGCAACATCTAGTATCTAATGAACACTTTCGTCTATTTTGGTGTACGTTCCCTCGCGGAAGTTGACAACATCTATGCAATTACGATACAATTTGCCACGTGTTCAAGGTACAGTAAAGGAATGTATAAAAGTCGAGTTGAGAAATAAGAAAATCTGCCTATGTGTGGATGAAATAACTGATGCTCAGAAACACAGAAAAATGACATTTTGGAAATTGAATCTTAACGAAAAATGCCGGTTTACAAAAGGCTCAGTCCATAACTGAAAGTCAAGAGTGCACAGAGGAGGAAAAGGAATATCTGACATTTGCAAATCTTACTTCACTGGATGTCGAACGATCATTTTCGAAGTGCACGACAACGTATTCGCAAAACTGTCGACGGCTGGTAAAAGATAACATTATTTTTCACTAATATTATATATTACGTACCTACTTTTACGCGGTGCGCTACTGCCGGTACCACCTTTTTGACTAACTCTACTTATCACACAGGCAAAGTTATAGATTTTATTGTTAAAAATAGCTACTATTTATACAATTTACAACCTATTTTAAAAACAATTCGAAAGATCTGGAGTATGAAATGCACAAATAGAACTGTCCTATACATCATCAAGGCTCTCCTGGGAAAATGGAGGTCGATATCATGCTCGAAATGTTACGAAAATCAGAAGGGCTATATGGAGTAAAATACAGTAATTTTATTTGAGATGGGGACGCTAAGACCTTCAAGGCCATTTTAGATGCTAAACCTTAAGGTTGGAAAACACATAGGAAGTTGACGTAATTAAAAAGAAAAACCGCCAAACTCGGAGGAAAAGGGAAGCTTACTGATGCACTCGTTAACAAATTGACCAAGTACTATGGACTTGCTACTTGAATGAATCCAAACTTGAACGATGGCACGAGGAAATCTATAATAGCCATATGATTTCGACAAATTCACAGCCGCAGCATCAGTAATGTCCCCCGGGTGCCGAGTCCTGACAACGCAACGCAGTTTAATAATCATTCGCCTCCTCTGCATGCTGACGTACAGTGGCAAGTCTTGCCAATATTCGAATATTCGTCCCGTGATGATTTGCTTTTAAGATGTTAGAAGGTTATACGCAGAACGCAAGCGAATCTTTCAATGGAATTATATGGCGTTTGACCCCCAAGCATCTACACTGCGGCTGGAAAATCATTGAAATCACTGCTTTCTGTCTGCAGGCGTGTTTATCGATGGCTATATCTTCATTTTGACTATTACAAATCACCTGCAGTTACACATCGGCATTCAGTGCAAGACAGCGCCGTACCCAAAGCAGGTCACAAGCGACCATAACAACAAAATAAGCAGGAGGTAGCGCTGAAATTGATACGTTTACAGAAGAGAAAGGCGTATTGTACGGCCCTGGTATTGCAGATTAAGCGTTGAAAGACAAGTCCCGTTAAACACTAGTTTTCTGTATCGAAAACTTTAAAGACGTTTTCCTCAAAACGTAAAATTTCACGCGCCGTGCAATGTAGCTCAACGACCTTTCAATCGATTTAGATCAAATATTCTTTAACTCACTAGCCATTGCACGACCTTCGAATCTTCAAAAAAGGAAAAAGAAAAATAAACGTTGTTTTTACCAATTGTTTATACAAAAATAAGTAATTCTTTTTCAAAATGGTCCTGAACTTTGTATTTTCTATTATTTATTTATTTTTCTCTCCGTCATTCAAAGCGTATTAATGTATTTTAACGATGAAAATTTTTCGATTTTAGTTGATATTTGAGACCTGTTGGCTGCACGGGGCAAATCTGAGGTGAGGTATGCTATATATTAATTCAATAAATCTTTCCATTTCTTTATAAAAATGTCGAAGAAATGTACGTTTATATGACTTTCCTCCATTAAGGAAGATCATAACTAATCAACATTGCTGACATCACACCACCACAGAGAAAATGATTAATCGAGATTATATTAACTACACGTGGATTTATGCGCATCTTTTATTTTTATAATTACCATATTGTGTTTTTGAAAATGGCAAATTGAATCACTAAATAGAGTGTAACTACAGTTAAAAAAACTGATGAAATGCGCTTGCAACTATTCTTTTACTTCAAGTAGTTGTTTGCAGGACAAGATTTTAAATATTTGCATAACGATTATTACTTCCAACATGACAACACCAAATTTATTGCATACAAAAAGAATATAAAATTCAATCACCTTTAGATTTATACGATCGATTTGCCTATTCTGGTTTTCCAACTCTGAGCCCATGTCCAAAGCCATATTGCGCAAGTTACCAATCATAGTGTTGACTTGACCCATGTTCTCTTCCATTTCTTCCTCACGCGCGTCATTTGTAATTCGTCCGATATAACCGCCCTGTGGTCCCATTCCGTTTCGATCATCCATCATTCGTTGCGGTTGATTGTTCACTACCTTACCGTCATCATTACCTTTCCATGTACCTTCGTCTTCTTTAAATGACGAACCTCTAAGTATTTACAAAGAAATAACTTAATTAACTCATTTCGAATATAAAAATTGTTAATATATTGTAATATCGTACTTTATAAAGAAAACATTTAACCAACCGATAAGGTATACTTATACTATACATACTTACTTTTGACATGGTAATACGCATAATCCGCAACATTTTTCCATTCCAGTGAGATTCTTTTCGGCTTCACGCATGTCTGTATTAATCTGATCCATTCCATCCTCAATACGGTCCAATTGTTCTATTTGAGAATATAATTACTAATCAATGTACGTGCGAAATATATTTTATGCCAAATATGCTATGCATGTGTATACAGTGTAAGTTAAGTGTTCACAAATCATGCAACATGCGGGATAATTTGCCAAACAGTTATGTTGAAAAAAACAGTTGTTTTAAACTACTATAATCTATGCGGGTAATCTATACAAGCTATCACATGCCGCAATAGACTATGACCGATGAGCATTTCTAAAGGGAGAAAGAGAGAGAGCGAGAGAGAGAGAGATAGTGTTAAACGGTTAATTTTAGTGGAGTGTGTTAACTTACATTGATAATTGTGTTAGTCCCAGGTGGTTGGTGTATGTTCATGTCTTTCAATATTGCAAATAATCATTTCTTTGTTATCGAAAAGCAACTTGAATCGTTCTGTTGTTTTTTGAGTGGTTCTATGAATATCATGCACAGAACGGTTCAAACAGTTTCGTTTACTTTAATATTAAAGGTACAAAGCAAGTTACGATTTGTAGAATAGAGGAGATATAAATAGGATTTCTTAAAAGTATTTGTAATATGAAGTATTACAGAGTAGTTGAGTAGTAGTAATAGTAATAGTAGTAGTAGTAGTAGTAGTAGTAGTTTATTAGTATAGTAATAGAAGTATAGGTAGACTCTCTCTAAAAATAACAAATTGCTGTCAAACAAATCGGCACCAAAAACCTTGCTGTGTTTCCGAGTCAAAGCGCTAACACCGAAAAATACAAAAATTTCAAGACCAAGTTTGCTCTGTTTGTCTCTCTTTCATTACTTTTTCCTCTTTTTTGTATACATAGTAATCTGCTGTTTTCAGAGAGAGTCTCTGGTGAGGTGAGAAAGGCGATGAGGTGGAGTGGACAGCAGTGATCAAGATGCTTACCGCCCTGCTCATCCAGCATGACCAGGGTTTTCATCCCCACCTCGTGGCTCTACAAACATCAACACAGAGTCAGCGGCGGCATCGCACCCTTCCACCATGCCGACGACATGGTGTAAGCGTGCCCGGGAAGATTAATCATCCGGGATATGAAACAGAGCACCCTTAGTTAGTCTACCCATTAGTTTCATTAACTCCAACACCTGTTAGACTATCTTTTATAAGCTTACCGCCTTGAACGTGTAGCATCTCCGTGGTCTTGGTGCCAGCCTCCGTACTCTATAACACAGTACGCTAACTAACTTACACAACGCTAACCCAACACAGCTGTCTGACATAACCACGATATACACATATACTACATTCTTGAAAGAAATTATCACTCATAGCATATTTCTATATTGGTGTGCAATAAAACAAAATCTATTTCATCCGCAGGAAAAGAACTACAGTTAGAACTAAATCATCATCGAATTCTAAATGAAAACTAAATTATTATACATCACTAAATCGTTTGGATCTTTGAGTAGACCGCACCAATAAATATGGTTGCAACAGTGCTATTAGAAATATTTTAGTTTGAAAAACACGAAATGATATAACGGCCTTATCCATCCTTACCTACCCACTATACTATTAAGAACTCAACGTCCCAACTACTATATTAAATTAGAAATATATTACATTAGTTTGCTGCCTATTTTGTTAATATTATTAACAGCAATTTTGGTTAACTCGATAAAACAACAAACAAGTAAACAAATGGTGACAGAGGTTAAATATTGTTAATGGAAGGTTAAGGCAAATAAGTGGATTGAGAAGTTTTCGTACTGGTATCAGGCTTCATATGTGGTAATACATAATACGATAACAGCCGAAGTCTAACTTTCCATAAACGATCATTTGTCCGTTATATAGTAACTGGATGATTTCCAATTTGAATCTTTTATGGACCTAGTGGTTTACTGATCTCTAGTCACTTCATCTTGCTACTGAGATTTATATAATCCCTACAGAATAGTTTTTGGAAGTTTAATAGAGCATCTCAAAAGCGTTTCATATAAATATGTTGTGAGTGATATTTAAAAGTGCATAAACAGACCTAAGGCGACATAAAAACAAAATAGCATAGTGATACATACAAGCATAAAACATATGAGGTAATACATATGTGTAATAGAGATTAAAGCGGCTGTTACAACCAAAGTATGGTTGCTAAAGCAAAGGCACATGCAGTGTGAAATATGGTGTATAGAAGTGTTGTAAGAGCGGAGAATATCTTTTTGTCTCATTTCAAAATTCATCCTCAGTAGGCGTATTATGATAAATGAATTTAGTGGTTATGAGTTACAGGTGATAGTGTAACGGAAGGACTCACCTCCCTGGTCATCTAGAGCGACCAGAGTGCGGATTCCGGCCTCCTTGCTCTATAGTTAGCAGCACAAACAAGTGTACACTGTATGTTAGTAGTTAGTGGATACATGTATGTGTGTGCATGTAGTATGCGGCGTCATACGAGCTACATACATCGGTTGGCACACACAGACACCTCACATACCGGTTCGGTTACTGTTGGATGGCTGTATTACATGAATACACATAATGAACCCGTTCCAGAATCCCTAGCATGTAGTAGCTAATGCAATGTTTATATTTAGTTGGAATCTATTCACTTATTACGTCATATGCAGCTCTAACTGCAATTTGAACGGCATGATATAAATACGCGACAAATCAATGGAATGTAGTGTGTAATTGTTTGAAAGAAAAAACTAATTATTTCGCTGTTTCTACAAATTGTATAATTTATGAAATAAAATGACATTAAAATATCCACATACAATTCCCAACCTATGTAATAATCGTTTTCAAATATCAGAAAAAACATTACTTTTATATTCTTTAGTCGAGGCAAAGAAAAAGGTATATTGAGGTAAGATTATAAATTTTCCTTCACTTTCTAGTGTCCGCTATCATTTTTCAAACAATCCTCCCTATTCTTCCTTCGTCATTCTACATACTCACATATGTACTTTCCTTTGTATTTGCATTTAGATATATCTTTCCAACATTTTCTTTTTGTTATCATTTTTTATTTAGTTTTGTTCAAATTACATTTTTAATGGCACGTCAAATCTCCTTTGGTATTTAATCGTGTCTTCTCAGATTTTACTCCATGTATGATCTACTTAATCTTGATATCAACATTTCAAAATTGATCTAATCTTTTATTTTTCCAGGCATACATATACTCCCTCTGTCCTATATTATGGTATACATACATTTATATAAAATTATTTATTAGATTATGACTACCTTATGTTAATCTAAATACAGCGTTCTTATTGACATAAATGGCCGTGCTTGTAAATTACTACTGTCATGCGATGCTGTCATTCAAAAAGAGTGAAAGTGGAAGCAAATCAAAGTGATACCGGTTGTACCCGTGATATGGAAGGTATTGCTTCCATTCCGACAAAAATCGTTTTGCACAACTCTAAACCAAAGGAATTAGACAGAGTATACTGAAATTTTACAGCGTTTAAACAACACAAGATTGGTAAGAAATCGAGCCGCGGTGCGATGAATCAAGATGCATCAAAATGTACGGTTACTCAAGCTAAAACAAAACAACAGAGACGACAAAGAAGACATTGCGTGCCCGGTGGAAATATTTACACGATGCAGCATACAAATACAGAAAAACTTTGCGGTAAAAGCCGCCTACCAGTATTTTTAATATGCAAGACTCAGTACGTTAAATTACTAAAAACAACCAGATTTAACGTAAATACTGTTTATCCAAGTTCACATAAAATTTTGTTATTCAAGTTATTCAAAATAGGTGTTATTTATACCATAGTATGGGACAGAAGGTATATTAGTTCTATATTTAAACTATAATTGCTTTCTTTAATTTTTAGAAACTAACAATCTCCCAGAGTTATGAAAAAATACATACAATGAAATTAAGTCAATTTTTAAAACTTCATTAAGTAATGAAATATTACAGGAAAAGAATTAACAAAAAGTGGAAAGTATTAGGGCAGAGATATTAAAATAAATAAATTTGTTATCACTACAGACATGACTGTTACACTATTCACCAATGAAAATTAAATACAAGAAAGTTGGTATGAAGTAGAACGCAATAGTCAGTCTGAAACAGGTATCTGGATCCTAGAGTATTCACAGCAATTATAGAGCAAAATTGAGGTTCGAAATCTAAATCTATGTGTTTTATTTAACTTAAGAAGACAAAACACTGAAAAAGATCTAGCACACGCGAACAAGTCTTAAAACTTCAGCTTTAAACTAAAGCGTCAGTGAAATCGGTCTAAAACTGTGCATTTATTCGAAGCATGCCTTTTTAGTGTTGTAAATAGTTTCATACAGGACGTCGCAAATGAAATAGGAAGCGTTAAAATCAATTGCAATATTTAGTTAACCCACAGCTACAATTGCATCAAGTTAAGGCGAGTCATTTAGCTATAGTATTTTTTTAATTGGCAGGTAGACCTAAAAGAAATGAATGGCGTCCAGCAATGTTACGTAGAAGAATATTTACTATTTTAACAACATATCAGCGAGTTGGTTTGTTTTTGTTGATAAAGCACATTAATCGACACTGAGAATTCAAACGTGGACGTACTTCAAAGATCTGAATTTAAAAAATCGCTATGAATTGTGTATGAGAAAGCCAATTTCCTGTTGGAGCCTGTATGTTGTAACTGAAAGGCGACTAGTATCAATTAACGTCAAAAAACTTTGAGCCTGTTCAATAAAGGATGCTCAAAAAATTTTTAAAGCAAACTTTAAACCTCAGCTTGAGATATCAAGATGATAATCTAACAAAAGTTAACTGTTACCGTAATGTAATGATTGCCACGTTTACCTCCAAAGATCGAAAACGATTTATGTTGTAGATTATATTCCAGTTTGGTCGGCAGAAGTAATCGCCCCGCTCAGAAAAGCTAACCCAGAACAATGAATCACACTTGACCAAGAAAATACGAGTTCACATACAGATGAAAAGGGCATTGAGTTTTTGGAACAGCAAGTCCCAACGTTTTTATGTGACCAAGGATCAAGAATGGGCAACGGTTAGTCGTCGGAAGAAGCAGCCGATAGGTTTAAAACGACAATTTTAATTATTCCAACTAAAAATTGAATAATTGCTTACATCTGGTTTAAACGAAACAAGTGCTTAAATTTTTGTTGAAAAACAATATAGCATTTCCAGTCAATCTATTGTATATTTGTTAGGGCTATATCCAAACTAGAAAGACAACCCTCGTATTATAATGTTTTAATATTTTATCTCAAACACGCTTCCTCAGCTGTTTTATCTTGTTCTAGAGAACAGCGAAAATTAACAATTTCCTTTAAAAGAATCAAAATAATAATTTTCCATAAATTAATATTTCTAGAATTTTATGAGAGTATTTCTCAACATTTCTAGCAATTAACAAAATGTTTCTCATTTGTTGCAAGTAATATCCCATGGTCCTGTTTAAGAAATCGATTACATTTCATATTACGTTCTGTTGAATAATGCAAACGAAGAAAAGTACAATATGTACATTGAAATATGGAACAGATTTCTTCTACATTTCGCGCGACTTATTCCAGTGCGCGCGCAAATATGTAGCTTAATGTTGTTTCTACCATTTGTACTGTAACTTTTGTCATAATTTTGCAGTGTTTTATGCATGTATTTAAGTTAAGTAATAGTTGGGGTATGGGTAGCTGTGTCGAGACAAAGAATAGTGGGACCAATCTCTTTTCATGACACTATAACTTCTAAGCAATATCATATTTTAGACGAGTTTATAGAACAGTAGAATAATGCATTTCAACACGGTTCTTTCAACAGCACAATGCCCCATCTCACACTGCTACAGCAACTCAGAAGTTTAGAACAATTTTTGATAACAGAGTAATTACCACAAATTTATGGCCTCCACATTCTCCGGATCTTACTCCTTTCGATTTCTATTTAATTGAGGATTTAAAAAATAAAATACACAAAAACAGACTCCTCTATAACCTATAAGACCTGCAAGTAGCAATTGAGCATGAAATTAATAACATTAGTATAGAATAATTGCAACATGTTTTTGAAAATATGAAGCAATGAATAAATGTTTTCTTAAAAATAATAGAGACCATTTTCAGCACATTCTTTAAATTTAGGTGAATAAAGTTATAAAAATATGATATGCTAGATTTATTTTAGAGAAACTTACTGAAAATATTTTGTCATTATAGAAGGAAGAACTTTTCAAATAATAGTTAGTGATTTTAATGCTTAACGTTACCAATTGGTAGTATCGGTTGTATACTCAAGAGATGATGTGGATTTCGTTCCTAAATGAAGACGAAGTATATCTACACATGCATTACATAAAAAGATGAAGATATCTTATTTGTCTTTAATTCATAATGCAGATTGTTCTTCACAAATAAAGGTATAATATTAAAGTGTGGTTCTTATTTAAACATTGCTACTATTCAGTTCACTAAATTGAGGCATAGTGAATGAAATGCTGTTATTGATAATATTCTATTTAATTCAGATAAAAATGTGGGCGTTCTGATGAGTATGTCATATTAGTTTTCACTAGTTTTGACGAATTGCTAAAGTTAAGTGGTGTACAAATAATTTTTGTGTGATTCCTTTTAGGTAATAGCTAGTTGTAGGGTATTATGGAACAGGTTGTGCTTTGTTATTTTAATGTTCTATGTTATGGTAGTGGCTGTGGGCAGTCTGCAAGTGTGTGCACAGGGAATTTTGTGTGTCTGTACATGGAACACAGCACAATATAGCCACACTGGCAGGGCTACCGCTACCACAACATACAATTCACTGGCTGCACCGAGTTAGGCCTACTTCCACACTCAGAGCTGCCTGGAATCATAACAATTTACCACAAACAAATAATCCACAACAATACAGCGTAATTATTATAAATTACAAAATAAATAGAAAGACATACTCTTATAACTGTACAAACAAATTTTTATAATACTGGCAAGTGGTAGACCTGCTCTGCAGAAAGAAGATAGAATTTTTAGAAACAGAGAAGTATAGTGCACAACCATGCAGCACAGAGAAACGCCACCTAACAGTCAGAGCACTAAACTGTCAGAAGCAACGCCTCAATTAGTGACACATCCACATTTACCAGAGACAGCATGGAAGAGAAGTTAATCGCACATATAATTCCACTTCAAAACACTGTGCTAAAAGTCTATGAAAGAGAATTTGCATTGAGATTGATCAATTATTTTAATAAATAATAAGTAGTAAATTATCTCTAGATCTGCTACAGTTATTAGAAGTGGAAGACATCCTTTATATAGTTCATCCTAAAGCACATGTATTTTTCATATTAAGAAATTTAACTGCAAATAAAATAAATCATTTAACAAATTTGTTTTTTACTGTTAAGGATACTCTAATTAATATTACTGTGTACCAAGAAAAATGCATGAATTTTGTTGAATATTTTGATAACAACATACATGGCACACGTAATATTAATTGCTTACACCAAGAAGAGAATACACTTATTTCATACCAACATCAAACATTTATCGATCACAATGATTCATATTTACCTCTTCGCAGAGAGCGAGCATTCTCCTTGTACTTTCAAGGGACTGCAATTAAAAGTAGTTAAATTTCATCACAGTAAATTCATAAGATATTACTTCATCTGTAACTTGCTGAGATTTAAGCTGCAATTCTTGAAGCTCTGTTCTCGGAGCACCATTTTCTGCAGCAGTTGGTGCAGGCATCTTGCTAAAATTTTATATGTATTTTAATCAAGTATGCTTGCAACTGTAATCTGTAATTTTATAGAAACTTTAAACAATGAACGCTAAATTTTATGTTTTTTGAAAGATAACACAATTTAATGCTGTCATTGAAAGAAAAATCAATAGCCAAGTACCAAGCCGGGCGCATCCGCTACACCCGTGTTATGTATTGTGCTTAGAATTCGTTAAAGGCGTTATATATTTCAAAGAAATTTTAAAAAGCAAGGAAAACAAATCGTTTTTGAAAATCCGGTATTACAACATTAATTAGTCATAGAAACCACTTGTCAAGAGACATTCAATGAATAAAAAATGTTTTACTTACTTTATAGTATAATCTACACTGCCCACTAGTTAACGAACAATTGTAATATACTAAAATATAATAAATAGATCACTGTAGAATTAAGATTTTAGAAAATCTAGAAGCGAATCAAACAACCACAAACTGTCAAACGACACTGCTACAGGAACAGCCAAAATAGTCTCTATGACTATATATACATACATATATCGTACATTTATATACCAACAGTATATATCTATGTACGGTGTATGGTAGGGATATATAAATATATAAACTGTATATAAGCGAGGTCTACGTCATATTCTATGCAGCTCAGTCTTGCCAATAGCTAAAATTTTTCATGGAAAATTGTACCTAGAAACAAGGTAATTTTGAAGAAACCCAGTCGCATTGAGTTTAGACATATTCAAATTCTAATTAAAAAGATTCCAATGATTGTTGGATCCGTTCCCCTCTATTTTTATTTTATAATGATGATAGAATTTTTTAGGTTGTTATAGGGTAGAATTCGGTAGAAAAATCCGGAACTTTTACTTTAAAGTGCTTTTTTTGGACTTGGAACACTTCATACAACTTACGTTTTCTTGTGCGACAAATCTGGTTGTGCGTAAGAAAACAACGTAAACGAAGACGCGGCAGTGAAAAAAGTGTACAAATAATGTCAACATCTTTTGCAATTACTGTACTTTGGTAAAATACTGTCATACCTTCAATACATTTAATTAATTTATTAGATAATTTACAACTTTGGTTTAACGTCGCTTCAGTTGACACTCTGAATCCTAACAACAAGAACAAGAACTTCAACGTTAACTGAGAACTTAGTGAATGCCCATTGCATGCGTATACAGCAAACCAAAACAAATTTGAAATATGGGATTATACAGAGCGATCGCGATTCATTGAATGAAGTTGGTTAGGTTGAGTTTCCGTTTTCTTTTGTTTGTCAAAAAGAGAATGTGGATTTGTAGTTAAAAATAGTTGGTTGCTGGTGGCTTTTTCTCTTTTATCTTGGAGTTTTAGAAGCAGTTTGATTGGGCAAAAGTTGGCATCAGAATCATTCTTTGCAAGTCATTTTGTATGAGCTAGTATTCGACTACCTTCTTGCGTGATTTTCGAAAAAGGAGGATTATATTGGATTCTGCTTCTTTTTTCGCCGATGTTGTTGGTTGCTTCTTTAAGGAATGTGATTTCTGCTGTTGCACCTTCACAGCTCCTCCAAACAAGTGCATAATACAGTATAAAATGTCATTTTCTGTAGATCTTCTGGCGTTTGCTCATCACACGCTTTGACAAGTTGTTTTAGTTCATTGTAGAAAGAAAGTTGCAGATGCTTTACGTTGATCTTTCATGCCTTGTAAAACGTTTCTTCTGGCATTTCTTGCATTCCGAGCAGCTTTAAAATCAATTTGTTCGAAAGGATTTATTTTAATTCCATATTCATTAAAATACTTTTCCATTAGTAATTTGGCAGTAACATTCCCAAGCACTTTTACTGTATGTTCTTTATATTCCTCACCATTTTGCTTTCACATATTAAAGGCCCAATTTTTCAAAATGAATGCAAGTTACTGTTTTGACTTTGACCTCTCGGTTGCAACAATGTGGAGGACAAAATACCACAACGTTACTGTCTTATACACTTATTTAATTGCGACTTAATGACATAATAACATACACTACACTACAACTCGTGATAAAATCTTATATGATAGATCTCTACCACTAATAGCTCAATAAAACAAGGCTGGTTTGAACGATAGTTATATTTTCAGAAAGTTTACAAACGTTTTCGGGACACCTTCTTCAGTGAAAATATAACTAGATACATTTACTCGTGATAAAGTACAATACAATACCATACATCTTTCCGTTCGTCTTTGTAATACTACCCTCCGACACTCTTCCTGTCCATCCCCTCTTTTTCACCTTATATCTTGCCGACGCAGCTCTCGCAGACATCTTGGTGATTCCCCGAATTATATGAGTGTGTATTGATGACGTAATTGTGTCCTACAAATGTCATGGCAACGTGGAATTCCCACTGTATTTAATAATTAAGTACCTATTGCATTGTTACAACAAGGTATAAGTTTGGTATCCTCTATAGCAAATGAGTCATATACACATATGTGTAATGTCCTCTCTACCCAGTAAACGTTTTTTAAATTTCGCGGACAGTTTAAGTTGGTAGTTGCGGCAGTACTGGACATACAGTTTGTCTAATGGATCTTTTTACGTACGTCATCTATTTTTATCCGTATGAATCAAATCGGTACTCCTACTTCAAGTTAAGACATAATGCATTGAAATAATTGAATAATTGAATAATAATAATTGAATTGAATAATCTGCACTTCTCTGAAAGTCAATTGATTAACGTAGTAGTTTTTACATAACTTCTGCGTCAGACATACGTACTTGAATATTCGATATCGATAAATAAGGAGAGTTAGATTAACCGGCGATCTTTGTTTGTGTCATTGAACAGTGACGTGTAAGAAGATCCATTAGACGAGCTGTACTCGCCAATTTTAAGCACAATACATGCGAATTGTTCACTATTGCCGGAAATGCCAGCTTAAACTATCTGCTTAATTAAAAATGGTTTACTTGGTAATATTTACAAAAAACTACGTCGTAAATTAAAGATTAGTAAACTGTTAAATATTATTGCGGCAACAAAAATATGGACTGGTCTTATAGGCTATTATGATAGCTTTTTAGCAGTATAAACTAATCGTTTGTCACATTCATGTCAATTTTGATGCCGCGATTTGTTTTTAATGACTTCAAATCTACTACCTAGTCTTCTTATGGATCACTCTTCTCCAAGTAATGTAATTACCTGCATTTTTTAGCAGTACTTAAATACAGTATAATGACATATGTCAATAACAATTTAAACATGAAATAATATTTGACAAGGCAAAAGCCAGATTTAAACTACATTATCTTAAGTGTCCGATTTTTTGTTGCCGCAATAGTACATACTGTTATGCTCAGATAAATCTATATTCTGTCGCAAAATTATTAGGAGGTATACAGCGTTCCTGTTTTATCGAAAATATAATAAAACGTGCTTTCTTGCAATTCAAAATAATGTTGTATGTTTACAACTATGGTTTTGCAAATATTTTGAAATGAGTTCCATGAGTTCTACCTTTAGTTTTCGTGAATTCATAAATCCAGTTTCAAATCTTATTCTTTATTTTATATAAAGTTTAATGATCACTATTTGACATAATAATAATCCAGAAATATTGTGGTTGTACATATTTTATTTCTGAAAACTCCTAACTGGATTTTCCATTGATTCATACGATAAATCGGGTAAATACGAGCAATGAGATATCACTTCGATGTTTTTCTCCTCGGGTTGTTTTTCCTGATTTTGTCGGTGATCTCTGGAAAACAAATTATTGTATACCGTTCACCATTGACTGTTCTTTGATCCTCTAAAGGAATGGTTGCAACATGTCCAGTACAACCGAAGAAGTAAGCGATCATATTCTTGAAAGTGCTTTGTAAACGAACAACTTTTGTGGGATTCAGTTCATCTTGGAACACCCAAACAATGGATTGTTGCTTAGTTTCCGGTTCATATGAATAAATCCAAGTTTTGTTACGAAGTTGTATACAAGTTTTGCAGTTCCTCAGTTTTCTGAAATTATGTTGCGCACAGTATCCAAGTTGTTTGGGAATAACAAAGACGAAATTCTGCAAACCAATTGTAAACGGTCTTTGGTAATGGTGCTTTATTATCAACCATTGAATTATTATTATTGATTATAATATACGTTTTACAAAAATGCTGGTTCAGCAACATATTTTAACCTTCCTATACTCACGCATACGGTCTGTGAGACCGACTTATATAGTATAGTATACGTCTTTCATTTTGACGTGAGTATAGGAAGGTTAAATAAGACTTCGCTATAATTTTTCTGTATAATTTAGGTCGTGTTATAAAAACCCCAATTTTTTCATAATCCTGTAAGTTAGTTCGCATTTAAATTACTTTGTTTCCGATTCTTTGCAAGTAATTTATAGACTATAATTACGGGTACAATTTTTGTTGCCCACACTAATACAGTTAATTTAATAAAACTAGTAAGTGCGTGCATTTACATAAAACCCTGTAGCATAGGAAAGCAGGATACTGAAATACGTATCTGTAAGTCCATGTAGGATCCTATGCCAGCTTTGAACTACCTGCTATAAACAAATAGGGACAGCTCAAAATTTGATGGCATTCTTAGAAACGAACGGCTGTATGACGCTATCAGTGGCGTGCAATGTTTTTCAACAGCTGCTGAGTAACGAGAAACAATTGTTTATATCCGTTGCACGTTGTTAATAGCTTCATACAACTGCTCGTTTCTAAAAATGGACATTTAAAGCTTTCATGTGGTTCTAAAATTATCAGCCATTAAACACTACAGTTCAATAGAAATAAGAATGTCCGTCGCCCTATATCATATACTATCGACATCTTTTACGCTCTTACGGTGAAATATCTATATCTGCTGCACACATTTACCCCTTCTATTTTTCGTGAGGTACCTAAACGAGTACAAATATTTCTGTTGCGGTATACACCCAAAATATGAAAACAACCAAATCATTAATAATATATTCTTTCCGATACAAAATCGATAGTTATGCAAGTCCACAATTTACAATATTTCTGTAGAAAACTAGAATTGCGGCGAAACATTCCTACAAAGAACATCAGAAGAAAGTATATTACATTGAGACAATGTTTGTCGGGAATTATCTGTAGCTCATCTGCAGTAATCTGGAGTAAAAATTAAAATTTAAGATTATCTAACTAATAGAAATGTGCTGCAGTTCGTTTTACCTGCAGAGGTCTTCCATACGAGAACATTTTTCAAGTCTGAAGTGCATCGATCAAATATCTAGATGTCATCTTGGACTCCAGGCTAATGTTTTCTCAGGATGTGGCTATGATGTGGGAGAAAAAATATACTGCTTGATCTGCAGGAATTCGAAATTGGTCCTAAGAACTAAACTATTTATATACAAGTCATTTCTAGGACTGATTCTAACCTGTGATGTTCTGTCCTGGTGAAGCGTAGGCAAGACAACTCTAAACACGCTGGACGTTTTATAAAATACGACTATTGAACAATTACATCAGTCCCATGGTTTCTTAGTAACGTCCAAGAAGACTTGAGCACCTCCGCCCTCAAGGACCACGCGGTATAGCTGGCCGAACTGTCTACTGGGCGCGGAGAGGAGCATTTTATTTAGATCCCCACAAACCACCGCCGAACACTATTATTCAATAGATCTTTCTCTGTGGCAGATCAAGTGATGCAGAAATGTCTAAGGCATCAAGATACGAACCTGGAACTAGAAGTACTACTACTCTCGCAAAAAAACACCAAATAGCATTTGCATCGTTAGGGATAAAACAATACAATTCGCAAGAAATAAAAGACTACTAATTAATAAATAAACTTGAAGTCATTGTAAACGACAGAAGGTTTTCCGAAAAATGATTAGTTTCAGAAGACCCAGAAGATAAAAAACGGGCGGTGACTATAACTACTTAGTTGTAAAAATGTAAAAATGCCAAAACTCTACTTTGGGAGTATAAATATTGATAAACATCTAGGAAGTAGCAAATCAAGAATAGCTTAAAAAGTAAATACTTTTTAAAAGAACCAAAGGCAATTGTTGACGCTTGGAAAGCGTATTATCAACAAAAGCAGGACTGAAGATCAGAACAAAGATTACAAGATCGACAACAATATAATAATATATTTATGCGAATTCATACCCAAACAGTAGAAACAATACAAGTATCAGGTATCTTAAATGGTTAACATGGTAACAAGATACTGGTATCAAATGAGAAAATAATGAGGGCCAGATTGGCAATAACGCTGCAAGATCGATGAAAAATGTCAAATACAAGATGTGACGAAATAAACAAAGGGAAGAAATACGGGCCAAAATATGTGGATCGAATTGAAAGTGATAAAAACAAAAGCAAAAAGATGGTACCAGAATTAAGAACTTCCTCAGGGACTCACAGTAGAAAGAAGACAAACAGGATGTACGTTGTTATAAAACAATAGTAAAAAGGAAAACGAAGACAGTGTTTTTGTATGTCACCGACTTTGTTTAAGCTATTATATTATTATTAGGAAGCCTATAGAAGAACATGCGGAATGGGAGTTTAAAGTCACGGCCGGATTAAGACCTTTAGAGCTCCTAAGCTCTTAAATTATTTTGGTCCCTCCATATATGTATGTATATATAATTCTAAATATAAACAATAATAATCCGATAATTAAAATTTTATTTATCGAAATTAAACAAAACTTAGAGCAACTTAGAGCGCACTCAATATTGTCTTCCACAATTATTTTAAAAAAGTTTAACATGACTGAATTTTGTTTGTATACTTTTTGTTGCACTGAACCTATGTGGCGGACAATGAAACTGCTGAAGTTCAGGTGAGAAATTAGTAGTCCTCTGAGTAAGCATCAATCAACTTTTGACAGCACTGAGAATATCTTTCAATATTAGTAGAAGATGCAGTGACATTATGTGACACATCACTGGTCTCTGCTACTGAATATCCTTTTCTTTTATCCCAGTTTCAAGTTTGTCAACAATTACGATTAAATATATTTGAGAAAACTTGTAATTCATTCAGGTCGTGGATTCGGTGTGACTTCCGACCCAGGGCAAGGGCGTAGCTAGGAATCTTTTCTAGAGGGGCAGCCGGCCAGTTGATTACATGCATATATATATTATACAGGTGACATAGAATAAACTGTAATGCATAGCACCACGCGATAGAGGACCAAAAAATTAAAAATGTAAGGTATTTAGCTCTACATAAGGTGTTCAATTTGGTGACCTTGTTCTTGAATACACATTTCCAATCTTCGTATTAATTATTGACGGCATCTTTGAAATATGTTCGGATTATTACGAAATGTATCAGCAGACTCCAAAATTCTGTTCCATAATTGCTCTACAGTATTTATTTCTACGGCATACACTTTATTTTTCATAAACCCCCAAAATGAAAAATCGAGGGCATTAAGATCGGGACTACGAGCTGGCATGGTATAGGTACCCCACGACTAATCCATTTATTTCCAAATTTTCTTTGAAGAAATTCCCTTGCTCTTCGAGAATAGTGAGCTGGCGTACCGCCATGCATGTAGTACATTCTTCTATAATATCCAATGGGACATCTAATAAAGTGTTCAGTTCATTTTCCAAAATATTTTGGTAGAGTTCGCATGTCAATCGTCTGGGCAATCGAACTGGACCAATTAGATAATTATCGATTATACCTGGCCACACATTAATGAAAAGCCCATACTGGTGATTCCGTATTACGGTATGATCAGGGTTTTCATCAGTCCAATAATGCATATTATGCATGTTCAAAACATCATCGCGGCTGGAACCAGCTTCAGCTTAAAAACCTCAACAGCCTGTAAAGTAAAAACAAAAAGCGATCGGACATTAGTGTATAGGAGTTCTCTTATTATTTTTTGGTCCTTTATCGTGCATTGCAGTTTATTCTGTCACCCGGTATATATATATACGTCGGAGAATTTTCCTAGGAGAGGCAACGAATTTTTAGGGTGGGCAATCCCCCGTTAGCTACGCCGATGACCCAGGGGTATTTTGCTACCGATAGCGGCTAAAGGTTAACACCGTAAGCACTTATGCCGACGAAGTTATGTTTTTGTTGGAGTATGTGTGTAATTTTTTTCGATTGAACTTGTACAGATTATATACAAAGTTCAAATACTACATACAAAGTCTTTCCTGATTTTATTTTTGTGGGGGGACTGTTTCCTCGTTCGATTTCATGAGTCTTGACGCAGATCTACAGTCCATTTTATATAGGGAACCATTTTGTTGATTCTGATTCACTTCCACTGTTTGCACTACATGGCGTATGAATCATTGTAAATCCGGTTATGAACAATTTCTGTAGTGCCTTCTTCCCTTCCCAGTAAACATTGTTTAAATTTCGCAGATAGTTTAAGTTGGTAGTTCCGGCAATAATGAATATATTCGCATGCATTCTGGTTAGAAATTGGCGAGTATGTCCACTATTGCCGGAACTGCGAACCTAAATTGTTCGCGAAATTTAAAAAATGTTTAGTGGGTTGATGTTTTAAGTTCAAGACTATTTTGCTTAATGGTTAATCCACCTCTATTTGAATGTTAATGCTGAGAAAACTCAATATATGGTGATAGGTAGTGATTGATACAATAAACTGACTACAGCAGAAATAATAGAGAGCATCCGAGAACATAAATATTTGGAAGCGCATCTTAAGAACAATGGAAGATACAATGATGATATCCTTAAAAGATAAAGAAATTAAGATCATTAAAATCACGTGTGAAAAGTTGTGAAGTAACACTGATAGAATACCAGACGACAAAATTAAGAGATAAAATTTCGAGAAAACATCAACAGAAACGCGATGAAAGTGTAGAATAACAAAGTGCCAAAAACGATTTATAGGATGCTAGACAGAAGAAGGAAGAAACCCATCAAGGAAACGATGGAAGGAAATATACATTTAAAACACAAAAGCAGTAGCAATTGGTTTACTTTATGACAAAGGTCTAAAATAATAAAAAGAAAATAATACGAAGGACGTCTCAAAAGTAAATTACACTATTTTTTTTAAATCTGCGCGGTGGGCGCGAAAAGTCCGGGAGTCGCAAAGAACTTTTGTTGGGGAGTAGTAACAGTACCGTAAAATTCCTGTGTCTATCTTCACCGTTCGGACAGTCACGCACCAGCAATCATGGAGACTCCACTTGCTCCAATCGCTGATTGCGAGTTAAAATAAAAGTGCGACTGAAATTCAAGGCCAATAGCTTCCCGCTGGCGTTAATTAATCATTGAAGGGAGAACAACACGATGAACAGCGAAGCGGCCGACCCTCCGTTGTTTTCCTTGCAAACTGTAAAAACTGATTCGGGAAAACGACCGAAATCACGTGATGTGAACTGCTCTAAGAGTCTATGGGCCAGACATTTAAGGCTGATCCTAGACTCAGCTTCCAAGCCTACGCATTCTGGGTGCAGGAGGGGTTCATATTCGTCAGTTACAATTAATATTGCTTTACTGTAAGAACCGATTCGTAAAAGCTTTGGAACTATTTTCTGGTCAACCACTGCCTAACCCAACAGCAATCATTTTAAGATGTTGAAAAACATAATCTTGAATGTGATCGGTACTATACCGTAGTATATTCCAAGTTTACAGCTACTCAAGATTTGAAGATATACTTCCTCTAAGGTTTGATAAAAGAGTGAATAACGTTTTGTCATTAAGTAGTGTAAACCGGTCTTTGTCTCCGCTTACGTGCAACGTGCGAAATTGAAATTCGAAGAAGTCCGGTTTACACTACTTAATGATAATACGTCATTCACTCTTTTATTAACCCTTAGTGATCACATCGTCTAACTCGATAGACCATCGTTGGAGACTTCCGAGCAAAATTCTAAAAGGAATGTAAAAGATTTCTGGTTTTTAGAGTAGGTCTCTTTCATGATCATCATCTTTTACATTTTCTATTTTTTGGTGTAAGGTTTCGAAGCCATTGAGCCCTATACATACACGTATATACCGTGTGCCTAGTGGCATTTCCTTACTTTTCGAAGCCTATTAGAGGTAACAGATCCACACTTTAGGATTTTCATTGTGAAGCCCGTGTTTCACCACTTAGCCACTGAGCGGGGTTGATTAGGGCTCTTTATACTTTGGTAATTCATGTTGAAGAAATCGATTATGTATTTTTCTCCTTTTCTTCATATGTTCTTCTGCCCATTTATGGGGTCGGATGGAATGTCTTAATGGCCGTTTCTTGTATTTATTCCTTCAAGTTTTTCTGGTCCTGCGATGAGTTGTTCATTTCGTTAAAAGGTTGCCCTGTTCTTGTTCCAAGATCCACAATTTTCGTTTCTTATATTTTTCTGGGTCATGATCTCTTTTATGCAATTTCCTAGACTCTATTAGCTCCTTAACGAGTATTTCCGGACCCGGTCTGTTTATATGTCATAACCATTGTAATTGTCTGTTTTCTAGTCTTTGCATTATTGGTAGCTCCAATATTTTCATCTTTGATCCTATCAAAGTTAGACGTTGCCGCTCTCTTCCCCTTTTATTATACTTATCTTTTGCTCATGTTTCTTAAGAGAGACCTATGTCCTTTCAGCACATAGCGTTATTGACTAGTTTATTATTATCTTCCTCATTTCCCTCATATCAATTTCAATCTTATCTAGTATTGGTTTACTGATTGCGTGATAGGTGTATTTTCAAAGCGTTTTGTTGTCTTTTAGCAAATCTCCACGTCCAAGTTACTCCCGTTAGTAATAACGCTATCCAAATACTCCAATACTTCTTCCACTACTAAATCCGTTTGCTTGTGCATAATTTTCCTCTCTAAATTCAATGGAAAATTAAAAAAGATGTGTTGGGTTGTTCGGAAAGGAATTTTTCTTTTTCTTTTTATGAAAAGGAAAAATGATTTTCTTATAGTGAATAAATATGTTATTGAATTATCTATTATCCATTCTAGTCAATACCTTTTGCCATCTTTCTGACAGTCACATGATTCCACGCTCATAAAATTTTTGTTCTTTGTTGGCGTTGGCAAAAAGACCTCATTTAAAGTTTTACCGTTTAAAAAATTTTGAAGAGACCGGAACAATAATCAGAAGGTGACAGATCTAAAGAATAAGGTGGGTAAGACAGCACATCCCATCCAAGCTGGAAAAGCTTTTGGCGAGTTACCAAACCTTTCCTATTGATCAACTATGGCCTTTTCTGTTTAAGTGAATCATTCAATTTGTCCAGCAAATGACAATACATTTCAAAATTCATCGTTGTGTTGTCCGGTAGAAGCTCAGAAAAAACGATTTCCTTGAAATCCCACCTAGCAGGCAGCATCACCTCTTCTTGATAGATATCGGCTTTCGAAGTGCTTTGAGCCGAAGCATCTTCTTCACGAGTTGTTATTCGCCGGTTTGTATCAATTAATGCCTTTATTGTGTCTTCATCAGCTTCAACTGGCCATTCAGAACGTGGTGCACCCTCAACATCAAAATTGCCGGAATGGAAATTTGCAAATCCGTTTTGGCACGTACGTTCTGTTAATACATCTTCTTCATACGCATCGGATAATTTTCTTCTTGCTTCAACAACATTTTTATCTTTTCGATAGTAAAAGAGTGAAATACGCCGAAAATGCTGCTTTTCACTTTCCATATTTGATAGGGCATCAACCAAAAACTACTACGTAGAATCAATCGAACCTTTTCACCACACTTTTCACAAACAAGCCTTGCTATATCAGCTGTTAAAATATATAATGACTATGCGGCTTAAGTGTGAAGTTGGCTGTGAAAAATATAATTGAATCCTCTGTTGGGAAAAACGGAAATTACTTTCCGCACAACGTAATATAATTTTCTTTCAAATAGTTTTTAGTAATTTATTATTGTATGCAATATGGTAACGGGGCAGGCTTCATTGCTACCGAAACACATGTATTGGAATTCGTTAACTAACTACATACTGAATTGTGTAGTATGCGATTTTGTACCATAGATAATATATTACTACCACTAACATCTTCAAATTATTGCCTACCGAATGAATCGTCTCTTGGAACTTCGTGTCGCTGCTAGGGCCGGTGTGGATTTCCTTGCGCCCTTTAGTCCTCTGGTGAAGGCTGCTTCGTTCACGCAGCCTGGAGAAAAATGAAGAGGATTAGCGAGGGGGGGAAATCGAGGGGGAAGGGGAAGAGACTGTTCCACCTGTAACAAAAAAATATTTGACGATCCTTTTATGCGAACTGATGGTTGTCGAGGGACCTTTTTAGGGGGAGGGAGGTCGATCTTGAGAATCGACGACCATCTGAATGCAGTGGTTTTTGCTGGCGCGGGATCTTTCCCACGTGGACTTCAGGAGTTTCGTCAGAAATTAACGTAGAGTAACATCGTTCAATTCCCGATGAATCTGAACGTTCCTTACGAAGAAGGGGCCATCAACGATGAAGCGGAGAGTTCGATTATGGAGTGCATTCAGTCTTTTGACGTTCGTTTCACTAGCTGTTGACTAGGCAATAGCGTCGTAGGTCAAGAGCGGTCAAAGCGTTGTCTTGCTCCCTAAGTGAAGGGGACTCCTTCGTCGTAGACGAGAGAGGTCCAACTCAGAAAACCGTCAGCAGCGCTTTGGAGGCGTTTTCTGAACAGGGTCTGCTTCTTCCAGTTGAATGAATCGTAATTTCTTAAATTAAAAATAAAATGTACACTAATCCTCCCCTGTCCCCTCTCTACAATCCGGGAAGGTCCTAAGGTTGTCTAAAATCGCATAAAATCGTAAAAACATGGTACTTTTTACGCTGCCGGCATGTCTCTTTCGGACAATTTTCTATTTACTTAACCCTCAGGCAAAACACGAACTATCTGTATGCAATAATGCTAACGTTGCAAACGAAATGTGTCATCGGATTAAATAGAATAAATGTGTGGTGAGGAGTTTACATATAGGATACAGTTAGCGTCAGTAATACTGCACCAGACTCCTTGCAATTACTATCAATTCATTCACTGGATGGGTTTATTCGTTTATTTATACATTTATGATATTGATATTACCCATTACTTCATTTCTTAATTAAAAACGAAAAATTTCATTTTGTGTGTACAGATATCTGGAATTCTATGTTTCAGAGATTATAAAAAGATGTCTCACAATTAGAAAATATATAAGGGGCCGTTACTATACGTCATATCCTCGTTAGCAGTGCCTATATGCTTCGGAAATTATTGGTACTATTCATCCCTACCAACAGAGAAGTCGACAGAATTAGTTGGAACAAAATCCAAATTTGAACAGCTGACAGCAGATAGCTTATTTATCAAAAAGTTCCATATCGAATAGTAAACGTATATTGATAAAATTAAGTTATTAACTTTATTCTTTACTTAGAAATATTCGTATTAAAGTTGGAGAAGTCATTCGGTAACTTTCGTCAATCTCTCAGTATCGAAAGATGCACTAGTCAAGCTAGTAACTTTTTCGTTGTTTCGAAACGCGTATAACGACCCGTACCTAATAAATATTGTTCGTGTAAAGGTGACTTATTTTACGGAGTTTATTTTTTGCATATAAAGTACGGTAACGAATTAAAACGAAACGTTTAAAAATTCGAAACATCTGAGTATGAATGAACCACCCTCCTATATGGTGCGTAAAAGCTTCCCGCGCACAGCATGTTGGTAGTAAAATTTCTATGGTTCCATGGCAGAGCCGCCATGATGGCTTTCTGTATTACACGCTTAACATGCAAAGTTTCAAAGTTGTTTTACTGTATTTGTGACTGAGTGAGTGTAAACAAAAACGATGGGAACGTACTAAAGAGCACGAAAAATCATTTAGTGCCCGTCTCGGACGGTCCGAGACACGGGAAATCGTTGTAAAGGAGCATTTTATGTTGGCCTTGCCGTGTAGTAGGTGCTGTCAACTAAAATGTCTAAGCTTTCATTTAGGGCGAGGGCCCTTGATGCTAGCAAACCCATGCCTATTTACATGGCAGAGGAACTCCCGGATCTTCCCGATTATTCGGCGATTAACCGGGCAGTTCCTCAAATGCCATCAGGAATGGAAAAGGAGGAGGAATGTGTAAGTTTCATTCGAGATGTGACATGACGGCAATTGTAAACGTTAACGTCTGCCATGTTGGTTTTGATTCGCGCTTCCATGCGCAACCGGCACATGAATAATTTAAAGTTGTTTTTACAATTTGCAAAGATGCTTCCGTACGAGACGAAGCGGATTTATGTCTAAAATTTCAATAGAAATGTAAATATGACATGTACACCTGCTGTCATGCATCCATAAACAAAGTATCTAATGTTGACATTCGCCTTTCTGCACAACATACACAAGAGTATTTTATAATTTACTTTCTACATCTTACCTGCACTTGTAATGGAGTACTTTATTCCTTTTGATGGAATTGTAGGAGCACCATCTGCAACGAGCAATATGTGCAGGGCTTATTATTCCTACTCCAGAGGTTTCGGAGGTATCAGATCCTCAAGTACACGACAAGCTATATCCTGCCAACTACAAACAACCAAGGCAATTGATTCATATGCAACGTAAGTTTTTTGGAAGTACCTTCAGTAGTTTTCATCAAATCCTAACCTTTTGTTTATGAACCCCACAAAAATAAACAAGTAATTCATTTCCATGGAATTGTATTTGTATTTCTTGAGATAGTGCAATATCAATACTACACTGATTATTACTGCTGCTTTTTCATCTTTGCCTGGGTTTTACTAAGAAATCCTTAAAATTTCATACAGCTTACATAGGTTATGTTAAAAATTTACCAAATGATAGTTTTCCTTGGCTTTATATATACTGGTTTCAATAAACTATCTGATATGTTTTTGAAAATAAACTACATTCTATACCACTTCACCAGATGTATCTAATATATATATTCTAAACAAATAGCAAATTGGGAAGGGACATACAATAATAAGTAGATGCGTAGCAAATATCTTATCAAATCAAATTGCTTCATAGCCTTTTATTTTATTTACGTATTTTAGTTTTAAGCAAGTTGATCACTTCACTTTTCCTCTTGCTAACTTTTCGCAGAAACGTATAGAACTAATTAAAGCATCCACATCATATTCTTAATGAAGCAATGTGAGATAGAATCTTACTTTCATTTAAATCTTATTGGATCCTTTTCTAAAAGAGTATAGCTTTCATATTAAAGCAAAACAGGTACAAAGAATAAGTTGTTTCAACAGTGAAATGGAAGTTTTGATATAATCTCATGCTTCTCACTCATTGTAATTTGAACATTTTAATACACGATAATAAAAAAGATTTAATTTTTCATTCATATTATAATTAGGTATCAAGAGTAAGAAAATTTTGCTTGTAGAGAATATTAATATTAAATCTACATTCTAAGATTAGGATATGTTTCATTAAAGCTTTAAGTTTTTGAAATTTATTTTGGTTGAAGCATATTTACTAATTTACCATGTAAAAATATAGTTGTTACTAGTATTTTTGTTATTAGCTTTTACAATGGAGCAAGATATACCAGACTACGACATGGATTCGGATGATGAAAGATGGTTAGATTCGCAGGCAAAACGAATAGAGTTAAATCCTTTAAAATTTGAAGAAATGATGGATAGATTAGAGAAGAGTAGTGGTCAAACCGTAGTCACATTGAATGAGGCAAAAGCATTATTGAAAGAAGATGATGATCTCATAATTGCAGTATTTGATTACTGGCTTAATAAAAGATTAAAATTGGTAAGGTGTCTTTATGCACTTTGAATGTCATATACTTACTTTATTATTGTTTAGCAACATCCATTGATTTTGTCAGTAAAAACAGAACATAGGGCAGGTACAGCGGTGAATAATCCTTATTTAGCATTTCGAAGAAGAACAGAGAAAATGCAAACCAGAAAGAACAGGAAGAATGATGAGACATCTTATGAGAAGATGTTAAAACTAAGGAGAGATTTATCTAGGGCAGTTACACTTTTTAGAACTTGTAAAACGGCGAGAGAAAATTAAAAGGGAATTTGTACATTTGACAGTAGAAGTATTTGAGAAACGATATCAAGCGAAAGATTTTAATGGTGCTATTATGGCTGAGGTGTCCTTGAAAACATCAAGACCCGCATTTACGCCGATATTTCAGAATCATTATACTAATCAAAGTTGGACTAATAAGGCTATTCTTAAGGACGAGGTAACTTTACTGCAACAATATCTAATTCATTCTTTCTCATACATTGTGTCAAAAAATTTACTAGATTATACCACGTAAGGAGAAGCGACAGTACAAAAACGTAAACATAAATCGTTGGGTCATAATCGGGTTGGTAGTTTGGTAACAAGTGGATTGGAAGGTGTTGCCGCATTATCCTCTGATGAAGAACAGCTGCCACAACCTTCCTCAGAACCAGATGAAGGCGATGATGAGAGCCAATTCTCATTTAGACGAAATAAGCTGTGCAGTTATCATAAGGTAATGTTCCTATTTTTATTTGTGGCCATCTCCTGAACAGTTACTACCCTGACATTCTTTTTTTTAATTGAAGATAAAAGGTACTCATTTTTGATTTGAACCTTTTAACATTCCTTTTCAATCAGTTCTACATGGGATAGAGTTAAATGGTTAATCAGCTTTTAGTCCTTTTTACTGTCTAAAAAAGCTGTTATTTTTATAGTTTCAACAGCTAATTAACTAGTATTTTGTTTTTAACTTTAGAAAGCTATAACATACTATAGTGAATTACTGTAACTTTATTTTGTCACACTAATATTTTAAAAAACACCAAAATCAATTAGTTATACTCAGTGGAGAATAGAGAGGAAAGAAACCTTGTATTCTCACCTGAGGATGACTACTTGGTAGCTGAAATGTGTATTTAGAGATTTATGAAAAATCAGTGTGATAAGGGTAAGAGCTAATTTACTTCAGTTCTAAACCACATATATTCTTGATTTAATTACCTAAAAATGTGTAAATATTAATGCCTATATTGTTTTAAAGTTTGATTGTATATTTCTCATTTGTTCTCATGAGATTATTCCACAATTAATACAAAGTTTGATGTATAATATTATTTTAGCCTAAACCTCTTGGAAATTGGCCTTGGTGTTCAAAAGAAGACAATGGTTCAGCAGATAGAAAATACAGATATACCTTAACGTCACTTTCCAATCCTAGGCGATGCATTGGGTTTGCCAGACGACGTATGGGTAGAGGAGGAAGGGTAATTTTAGATCGATTGAGCTCGGAATTGGATGACTATTGGCGAACATTGGATTTCACGATCTACGACTCACAAATAAAAAATAACGCAACGGAACATAAGATATCAGTGAAAGATGAAACTGACGTGAACAATTATACATATTCTGATTCGAACATCAATGCAAATTCCTCGAATAACAGTTTACAAACTCCTAAAAGAAGTGTTGCTGGTTATTGTGACAATTTACGGACAAGTGTGAGTGACAGTTTTAGTGAGAGTGATTGTAGTAAGTGTAAACAGGAACCTACTGATGTCCGTGAAGACCTTAGTGTTCAAGATATTAAGAATCATCCCTGTAACACTGACGAAATGGTGGAAATTTTACGGTCTGTACAAAGAGAATGGTAAGTGACTTTTTCCCATTTCCTGTTAGAGTATAATCTTTACTTAACATATTACATAGTACAATAGTTAACCTAGAATTAACTTCTCTTATTGCATATTTGCTAAAATATGTGCAGGACATTTCGAAAAGTTTCAATGAACTATAGTTTTCTCTTACTAAGTGATATCAAACCGTTTTAGCAGTTTGCTAGAGGAATTAAAGTGACCTCACAATATCGCAAAATTGCAATGTTTTTACTGGGTATGACCTGAAGTGATGGTTGGGTTATCTTATGGAATTTGAATAGAGTTCATATTTGTGTGGGTTTGAGAAATCCTAATTTTTTACACTGCTAATCTACACACAAGTATACACGAAGTGATGAATTAATAGTTCTTCGTTTTTAGATCTGAGTTAGACCACTATTTATTATGAATTTGTGCCAAATGTTTGTTAATACGTACATAGTGTTTTAGTGTGTATTATTCCTATTTCCATAGTTTTTATTTTATAAAATTAATACCGAAACTTAAAAAAGCTCTTAGATCATGATATTTTCATAAGGGAAACAAAATTTTGAGATTCATATTGGTGTTTTCTAGGAAATATTAAGAATTAAGTGAGGATAGGATGGTAGATGAGTAGGAATAATAAAATAATATAAATTGTGCTACTGCAATTAATTATGGTCCACAATGGATTAGAGATTAGATAGTTTTTATCTTTGTACTTTTATCTCTATGTTAAGATACAAGAGAAGAATAGAATTTAAAGTATACAGGATTGAGCAAATGTTCTGCAAAGATTTGATTTTATAGTCAGATGCAATACTATGAAACTCTGAACTCTGAATTTAGTGGCATTGTACTAATAAGGGAACACCGACAACCTGGGTTTCTCCCAAAAATTTGAATTTTGTGGATTTCTAGAGGGGTCCAATGTAAGATTATTACACTTATTCTTATCGGCGGAATCCCTTTTTGTGGAGTGAAGGGCGCTCTAATGAAAATACTATCCCTTGAAATTTGTGGAAATATCTTGAAAACTATTGGAGATATTAAAAAGTTAAGGTAGTCCGGGTTCCTGGTGCTCCCTTGTAAGTAAGATATTGACTAGAGCAGAAACTCGTATTATCCGTCAAGGGGTGGGACTGGAGTGCGACGGATATTACAAAAAGACGGATAATAGGAAGAACTTATATTACACTTCTTTCTGGAACCAACTTTATCCCAAAGTACATCAATTATAAACATGACATAAACAAACATTAATAAATCTTACATAAAATAGGTACATAATATATTGTAATTATGTAATAAATTATTTAGAATTTAACTCGGGCAACGTTGAACAAGGCCGTGACGGATAATAGAAGTTGGCGAATATTCGAGTGCCGGATAATGGAGGTTCTGCAGAATTTTGTTTATCTGTTTCAATTCAGTAATACCAACGGATTAATGGCATCGGTCGCATTTTTTAACGAACCATACTGTATATTATATCTTTGCATGATTTTTCTGAATACAACTGAATGGGGTTCTTATCTATTTTAATTATGGTATAAACTATCTGAAACAAATTAAATATACGGCAGTTATTCTGTTATTAAAAACACATTGCTCTGGAGATAAAGCTTTATTTAATCAATTTGACATTTTTTTCCATTTTCAACATTGCTACGTGTTGGTCTTCGGGCTGCCTGATTAGTTTATTGAAGACGGGAATGAGTTCCAATCTTGATTCTTAGATGATAAAAGCACCATTACGTTTGATACGGCTACAACGCCCGATTTTTCTCAAACGTAGAAGAGAGATTGGATAGGTTTCTGGAGGAGTAACAGACAAGCATACATCAATTCACAAAGATAAATCTCTTTTAATTTCCCCAAACAATAAGGCGAAAAGTGTCAGTGGCAGTTACACGTAAATGTTTTAGTTAAGAGTAATATGTACTCGAAATCAAATCAAAAGGAATCAAAACATTAACACGTAAATGTTTAAGATTAAAAGAAAAGAGTACTCACGTTCAAATTAAATCAAATGAAATCAAAACATCAAAAATTTAGTAACGACATAAAACTTAACGAGTTAACGAAACCAATTAAAATTTCAACTACTCCACATGCTTATGATAGTTACTACAACTATGAAACAAACAAACTAGATACAGAAAATAATAAAAAGAAATCCCCGAATTGCCCATTGTCAACGTCGACCGAGGAAGTTTTTGTACAAGATAATTATTACAGAACTGTGATACAATAAAAAGTCTTGATTACGTTAGAGTACGTTAATTCATCGTTAATTCATCGTTAAGATCAAAACTACAGCGGAGTGAAGCTCGTTACGAATGTAAAACCGATATAAGTATATTACGTTGTTATATTGAATTGGAATAAAATTACAGGCGGACTAAAGCTCCTCGCGAGATATACGGTTATTGTTAAATAAGACTGTTCTAAAACTTAGCTGTCGAAGCAGTTGGTGTTACTTGTGCTGGAGGGGAGTCCGTAGCTCGAAGCAAGGGTAGTTCCAGACGTCGGTGGCCGCCTAAAGGCTGGTTTACATTGGTATAGTAAATGGGTTAGTTGCTTGTACCATTAGCTTGTAAGACAGCTACTAACCCAATGTAAACCGGATAGGCACATACTAGTACAGGTACTTGTACCAGCAGCCAGGACAGGAAAGTGAACTAACGTTTCCCCAGTACCACATTCCCGACTGTTCTGTCGACTAATCTCCAAACTAGCCCGGTGAAAACCTTTTGCGGAAAGTATAGACCAGCTAGTCAGACAGTGAATATCTGTCGCGTTTTATTTTCTGTGGCTATTTATACTTTAAAACACGAAACAGATACTGAAGAGTCCTGTAGCTATTTCCTGTTACTACAAAGTTGAGCGTAAATTCAAGCTTGATTCTAGCTGGTATAGCATTTTTCAAAATTGTGTCAGACCTTTGGATTGCTGGAGAAACTTTATTGAGTAAAATGTCAAATTGTTCAGGTGTCAAACGGAAACACACGATATTCTTTGGGATCTAGAGAGTTCTTTCAAAAGAAGTGCCGATGCTCCTCTAGTATTCCTTCTACCAATCCATTTTCTGACCCACAACCTTTTCGAACGACAATGTTCCTCCTCAATCACACTATTAATTTCTTTAATCAAACATTCGGAAATACGCTAACTTTTTAAGTCGAATATGTTGCTGGATTCTATTGGAACGAGAACAAATACGCCCGCGAAAAGGATTCATCCTTTTTCTACGATGGAACAACTGGTACTGGCAAGTCAAAAAACACCTTCGAGGTGTAGACACTTACTTGTCTGCTGTCTAAGTAAGTACACTAGCTAAGCTACCTACTTGTACAAGTAACTGTCTCACCTACTATACCAATGTAAACCAGCCTTAACACACCTCGACTCCTACGATAGCAAGCTTCGAGTCCCAAACACATTACAGGGTTGCGCTCACGTAGGGTTCGACGCTGTGGTGTCGAATAGTCCCAACGAGGGAATTACGTGAATGCTTTTAACGAACAGAAACAACTAGACGGAAGAATAAAGTAGAATAAAGTAAATACAAAAAAGAAAACGTAGTCGAAAACGAAAAGCCTACAACAAAAATCACAAATCGGTATTGCAGCACCATATTCAAACCAAAAATCAAGACATAGCTTAGTTGTTGAGCGACTTTTAGGTTATACCTCACGCCTCGTGACGAAGAAAACGGTTAAAATCTCTCCGAAAGTATTTTGCGAATAATAACTAAATATGAGTTCCGAAATTAGTTGGGATTCCAAATTCGATTAACTAATCGACGAATTATCTTCCAAACTTCAATAATTTCAAAAATCCAAATCCAAAAATTTAGAGAAAACTAGGCCGTATTACTAGAGGCATCACAAATGCGAAAACGGCGAATTAAAATCGAAAAAAGTAGCCCAAAGCGGAGGGAAACTACCAAAGTGAATGAAGATGACCTTCAATTAAATATTAATCAATCAAACACCCGTGAAAACCAATTTAAAGAACGTAGTATGTATGTACATAGTTCCGCCTATAGAATACTGTTGACGGATTTGAATTAAAAATTCATTGAAATTTCCACACACAGAGAAGAAAACCAAAATCAAAGGATATGAAATTTAAAACGTAACATAATCTTCAGCAATATTAATACACTTGTTCCACGTTCTCTGTTTTGATATTTGAACCAATGTAACACATTTTGTCATCTTTGTCATAAACTAATTCAGGACTGTATAGGGGTTGGGTCTATGCCAGTTTCAAGCGTTTCAAACTGCAATTGGGCGTCCAAAATCGAACTCGTCAGTCATTGAAGTTCGATCGTCGTTAAATTGTTTTAATTCGCTTGTAAACAGTGTGATTTATACATCCTTGTCCGTATTGCTTGGTCATATACAAGAACAAATTGCCAGATTTTTTTCTAAAAAAAAAAAAAAGTTAAATTCGAAAGAATTATAAGAACTATGCTCCATCGCTTGTTAAACATTTTCCCCTCACATCTTTCGGGCAATTTGTGAATACCACGCCAGTAAAAATCTTCTCCATTTGATGCGAATCATTGATCGAGCCGTTTTCACATCTTTGTACGAGTAAAGCGTTGCTCAGCAAGTGCGTGACTCATCGATGCAAACAAGTGGTAATCGGAAGGAGCCAAGTCTAGTGAGTAAGCCTAAGTAGAACTTCTCAGCTGAGTGCTTCCATAGTGTCACGAATCGTTTTTGCCGTATGTGATGGAGCATTGTCATAAAGCAAAATGACTTTCTGTTGCCTCTTTCGGTATTCTCATCCTTTTTCAAGCAGCGAATGGTTCAAATCGCTCAATTGTTGTTGGTAAGGTTTAGTATTAACCGTTTTCCCAGGTTTTAACAGCTCATAATAGACCACATCTCTCTGATCCTACCAAACACAGAGCATTGTCTTTCTGCCAAAGTGATTCGGTCTTGCGGTCGATATGGATGATGCACCCATGATTTTTCTGCAAAATGTCACATGTGTTTTTACGCTTTTCCATTTGCCTGTCGTTCAACACAAGTGGTATCCATCTACCGGTCTTTTGAATCTTTCCCATCTCTGGTAGCCGATTGGAAACAGTTTGTTGGCGCCCAATTGCTCAGCGAGTTGTTTTTGTGTTTGCGAGTCATCTTCGTCCAATAATGGTTGCAATTCCACATCTTCGTATTTTTTGGCGATTTTCCACCTTCCTTGTCTGCAACATCGAAGTCAACCCTTTGAAACGCCGAAACCATCGTTCACACATATCTTGCGATGGAACATGTTCACCATAAGCTTCTTGAAGTAATCGGTATGATTCAGCAGCAGTTTTCTTCAAATGAAAACAAAAAATTAATGCTATGCACTATACACTATGCACGCACTTTTCCAATTTATCACTCGTGCGCGTCGGGTACTTGTTGATGATATGGCAAAATGGCGCAGTGTTAAAGCTTTAGAGCCAGCATTGGTGCGCATCTGGTGTCTGAAATCCGCATTTCATACTTGTACACCTGGTACCGTTAGAAACTTAAAGACTTACTTTTTTCCAAAATAATGTATACGCAAAGAAACAAAATCATTCCCAGTATCAAATTTCCAACTGAATTCCAACTGCTTCAGTTCACAGTATACATTATAGCGATTCGCACTGTAAAACTAAACGGTTTTGTATGTCGGAGGGTTACCGTATTAGACACGTTTACGTCATAGACGCTTCCATTATCAACCAAGGCTATGCAGGAAATTTCAAATCAACTTATTGTACTGCATGACACATTCAACTCCCCTACACTAATTGCACAAATAGTTACTCGCCTATCATCTTTCAGTAGGTTCTCAACGGTAGCAACATTTCTTTCATTCATAAAGGTGGTCGGCTGTATACTGTGCAGATCGTTTTCTAGTGACGTTCTTTTAGCTTTAAAACGTTCGACTGTACTTTTACGTTCTGCGGTCTCTCTAAATACGTCTTGCAGATGTTGAACGATTTTTTACGGCTTCACACCTTCTTTAAATAAAAAGAAAATGATAGCTGTTTGTGATCTAGTCGTATCTTCCATTATTCCAAAATCAACGGAAATTCGTCTGCGTCAAGTAGGTGAAGTATACTAAACAATATTGCACAGGATGGCTGCGTAAAGGTGTCAAGACTTGTCTCTGATCAATAGCGTGACCTATAAGATTTACGCAATTGAACTAGAGCCACATTTTTAAAACATTCGAAACATCCCTCGTATATGCTTAGACAGTATTTTTGTATATAATTCGAATTTTGCATGATTTGGCGCTTAGGATTGTACGGGAAATAAGATTTGTTTGCCATTTTCTACCCATTCATTAGATTATAATTATTGTACTTTGTATTTTTTCTGTATTGTTCATGTAACACGTCTAAAATACTCTTATTCTTGTTTGTAGGTTACATTTCCGGCCGAAAACTCCACCTCCGGATTACGAACCTCCGTGTTACATGTTGCCGCCAGAAGACCCAACTTTTATACCCAGTGCCAACACGCCCTTCTCGCTGGAACTACGATTGGCAGATGATTCCAGTACTAACACTGTCTTACTCGATAGCTCGACTTTTGTAACGGTACCATTCCTTTGCGAAAATTTCGCGTTGGATTTACCGGAGGTACCTGTGACTGATACTAGGCAATCCAGTGATACGACAAACGTGCAAACCGGCATTAATCTGAACGTGAATGTCGGTCTTAATACGCTTAATACTAATACTAATAATACTAGTAGCGATAGTTTTATACAAAGTGTTAATCTCAACGACGGCTTATCGTTGTCCGTTGACTTCTGTACCGACGACGAGATGGCTACGACACCGACGCCGATAGCGTTGGAGGACGTTAACGATAGAACTTTTGTAGGATGCTCCAAGTTTACCGTGACTGATATAAATGGGAGTGCGGGCACTTCGTCCAATAAATATAAACAATTGTTTTCGCATTCAAGTACCTTGACTAGTCCTAAGTTAAATAGTGTTAATGTTGTGTCTGACTTCAGGCAACGATCTGCGATCGATTCTACTACGGTTGGTAATGCAAATGGTATGATTACGCAATTTGGAATGGATGGTAAGATCTTGATTATTTTAAAGCTCATTTGAAAAGACAGAAATAATAAAATGTGTGTATGTGTCTAACACAATTCATATTGTAACGGATATGTGATATGTGCTTATGTTTAACCCAAATGAAATTTGGAAATTAAAACTGATCACACCACATTTCCTTCACAATTCGTTGTTAGTTCAGAATACTTGCAGATAACGTGTTCAGCATCCTTGGTTAAATATATACAGTGATCTAAAATGATTGACGGTCACGTAACAACTGTTTTGTCGTTATATTATCAAAACTACTTTCCAAGGGAAAATTAATAGTTTAATTATCCGTTGCGATGATCACCGCTCATAGGCGTCCAGATAAAATTGTCAGTTGTGATTTTAGTGGTCATTTTATTAGCATTTTCATGCAAGTTTTAGAGATGAATACATTGAGTGACAAAAGGAATGGATTGTTGGCACGTCTATGGAACGCATGCACTGGAGCGGCAAATATCATATTATAGAGCGGCACACGTCAATCATTCTGGATCACTGTGTATACAATTACACATTATGGTGTTAAGACGCACTTGTTTAGAAAAGTTTTTTTTTCTGACCCGACGATAGGGTGTAATACAAACAACAAAGGAAACAACATTAATCGTCACAAATGAATAAAATTTAGTGAAATTGTATGCGAAGGATAAGCTCAAATTATTGAGAATAAAAAACACGGTTAATATTTTCTAAGATTTTATTTTAAATATGCTTAAAGTAATTCCTTTCAGTAATGATACACTTGACTATTCTTTCTTTCTACTGTTTAAAAGCTTCCAACCAAACTTATTTCGGAATACCTTCAAAATAAGCGCGAACTGCGGTATCAATCTCTTCTTCAGATGCAAACCTTCTACCCCGCAAATTTCATTTAACCCCAAAAAGTAGTCAAAAGTCACACATTGCTAAATCAGGTGAGTACGGCGGATGTTCTATTACTTTTATATTTTTGCAACCAAAAACTGGAGTATAATTCTCTGGTCTGGAACTCTATTGAACACTTTAGGCAAATATTTTTCAATGTACCACTTAGCTGTAAATATATTTTGTCCATCTAGCATAATTGCATTTACTAAGCCCGTATTTCTTAAGAATACCATATACATACCTTTTTCATAACTCGCTGCTTCTTAGTCATTGGAGGAGTTTTACCATCTTTGTGAATCATACAGGGCTCTCTTTACGGGTAGGAAGGTCGGAAAAGAGAATATAAGTTTCGTCATTTGTCACTATTTTGGAAAAAAATTGGTACCCGCCATTATTTAATAAATTTAGTTTTATGGCAAATTCACACACGTTCTGATTTTTGGAAGTCAGAAAGGTGATGCGGCACAAAACGACTTACCACTTTTTTAAATGGAGGTGATCATGTATAATTGTTTTAACAGCTGAGGATCCAATCTTGAGTTGATGCTATATTACCGCAGAAGTGGCTTTATTGTCCTCTTCAATTATTTTTTTAACAGCAGCAATGTTTTTGTTGTTAACAGCGGTAGGAGGACGCCCTGCTCCTTTTTGATGCTGAACAGTTGAATAGAATTCCTATCGCGTTCAAATTCCTTATACCATCGGTAAATTGTAGCCAAGTTCACTAAAAACTGAATCTACATAAACCCCCTTTGCACTCATTAGCGCTTAAACCACTTTCAGACTCATAATAAATTATGATTCGAAAGTGCCCTCTGGCTAATTCCATTATATTTTACTTTTAAAAAATATATAGCTAAGTTATAACGAACGTAACTTCAACAACTAAACGTCAAATGACAGACAAAAAGTTGCTCTAAATAAACACTGTGTGATTGTTTGTCACAGTGTACAAGGTTTTCTTATTCTCAATAAATTCAGCTTATCCCTCGTATGATACTGACTACCGATCTTATGTAAGATTTGTGCTAAGGAATATATTATACGTTTCGGCAGCAATGCGGATGTGTATATTTCGAGGATCTTGTTTTACCCTGATTTTGAGCTGTAGAGGAGGCAGCCTAAGTTCCGTGCACGTCATTTACTACGTATTTATGACGTCACGCCAGCAACCGTACAATATAAATTCAGAGCCACAAAATAATTGATTATCACCTGCATATAAAGTATTACTCATTATGTCTAATGCATATTTTCTATGTACTCATATTTGATGTGTGTAGGGCCTTATTTTAAAATACGGATAAATTCAGCAAATCATAATTTTTTTTGTGAACTTCTTTTATTCGTGTGCTAGTTACAGACAGATCTTATTTGTTTCTGTCTGTCATTCGTGTGTTCTATTTACATTATCCTTCGTTTTTTTTTTTTACTTATTAATCCTGTTGCTGTATTAACTTATCAATCTTTTGACAAACCTAATGAGCGATTGTAACGTTATTACGTGTAATTTGGAAAAATGCCGAAGACTTTGTGCAAGCAGGTAAGGAAAATGATTGCTCGGTTGATAACATTCCTTGAAAAAGAACTACGCAATTACCGCCTTCACAGATAAATATTAACTCCGTTTCAGGCTGTAAAAGAGAGAGATGCTCAAGCTGTTAAGAATGTGTCACTGGAAGGTCCGAAAAAACTAAAATTAGGACAAGATCTATCTGTCAAATTGATGGTGCTGCACAATGCTCCATCAGAGATGTATCGAACTAGAGAGGAAATTCGATATGAGGTTTACCTTATAATTGACTACTATAATATGTAATAATTTTAGAACATGTTACACGAATAATTGTTTTGGATATATTAAAAGCAAGGGACATGTTTAATAGACTGTCTTATGAGAAATTGGTTTCTGATGAAAAAGGATGATCGTCGATGAGGATTAATGGAGTTGGGACACACATAGCTACTGCACGGGTTAATTTCCTATAGACTTATATCAGGAATATGCCCAATCAGTATTTTTGGAAATTAATAATAATAATTAATCTCGCCGAGAGTGACAGTGATAGTGATAGCGAAGAAGAAAATTTATAATATACACCTCGGGTTTGGCTAAGAGTTTTGTCAATATATTTACAGTAAAAATGGTCTTCAGAAAATGTTTATTAAGTAGGCAATTTGTTTAACATGCAAGAATAGTCAGTATTTATGTGTGAATTACAATTAAAATAAAACTACCGCAGTGTTGATATTTATACGTTTAAAAATTGGCAATTTAACAATAAATATAGTAAAAAATCTGTAGTAATTGCAAAAGTGACCGCTCACATTTTTAATTCCAAATAACAACCATAGGTGGCGCTGTTCTCAGTTTATGGTTTCATTTAAACTTGCCAACATATAAACGTGTGACGTCATTTGCAATTCATGATTTACAACGGCATTTAGGCTGCTTTCTGTTTCGTTATTTACGTCGTCTTTTGTTTGGAGTGAAGCAGTGGGGTGGGAGTTTTAGGAGAGGTATTTTCGAACGACGCGCCAAAATTGTTATTCCATTTTCAGCAACACCACTCTCGCTCGACAATAGTTGCCCGTAGTTAACTTAGGCTAAAAGTTGTGTTCTGAATAAACGATTATGTATTTTAGTAATTTAATTGAGTAATCCTCTTAGTTAAAAAGTTAGTATAAAGTAATAATTTCATAAAGGTAATACAGTAATAAAAATATACATTTTGAGATGTGGAGAAAAAGCCACCTCACGTCAATTGCCCCATTTTGGAATACAACCTTTCATGATTCATTTTTTCTGTTTGGTTGAATGTTTTAATCGTTCACTGCTGATGACGCACGAGGACATCCTATCGATACTACACTGTAGTGGGCGTTAGATCTTTGAACCACATTCTGTCGTTTGTAATTCAATCCATGGTTCCACTTCCTGGTGAAGTAAGCCGTATCACATCAGTAGGAAATGGGTGAAGGTATCTTTAACATTTACGAATTTCTAGAATATTTTCTGTATGGTTACGGTATCCCCACAAATTATACAGATGTTCACTCTATAAGCACCATCCATGAATTTAGAGACAGAGTAGAACTAGGTTATAATGTTATTTTGTGGTTATGTTTCGAGTTCTAGCGCCTTCGCAATTTTTCCTTTTCAGGAATGTATGTTAATGTATTTGCAATAATACAGTTTTCTGATTTTCAGCACTCCGGTAACTTGTGTTCGTTGCCTGAATATTTCAAATTTGGATTCGTCTGTCCAGAAGACTTTTTTAAAACTCTTTTTGTGTCCGATTTCTATGAATTTGTGCCTATTTAAGTAATTATGTTTATTTCCTCCCCTATTTACAGTTTTCGTACAGCCACTCCCGGAAACTTTTTCGTTTTGCTGTCGGAATTTAACCGTTACAATTTCTGGTGTTGCTATTCTTAAATCTTTGGCCTTAATTGTTTCCCTAGATGGTCCAGAACGATGGCGATCTTGTACGCTGCCGGATGTATCAAAACTGTTGATTGGGTTATCTTTAATTTCTCAGCAGTTCTTTCAGGTAGAAGAATAAATGATGGGGCGCCTTTTGAGTTAGGTTTAACTAGAAAAGAAAAAAAAAACTGGTTTAACTGGTTTTCAAAATATTCGCCCTTTAGATCATGTGTTTAAACCAATTTTCGGAACATTATTTCCACTCTGTTGGTATCTTAAAAAGATGGTGTTTTAAGACTCGGACAGCTTCTTGAGATGCGGAATATCGCTATCCATGCATTTTTGGTTCGGGAACAGAACTTAATCGTTAAGCGATAAGTCAGTTGAATGTGGGTAATAAGACATTAATTCGATGTTTTTCTCCCCTAAATAATAAATTCTTTGACGTGCTGTGTGAGAACTGGCATTGCCATGATGCAGAATGATGCGACGTTTTCGGTATTTTTTTGATCTCGTCAATGATTTATGACAAGCAAATTGTCGTATATCAGCATTAATTGTTCTTCGATCCTCTAAAGGAATAGTTGCTACATGTCTAGTACAACCGAAGAAACAAACGATCATTTTCTTGGAAGTGCTCCGTAAACGGACAAATTTTGTGATATTCAATTCATCTTGGAACACCCAAATAATGGATTGTTGCTTAGTTTCCGGTTCATACGAATATATCCAAGTTTCGTCACCTGTTACGATGTTGTATACGAATTTTGCACTTCCTCAGTCGAATTTTTGAGCATCTTACACCAATTAACACCAGTCCCTTCTTGAGCTTCGATCAAATATAGAATAGACTTTTTTCACGGCTAATGGTCATGCCAAATTAAATGCATGCTTGCAGTCTTGTTAGATATGCCTAAGAGTGCCTCTATTTTACTGTAATTCACATGCCGATCTACAATCATGTTGCGCACAGCATAGATGTTTTTTTTTTCAATGACAACATTCTGCAAACATTACTTAAAGATAAATGAAGTTCCTCTATGTGTTGTTGTCCGGTCAGACCTTTAGTACAATCGTAAAAAATCATTGAAAGAAGACCCACATGTGATTTTCCATTCTTTCACAAAATTGTTTTTTCAAAGTTCACTGTAAACAAACTTCTCTGGCAATTACTAAGCTGCCACTGTTAACACAATAAGAAATGTCAAATTTTACGAAAATAGTAATGACACATCTCAATAGTGCCCCTTGGTGATCGTTTGTAAAAACAAGGAACTCTTCGTATTTGCGATGTAATTATATATTTATCCATAAGGATTTAATAATAAGCAAATATTGATTGTAAATTTATGAAGTACTTCTAAGAGGGACTCACTTTAATTATGCGTCTCAGAAATATGTCGTAAGCTGGTTCCAGTAACAAATCGTAGAACTGAAATAGCATGCGCGTAAAGCAAGACAGGTAACAGGTGAAGAGCGTAGTCTGCGATAGAAAACGAAGAATATATTTAACGCAATAAGAAATACAACTAATATTTCAAAAATGATAACGTGAGATCTGTTAATTAATTTATAAATTTCATCGATATGTCCTCCCTTAGTCTGTATTACTGCGTCGGAATTTCTGAGCATTCTGCTAACTAATTTTGTTAAATAATCAGCATCAATTTGTTGCTATGCTTCATGTAAATAAGTCCACTTTGCGGTTGTCTTGCTTTAGCTTTTTGGTGAAGTTGATTCGACAAAACTCATTAGGCGACAAGTCAGGACTCTGAGAATATTATTTTTTATCTTGCTTGCTGTTTCTTTCTCCCCTAGAAAGTTTTTACATACCCTGGCTGTGTGTTTTGCGTCATTGCCCTATTAGAACATGAACGATTGATCCATAATAGTACTTCCAGATAACTAAGAGTTATTTTTGAAAATATTTAAAAACTGTTCTTTCCGCATTATTCCGGTTTTCACCAAATCGCCCGTTCTTACACCACCGAAGCAACCCCAAACCATCAAATTGCTACCACCATGTATCACAGAGGCAAGCTTCATTAAGGCGTTCACACGGTCGACGGCCCTAACGGTTCTTAACTACTTTATCACTTACTTTGCTATGAGTTTCATTTAGTGTTATTACCAGCTTTATCCTCTTTACATTTTTTGATCATTCATATGAAAACTAAAATACTACTTGATATCACGTCTTATAAGTTATGTTATGAAATGTATGCTAACGTACATACAACTTTTCCATTAAAAGCCTGTATAAATAGTAGTCAGTTTGTAATAAATCCTTTTAAAATCGACGTACTCTGCATTTTAATCGATGTTTTTAATGTATGTTATTAAAGCAATTATACCATCTTGTTTTTTATACTCTGTATTCTTGTTTTCAGTGTCCCCAGGACTTAGAACTAAAAATAATAAACTGCAACCTTACGCTTATTCCGGTGAAGTTGGAAATTCAAGTACGAATACTTTGAGTCTTCACACTTCAGCCCACACTGTTACGCTTAATAGTCATAGGTAAGATATACGTCTATGTTATATTCTAAAATAACAAATTAGCTTATTCGATGGGAAGGGATTGAATATGAAAACATCTTACGACATTACTGACTGAGTAGAATTAACATTATGCCATTCGCTTGTCCACTTTCTTTTTGTCTTCGGTCAACTGACTATGACTGTTCAATTCCCTTTTTTATGCTTATTACGTTTAGATCATTTCACACGGGAAATTTTTATTCATTTTGTACACTGCCCACAAATGTAGTAGTCCTTATATTATGGACTATTGGATGAGCTATTAAAGCCAAATTTAATTATTCTTCCAGTAGTAGTTTTGTAGTGGGGAATTATGAACGTTCTATGAAACGTTTCCGATAATTTCTAGGATCCTTACTGCTTGGAGAATAGTTACTTTGATGCAAATCTTCTAGTTCTATCCATGTCTTCCTGCGTTAAATATTCCTCAGCCTTCACTTTCTATAAAGTAGGTTCTATAGTGGACGAATGAACTTCAATTTCACAACTTCAGCGTATTTAAGCGGCACTTCATGCACATCCCTTCTGTAGTTACCTAACACTGATCGACACCCTGCCGTGTGTGCGATCTTTACATAATGTTGTCTAATGCAAAATATTTAAATGCATTTCATTTATCTTAGAAGTCATTGAAAATTATTTATTTTGCAGCTTCTATTTCTATCACATCATTAATTGTTGGTTCCCCCTCATAGAGCGTTAATACAGTATTAATTAAATGTTTTTAATTTGCAATTCACAAATATTGCTTTAGTAGGATCTCTGAAAAGACACAAACAATGCAAAATAATTTCATTTAAATTCGTATTTTTATATATATATTTTGAATTTATAGTGCCAACATAGTGGAAATACCTATGTCGAATGACTCTGACGCAGTTCCAAACAAAAGTATTGCTGCTCAGTGTGAAACAAACACTACACCGGCCAATAACAAGAACAAAACCATTGTCCGCAAAAATAATTTGGTTATGGAAGTGACGTGATGCACATCATCAAACCTGTGCCCCGTTTGGGTTGCAGGAAAAACATGGCTTTGTATAATCTGGGTAATTTCACTTTCCATTTACAATACAGCTAATGATGCTAAAAGTGCACGAGCTGAAGATTTGAAATGCCTGTCGCAGATTAATAGGTATATAGGTGAAGTAAAAAAAGCAACAAAAAACAATTGTCTAATACTGTTTTCCCATTTTCATTTTTACTCAACAACTGTGAGAAAATATTATGTAAAAATACAAACTTAGATAAGAAGATTATTTTTATAAATATGGAAGTATAGCGAAAAAAATGTTTTGTTTCTGAGTTTTATATTTGTTACTCCGTCTTTCAAATGATGTGATGTACTAAAGAATCTTCTATTTTCCCGATATTAATACAAAAATCTATGATGATTTTAAACTTGCGAAATGGAAAAATATTACAACCATATACTATCAGTGTATAACGTATTAGGCACTATATTAATATACTTCAGTAGAACATCTTCAATCATAGTAATCAAACGAAGACCTTTTATTAATAAATTTCGTAATAATGTACTGCAAGCAGGATTTTTCGTGACTTCAATTTATTAGCACTTTTTAAGCAATATATATGTTTTAGACCCATTCTTATTTTTAATGAATTCTTTTAATCACGAATTAAATGACAGTTGTTTTTATTTTCATATTCTTATACACCTAAATTTTAATACAACAGCTAAGCTAACCTCTCTGAAGCATCTTAATTTGTTACATGTGCGTTAAAATCTAAAATATAAAAAACAAAAACGTATTTGAGTTGTATTAAATATCACATGGATTTATTTTGATTTGTGTGTTAAGAATATCCAAAATTACTACTTGCAGTAATTATTGTGTAGTTGTATCAAGTAAAAACTTATCTGTGTAATTTTGTTTCTTTTATTTCTATTGTAAAATAATGAAAAAATAAACTGTTATACATATATACATACTTCCATTCAATATATTTATTGTACAATTATACCAGATACTATGGGGACTTTCTGTATTACATCGAGTTTCTTTTTTCAAAAGTAATTGATTACTAGAGCACTAAGTATTATATTTCTTATAAATCCATAAGTTAGTCATGCTTTTCAGTTTTAAATGGTCATGTAATTATAAGATATTCTCCGTATGGATGGTATAGATTCAGCAGTCCCAATTTCTAAGGTCACAGGTGTACAATTATATGGGTAGTAAACCAGTATTTCAGTATATACGAACCAAAATTATCAGTGGATGTCATTTGTTACTTTACAGTATGCAACTATTTGGCAATAGAATTATTTATTTCACGCCACTGAATTAATACCTTTTGCTAAACAATTTTTGCATGTAACTATTGAAGAACTAATTTTTATAGGAATGCAGATTATGCTGCGCATGTGTTGGACACATTTCTAAGATTCTGTTTGCCTGTTTTAAAATGTAGGTATTTTTAAATAATGTAATATAGTTTGAAATGTGCAAATATACAAACATACAACTACGAATTCTAACATTGCCAAACTAATGATCAATAAAACTTAGCACAGAAGTGTAGTATCTGATTTTATTCACTCATGCCGCAGTTCTTTGTTTATCAATAAAGTTGGCAGACAATGGAAACTAGCAAATATGACACTTTATTTTAAGTATGGTTATCGGCTTCGAAATATGCCCAGTGCAAATATTTTCATTATTAGGATCTCTCTTTATTGAAGGAATACACTAAACACTTTTTCAAAGACAATATGGTTACAATCGAGAGTGTGCACACATGCTTGTATATCGACAAATTACAGAAACGCACACATAATTTTGATTTATTAAAAAACATGCTAATATAATTAGTTGTTTTTTATTCTAAATAACTTACAGAAAAAGGGTGGTTTTCACTACAGTCATAGCAGCACCGATTATACTTCTAATGATTCTAATCTATAAACATCCTAACACTTCCAGTAAGTTCTTTTAGTTTATATTATCCCCTTGATTTTACAGAATGCGTATCAAATATGTTTGTTTTCTATATTCATGCAGTGTACACTTGCAATGCTAATGTAGCTAGTAATGACTAACAAATATCAGTTGCTGATTAACTACATTGAGAACGTAAAGTTCGATCAAAATCAACGGTTATAATTTGAGTTAGTATATCTTCATTAATAACTAAAATTTAGTTAGAATATCTTAATCGATCGAAACAACTTATCCGTATTATAATTAAGTTTATTGTTAAAATTGTTTAAAAATATCCATTTAGACTGAACTGTGTGACAAAGAATTTAAAATCAGGCATTTTGATAAAGAATTGTATACATACATTAAAATGTGCAATCATTTTAATTTTTTTCGAACGCGAAATATCGACCGTAACCATGCGAGAAAGGTATTGTTCTAATTTATTATTTTGTATAAATAAAACTAAATGTAATTATATTAGTGTTTAAGAATACAAGAGGCTGTTGATATATTATTATTAGTAATTTATTACATTTTGTAATTACAAGACATTTTGTGAAATGTACTTACACTTTTTTTTTAATAATATTAAAGAATAAACACTCTGTAGTACACACACGTATTTTAATGTTGAAACAATAGTAATATAAATGGTAACGTTGCTACTACCATATGAACGGTTTACGCTTGTTTTCGTTTTTAAGTATAAATGACTAATTGTGACGTTTTCTATTGCATTTTCTACGACGATTATCGCGCATTGGGTATTTTAATATATTTGTTGAGAGAAACTGCAATTTAAAACATTGACATGCGAGCATTTTATTTCACGAAAATTTATAGTAACTGGCAAGAAACAGTTATTTCAGAAAACTATTAAAAAACCACGTTCTTGTACTGTCTTGTTAGTGTAAATACTAATTTCACAAATTACTGTATTTAAGAAAAATCTTACAGGTGTAACTGAAAAACTATCGTATTTGAAGAACAACTAAATATAATCCCTTCATTCTCTTATATTATGTAATAATGTGCTGAAAACAAGTTAATAATTCTCTTTCTTTTCTTACTCCCAACATTACTAAATACGTCATCGATTGTCTATATAAAAGGAAAGCTTATAATTGTTTAATATTTTCAATTCAGCTGAATACGCAAATTATAATTTAAATATATATATCAGGGAAAACATAATGTGAAGCTTAAACATATGTATTACACAACACGAAAATGCTATACAATATTTGAGATTGACTTTTGAGTTGTTTCATTTACCATTGGTTTTATGGAAGAGGTGTATGTTTTATAAACAAACTTAAAAAATCTACAAGGCTGTTACAAAAAATGTAAATGTAATATATACATACAGGTGGATATATTTTTAAATGAATAAATTAATGTTTACTTGAATCTCTATTAAAAATTACACCAATGAGAGTTTTGCGCTTCTTGTGTAATGAAGATATTGATCGTAATATAACTTGAACATTAACAAAAATTTCGGACAATTTATTTGGAGATAGGTATGTTAAATTATATTTGAAACGAAATACTTACGTTTTAGTTTATATCACACATGATGGCTACGAAATCCAAAAATTTGAAATACATACATCGGTTGTAAATGTAATTTTTTCGTTTGACTAAAGGGTTGCTATTTTTAATTCGTTTAAAAAGATGTCTTACCTGTAGGTGTTTATACATAGCTAAGCTCTCTTTTCCTATTGGTTTACTTCTAATGATAAGTTTTTGTAGGTTTGAATTATACATTTTATGTAAAAATTATTTAAACATGTGTAAATATAGATCTTTATATTAATTTGTATATATTATATATATTGTACATTTTTATACAAAACTTACTGTGATTGACTATTTTGTTTAAACATTATGAGAAAATAAAGTAATACTGCCGTAACTTCTGATTCTGTACAAAAAACCTTACCTTCAGCAGAGTTTGAGAAACGAATACACACCAAAAAGGAGATATCCCTCAGTTTAAGCCATATTTGGTTGATCTTACTACTATTGCTAACGCTACTTTAAATTAAATGGTCAATCGATGCTTGTAAATATATTTTTATATAGTTAGGAGTACTTAATTTTTGAAGAGAAACCAAAACAAATGTGTGATTCAAACTTTAAAAAAATGATAGAATCAATGGTGCAAGCTATTAGGGTTTAAGTCACATTCCTCTACATTTCCACAAAAGAAGAATGTGAAATCAATAATTTGAAGATAAAAATCTTGCTATATGTGATTGTATAACATTAAATATTAATTTGGTTTAGATATGTATGTTATAAACGTATAATATTCTCTTTCAAATTGTTGATTTTACGTTTGTTTAGAAATTAAAATAAACAAAACCGTGTAAAGCAACATAGATTATTAAAAGAAAAACTTTTTATAATACGCTTTTCCTAGTTGTTTGACATCCATAAATATATATATATTGTACATTTGACTATTTTTATTATTTAAAATGTGTAAAATCTTGCAGTACAAATATATATACATAGACTATGTTGCATTTACTCTTAAAAATGAATATAAATGCTTCAACATTGAGTATAGATTCTTTTCCTTTTGGTTAGTTCTAGAACACCCATGGACCTTTACCACGTATCCATAAAAATTACATTATTTCTTTTAATTAAATTAGTCCTGCGGTGTTTTATGAAAGCCAAAATCCCGTCGTAGAATGTGGTATTATTTACATTTTATTATTAATGCGATTTACTATATACGGGTCTCTATATGGAAGTTCTGGGTTTTTGATTAGGACATCTGGATGTGAATATATTTGTAAATAATGTGATTAGTTATGTGTATGAGTGATTAATAAAATCTATCAACCAGGTTTTAGATTCAAAGGGAAATACATTACACCTTGTAATAAAAATGTCCTCTTCCTCAATTCTTGCCGTTTTCTTTTGTCACTTATTTTAAGACTTGATGCCAAAGTAAGTATAATCTTTTTATATTAATTTTTGTATTCGACGCGCAGTAAAAGAGGTATAATTGGATAGCGAGGATATACCGACGTTGGTGGTGTATACTTGCTGACTTTATATATTGGGTGTGTATAAATTAGCGAAAAATAGACGTGACGTAACCTCAACAAATTCGGAATCGAAAATCGCATCAAAATATTGTACCACCCTTCATACGTCTTCACGAGGTTCTAGAAGTTGGGACTTTAGTTCCACAAATAAGCGTTATTGCTCGATATCTGTTGATAGGGATAGCTGCAATTTAGAGAATTTTTGATATTATTCGTTGGTAAATTACCGAACAAAGGATGTGTGTAGGTTTTTCGCTAATTTATACACAGGCTGTATAGTTTTTATAGAGTAAAATAAATGAAAAACGCGTGACTCGGACATTCGTAAAAATTTGCAAGTTATGAGGAATCTGTACGTAATTCAGAAACGCAGCGTTTAGTTTTGATCGGAAGCGTCTCCTAACAACTAGTACGCCTGTATAATCTACAGTGAACAAAAATCTTTACGCTTTGTAAAATTGTAGATTTTGTTGGAGTTTCGTATCTATCATTTATAAACATCATAGTCGAAGGGTTCGTATGTAAATCGTATTGTGTGGATTGCGTAGAATTGTCAGCTCGCGCAGCGTGAACCCGATTGTAACCAGCTTGCCAGAAGAAACAAGGAATAGTTGTTTCTTCCAGAATATGATGGAGATTTGAGATGAGAAATGGCCAGTGCATTATACAAAAATGTAAAGAATTCGATCTGGTGCTGGAATAGTATGCGATTTCTATTGATTATTGCAGTATATCGTTTTAAAATTCTGGGAATTAAAAAGCGTTTAACAAAAAAACATGTATAAGTAGCTGTGCCTGCTCATCGATCAAATCGTACGGTACTTCCTTTTACCCGAACTTGTTAAGATGGCGAATGGTTCACCGCGAATAGGACCAAATTGTGGTATGCTGGTGACAAGAGCTGCTTTTGCATTGAAATAGGGTTTCCACCGTACACAATATAAAGGTGGCATTAATAGCACTTCACATCAATTTCAAACAATGGCGCAGTATTGTCTCAACATCAATGCTGGATATTTTCAATATGTAAATAAAATCAAACAAAATCTATCGATAGCAGTCTAAAATACTCAGAATTTACAGCTGTAATACATCCCTTGATGTGCGTACTACGCTTTTCCCGTTTTTCATCAATTTACTTGATATAGACACAACATTAAATATGCAAAGACTTTAAAATGTAAATTATGCAATGTTTTTGTTTGTATATTATATAAAAAGCATTTTCAATATGGTACATACCAAAAATTGATCTATTAAATGTAAATAGCTGGAAAGTATTTCATAAATAGTATAAGATCTTAATTTATAACTTAACAATATGAATTATATTAGAAATATTTTGTAGTTGAACATTCACGACTAGAAGTGAATTAATCATTTCTTTTGTTTGAAAGACAAAATATATTTTACATTTGCATTAATTCTAAGTTTTGTACCTAACACTAATACATTAATATCTAAGTCTTGTACCTAACACTAACACAATAATACCTAATTTTCTTCATCTTGTTTTTGAGCAGATTCAGCTACCACTTGATTACTTTTCAATCCCCTTATTGTTAGATCGTATACCACCTCTTCGATTTTCTTGACATCATATTTGAGACCATCAAATCTTTTTCTTAATGAATCATTTTTTAAATTCAGAACTCTGAAGCCAGCATTAATTTCAGCTACAAACCGGGATATTTGAAGAGGTCTGTCATAGTCACCGTTGGTTACCGAATTGATAGCAAACCTAGACTAAGATGGGTGTATTAGGAGTTACAAATTTTTTGCTTGATGAAAACTTACAAGTTCAGTTGTTAGTTGTAGAACACCCATCAGATAATCTTCCAAATCTAAGTGGAAACCTTTGGAAGGCTTTGACATGACTGAAAATATTTTCATATAATAAATACTATATTTTATATAATTGAATGTTACCTCCTAATATTTCTGCAGCTGTATCTTTTGATATAAGTATTCCTACTTCTAAAAATACAACTAAAGCTGCTAAGAAACAAAGTCTTTGTGTGACGAACTTCCAATGGTCATTGTATCGATAATATTGACCAGCAGGAATAAGTGCACTAAGTTTACCATAGGCCTCCCTCACTTTTTCAAACTGCTCTCTAGCTTTTAAGCAACCACCTGCAACTTTATTGGGTCATTATATATTTTCACAACAAAACAATAACATTGGTGGCATACTTAAATGTAAGCTCTCCTCTTGATGAATTACTTGTAATGTAGTTAGTATTTCTCTGGCATACCTTTCTATTTCTCTAACAATATTTCGTATTTCCTTAAAGAGAAATAATGCACTCAATCCGTATTTAATATACTTACACCTACTTCTCTAGTATCTTGTTCCGAGTTTAAATATTGTTGGAAATCGTCAAATACTGCCATTATTTTTTCCATAGTATATTTATTATTTATGTAGCGGTGTCAGAAACATATACTTGCAGCTACCCAGGTTGTGACTAATGACTAAACTACCTTTAATTACATACCTACTATTAAAAAATTGATTGATAATCGAGTTTATGGATATAAGAAATTAAAATGTTATTTTCTAAATAAATCCATATTACCACAATATTATTCGCGATTAAAATTACCGATGGTGGCGCCACTATCGTAGGATGTTGTAGTAGATACATATAAAATGTGTCGGTAGCTTTGATGACCTCGAAATAGCTGAGAACTTAGCTAACGGCATTTTGAAAATACGAAAAATGCGGAAACTTCGAATGATGCTCTCAGGTTATTGAATATTCAGCGTATTTTAGTACTTGTTCAAATATTTGTTCATATTGATTGAGAAATATTACTTTTGGATATGTTAAAAGAATAGTATACTTATTTGTTACAAAGTTACTATCAGAAATTTAAATCAATGGAACACAACAGCGATTGAAGATGTCTATTTAGAATTTAATTAATGGTGATATCAAATAACAGAAAATATTTTTCACCTAGAAAAACTGATTTACACGCAACGTACTGGCTGCATGTGCTACACACGACAACATTTTATTAGTAGGGGAGGAGGTTGGGTTGTGAACCGGGCTGAGTTCTGAACCATCAGCTTTTTGTTTACTCAATTAACACGTATCTGGTTGGGTCAGTTTGTATTTCGATATAATGCAGATTTTTTGTGTTATCACCGAAGTGTAATATATGCATATTGTTTATGTCAGCTGCAGACTTCGCATAGACCGAGTGTAGAAAACTTTTGCGACTATTCTTCAAATAGCAGTCAAGTGACTGAATTCTTCTGAAAAAGTCAGTGTATTGCATGTTCATTTAGTGTTTTGATTCTTTTTCACGATCCAATATTTGTTTATGTCGAATTAAGATTGTTAGTGTTGTTGTTTTTGACGTTTGCAAAATTGGGCTATGGCTGGATTGTGAACCATGCTTGTGGTTGGGTTATGAACCATCATACTAAATTTTTACTATAACTGTCAAATATTGTCGGATATATTAGAATGAACTGTTTTTATGCTTTTTTACTTGATTCGTACATGAATAAATTTTACATTCATTCGAATTTTTAGCCATGTCTATCCGAAAAATACTGCCGCAACACCGAAAAAGGCTGGAATTGACTTTGATGCGTTGTTGGGTGCCATCAAAGACAATTTGTTAAATGAAAAAGCCATACGAGCGAGTCGATAGAATTACGCTGACTCGTGGCCGAAAGGCATTGAAGAGCTGCAAGCTGACTTCTCCGGAAAAAATCGATGGTTTAAAGAAGAAGAAAGCAGCAGCAGACTCAAAACCACCAGCAAAAAAACAGCGAAAAAGGCACAACGACCACCAGCTAAGCGTCAAAATGTTATTTAGCTAAGTGGTGTAATGACACCAATTAATGACTTGTCTTCATTACTTTATTATTTTCAACTACAATTTATCTTTTACTTGTTTTGACTCTTGAAGCCTTGTGAATTAATAAAATGTTCACTTTATATGAAATTATAGGTGTTTTACTACTTCTCTTCCAACTTTTACCAGGATTTGCCAGATGGTTCACAACCCAGCCACTTTTCTGACGACGAGCCAAAAAGACGTCCTCAGAAAATTGACCTTCTATAGTTACACATTCATCAAAACACTGAACTGCCTCAATAAATAGTTGCGCTAGATGTCCGCCTTCCTGACGTTATATAGAATTCCTTGATATCTTCATTCTGTGGAAAGTTACATTCCAAAAACAAAATCCGGTTCACAACCCAACCTCCTCCCCTACATACAGTAATCCAGAAGGATGGTCCTGTGCCGCTCTATACTAATATAACATTTGCCGCTCCACATGCATACGTTCAATGATAAATTCCACAGGCGTCCTGACAATCCATTCCTTTTGTCACTCAATGTATTAGATTATTGGATTTTAAAACAAAATTTAAATCAAATTTTTAAAAACCGTGAGTTAAACCACGAAAGAAAGAACAAAGTAACGAGGATCATAACTCTATTTGCCTAAACATAGAATTAAGCTCAACTTCAAGGATAGGGAATTCCTGTTGAAATTGTCCAAGACAATTTAAGTACGAATACACCCAATCCCCCTGTTCAAAAATAAGCCTAAATAACTTATTGTGATCCGTGGTGAAAACCATCGTAACCTAAAAGTTGAGAGTTAATACTGATTAACATTTTTCAGTTAGTAAACCATACCAAAATAAAGTATATTGAGGGGGGGGGAAAGGGCTGTTTTTTTCAACCTACAATCGCACAGTATGAAGATCAGGCATGCGGCAGGTGGCTGGTGAGCGTATTGGTGACTGGGCATCTCATGCACCCTCCACACGCTCTGTCACTGTCGAGGCCAGCACGCCAGTTTTTGTCGAGCTGCAGTCACGTAAACATGGCTGCCTCTATTCATTCTCCCGCTAAGTGTGAAGTGCAAAGTGTTCTTCATTTCTTGCGGGCAGAAGGGAGTAGTGCAGCGGAAACTCATAAAAATTCACAAAAGAAGAGGCATGCTTACTTCTGGAATTGTTCTGACCCATGACAATGCAAATCTTCACACTGTTCGTGTAACCCAACGACTCTTTGAGCAATTTCAATGGGCCATTTTCGAACACCTATCATATAGTTCCGACCTACCCCCGAGTGGCTACCATCTTTTGACCTGAAGAAATGTCTTGGGAGGCAGCGCTTTCAAACTGTCCAGGAGATCAAAGAAACCATCACAACTCACTTCAAATCATCGGCGGCAACATTTTATGAAGAGGATATTGCAAAGCTTGTTCACAGATATGACAAATGTCTCAATCGTCAAGGTGATTATGTAGAGAAGTAACCTTTATTGTACATTACTTTTGGTAATAAAATCATCTTTTTATATTCACCCGTCTTTCCTTTATAGCCTATCGGAGGTTGAAAAAAAAGCAGCCCTCGTAGTTTTGATAGTACACAGTGATCCAGAATGATTGATGTGTGCCGCTCTATACTAATATGACATTTGCCGCTCCATATGCAGGCGTTTACCGATAAACTCCGTAGGCGTGCTGAAAATCCATTCCTTTTGTCACTCAATGCATTACATTATTGAATTTTAAAACAAAATTTATATCAACTTCTTAAAAATTGCTAATGAAAACGAAGAAAGAAAGAAAAAGGTAGCGAACATTATTACTTTATTTGTTTATATAATTAAGTTAAACTTCAAGTAATCGGTGGTCAAAACCTTCGCAACCTAAAAGTTGAGAGTTAATACTGATTAACATTTTCAGTTAGTAAATCTACCAAAATATAACGTATTCGCCGTTTTCTTCTTGAAGAAGAATGTTTGTGATAAAATAAGTGCAAAGCGATCGGAATAATCTCTAAAACTTGCACGAAAACGCTAATAAAATGACTACTAAAATTTACTGTAATTACACCACCGTCCTTGCAATCACCTTTATTGACTACTAAAATGACAAATGAGAATTTTGTCTGCACGCCTATGATGAAGGCGCTGATCATCGAAACGAATTAAACCGAATCCTAATTGAACTATCAATTTTTCCTTGGAAAGTAGTTTTGATGATAAAACGACAATACAGTTGTCACGTGATCGTCAATGATTCTGGATCATTGTGTATTAAAGCAACAGTTAAGTTTAGAGTACATTAATTGCGTGTGCAAATTAATTCTAAAATACTGCTACACTATACACTTAAAACTTAACAAAATGTTCTGAAACGGATTGAAATTGAATGTAATTATTTACAAGTAACCATAATAGTAGAATTAGTAACTACTGTAGAAACTATAAAATTAGTAAAACCGCTAATCACTATTGTTATATATATTAATATAAATGAGTTTTAAAACATGTTTTAATTCTAATATGTACACGCGGTCTAAAAAGCAAGTTAATTCACGATTCACGTCCACGTGATTCAGGAGTATTCCAGAATTATAACAATAACACAAATGAAGCCAGCAAAATGTACAAACTGTTGTATTTAAGACATGGCTGCCAGACATGCGCATATAAAATTTACCACAAAATTTTCTACTTTGTTGCTTCTCTCTATTTTGTGCCACAATTGAAATTAATATGGCGGTTAATTTATACAATCAGTGAAGTATTGAAATCTATTGTATTGTGTATACGTTGTGTGGATACTATGTTTCATTTTAAATAAGCACTTATAACTTAAAATACAGAATTCTCAAAGAAAGTAGTTGTATTATTGTTTTACACGTGTTTTAAACTAATGATTTTTGTACATTTTATGAATATCGTGTACCATAAAAACTCAACAAAATGAACAAACAAATAAGATGCACTTATGTTAACTATTCTGTTTGGGGTTGTAATAAAATGAAAGGGCGAGGTAAGTACCTGAGTTTCCGTACTTTTTCAAGGGAGAGAAGTATATAGTCATGTTTACATTACTAACATAGACCTAATGTCTTATGAACTGAATCCAACTGAACCTGACGATACATTTTTGTTGTCGAGTCAAGTTCGCAACAATTAAAACAGAGGGATACAAACAAAAATTTTGAGGAGTAGTTTAAATATCTGTCAGTTTGATATGACCATCAAATTCGTGAACATAAACAATAAAAATATTTTCACAGATTACTTTGAATTACAGGAAAGCACGTTTTATAAAATTTTTGATTAAAACGAGAATGTTCTTAAAGCAAAATATATAAAACATGAAAATTAATAATGGCATACTGTAATAGATATTTCCGCCAAATTTTGAGTTATAGTGTAAGCCAGTCACCTCTAATTTTCTTTTTCTTCTTCCATTATTTTTTAAATCTCTTTAGGAGAGACAAGGAAAGAATAATAATAATAATAAGAACACTAAAAATAAATAGAATACAAAATTTGCCATATTCTATTAACAATTATTAAGAATATTATAAATTAGTTTTTATTGCATAAAATATAGTGTATAGCAAAACATTGGAACACAAATCACATACAGAAAGTTAAATAAAGTTTTTATGTAATGTTACTTATAAAATTGCAAATTATCTTAAACATAACATTTAATTCTTATTAAGTAAAGTCAAACGAAGACAATAATCCATACCGTCATCGTTCAAATATTCGGCTGCCTGAAGTGAATTTATAAGCAGGCTGCTTTCACTAAACCGCTGTAAGCTTCCAGTTCATTCCATTACAATAAAATGTTTAAATTTAGAACTAGTTATTTTACTACGTTTTGGATTTTGTTGTTCTTCAGGTTCGTGGATGACTGATTCCACTAATTGGGCAGCATATCTAAGGTCTGCTTCTCGAGCTTGTAAGATTTTGTCGGTTGGCTCTAAAGTTTGCAATATTTTTTGGATAAGAAGGATACAAAACCTGAACTGGTGTGTTGTAGTATGGCAACTTGTAAACTGGCAAAGTAATTCCAAAAAGCACTAAAGCCGGGTATAATCCGGCATATAAATCATCGGTACCTAGAACTATAACAACGTCTATGCGGGTTCACAAAGATAATCCTTATTATAAAACGATTTTCATAGATCAAAGTTAATTAATCCGAAATAAATATGTATCGATAGAAAAAAATATTTTAATATAAAATACTCAGAATTAGCAAACGAGCTCGTAATAAGGAAATATTAGCCGTGGGTAAATCTCTATGAAGGTTTTAGGTAATAGTTTTAACTCCTAAAAACGTCCAAATGCCGACAAATAAATTTAAAAGCATAAACACATTCCTCTCTGACACGTGTTATTCCTTGACAACCTGAATCTGGTATTTGGAACAAATATAAACTTTCTTAACTGGCCGGTGCGGCGTCATTATGGAATATAAAGATTCCTTTTCTAATGATAAAAATGTAGGTTTAAAATGAAATAGATTTTCTGTATTATTACGGCTAGGGCAACCGAAGGGATAAGCAGGATGGATCGATGGATTTTCGTGTATTGTGTCTAGAATTTGCCTTTGCCTTGGTCAACCAGCATTAGCGTATTCTCGTATTAAACGTACCAGTTTCACGAACACATTGATCCAACTTTCGAAACACATTTCTTCTAGCACATCTCCGTTTTGGGAAACGTATGCGATATTTTTGTTCTGCCAGTGTTCTGTCATACTAGCATTTCCATTACAGAAACTGAACATCGTGCACGTATCGGTATATTCATTCGAACTCCAGTATGAGTGAACAAAATAATAATAAAAGAACGAACAAACAAGGGAACATAAGAACGTAGGTCATACAAAATAGAATGAAGGAATATTAAAAACATAGTTGAAAGTCAAAAGAAAATGCTTACCAACAGATGGTATCAAAAACTATTCTTTTTCTAAATTGCAGCTATCTCTATCGATAGGTACGTATGAAAAGTGGTTATTTTTCATGGCCGAATCGGTCTTCATTTCTAGAAACTCTTCCTGAACTTCTGGTAATTGTAAGACATCGAATAAAAACGGATTTTTGTTATGTGCTATATTGGCGATTCCAAATTAATGTAGCTATAATATCGGTAAAATATGTGTCTCAATCCTTGCGAATGAGATTCTATATCAGTGTTTAACTCTTTCTCGAGTTTTTAAGTTTTAATTGTTGCGTCTACTTTTTCAGTAGTCGTAGTCACCTTTCGTGTCCAAAGTTAAAGCATTGATATAAAATTTCAAGTTTAGAACATTCAAGACTTCAAATATATCAGTCAAATAAGCCAATTTCCATTGAAATTATTCATTTTTGAACATTTGCAGAAAATTATTTTCTTCTTTGAGCTCAAGAAAGAGGTTAACTCTCCCTTTCAACTCATAAAGACGTGCCAACATGTTGAAATGAACAGGAGAACTCAGTGATCAGAATTAGGATCCTTGCAAAGTAATGTATATAATCGACTCTTCAAAGCGCTGCTTTTAATGTAGTTTACGTCCTTTATAGCCGCGTACAAAGTCTGGCGTAAATTTTGTGGTAATGTTTTTGAAACCAAAGCATGTTGATGAGAAACACAATGTGTGCTAACCAAGATGGGATACTTTTTCTTTAGCTTTTGAGCTAAGCCTAATCATGCACCTATTATTGCGGGGGCGCCATCTGTGCAAAGTGCAATGTGTTTATTTCAATCTAAATCATTTTCCTTATGAAGTCAGATATCAGTGCCTGCTGTCAAAGATTGGGAGTATAAAATATATTCTTTAAATTAATTTTTTTGCTGACGTATCGAACATAAACGACTAACTGTTCGCAGTGAACGATCTCTGTAGATTCATTACAAGTTCTGGCAAAAAAAACGATAATTTTACTTTGTTTATGATTTGTGATTTTATGTCTGCAGCAATATCATCGATAGCTGGATAGTGTTACTTGAAAAACAATTGACTTTTTGTTTTGATTCTACTCCTAATATTATCTGCGTAGCTTTTAGTACACATGACTTGATTAATTCTTCACCAATAGTATGAGGTTTCTTTTGCTTCGCTATCAAAAAGCTATTTAATATGAAGCTTTGAGATGCTGGGACACACCTTTGTGATAACTTTCTGGCTTATCCAAGCTCATGCGCTTCTAATTTGGAAGAAAAACGCTCTTTCTACTTCGTTATCATAGTAGAATGTTGCTGGCGCAAGTGTCGTTCAAGGCGAATGGCCCTCATGGTGCCATTACTCAAAACTCTCAAGCATATCACACACAGAGGCAATTGTATTCCGTCTTTTTCAATTAAGCTAAATCCAAATGTAATATAGTCGTCAGAAAAATTTCTCTTTTTCGTTGCCATTTTTGTATTGCAAAGAAAAATGAAATTTAAAAACTTGTCTATTTCATCCAAGCAAACAAAACACGTAAGTGTCTGCCTAAAGGCGAATATTTTGAAAAACAATAAAACAGTTTGTTCAAAAATTCTTTTTCTTTCCTAGCTTTTGTTTTAAGGAAGGGTTGAGCTATAATATGACACGGATTATGAATGTAGTACCGGTGGATGTCAATCTATGTTCGGTGGATGTTTTCAACGTAATATGAAAGCAGCGTTTTTAAGGAAGCAATCGCTTGTATTATTTGGGACTGTATAGAATGTCAATGCCTACTATTGTCATTACCGCCGAGTTTTATATTTATTATTTCTATTATTACTTCTCACAGAAGCATATTGTCTCTAACAATAAGTTTGGTTAGGGGCCCCATCAAGAAGAACAGGGTGCTGCGATTTGTGAGATAACTTATGACACCTTTTTGCTTGTTGCATCTGCTTAGCGGAAATGTATATTATTATGACTTATTGTATTGTTTATATACGTACGAATTTAAGCTGTTATGCAATGTTATGGCGACAATAAACGTGTATTATCATTATTATTATTCTACCTCTCAAATCACATTGCATTTTATTACGACAAAATATATAAATTATAACAACATTCTCTTTTTGCATTTTGTATTATATTTATGTGTAATTCTTTATTTTTCACTGATAGCGGCTATCGCCGGTGTTGAAAAAGTTTTGTAATTATAACTGTAATAATTGCCCCGAGAAGCCATCTTAATTTATTCCTTGCTTTATTATATAATGCACCTTATAGTTTTATTGCTTTATTGGCTAACAAAATAAATGTGCAAATGAAATAAATTAGAAAGGATACAATTTATATCTATTTAGTTAATTTTGTATCGTCTTCGGTACACACGGGCAGGTAATAATGGTTATTAAAAACGCTCGTATGGAATGTGTTAAATTGTTATACTAGAACAATAAAAATATTGCTAGTTGCTTTAATTATGTACTATATTCAGAGGCTTTGCACATAATCAAAAAGAATATACACAGTTCACGTAAGTTTTAGTACATTTAACAGGCGACAAAAACTATATACCATTTGGCGTATAATTCAATTCTCTCCGGAGTGTTCGATAACTTTATCTATTAATTATCGGTTGAAGAGCAAAACTTTGCTAAATTTATATCCTATTGGCAGATGCTAGGAAGCTTTATGTAACTTCTGTAATGTTTCTGATGTACACATACATATGTAAGCCCTACTGGATATCTATTTCATTCCAGAAATAAAAGAATAATTTAGAAATATGGCAAATTTAATCACGTTAACACTGCAATCCATTTGAAAAAACAACATAAGTACATAAATAAAAAGTAAATAAAAATTAATGAACCACAGTCGATAACCTTATTAAGAAAATAATTCTCTGCGATTATTGTGTTATCTTTTTCTTACACTAATTAGTATTAGCACTAGTGTAGGTACACATGTTTAAAGAATATGAGAAAAATCAGTTTATTAAAAATATTTAGTAATGTATGAGATTTTCTGTAAAATAAAATTCTTTAATGAATTCATAAAATTGCAAATTGCAAATTCTTCCCTATCTAATTATCCTTAGAATTCCAGTTGTTTACAAGATTCGCAAGCCAAAAATCGAGAAACTTGTAACTTCTAAGTGGGGATATTATATTTACACTACCTATCTCAGATTTCTAATCTGCTGCGAAAAGTAAGGAAATGCCACAGTTGAATGCCGAACCAACCATCTCTTGATAGGATTATATGATATTTAACATTCCTATACTCACGTCAATATATGAAACACGAAACTATACTATATAAGTCGGTCTTACACACCGCATGCGTGAGTATAGGAAGGTTAAAGCATGTCCCTTGAGAGCTATATTTTTGTGATGTTATGATGTCAATTACTTACATCTTTTTTTTTTACCTTATACCACCAGATTTGCAAACATTTAATTTCAAATCATTTACTAAATCTGTATCATCTTGCGGGTGTAATGCATACCGAAAGTTATCAACACGAATGTGCAGTTTTAAACTGTTTGCGCAAGCTAGGACAGGACAGTCAAATGCTGTTTGTTAAAGACTTGAAGACATTATTTTGAATGCAATACCACATGAAAACTTTTTCTATACATCAATATGTCTCATTTTAACTTCAATAATTGTCTTTTAATTTTGCCAGTGTTCCAATATTCATTTATTGTTACGTATATGTACCTATTACATTCAGAATTGTTCCATGTTTTGGTTTCCGTAATCAGTTATATTGTGTTTCAAACAGGGACGTAACAATTATAAGATAAACGACAAAAAAGTCATTTTTAACCATTTATATTGATGAATTTATAAAATCGTTATAATCAACCATTTTTATAAGATATATATTATTTTGGTTATCGTAACCAATTAAAGTGTGAAATATTTTTTTGGTTACAAGTAACAATCATATCAACCAAAAAAATTTTTTGGTTTCAGATAACCATTATATCAACCAAAAAGATTTTTTGATTAGAAATAACCATTACAAAAAAATTCTTTTTGTTATCAGGGATGAAATTGTTAAAAAAATTAATTCGTAAAGTTTTAGTGAGAATATTTCTCTCATTTAAAATGTTGAATAGGGATTTCTAAATCTATTAAAATCGTTATTAAAATTGCAATTGACTGTATGTAACCTTTATTAGGTTTTATGTAATGATTTTAAAATATAAAAAACATACACCGCCTTCAGCTGTGCTTAGTTTTGCTACTACCGTCACAGATTTGTTGTGTTATCTTGTTCATGTGTTGTTGTTGCATTAAATTGATTGCTCATTTGTTGTTCTGTTTGTTAAAATTTTTGTTTTTTTTTATTTTGTGAGGATTTTTGATATTGTTTGATGTATTTTGTTTTTTCATTGCGTTTTTATGTTCATTCACTTAAAATTTTTTTGTTTTTTCATCCCTGATAACCAAAAAAACAATTTTTTGTAATGGTTATTTCTAACCAAAAAACCTTTTGATTGATATAATGGTTATCTGAAACCAAAAAATGATTTTGGTTGATATAATTGTTACTTATAACCAAAGAAACATATTTCTCACTTTCATTGGTTACGATATCCAAAATAATATATTTGCAATGATAATGGTTAAAAATTCCCAATATTAAATAAAAGGAATTTTCTTGTAACCTTTTTATCTGAAATAAAAAAATAACAATTATATTTGGTCCCTGGTTTCAAACGCTACCGACAATTCCTCGCTTATGAACATATGACGTCCTTCGATAGTGCGTACACGGAAAAAACATCTAACCTTAACATCGAGAAGAAACTTCGATGGTGCAATGTTGAACGAGTCGTAACTTGAGCGATAACTCCAGATATGTGGCTCATTGCATAGATCGCTGTCAGAATGGATCAACCGATTACTAGAGCAACATTCTGCCCCCTTGTCGCTAGTATGTGAGGTCAGCGCGTTAGAAGAAACCACAAATTCTATTTGGGAGCTTGAGATCTGGATCTATCTCATTCTAACGCTGTTTTAAAGTGACATCGCCTCACTGGTGTTCAGGACTTTTTTGGAAGACGCGTTGCGTACGTAGTAGCGTATAACGTACAAACGTACTTTAACTTCTGCGATCGAGAGATGTGTATTTAGCCAGCTAGTCACCGACATAAAACTATATAAACCGCCGGTCTTTGCTTTCGTGCACATGCACTAAACGTTTAATACAAACATATTTTAACTTCTCCTAGCGAGAGGCATATTTGCACCTGCTCGTCTGGCATTAATCGAAACAGACCGTCGTTCACCGCCCGACTTCAAATCAAGATGTATGTTATAAGTCAAATGGCCTGAATACAATAGACGTGCAGGGAACACAATATAAGCATAAGTTGGAACACATGTTTTTTTCTGTTCTATACTTCTGACCTTTTCTATATTGTAAACGCGTCAATTTATCTGTCTAAATAAACCGGCATAAAACTGAAAGGCCTGTTCTTATTCCTCCATATCCTCGGGCAAGCGGGAAAACGCTTAATGCTCTTTCCAAAACCAGGAGATTGTAGCAATGGTAATAAAATGTATACGAATAAAATAAAGTCCAAGGAAAAAAAGTCCAAGGATTGATTTCTGAGATACACCAGAGATGGGGGTTAATTCTGTAGATTTTGGAACTTTGGTCTTTTTCTACCACCAACACCGCAGCAAATTCTTACTCTTTTATTTCTCTATTATTGGTGCAGCACGCTATCGTTACGGGAGTGATGTGGATGAGGGATTACTGTTCGAAATGTCAATTCTGCAATGAGTCGTAATTAATGAAAGGAGAAAGAGACTGTCATAACCAGTACGAATATCATTGTACGAATATCGCTTGGTATCAAACCTCATAATAATAATAATAATAATAATAATAATAATAATAATAATAATAATAATAATAATAATAATAATAGTATTAATAATAATAATAATAGTAATAATAATAATCAGCTTTGTTTCCAAGACTTTAGCAAACTATAGAAACCGTCACAAGAAAAGAAAAAATACAAAAGAAATATATATTAATACAGCCGTCATTGCAGAAAATAAAAACACTTAGTAGTTAAAAATCTATGCAATTGCCAATTAATTTTCCAGCGTTGACTTCTAATAATGGAAGTATCTTAACACCACAAAAGATTTTTGATGTAAAGTTCATCTTGTAGCAGGGATAACTAATTGGTGTTTGTTCCGGGTATTGTAATCCTGCAACTCACTATTATAACTATAATTATGAGGGTCGTTGTGCATGAACATAGCTAAATCGTAGATATATATACAAGGGAGAGTCATAATTTCTAAATTTATAACAGCTTCGCGACATAAAGTGGTAAGTGTCAGTCCACAAATACATCCTTTTAACAGAACTGAGTTTCCCCACAATTCTACATCGTTCTTAAGCCTGCTAGCAAAGTACGAATGATAAAATGTAAGTACATGTTGTAATAATACATGTGTTAAACTTCTGAACAAGTAGTACAGCGAATTAAGCTTAGATGTCAGAGTTTCACAATGACACTTCCTATTCAGAAGCTCATCTATCTATATCCCTAGAAATTTGGTTTTGTCATTAAAAATGAAATGTTCGTTGCTTAAACCTAAATTTAAAGCAAAAATAGGACTAGGTGTGTACTGATAACGATGAAATATCAAGTAAACAGCTTGTATGCTGTTAACATTGAGCTTAGTATTGTTAAACCAATTGTAAAAACGCTTAATGGTATTACACTTGGTCCCTAGTTGTCAGTTGTTACAAACGGCGTTCTATATGTTAAAAACGATCTTACCCATCTCAATGCTGTGCTCCTTATTCCATACGATTCCAGTTTGTATATAATAGAGCTGTAGGATATAGATCTTTTTCAAACAAATCGAAAATAGTCGGGAACAGTCACGAAGTTAGGTTTGTCATTTTAATTTAAAAAGAAACATTTTTCAACAAAATGGGGTGTTTTTATTTCAAATGTAGAGGTTCTGCTGTTAAATATGGAACATAATATCTGATAAATGACCGCCTCGACTTCTTCTGCATTCTTCATTCTTATGAAGAAAAGTTTTATTACATTTTACATTCTTGCACATTTGTGGCTGTTTGTGGCGAATACGGATTGAATATTGTTCTTAATCGTTGACGTAGAATTTATTTTTAAAATAGCCCAAAGGAAAAGTCTGACAGTGTTAAATCGCACAATCTAAGCGGCCAATTAACGCCTCCGTATTTGGAAATTACGGCACGCAACTTGTGCGACACATGGCACCACCTATAGTTGCTGCTGCTACCTCATACCTAAAATAAGTCAGTAACATCGTTCGGTAGTGTTGACTCTAATGGCGGTGCCGGTCTCTTTTCTTAAAAATGACGCTGCCAATTCAAAATGCCATACGGTCAGCCGTTGTAAATGAATAGGCTTTCCGACTATTACTTCAGAGGTTTCAGATGTTACATGCGGCAACCTTGTTTATTGTTGTAACTTTGCAGATGGGAATAGGCCTTATATTATGTTAAAATTGCACTATTTTCGTTACCCGTAAAGTTCTTACTTGAAGTTGCTCAAAGACAATGTGGCAACAACAAACAAATGGGCAGCAAGATACATTCTACATACGTTTTCCAATATAACAAAAGTTTGTGCAAAAATGTTACCGAAAAATGTCACGAACACAAAAGAAAACCGGAAAAGGGCTGACCTTTGTTCCTGAAAAGTGAAAGTGCAATTAAGCAAACACATTTTTAGTCTAAGCATGAGGTAAAATAGAAAAACTGCAGATTTCTTAAAATAGATGATAGTTGATTGTTTTGAATAATGGAAAAACGTATGCAGATGTGTATCTATAGATAGGGGAGGGAGGTATTTTAAAGAAAATAAAAGTTTATTGTAACATTTGTAATAATAGATATTTCTGACACTAGTTTCCTCTTTCAATTGCTGCACCCCACATGAACTTAGTTATTTCTATTTTGGAAGCATGATTCAGAAAATGTACAACGGTTACCTTCAGACTCAAAACCAAAAGCCTGGAATTACCAAAGTAATATTTGATGAGCAATTGTATGGTCGTCCATTGTGGTGTAGAGATCTAAACTGAATTAGACATAGTACAGCGCACTAAATTCATCTACAGGAGAGATGATGTAGGTATGTTGTAATTACACATTTATACATATATAATTATATAGGAATTGTTCAAACACTTTAAGGGAATTTGGAGGTAATGCAATAGGTTTATAATTGCGCAGACACCTGTTTTTCTATGAATGTGACTAACTCCTACCCAATGACCATTTACTTCGAAAGGTGTGAGTCCCCAATACCAAGCTAAAAGATTTCAACCGTGGAACAAAAATATTTAATAGAGGACTGGAATTCTTCTCTTGAATCTCAATGATGGTACGGTAAAACGGTCAGAATATGCGCATCTTAACTAACATTTTAGTCACGTTTGTTTAAGTGATTATCACTAATGTTATTCAGTATGTACCTTCTCTAAGTTTCTCTAAGTTTAGGTCTGTTAAATGATGACAGTAACACGTGAAACTAGTATGTGTTACTGCATATACATATATTACCTTGCGATGATAACATCGTTTCAGTTTCAGACTCCTTTCGATATGAGTGGGAGCCCACTGAATTTCTTAGCCCCATGGTTTTGTGCTCAAATTCGCATATAAAGGTATGTAAATAGTTATCTATCGTGTATACATATGCATGTGATTATAAAATATATTTACATTGTTATTAACTAAATGTATGTATATACTTCTTTCGTGATCTTTTACACTTATCTTATAGACAGCTTTTCCACCATTAGTAGGCCAATTAAACAATAAATGAGTTAATAGTTATATTTTGAGAACGTTCATAAACGTTTTCGGAACACCATCATCAGTGAACTAGTCCTTGAACAGAATTGTTAGGGTTTTTGATATAAGGGTTCTCTTTTGTTTTCATAGTTCGTATATATGCATGTATTTGCACATTAAAACAGTTATTTGTAATATATAAACAAAAATTACAGATCCTATATATCAAAAAATCTTAGTCATTAGTTAATTTGTTGATAGTTCCCGAATAAAAGGCAAGTGTTTGTTTATATATAGATGTAATATAAAATATGTATAATATATATGATCCTAATTGTCGTTAGAAATTTAATAAAACTGTCATTTAGTTCCCAAATGGTATATAAAATTTAATCCAAATTCAAAAATTCGATTGTTTCTCATTTATAAAAGTCAAGACGTCAAACCAAGCAAATCTAATTCTAGATTCTTTATGCTGAAAGACAGAACTGATAAAATTATCGAGAACGAAAATCTTTTTTGGGATATATAAGCAAATAAAGTTTGGTGTGTCGCAATTGTCCCAGAGGATATTAAAGCCATTTATTTTGGCAGAACGGAATATCTCCCGACATCTAAAAGTTATAATCATATTACTATAATAAAAACTTTTACCTTCATCTAACAGGGAAATGTTTGTATCACTTGTGTTCGTTTATTCCAGTTGAATGTTGTACATATGTATATGTATGTACGTACTTCCTTCCCATTACTGTAGGATACAATATGCAGTAAATTCACATTTAATGGAATAAAAGAAGTTACAGCATCCCTAGTAAATATCTTTTGCATGTCGCTGTTAGTAATAGGAACAAAACTAATTGAACTTTTCATAATATACGAGTATATTCATAAATTTGAAAGGGCTTATAGAATGACTCAGTAATTATGATTTTTAAAGACAATGGAATCGGGCTGCATTTGTCTATGCGGGCCTACCTACATTGTATGTGAGAACACCATATGGTTTTCTCAGTCTGCTGATGTTGATAATTTTTTACATTGAAACATACATGAGAATGGTTTGCAATGGGTTGATTGGAATATCATTTATGATAATGTATATTCTGTTTTAAAGCATTAGACTTCTTTACAGTATTTGAATGGCGGGCGCGTTCAGGACTGCGGTTACAATATAATTTGTCTGGGCAAACAGCGGTAATAACGTACAATTACGACAGCATCGCCGACTCCCCACTCTAGTTAGTACTAAATCGATGCTGTATATGCTAGTACTTCTGTGGACATGTAGGCTCTCATAACTTATTTTATAATTACCGCTGTTTGTCCAGATTAGATATAATTTACAATACCCACTTCTTCGCCGAATTAATTAATTCAAATAATTACGCCTATCAAATGTATCAATGCATTCTGTTCGACACTATAATTTCCCTGTTTTAAAGGAATATGTATGTATGTATGTATGTACATTAGGGTGTCCGTTATTTGTTAAAGTGGACATATTTTTTGTCTCACCCCTCAGAAAGTTGAGGCTTGATGCAAAAATCATTCTCCAAAAATTTCACGCCCCTGGGACCACGCCTTCCCGTGCCGGCTTACGTTTGAAATTTTATTCAATTATACTCATACCTAAAATGATAACGAAACTATGATAACATCATGAAAAATCATTCTGTGCAACCTAAAAGTGCAATTTTAAAAGTGTTTAAATTTCATAATTTTTATGTACCGTAATTTTTGTACAATTAGGGTAAAGTTTTCGATGCTCATGAACACATTTCATTACATATACCATCTGACTTTCATCCTTTGTTATCAGGCCGTGATAGTGTTCCACTAACTTCACTGTTCTCTTCGCAGTATCAATCACAACCTTCAAATTCTTTTTCTATTTAAAAACAAAACATTTCTTACAAAAGTGGAATTCTTAGCTTTTCTGAATAACGTACTACTTTTTTCAATATTGTATGCCACAAATTTTGTGGCAATATTATATGCCAAAAATTCTACAGAAATTGTTTGACTGGTACATCAAATTATCATAAAAGTGGCCCGTTATATATTTTTGTTTCTATACTACCACTTGCAATTTACCGTTACAAAAATATTCCGCTATCAAAACAAGCAATGCTTTTAGTCTTGTGACCTATGTTGAGCGAGAAGGTTTGAAAGCAACATGACATTATCATTAAGAAATAAGAATAATATTTACTTGGTTGCAGGAATTGATTTTAACATAATAGGATCTAAATTATCATCCAATAGACAAGTACTATCAGTCTTTTACAATATCAGAATAGTTAAATTAAATACTCGTGAAAGTGCGAGCTTAGTGATACGTGAAGTAATGATATTTTGGGAGAAAGCCCGAATACCAACCATACAAAATCAACATTGCATATCAAAAGTTTTAAAAATATATGATGAATGGCGTTATCTGCAAAAAAAATAATAAAAAGATGGAAATGTTTTTCGTGAAAGAGAAAACGTATTCAAAAATAATTTGGACAACCTTTTTGATGTTGCTCATGCCGATGCTTTATCAATGCTGAAAATAGAAGTGGATAGGCAATTTATTATTTCTCAGAGACAACCAGCTCGAGTAAGTTATATGGGTGGGGTTGACTATATCTGTTCAGAAGTTGAGAAGAAAAGAAAGAAGCGGAAACAAGAAGAACTCAACCGTCAGCAGTATTACCTAGCCACTAAAAAAGACTCTGAGAAATGGGAAAATGAAGAATTTTTATCAATGGAAGTAATTTACTTAAGAACTTGAAGATTGTGAATGATACTGCGGAAAGAGCGGTGAAGTTAGTGGAGGACTATCACGGCTTGATAACTTAGGATGAAAGGCAGATGGCATATGTCATGAAATGTGTTCATGAGCATAAATAAAAATTATGAAATTGAAACACTTTTAAAATTATACTTTTGGGTTGCACAGAATGATTTCTCAAGACGTTATCATATTTTTCGTTATCATTTCGGGTATGAGTATAATTGAATAAAATTTCAAACGTAAGTCGGCACGGAAAAGCGTGGTCCTAGAGGCGTAAAATTTTTGAAGAGTCATTTTTGCATCAAGCGTCAACTTTTTGAGGGGTGAGACTTGAACATTTTTATAAGAAACAATTGCCCATACAAATAACGGACACCTAATGTACATACATTGGAATTACTTTTTGTATCAAAATTGACGGAGAAATGCATTGCAAATGTAATAAAATATATAATGAAAATCTGTAATTATGGAAAAACTGCGAAATCCTCTTGAAAATTGAAAGTTTAGATAAACAACGTTAGTAGACAATATATAGTGATTTATATTCTATAGGGTCTTACCTGAAACCGCTATGTATATCCGAGCCAATTGAAATAAAGAGACTCATCCCTTTCGAGATTTTCGTTACCTCACATACTCAATGTGCCATCGATGTTGCTGAGTCAACAGTTTGATTTCATTTCCATCGACGCAGCTTTCCCTACTGTAAATTCGATGGCTTCTTTTTTCTTTCGTAAAGATGTACTATTAAGTATGCGCGTGTTTGTAAAGGAAGGCTGACCCTTTTGTGTATAGAATAGACTATCTTTGTCTACATGAATGAAGTCCTCAGTAAATCTTCCTATTTGGCGTAGTTTTCATTTGTTTGGGAGCGAATTCTATACCGCTCCGGGCTTTTCCGGCCCCGATGATAAATTCGGCATCAGTTTGTATTTTATAATAGGAGTGTGTGTATATACTGTAATTACTTGGTATCTGGAATGATGTATATTTTACCCAGTGTTCTATATAATTTGTCCGATAACAGAAAGGCATATTTAAAACGTAAACTATAAAGAAATACTATATTATATTACTCCCAAGAGTTTTCATAAACAAGACTAATATAACATTGTTATACTCACAATTTGTAAAAGTGCATAGAAGAGGATAATGTAGGAACTGTTGGTTTAGTAATGAAGTAATTACGGATCAATTCTTTCATGGAACGAAATAATTTTATTTAGTAATGGTATCTTGCCATCTTCGGGCAGCACCATAATCTCATGTTCATACAAGTTCTGATTTTTATCTTCAGAAAACTAATCGAAGTACGATTTGACATCATAGTTACAACAATTTTTCATTGAAGAAGTTTCGTAATAAAAAGAGAACGAATGATAATATTCAAGTAATAATATTCAAGGTAATAGTACGTAATTTGGCATTGTCATAATGTAATACAACACTTTTCTGACCTTTTAATCTTGGTCGTTTTTCTCGCATTATATTGTTCAGATAGGTTGATCGTTGAATGTAAAGATCTAAATTGATCGGTAGGTAATGTGGCCAAATTAACGATTCTTTAGTAATTCCATTATATTGGTAATGTAACTTTTTTCCATGAACTTGAAGCCTGGTTCATCTCCATTTGCTCTACAGTTCTTTTGAGTGACAACAATTCATTTTTATTAAGTTAAGATATTAAATGTGTGAAGTTATTTTTTTTTGAATTCATGAGAAACCTATAACAGTTTCTATACATAGCTAAATATTTATTTCGTGTGTGTGATAAATCGATCTTTTCTATAATGATCAATCTTACCAGTTGTGATGTGATGATTTATATTCGTTTTAGTTGGTTCTAAACTTCAACTCGAAGATGTGAATTTTTTGCATTCTGTTTCCCATACCTAGTTAATAATTTTTTAAAACAGGATTATTTTCGCCATGTTTCAGATAGAATTTGTAATGTAGATATTAACACGGTGTATTGAGTGAATTTTTCATTACTGTACATAGCTAAATTGTTTTGAACGCTGTTCAGTGTGACTGAGTTCTTTTTACAGTCTTACGTACTCTGGTGTGACGATCTGAAAATTGTATTGATTGAGCAGATACATGGTGAAACTCCATATTCGCGAAATAGAACAATAAGCTCATTCGAGTTGGCTAGATATATTGTAACCTACGACAATTGTTTCGCCACACAGTGGCTTCTTCAGGTAGAAGAATTAATGCAGCATTCATTCTTCTACCTGAAGAAGCCACTGTGTGGCGAAGCAATTGTCGCAGGTTACAATATATCTAGTGAACTCAAATAAGTTTGTTTTATTTCATGTATGAGGATCTTTATTCGATGTAATGAACTTCACCAGGACGATTTGTACATTATTCACCTTCGATTAAAAATATTAATACGAAATTCAGCGAACCAATTTAGATACTGTTACTCTAGTAAATCTCTCTAGTAAATCACCATTTACAACACACAACTTTTTGTTCATTTGCGAAGTGCTTTTTCTCTTTATAGTACGTATTTACGTAATATCGAAGTACAATATAATGAGAATGCTTGTATAAATTCTTAATTCTTAATTTTTTCAACGGATACCAAACAAAATGTTACCAACTATCAGACAGCAATCTGAGTTAAACACGTAAACAAAAGCATATAGCTATAAAATCAGTGGAAGCTCTATAACAATTCGTATAAAAAGTATCGTCGAAATACTAGACAAATTGTTAATGAAATATGTTAAAATCTCGTCATGTACGATTATAAGTAAAAACTGCAAAGTTCTCAAAAACATATTTCATTACACTACAACTCTTGCGAAAATAATATAAGATTTTGGAATTCAGCGTTTCTAGTATTGTAAAATGTATGAAGTAATTTATGTAAGGTTTCAGTTGTATCTTTACTTTCAATTATGTTTCAGAAAATATGTTGGTAATATCAGCAGAGAACTCTACATACGATGTAATAATAGGTCCCATTACAAAATATGAAAGGCCATAGGGATGGGCTTAGCAAGGCTTATCGATCTCTAGGCCATCGGTTACAGGATTGAAGGTAGTGTGGACAACGCAGCGGCTGATTCTTGCCCCAGGAAATGAATCCCATTAATTAAATTTTCACAAACTTAGTGCAACTTGAGTCCGTAAAAACGCCTGGATATTATCGCGAGGGATATGGTAATGAAACCCATGACCTTCCATAAGAAAGAAGTTTGAACTAAACTAAAATATTTTTCAGATGTGTTAAGAAGTTTTGAAGAACACAGGCTATTATTTTATTAGGTGAGTAACCCGCGTTCTTAATATAGTTTGAAATAAAAGTTTGTGGAATATAGTATCACATAAATGTGTCAAAAAACATTAGCCAATTACTCTCTGAAATAGGTACTTACAGATTGCTTACCCTGGTTCTTGTTTATCTGTTTAAGGTTTCTGTTGGTGAGTAGTTCTAGTACAAATTTTTGTACCATTTAGTGCTTCTTCTAACAGGAATATCGATCTAAGCCTTTGTGTCATTGTATTGCAAGACTGTTGAGGACTTCTCGATTGTTCTTCTAAATTTAGTTATTACTTTAACTATCTCCAGCACTTGCTTAGTTATTAGTTTGCCAGTCTTTCCTAACTATCACTCCGGAATTATTCTACAGAACCTGCATATACTCCCGTTCCAATTTAGTAGGTTCTATGAAGGGCTTAGGATTGTAGATTGTAAGAAATACGGTGGTAGCGAAAATTGTCGGTGCACAATTTTTAGTTTTCGTCAAGAGCTTACTTTACCTGTGGTACAACTTAATTAGCGTGTGATTCTATGTGTAGGCTTTCTTTACACACAGTTAAACATTTTCAGCTTTTACCGCTTGAAGACTAGATAGCATCTGAAGCGCATTTATCAATGGTTCTGATGGATTTAAAACAAGCATTTAGTTTATTCACAAAGCTTCTGAGTTTGTGCCAGTCGATTGTCAGGAAGACATTTCTTATTTTCTGAAAAGTGAAGAACAGACAGTAGCAAATCAAACTTTTTTGGATATAATTCTGCACATTCGATATACATAAAGAAAATAAGTGCCCTATTGATTTATGAGCTGGATGACGTCATGATACATCTAAATTATTATTTTCAAAAGTTTGACTATTTCTTCTTTCTTTATAGGAAATCAGTTATACAATCATCTTCCTAGTCCAATAGATTAATTACACATTCCCCTCAATTACTTTTTGTTCTGCGTAGACATTGGTATCACTTACTATTATGTCCAAAATTTAAACAAAGTATAAAAGACAGCGAAGGAAATGGTTCATTTACAATTATTATCAAACTATTAATGAGGTTAATCTATTTAATGTTATTGCATGCATTTGTTATCCATTTGTGATTACGGGAATCTTATTTTTATATTTATCGTTTTACACTTGTTTTAGTTTTACGTGTACATATACTCGCAATTATTCATATATGCACAACAAAGGTAAAAATTAATTACGTGATAATTAATATTGTATGTAGCATCTGAAATGCGAATAGAATAAACATTTGCTACGATATCTACGCAAATATTATCTATTCATATGTGTATTTTAATATTAAATAGAGCCGCAAAAATGAATTCCTTGTTATGCGCATAAATTCAATAATATTAGCACATTATCATACCGTAACATGTAAAAGTGTTCAATATATTGCATTAAATTTGCATTTGTGTAGTTACATTTTCTAGTCCAGGGTATTTAAGAAGTATGGAGAGTACTTCGAACGCATTTAAAAATGAGGGCAGCAGCGCTGTTAATTTGCTGCATAGCATTTTTGGTAATTCTTCAATTATATTTATGTAACAGTAAACTGTATAGTAGAACATAGCAATACAACTTTCATCATTAAACTGTCCGTTTTTTAGCAGCTCTCCCATAGTACAGGATTCCTTCTTCCGAAGCCCCTTTTAACTTGTATCAAGGACTTTATTACAAACAATGATGCAACAACAACTCAGCCTGAAGAATGTGAACCACCATGCCGCAAGGACTTTTGCTTATCTAGCGAGGATACAAGAATTCAACGTTTTATAGATTGCTTAACAAAAACCTAAGGATCTCCGCAAGTACTAAAGTTGATGGATTTGATAATGTTAATACATGTGTATCAAATAGATCATAATTTTGAATTATTTTCGAATTACTAATTTTTAACCATTACCACCTATGCTACACCAAATGGAGGTAAAATATATCGATGAAATTTGCTAGAACTTGATAGATATGTTGTGAAAACCGGAACATCATTTATGCCCTAATGATTTAGCAGTCGGACCATTATAGTACGCGTTTGTACATTTACTCATTAGTTTACCAAACTAGTTCGGCCTGCGTTGAGTCTAGTTGGACAGATATGTAATTGCAATTGCAGAAGTAGTTCAGATGTACTGCGACTAAATTAAATTTCTGTCGAAAGAACATGGAACCTTTTTTCAAACATACGTGATTATTAAGTGCAAAAATTTAAATTACACATTACAACTAAAAATAGTTTGGCATTAATATGTCGAGGTACACAGCATCACGTTGATTAAAATTTGTGTTGCGCATTCGGTGGAAATTTATGCCAGTCTGCACAAACTTGTTTAGCGAGCATATAAACATTAACATAAAACTGTCCATACTTCCACGATTCTTTTTTGCCAAATGCAACGCAACTTTTATTAATGCGGACGTGGCTCCAAACGTTTTTTCTCTGAAAAAGAATGTGTTTATAAAAGTCTGATTTTAATTCTAGTTTCTCAGATAATTACTTAACCCTCCGTCCGACAAATATTCTAATATCTTCGGCCCGACGGATGGTGTCTGGCCAGACCCCTATACATTAACATGCATTTCTTTGCATTTTAGTGCGAATTAGTGGTGCAAAATTCATTTTAATACAAACCAGGTATATATTTTTTATTTCTTACTTTTCTCAGAGTTAAAATCAATGTTGTTTGATGTTTACAAGAAGGGATTACAACGTTCTTTTATTAATTATGATTCGAACTCTCTCATGGGTTTTCATAAGTACAAACAATGCATGAAAAATATGAATATCAAACTTTAGAATGTTGTTGACATACTGGCGCTGAACACATTGAACAGAAAAAACGAGTTTTTCGGCGAACTTTTTCCTCTCTGTGTGAACAAATTTTGCAGTCTCTCTTGGCTGTGAGTGTATCGGCGCCGCTGGCAGGAGTAGCCACAATACTTCTTGGAATGTTCATTGATCTACCGAAGAACGATTCAATAGCCGGACGAACAGTAAAATGCTTCATTACGTGAATATTGTTCATGCGATTTTCAACGTTTGGAAGGACCAATGTTCTGGATAAAGCATATAGAAAAGTGCGTCTAGCGTCATTTTCATTGGTCCCATCGACTTCTTTGCAAATGCAATTGGCAGCCAATGCCATAACATCCAACATGTTAAAGAAAATTGCCAAAGTCCAACGTCTGTTTGGCCGTTTTGTTGTAAAATGAGTAACCATTTGGTCCATACAATCGATGCCGGCTTTATTCGCATTGTAAAACAAAATTGCCTCTGGTTTCATTGCCTCGCCTTCACAACATTTCGTATAATGCACAGTGGAGAGCAAATTCACAGCCCTGTTCCTTTTCGGCACGTAGCTATAAAGCGAAATCAAGTTTTCATGAAAACCAAACACAGATGACAGCATAGGACGAGAAGCATTCTTCTTCACTTCTTCAGGGAGAAATTTTTATTGGACCGAACAGTGCCGACGAAAGCTAGTTCAAGCACGTCTCCGCAAGTGCATCGATGCAGGAGGGGACTATTTCGAAGAATTTTAAATATTTGTACCGGTAAGATCAATGAATCTATTTTTCCCAAAAAATGCGCATTACTTTCATAACGGACCATGTATATACGAGGCCCAGATGCGTAAACATAAAGGGAAGTTAGAATGGATAATTACTAAACCATAAAAGTGCAAAAAAAACAAGTAGAATGACCAAAATGTATCATATTCCATGCATTTTCATACAAAATGTATGGGATCCAGCCAGATACCATCTGTCGGACCGAAGATGAGATTTCAAAACGTCCTTTTTCGTCCTTCGCGAAGACTAAATCTTTATTGGTATATGTCTAGATCGATAGCCAATAAAATTCCAGGAAGGTGCCTGGAAGCCCAAGTCGATAGATAAACAAGAAATATACTTAATTAACCATTGAAAACGGAAAAGGTCTGGCTGGAACAATCTATCGGACGGAGGGTTAAAGTAACGTATAGTAAGCAATTTTTGTCTTTTCATAATAATTCCTTATACAAAATAAAATGTTTCTGACACTGTTCAAAGAACTTGTATACATACGTAATGTACGTAAGTCGACTTTTATACAAATGCATACGCGTAAGGGTGGGGAAAGCGCCACTATATTTTTAAATAGAGACACGGATTTATTCTTACATATAGAGCTTGAAGGGTCGAATATATTGAAATATAATTTTGATCAAAACGTAACTTATGGTATACACCAGGGCAACGAAACAGTTGTGGAACAGTTTTTAATGGAAACGCACTGCTATCCTTGAGTATCCTTCGCCAGATCTCCCTTCTGTCGATTTCTGTTCCCGAAAGTGAGAAGCTCATTCAAGGGAACAAATTTTCAGTCTGTGGACGAGATGAACAAAAACTATTAACCTCGTGAAAGGGGATAGTTGATGAGCGACAACATTGCTTTCAACAATGAAAGAAAAACATGCAGCAGTATATAAATAGGCAAGAAAAGTATTTTGAACAATATAACAGTTCATTATAAATATGTATCTGTAATAAATCATATTTCCTAGAGCAGTTTTGTTCTTTAAATGCTATACCTCGTGTGATATAAGTCTTTTTATAAGTTCTCGAAAGAACTTAGCCACATATGAATAATATAATTGAAGTTTTAACCGGAGCAATAATAAAGTCTTTCTTTAACGTTTATAATGTAACAATCTCGATTGTTACACGTACTTCCCAAAAGTCTGTCAATAATAACAAAGCAGTAAGTATGAATCCAAAAATTTCTCATTTGCTGCTTTAAAGCTGTCAGAAGTAACATTACTCTATTTGTGTGTTTTCAGAAAAACGGCAATGTGAAGTAAAATCTAGTTATTTAAAATATAGATCTCAATATTTAATCTTAGCTGCGCGTTGTAGATTGGTTAGTATTGAAGAAGATATTCCAGCTAATTGAGGAGAGATACTATATTCCCAGACTCTAAAATGTTTACCCTAATCGCTTACAATTCTCCAATTGGGCACCCTAGCCCTAGAACTTAATCAGCTTAATCAAATCATCAAGTTGTAGTTCGTTTCTGAATGTTCCAATAATGAGAAGATTTGGTAATAATATTAGATAAGCATATTTAAAATTATAATTAAAAGCACAATTTCTTTGTAATTGCTAACATCTTTCGGAATAATAAATTTTAAGCATAACAAACTTGTTATGACATAAGATCTTTATTTTGGTAATTTACAATCATCGGTCCTCGTAGCATTTTGAAGTTTGTACGCATATAATCAATTTGCCAAGTATTAACAAAGTTTAAATAAAGTTGTCAGAGTAAAAGTAGAAATACTATCCTTACAAGCACACACATTACTTTTGTTATTATTAACTTTCACTCTCGATACCATTGTCCACCTGTCCATACCACCTGTCTTTTGATTTTTCAGTAGACTGCAAGTCTGCCACCAATTTTAACTTATTTTAACTTTTTTAACTTTCCTAATTATAGCAAAACTTATAACTTCCGTAAAGCAGATTTTCCAGCGCTTTATGCATCATTACAGAGTATTAATTGGGACTTTCTGAACGATTTCGTGGATGTCAACGCAGCTTGCGATTCCTTTTATCGGGTGCTCTATGAAGTTTTTGACAAACATATTCCTCTAACAAGGCAGTCTCGTGGGCACTATCCGAAATGGTTTACACCGCAGTTAATTTATAATATCAAATTAAAGGAAAAATATCATAGAAAGTATAAAAGGTTTAATTGTTCTATTTCATTAGCTAATTTTAAGCGCCTCCGCTCTCTTACTAAAAAGCAGAGTATGGAAGCTTTTTCTGCATACTTAGTAAATATTGGGAATAGTTTCTGTCTTGATCCTAAGCAGTTCTGGACTTTTATCCACCACAAGAAGCGGTCGTCTAGGATTCCGGGAAACATGACTTTCAACAATATACATCTAAATGATCCTATTTCTATTGTTAATTCGTTTGGTGAATACTTCAGTTCGGTTTATACCACATCTATTAATTCAGAGTCTGATGTATCAATTGACCCACAGATTGGAAACAGCTCGCATAACATAAATATGGGTCCTACCTCTGCGGCTACAGTAACTGAATTTACCAAAAACTTAAAGATAGCTTAATATCTGGCCACGTTCAGGTTCCCGCTTTTTTGGTTAAGGACTGTAAATACATATTTGCGATTCCTTTGACAAAATTATTCAACTTAGCCCTTACATCGTTGACCTTCCCTGACATCTGGAAAGTGGCAAGGATTACTCCGATACACAAAAACGGTGATGTGAGTAATGTGGTGAACTACAGACCTGTCGCTATTCTTTCTAATTTCGCTAAGTTGTTGGAATTAATTATGTATTCACATATTTTTCCTATAATGATTCATCATATTTCTCCTCATCAACATGGTTGAAACGATCGACCGTCTCAAACTTGGCTTGTTTTAAACAATTTGTGGCAAGCTCACTTGACGCTGGTGGCCAAGTAGATACCATTTATACTGACTTTTCTAAAGCATTCGACCGTATTAATCATGCAGCATTGCTTAGAAAGCTGATGGCTTTTGGATTTAGTGAAGATTTGGTTCGTTTTTTTAAGTCATACTTAACGAGTAGACCACAATATGTACTCTACAATGGCTACTCGTCGGGATCATTTTAAGCACTGTCAGGAGTACCTCAGGGCTCAAATTTGGGTCCTTTGTTGTTCAATATTTTTATTAATGACATTACAACTGTAATTAACTCAAATAAGTTGCTGTTTGTCGACGATCTTAAAGTGTTTCGAGATATCTCGATCAGTATCGGACTGCCTTGGCCTCCAGGCTGACTTGGATAATATTGCTTTGTGGTGTGAATCTAATAATCTACCCCTAAATATATCTAAATGTAAGACAATATCATTTACACGCAGGACCGTTTCGGTTTCTTTCCCTTATTGTATTGGTGAAAATCAGTTGGAAAGGTGTGCGTTAGTCAAGGACTTGGGTGTTTGGTTTGATCCTACACTTAATTTTAATCATCACATGGATGTAATTACTGCATCGGCTAGAAGAATGTTGGGTTTCATTATTAGGAATTGCAGATGTCTTAAAAATACTCAGGCTTTACAAGCTTTGTACTTTGCTCTGGTCAGATCTCGTCTAGAGTATGCTTCAGTAGTATGGTATCCTTTCTATTTAACACACAGACGAGATCTTGAATTAATTCAAAGAATATTTTTAAAATTCCTAAGTTTTCAAATTGATAATGTTTATCCAGCTAGAAATATAGATCAGGCAATTTTGTTGAATCGCTTTGAGATACAGTCACTTCAATTCCGAAGAATTACTTCTAGCGTTAAATATGTATATAATTTAATTCATGGTAACATTGACTGTCCTAATCTTTTGCAATCACTAAACTTTCATGTGCCACAATTTTTATCTCGTAATCCACCAACATTTTATTTACCACGATGTAGAACAAATATTGGATCTTCCACGCCTATATACTTGATGTGCTACAATTATAATATAATTTCGACTGTCTGTGATATCAACCATGACTCATTGCGGAATATTGTCAGCTGTTGTGTCATTTCAATACATTTGTATAGGTTCTTCTGGAATTATTGTATTGTTGTAGGGTTATACCGGTTTGCTTATTGTATTTTCATTAATTGTCCTGTAATTGAATTGTAATTTGTTGGACAATAAAGATTATTATTATTATTATTATTATTACTACCAATGATTTCAGCCGAAGATAGGTGACTGACTTCACAATCTGTTTCCTTTTATTTCCATCCATCATATGTTTATCTGGACGATCGACATCGGTACTTTCTGAACCCACATCGGTAATCCCCTATTTGGTGTTCAACATAAGCAGCAGCAGACTTTATATCCGATTTTGATTGAGAGGTACCCCGATAATTAATCCAGTACCTTTTGTGTGTGTACGAACTATAAGACCGTCCTAGCAAATGATTGGAATTTGTTTCCTTTTGGTAGATAAAATTATGAAAAAAATTGAAGGAATGATTCTTGATTCGTAAGATATCCTGCCGATTTGCTACCACCTTCTCATGGTTTGGGCTTTTGAAGTATGTTGATGGCTTTCGATGTTTTATCTCTTGTGAAGTAAATAAGTTCGAGTCCTAATTCATCGGACTAATAGAATATGTTTGTATAAGTTTAATCGACTTTGCAGTTAGCAATACGAAAGCTAATACTGGTACCGACTTAAGTTTGTGATTGTGTGTTGCAGATTATAAATGGATCTCATTACCTACTGCCTTTCAATATGATTTGGAAAGGTTCTTTTCTAAATATAAGTTTTCATTTGTCCATATACTGAGAATACCTATGTACATTATTGATAAAATATGCAGACGCTGCAACCACTTCCGCAGTCACTTTTCTGGTTTATATTCAGATGTTGATGATAAACTAATTCCAATATTTCAACATATTTAATTCTGATTGGTTGATATATAGATAACTAACTGAAGTATACTGCTTTCACAGGATTTATTTCCACATGCCTACAGTAATACAAAAATGGTAACTTGACCGAACGTTATAAACCAATTATAGCGTTAACTCTGATTTCATTTGTAACTTGTACGTATATCCTTCTCGACTGCGCCTTTGTACCGAAAGATACGTCTCAATTACTCTCTCAAGTAATCTTACGACTGACAGTAATAGATTTCTACTTGGATGTACAGCATTTACGTAGTTTCTGTGCCTCTTCTCCTCTCTTTTCTTGTGTACGTCTCTGATGCTATTTTTACGTCCTTTTTGCTAAATCGACGGCATCTACAGCGCTACCGATGCGGTTCGACGGGGGATTTAAGGGGCCAAGTATCTTACAAATGACTTTCTTATTTAAAACGATTAGACATTGCAGTCACGCATTTTATCGTTTTCAAACTACATAGAGCTCGAATGGAATTAATGCATTCTTTCGAAAAAGATTAGGGCATAGGATTGAATTCTGAAAATATTCTAATCATGGAGACTAGAAGTTGACTCGAGTGAAGTTGTTTATATAGCTTAGGAAACATTTCGTTTATATCTATACACTCAAGTTAATAACTTAGTTATCGTAGTATGCATTTGAAATTTAACTCAAATTATTTTACAGTTTCGTCAAGAATATATACAGTAATTACAGAAAGAGCACTTTGGTAAGCTTTGACTGAACGTTAATTATTCATAGATAATGAAGCTAGCGGATATCTCCCTTAACTACAATTTTCTCAACTTTTCTTGTACACTATTCCTGGCAGATGAATAAACAATATACATATTGTTAGAAAATATGGTACAGTTAGCCGATTGCGATATTTCGATTTAATAATTTTCATTTCAGAAATAAAAAGCCAACATTTTTCATTACTTACTCTGGCTTTGAGATGTATATTTGAAATCATCTGCAATGTCTCAATTCCTATAGAAGATTAGTTTTCATCGAAGGTGTTTGACATTTCAGTATCAGATATTCAATGTTTGCGCAAGAAAACGGATAACTCATGAAAGTTATAATTTTCCTCAAGTATTTATCGGTATTTATCGGTAATGATTTTATCTTTTCCTCGTAGTTCCAAGTCAATGCTGTTTAAATGACACGACACATTTGTTAAGAAAGCTAAATCAGAGAGCTATTTTTCGTTTTTAAGTATCGCTATCACATCTTTTACCTAGAAAAGGTAATAATTCTTGAAACCTTTCTAAAAACTTTCCACGATTCAACTACTTTACGCCTGTATTTAGAAGTAAATCCGCGTGCCCAGCAGACGCGCTAGATTCCGGTTGTATTTTAAAGAGCCGTTTCTGCAGTTTTCATAACATCATATTTAATAGTTTTGGGCATAGAACTTATTGCTGAATGATGCAAAGCGATGAGAAAATGATAGAAAGTCATCGTTAGTTCGATACGATGCAAGCAAACTTTTAAAAGCATTGTAAATATCCATATATGTATATTCAAACATAAATACACAACTGGGCAGTATCTGTCATATCGGTGGACTCATCAAACTGCAAAGAAAAGTATATAAATTCCGTGATATCATTTTTCAGTTTGTTTCCCATATCCTTGCTCACGATCTCGACACGTCCAGTGCCAGTAGGACGAGATAACTGGAGCTCTTTGATAGCAAATGCGATCTCTGTTTTACCTTTAAAATCTCCAAATAACAACTCCGCTGCTTCGGGAAATCCTTCTTTCACTACCGTCTCATTTTCGAAGGGTTTTTTGTGTTTTGTCAGTATATGACTAATTTTAAAAGACGCGGTTGTTGCAGCTTTCGATTGTTTAGTTGGTCTAGTGATTGTGACTTGCTTCGCTTTCAAACTTCTTTGTAAATCTATTATTTTTTGTCTTCTTAACTCACTCTTTGCTGGAAAATGTCATAACTTTTAAGCAAGGTTCTATAATATCTTTTATAAGTTCCCAAGTAAAGCTCGATAAACGAGACAAACACACTTATCTTTAACCATAGTAAACCATAATTCTTCCTCCTAATCATTATGAAAATAATATCTTTTACTTTTTTAGCCGCGCTCGTTTTGCATCGTACTGATATCTCGATGTTGGTATGAACACAATGATAAAACACCACATGAAAGTACTCTTTGAATACCACTAATATCACTCGGACCGTTTGTTGATTAATTACATTTACATTACATTAAATCGCTCTACCTATCGTTATAGAGTTCCGGAGAAAGAGTGCCTCGCTGAGGCCAAATGATCTCCTTTTATAGTTCTTTAAAAATCACTAGATTCTGAGAGAACATTCGACATTATTCTGGTAACAAACAGGGAATAAATCCCCATAATTTGATATAAACAAGTACGCTAGATACTAGACAATTAAACTTGAACTCTAATTCAATTAGAATAAAGGTCAATATTCAATACCTAAGAAACTTGACGTATTCAAGGACGTTGAACCACAATTGCATGGAAGTAATGTGAACTCTAATCATCATCAAATCAAATTAATACAACTAAAGCGACAGCTACAAAAGAAAATTATAAAACAATACATTCATAACAAAACATAAAGTTTAAAACAAATGGAATGATTTTTAAAGCCAACAAATACCAACTAGATCTTAACTAAACCTAGGTTAAATTTAAGCAAGCAATTGAGATATTTGTGTCAGTGCCAAAAACATTAAGAATGTGGTTCGATGTCTGAAAGTTTGAGTCTTAGATCAGGTTCTGCGTATTACCTGTTTCTGCATTCAAGCAAGCGTATGCTAAAAATCCTTTCTCATACAAATATGTTGTACATCACGATAATGAAACTTCAATGGTTTTCTCTGACAAAACAGGATACTTATTTATTGATTGAGGCAGTCAATCAAAGAGTGATCGTAAGAAAAAGCTTTTGGAGAACTATCAGAGGATAAATCAATGAGCTCGCCTTTTCAAGTAAAGTTATAGAAGTCTATGAACTTAGTTCTCTTCGAAAAGGACTACGTATCCATCTGTACGATCCATATATATTAGGTTTATGAAGAAAATAATCTTTGAGAAAATAGTCTATGAATTCAGTAATGCGTTTACTGAATATTATTTTTGATCTTATATATTTGCAGCATAAAACCAGAAAATGGTCATTGATTTTGCACCATATGTATGTTACATACACCCAAAATCACCAGTTTATTTAATTTTTTCCAAACTAGTCATTGATGATATCGAAAATTGGTTGTCCTCTCATAGAGATTTTCAGAGGATTTGCAAATAATACATCTTATTGAATAAAATTCTTAAAAGTCAATCTATTATAGACAAACAATACTGTTAACTGTTAACGCGAAATACTTGTTAAAACTTCACCTTCCACATCATTGGCCAAGTTATTAATTCTCCGCGACAGTGTGTTGTTTGGTAAGGGAACCAAGTAAATTTTCTTTGTCGTTTTTCTACAAGCATTCATCATGTCTTTCACATACGGTTATCAAATTTTCTGATATGGTTGTAAATATTATTATCCCAGTTGAGAAAGTATCTAGGAGAAAATAGTTATACACTAGTAGTCTAATTCTATGCACGTCTGTAAGAATCTGTAAGCCAATCTTTAAGATTTTACAGAAACATCGTATTTGTTACTATTTACATTCAAGGAGGCTGTCATTCATCTTCTAATTTCGTTGCAATTTCGTTGCAATTTCTTCATATTTTTTTATTCAAACCTCTTCAACGTCGCTTTAATTTTCTTGAAGATACATAGCTTCCATAAAAAAGCTAGAAAAAGTGATTTTGCAGAGCTCTATTAATTTAAATTAAATAATTTTCAGTTCTAGATATTAATTTGTGAAATTAATGAAGACAAGCGATAGAGCTATAGCATTCATTAGCAACACAATAGAATGGCAGACTCGGGTACTAGTGATTTATGGTTTACTTGATATGCTAAGCGTTAGGCTAATTATCGAGATAACCAACAATTTTACAATTCTAGTCCAATATGTATTTATAACGGAAATTCGCAAGGATGTAAAAATAAATGTACTAAAACCTGTACTGATTAAGTAACTCGAGTGTATGCCTATAATTATTTAATCTAGGTCAAGATTCGTACCAGTAGTGTATACCCCGTATTCTAATTGATAACACCAAATTATACCTTTCCAGTTGAATGGAATAATCCACAAGGTGTAAGCTGAATAGCTAACAAATAACGGCTGGGTTAGCGTCACAGTGCGCGTTCTAAATTTGCAAAGGGAAATTACCGATATTTCATTAACCACATTGTCTTACAATCAAAACCAGTGGAGTGACATATAACAATAGGATTCAGACCGAAGTCCTCAATATTATTAATTTAGGTGGGCAAGGACACCTTTTATTAAAAATTAGTAGAAATTACAATATTTCAGATAAATAACTATAATGGTTTAAAGAATATATATATATATATATAGGAATGGAGGATATTTATCGACCGATAAATAGTTAGGAATCCGTATATATATATATATATATATACAAAATTATAAAGATTCTTTTATTTTATAGTGTGAATTTTAACATAATTTGGATGGCATCGATTCGCATGAAAATAGATACATTTGACTTGTTCATTTTTAGTTGTATACTGCATTAGGAAGGAAGTATAGTTCCAGAATTGTTTACTCTTTGTGATACTAAACTAAAAGTTTGAATGATTTAGGTCAGATTGGTTGCGAATAATTTATATCCTCTTCAGGATGAATGACTTATATTAGTGGCATTAACTAATCACACTTAGGCATTGGTTATGCATATGAAAGTAAACTTTGGAGAGATATATAGTAGAACTACATTTCAAATTAACATAGATATAACATAGATATAAATATATGGAAGAAATGATGGAATAAATCGTGCAAAATACCAGCAGTACGGAATTAAACGTCACTCGTGTACTTGTGAGTACTATTATCATTTTATCATTACCATTATTTTTTGATGTAAATGTATACTTCCGGCATGTAATGGTTGAGCAGAGAGGGACGCGGCGAGGTATAGTAAATATGTTAATATACAGAACAAACTCTATTATCCATCAGGGTGGAATGCGCTGAAAACATGGACAATTGAAACAATATCTTATTTCTAGTACAAATTACAACGGATATTCCACGTAAATGGTTCATTAGAAGTTTTCGATGTTCTACTATTTCCATATTTATATTTGAAGCTTAGGTATTGGTACCTATACCCATTTGTCTTCTAAGGGATTTCTCAAAATGAAAACCAGTTGTGTGAAATACCCTGTATATTGAAAAGTACGTCTATCATAAAGATATTATACGTAAACACAAACTATTGGTGGTATTAAACAATCGATAAATCACGGTGGTCAAAGTGTCTCTTCGCGCATTTGACGCTTATTTAAATAAAAAGTAAAATTCTATAATTGAATAAATAATGTATAAGGAAAAAGTATTTCATTTCGAAATCGATGGTAAATAAGTTGAAGTTGAATTTCAAGTAAATTCGAGTACGAATAATAAGAGCGCCATCTGATGGGGGAGACGCAAATCTGGCGCGTTTCATAGTTGCTCCTACGATGAGTATGTGTGTGTGTGAGAGAGAAAGAACTAATGAAGGAAAAAGATAAAAGCGTCTAGTGACGATTTCTAGGGTCTCCCTTTTTCCCAGTTAACTGTCGCCGCAAAACCTCGCTAAAAGAAACCCAAAATTAATTTTGTGACTGTAACAGTTGGTTCCACTACATTTTTGTATACTTCTGTTTATATTTATTTCGGAATTTTCTTTCTCCTTAGGAATGTTGTTTTCATAACATATGTTAAAAGTTTTGCCTGCTGTTCCTAGTTTTTCATTAATTTCTTTATCCAGTTTACCTTTGTATTCTATCATTGATCCCAAGTATTTAAAACCCTCAACGTGTTCGAGTGGTCTAACCCTAAGAAAAAGTTAAAACTGAAAAATTTTTATTATAAGAAATGGAAAACAGCTAAATCTTCAACCTACCATAGCGAATATTCACTGTTACGATCCCTAATTAAGACGCAAATTAATGCAGGAAAACCATAGAACTATTGAAAGGAATATAGCCGGCATTATGATTTCCTGCTTTGGAGAGGGTACTAAGCGTATTCCCGTTTGCGTGAGGATATAAAAAATAAGAACAGGCTTTTCTGTTTTTATGCCGGTTTATTTAGACAGATAAAATTAACACACTTACAATACAACAAATGATCATAAAAGAAAAATACAGATTCCTATGTATGAGCTTTATTTTAAGGTCAATTTTTTTTGATAAAAAAAATGTATCGCTACTTGTACTTATAATATATATCACGTACTTAGCGTGTATTCTGTTTCTGTTTCTAATATAGTTCCAAAAAGTTGGAATTGTGTTTCTCGCTTTGGAGAAGTTAACATACGTTTGGGGCTAAACCTTTTAAAATACGTTCCCTCCAAAACAGTTCATGTTATGTTTGTCTTTGCGTTTGTTCTAAACGTTTTAAATATGCTTGTCATAAACGTTTTATTTATATGCATGTAATTAAAGATTGTACGATCTGTCTATTTCTAAATCGGGAGTGGCCAATTAGGTGCGCGAACAAGTCGGCCTTAAAATTTTTGTACTAAACGTTTAGTACATAAGTAACGTTTTTGGAAAGAAAACTAACGAGCGTCGTCGGTGGGGCAAGGTCAGTTCAAGACGACGACGGTCGGGTGATATGATCTCATGGTAAGTTTCTGTACAATGCTTTCTTTTAACGAGCTTGTCCCACACACTAAGTCACAGCGCAGCAGAACGTTACTCCAGTAATCGGTCGATTCATTCAAACCGTAGTCTACGCAATGGGTCATATGTTTTTAGTCGACGCTTGATGAAACAGCTTTGTAAATTCACATAGTAGCCGACTGATGAAGTTTCTTATATATGTTAAGGATTTTTCTGTGTAGGCATTGTCGAAAGCGTTCATTGTTCGTAGGTGACGAATTGCCGGTAGCGTTTAAAACATAATAGAAGCACTTACAAAAACTAAAATAAGAAACTATTCTAAATTTAGTACATATATAGGAAGAAATGAATATTAATTTTAAAACACTAATAATGTTAAAAGAAATGGAAAATATTAATATATAGAAAAAGTGTTCATATAATATTCTATTTAAAATAATGTCTTTAAATCCTTAACAGCCGGTGATTCGAAATTATTGTGGAAAGTTGTAAACTCTAAGCAATCCAAAGTATTTACTTACTTACTGATTCTAGTCATTATGCTCAAGACTTTAATTGCTGTTATTTTAACATTGCGTTCTTTATTCTTAATGAAGTCTTTGGTGCCTTAAAAGAAAACCGAAAGCGACCATGGTTCAAGGAAACTGCACCAATTCTGTGTGAACCATTGTATATGATTTTTAATACGGTAATCCAAATGTCTACTTTTCAAACTTCTTGGAAAGTTCGCAGGATTGCGCCCGTATTTAAAAAAGGTGACTGGGGTACTCAAGTAAAGACAATTAAATGTTAGACAACGTAAATGCTATTGTTAACACAAAATAAAGAAAACCCTTTGTTAAGCAAATACAATTTTGAAGAAAGTGTTCGAATTGTCGTCTATGTAGAAATTCTTCTTGTACATTTTGAATCGCTTCCGGGCTAATTCTGCGCAATCCATTTCTAATGCGATGTTTAAATAACCCAATAAAAAGTGATCTAGGGGTGAAGGTCTGGGGATCTCGCGGCTCATTCTATCGGTGCTTGCCTGCCAATCCACTTCCTCGGAAAGCAGTTGTCTAGAAAATCTCGAACAGACCGTGGATAGTGCGTCGTCTTGCTGAAACCAGGTGTTATTATCTAGGAGGTCTGGACCATTTTCATTTGAAAAAGTTGCTGCAAGCGCTGGAACAAGATCATTTTGAAAAAATTGTGAATATTTTGCAACTGTGAAGGTTCCTTCAAAGAAGAAGGACCCTATTATTTTGCTATCAAGTATTCCAGCTCACACATTTAATTTTTGCCGGTGTTGAGTACTGAGGATTTACCCAACTCCAATACCAAATTACCAAATGTAATTTAAAACAAAAATTGGGCGTTCCTGTGATAGTTGGTAAAATTTTGTCTTGTAGATATTATTTTATTCGTTGTGAACTTCCTTCTGTTTAATTTGATGCATAAATTGTGGAAAACATCAAGCCTTTTCTTAACTTATACGTCAAATAAATTTGTAGGAGGTACGAAGTAAGAAAACTGATATCGCCTATTCTATTTCAGCGTCAATTTTCTACCTTGTGAGTTGCTGAAATTGAGAATTTTAGTATTTTTACAGTTGTCTGTCTAAACAGTAAATATTGGAGTTATTTGGCGCGACAGATGACCAGATAATAACGTAAAGTTCAGCGAATCCGACGGCGTTCGATGCATGCGCCCTATCGTAATATGTAATATTCCACTTAAGCTTGCTAAAGATATGGCGCGAATATATATATATAGCGTGTATATTTCTACGTCTAAATAATAAACATAGGTAATTTCAGCGGTAGTCTAATGATTCCTTGCGGTTTGCTTCCGAAGTTTTAGAAATTGATTTCGCCTTCCTATGATACGAAAATAATTGTTTTGTTCAGACTTTTTATATCCGACTTTCAGATAGTAGGAAAATAATTGTTTCTTTTCGACCTTTTAGATCTAAATCGTACTTTCCTATTAAATTCAACATTTGTTCAGTAAGTAATTATGGTCTATCTTGCTATTATTTGGCATAAATCTTCTAGTTATTATAATGGCGCTTTTTGAAGTAAAGCTAACGCTCGATAATGTAAATACCCAATATTGGAAACATTGCGCTAATGTGAACACAAAATTCGTAGTATAAGATTATACGGAACGCTCGATAACGTAAAAGTATAGTAAATTCGATAGCTCGATAACGTAAACAGCACGCAATTTCCGATCGTCTACGAAGAACTTCGCGCATTATAAATGAGTTACAAGTTACCCATGAAAAGTCCAGTAGTCTTAATAACAACTTTGTGGGTTGACGTTCGTTCTTTAATAGATTATTGTAAAATGCTATTTTGGTTTATTGTTATCCTTAGTGTTTACAATTTTATTTTGGCGTATTAAAGGTTTCTTTTAATAATTTGTTTGTTAATAATCATCTCCGATAATGTAAACATTTTGATAATGTGAAACACCCTTGGTCTGAATTAGTTCACGTTATCGAGCGTCTGCTGTATATACATACATATATCATTATCTGGGCACCTTAATATGACGCGTATTAGACGAATTCCATTTTTTCCAGGATCTTCATTTTCCGGGAAATTGCAAATAATTATTTTGGGTGTCCAATGTCAATTACATTGCTGAAAGGCTTTAATTAATAGTGATAACTAAATAGTTGTAAGTGTATCTTTGCATACAAATGGTGCAAATAGTGTTTCATTAAATGAGGATGTAAACATGAAAGGATTTAATTTGTTTGGTGTAACTACCATCTACATACCTGTTACGACACCTACCCGTGCCACGGCTCTTCCTTAATTTTCTACCGGAAGTAATTAATGAAAGCTTCCTTCGCGTTCACCTCTAAACACAAGATAGGATTTATAACCGACATCTAAACGATATTATTATGTACAGGATTGTTTTAACCCCATCTAGCACTAGCTCCTAAAAGGAAGTAGAATATATGTAAGCATGCTTGTGTATACGTACAGCATTTAAATACTTGCCAGCATCTGACCCTTGTGGAATTTCCAAAACGCAAATGCCACTTTCTGAATAATTACTGGTAACTACCATGTTATTCAATGAGCGTTCTTAGTAGAGTAGCAGTAACGGCGTACGTAATGTATGGGCCTGACCTACATTAACCAGTCCGACAAAGACATTATCCTCGCTAGATATAATCAAATAATGTTATCAACACCCCTTATCCATTACAAGCTGAAATCATAAAGGGGGTGAAATGTACGTATCATAATGATAAGTCTACATTATAAATGTAGATATTATGAATAATTAAAACCTTGTGCGAATATTCTAAACCATGAATACATGATCACAAGTTGCTACTTTCTTTAGTCGTAAAGCAACCATAAATAAAATTAGAATACTAATATCATTTTTGGGAGATAGTAAATTAATATGTTCCTGGTTAGTTATCGATTACGTTAACTCTTTTATGAAAGACACCCACTCGCAGGCTTCAACCGCGTTTTCAGTAGAAATATTCTTTTTATTTATATCGTTTATGTATTAATACTATAATTCGTTGATTGACGAAGTTAGTGTTATATATAGCATAATAGTTTATTTCTGTGCGATATACGACAGGTCTAGAACTCGAATTACCTTATTGCAAATGAGATCGCCATCAGAATCAAAATTATTTGTGACCATTGCAAAAATAATTGATGAATACCTTTCTCCTTAATTATGCAGAATAATGTAAGGTTTTAAGTAAGTTAATGGTGTGTTAGTGTGCCAAAGTATGTGGTTACGTTTTGGAATGTACGTTGAAGGGTTAAGATACCTAATAAAAACTAAGTATTATTTCCGTTAGCTTCAGTTTATTTTCCTCATATGTTATCGGGAAATTTGTAATAAACAAAGAAGACGACTGTAGCCATGAAAAGAAGGAATTAAAGGAATAGATCTTCAAAATTATTTGGATTACTGTTTAAGGTGTTTTAATAGTATTAGTACATAACAAGCAAGTTACCCTTCCAGTACCTTTTATTCGTTGTTCTGAGTAAACACTTAAGATCCTATGCTGTTAACTGTAGGTAGAAAGAAATAATTTGGTGACTTTTATTGCTTCTGCCATATGCTCAGTAGTCTTCACGTATGAGCAATACGTCTTATTTAACTATGTATGTATATGTATATGAAATGTAGGTCAGTATCGAAGATATACTCAACACTCCATGGGATATTTCTTCAAATACATGATTCCGTATTGTTTAATTTTTTAGAGTAGTAAGTTGAAATACCATAATTCCTTTTTAGAGATGTAAACCTAAGGGTTCTATATAAAAAGGGGCTCATGGATGCACTATTAACGATCACGCGATTTACGAGGATTAGGTTTTTTATAGAAAATTACAGAAGGATTTCAACAGCGGAAGTAGTAATGGCAAAGAAGCAATACGTTGATGGAACATTCGAATGTAATTAAGGAGAAGACAGATTGAGCAATAAGACCGCACTAAGAAAATTTATATCCGAGAGAATTTAAAAATTACTTTGTCGTTCTTCGGATATCTTTCCAGTGTGCATGAAGGCACCGACTAAAAAGATTTTCTATAAAACTGTACTACAGCAGTTCCATCTAAGATATAAAATCTCTATGGAACTTACAGACAATGAAAGTTAATCAAATATTAAGCAGCTTAAAAAAAAAGAAGACGAAGGATGTTCATCTATTGGCATCTTAGGTAAGATAAGTAAGATAGTAGTGAAGTCTATTACTATTTAGTTGGTGACAGGTAGATGGTGCAACCATGCATTTTTGTCGTTATTAAAGTTTTCTAAGATCGTCTCAGTAGATAAGAATAGAAACAGAAATGAGCATATGTAATTATGCACGAAATAGACTCCTTGCGGTTGTATCTTGCATCTTTGTTGTTCTAATATGCACTTAAAACTAGACTATCACATTTTTGTGTTAAGTATAATACATCTGTTGATTGGCAAGCATGGTTACCGAAAATCAAGACACAGTAGCAAATAATGAGATGAATACCTTTTACATAGATTAGATTAGTTTGCTTGATGTGGCAATACTGCCTGTTCCACTGCAGATCCATTGTGGTCTTCATGCCTCCTTAGAGTACGTCTACCAGCTTTATTCCTTTAATTAGACTTATTAGCTTTGAGAGCGGCTCTTCCGCATATAGTCTCGCCTCGGAATATTCGTCTCCCATGTGTGACAGCCGCGTCCTTGCCAAGTCCTCGCATTGGCACAATACATGGATCGCGGTTTCTTCCTCAATTTGACGGAATTTACATGTCGTTTCTTCTGTCAAGCCCATTTTATTCATGTGCTTGTTGAGCCTGCAGTGCCCTGTTAGTAGGCCCACTATCCTTCTGACGGACTTTCTGTCCCTGCGCAGTAGGTCCTTTGTAAACTTCGGCACTTGCTCTCCAAGGAACTGTTTCGCCGATCTCTCGTCTTAGCACTTAAAACTAGACTACCACATTTTTGTCTTAAGTATAATACATCTGTTGATTGACAAGCATGGTTACCGAAAATCAAGACACAGTAGCAAATAATGATATGAATACCTTTTCATATCTTTGATTTTATCGAGCTGTATCAACACTATACATCATGTATTCCATTTCTTTACTACTACTTTACTACATCTAGTACAACCCTTGGAATTGACAATGTCTATGCCATTGGCTAAAAGACAATAAATCAGAGCATTGTTGTACTAAGAAGGTAGATGGACTCATGTCTTTATTATATAGCTTTCTGCCTCTTAACCTGTTCGGTGCACAGTTTCCAATTCTAATCCTTCGAGTATATTTCTTGCTATATCCATCTAACACGTTTTTCAGTTCTTTTGCCTCATGTTGTATGATCCGACCTTTTCACTTCTTGGAGCCTCGCTATATTTGCGATCATTGATTGATCATACAAGTCAGCTATTAATATTTACTTGTTCACTGGTTTCCTATTTCCTTACCTACATATATTATTCTTAATATTCTTCTTTTATATATGTCTAGTGCGATTTTCTGTACCTTGTTCAATTTCCACATATCTAATCTGATAACTATTTTAGAAATTTCTGGTTTCTTATAACTGCCATTCAATTTTCTATGTCTGGCTTTTCTTTATTATTTTCCCTTATCGCGATGTTAAGATTACGAGGCAATTAATTCCTTGGATATGCAGTTCCTCAATCTTTGCTCGAATGTGTATAGCATATTCAAATATTTTGATAATAGTCATATCTCAGGAGCATAACAGCACTAAAACTAATGGCAGTGCTACCGTTACGGTTTTTATTTTTCGTATGTCAGTTCGATCTCATTTACTTGCGTGATTCCATTTGGAGAATAATTGCGAGGAATCTTATTCGATAAATATTTTGAGTTTAAGAGTGAACGTTGAAAGTGTAGTTGATTCAGTAGAAACCAACAGAAAAATTAGTGTTATTTCATTATTTTTGGCTAAAGAGGTCGGTGTTTTTCATTCGTTTTCATAAATCTATTCATTAAAAATTGTTTATTTTTTTAGATGAAACCCATATCAAAGAAACAGCAAATTTAGTAGAGAAGTTTCTTCGTGACAGTCACTTATATCGTGCGGTTGCACTGCTCTATCTCTACAATTAGTATGAACCGTAAAATGTTGGAAATTTTGCCACAAAAACGCTTGCCAAAATAAAAACTCTTGCTATCTCAAGTATTCAAACGGAAAATAGAGAGGCGCGTTTGATAATGCCGTGGAAATCAATAAACTTCGTAAAAATGATAAAGTTAACGTTTGTATTGAAACCGTCCGAAAAGTCCTGCATGGTAATAGTTTAAGAGGCCGCTCTAAGGTCCACAGGCCCATTTTAACAAGGCGCCATAGAAAAGTGAGGCTCTAATTCGCAAAAGTGCATAAAAATTAAACAATTGAGGATTGGGGGAGAGTGATGTGGTTCGACGAAACTAAAATAAATAGATTTGGTTTAGATAGGCGGCAGTGGTGTGGCGCGGAAAAGGCGAGTCACTATCGGCAAGACACGTGTGACCAACCCTGAAGGATTCAGGGACGAATGACTGCAGCAGATTATTTAACCATTTTGGACTATAATCTCTTTGGGAGCTTGAGTCAATGTAATCCTTACATTGAAAATACCACTTTTCAACAGGATAATGACCCCAAGCATACTGCAAGGATAAACCTGGTTTTATGATCAGAATATCCAAGTTCTCGATTGGCCCCCACAATCTCCGGACTTCAACCCTATAGAACACCTTTGGGGAGAACTCAAAAAGGTCCTTGGCAGCGACTGATAGTATTTCATGCATCCTCGATGAATTGTAACAAAAACTGAAACTGAACTTGTCTTATTAGGACAAAAGCCAGACATTTGTCGGAAACTAAGCAGCATGACCACTAGAATAAACGTTATTTTGAAAGCAAAATGTGGCTACACTAAATACTGACTCAAAGAAATGATCGAATCACCTTATCTATGTTTTGTCTCACAGTTAATTGAAAAACATATTTGCGTGAATTTTCGTTTTGTTTTTAAAACTGATAGCAATTACTTTTATGAATAAAAATAATTTTTATTTGATTTTATTACTAACTTCTCTTTCATCAATAAATATATTAGCACATCACCAACATTCGATCAATAAATTGAAGAACTGTAAGTACATATGTATATCAGAACACTATGCATATAGTGTTTGTATTTAGGGATATATTTTTCCGTGTGCACACTACGACCTGCTGACACAATTATTGTTTCTCTAATTGTTATTTAGTATACCTGCATACTCACGTCCGTTCCATCGAATATTATAATTACTTAGAATAATTTGTTTCTCCTTACTTCTTCGGTTTTTTTTTGGTATATATATCGCAATGAAAGTAATTACTCCTGCAGTAAGATAAAGTACCTAGCTCATGTGCACTTCATTTAATCACGACACAAACATTTGTTTCATAATAAACTTATTGTAATTAGTATTCTTGTTTTATGTATGTCTATATAGCATCATGAAAGGTCATGCTTATACATATATATATCTTAATCTTCCACAATAGTATTTTAATTTTTTTCTTTTTTAAATCATCTACATAATGTACGTGAGAGAAATTGGGGTTGGGAATGTTCGTGTTATCTTTTTATGTTTTCTCCTTTTCCGTATTGTGTTTCCCTTGGTTCAGCGGCTAATAAAAGTATAGTTTTCCTCGTCCTCGTTACATCACACTCGTAATCCCTAGTATTTTCATTCCGATGTTATTTCTACTTTTAAAGAAGCGCTCCAAATAAAAAGCATGTCACAAAATTTGGGTAAAATTTTTCTGTTGGTAGATAAATAGAATAATGTGGTATTTTGAGTTGAAGCATCCATAATTATTAGACATAGAGACGAAATATTAATGGTTGGTTTCCTGTTTGCATGTTTTAGGCTCTAATAACAGCAATAACAATAATAGTAGTGAAACTAATATCTTACGATATGTAATTTGCGAGCAGGCTTTATTGTCACTTGAATTCTGTTCAAAATCGACTTCTTGGTGATTACAGATAAAGTAGGTGTTTCAGGTAATTCTGAAATTCATGAGCATATTTTCATGGATGTATTTACGTTTGTTGTTGGAAATGTGAATGCGTTAGGCTTATCCTCTTTCCGGATGGTCTGGTAAATACATCAAATGGTAATTACTCCTTATTTCATTTGTTTACAATCTCAATTTTCTGGCCATGCTATATTCTATTTTCTGGCGACATCGTCGTTTTGTCTTTGTTTTCGATTATTTTACTTACTTTCCATTATTCCGCTTGCTACTTTTACACAGAAATTCGACTTCAGCCATCGAAAAGGTTATGTGCCAAAATCTTAATTATGATATAATTACATATTGATTTACTACTAATATCATATTTTGTAAATATTATAAGAAACAAAAATATGTATGTTACCAATTAAGTTGCCAGGCTCAATGAAGAAAATATAAAAGAACTGTGAATTTTCACAAATACTTGTTCTAAGAATGTAGTATTTTACAATTGCATTCCACCTAGTATTTCACAGCTGACACCATACGGTATAAAACGATGAAGGGTGGTCTTTAAAGCAATTGCTAACAGCAACTCACGAGCAATACCCTGTTTTGTACTTCCTAATTGTATCCCCAATCGATGTGGCCTGGCTAACTTAAATTCTGCCTTCAGTTCGTATTTCTTTTTATTAGAGAAGGTTTTTAGATTTTTGTGACCTATTCTTTCAGATTACCTTGTTGTACTTAATTAGAAAACTACTTTCACTATTCGCAGACGCGCGTTTCGCGGTCATACCGCTCATCAGTGCGACTGTGTGAAGTAGTTTTCTAACACCCGGGCTTATATAGAGCTTCTATAGAAATGAAAACTACTTCACACAGTCGCACTGATGAGCGGCACGACCGCGAAACGCGCGTCTGTGAATAGTGAAAGTAGTTTTATAATTAAGCACAATTTTCCCACGGCGGGCTAGCCGAGTGCGCGATTGTAGCTACTACAGGAGTTTGTGGCAAAACAAGTTGTCTGCTTCTGTAGAATCAAATAGCTGCAAAAATGCGTAGTTAGTACATTATGGACGAATTTCGTAATTGAACTCTCATATGTACGAACATCTAATACCTTGTTGTAGTATATTTTAGGAACTTCTGTTGAATTTGATCTTTCTTAGATGTATCTGTGATTCAACATGTTCTAAAAGTATTCTCAAATGACAGTCTCTATCTTAAGAAAATATTTAGTTGGTAATAATACAAATTATTGGATTCGTGGATAAGTGTTCTAGGCTTAACATATAACATATCCTTTATTGGTATCTATCACAATTTGAAAACAGGTATGCTTTATGAAAGGGATGTGCGATCAGTGAGAAATTAAGTCTGCGTTATACAAAATTGTTTCTGTAAGTCCATCACTATTTTTACAATTGCTTTAATTTCATTGCAGGCGACCGTAACTGTTAATTGGACTAACTAATTATATGTTTCCGTTGTTACTTTCAGGATTAAATATACAACCATACAGACATTTAACAAGGAAAGCGGGATATGGTTTCAAAGTACATACGGTTATTATAAATATGGATCTTTGGGCCTTTATTAATTGTACTTTACTACTTTGTTATTTTTTGAGTTCAATACCTTACAAGTAACTAAATTGATAAATCTTACGAAAATCAATGTTGTATATTGTACTGAGAATTTAGTTAAATTTTTTTTTTTAAATTAATTGCACCGGTCTAGCTCGTAGATAAAATATAAAAGCATAAATTATAACAATTTATATTTATAACTTTTTCGAAATATTGAACATAAAATCAAAAAAATTTACATATTTTAGTGTGTGTGAAAGTATAAGTGTATTTTCCTTTGATGGTCCTTCCTGTATCTCCTCTTTATCTGTATGGTGAGGTTCTTTTCTTACTAATATTTCTTCTTCTTACTAATATTTCTTCTTAAAACGCTTTTTTTCTTTTGGAAATATATTTCAGACTTCTTTATTGACTTTTCTCAATTTGTCAATTCCATCGTCGTTAATCAAAAAAACTTTTATTTTCGAAAGCAGGACAACAATATTTTATTTCTCTGTTGTCCATGAATCCACACATCCTTGGTTATTTCCAGTAAATTTATGTATGTGAATTCTTGTAATGCATAATTGTTGTAGGAAATGTGTGTTCAAATGTTAACAAAATTCTTTTTATACATTAAATCATGCTTTTATAAAATATTTAACTGTGGTAACATTTGTTAACCCCTCAGTGGCTGAGTGGTAAAACTCGCGCTTCACAGTGCGAAGGGCCGGCGTTCGAGACCCGGTAGCGGCAGAGCGTAGCAGTTTAAAATCCTGAAAAATGGATCTGGACCTCTAATAAGCTGCGAAAATGAAGGAAATGCCACTGGGTGGGCCAGGAGCGGTACGGTATATGCGTCTACATATACGGCTCGGTGGCTCGAACCCCTACACCGAAAGGTAGAAAGGGTAAAAGATTAAGAAGAAGAAGAAGAACATTTGTTATACTACAATATACTCAGTGATAGAATTAGCGGTGAGGTTATTTGGACAGTTGTTGTAAACGCTTGAAGTTTGTTGCTGAACTTAAAAATAAAAAAGGCAATAGAAATATTTCAAGAGAGTAATATCTTTCTGAATGTTTGGAGGTTTACTACAATTAATAACGTCTTCTTTGTAATGAAGCTAGTTGGAAGATTTTTTTCTTGTGTTTACAAGAATTTCAAACATTAAGTCGGTCTATCCGCAGGAAAAATTAAAATAATAACGACGCGAAAGTAAAACTACCGCTGTCTGCAGAATTAATGGAATAAATTTATCTCAGGTGTAAAACTTGAAACTTTGTTCTAAATTCCAGAGTTCTGCAGTTTTATGATTTTATAAATGCACCGAAATTATTCGGAGCTCCTCTGAATTCATATTGGAAAAGTTCTTCGACTGGTGATTTTTTGACGTAATTAACCTCCCTGTTTCTAATTTACTGCAATGATTGTCGGGCTGTACGGTTGAGAGGAGTGCAAAATAAAAATACTAGGTATTGGCGTGATGTTAGGGAAAGTTCAATCTATTTGCGAGCACGAAATAAATGCATTGAAAAAAACGGAGGAACTGGCACAGGGTTTCGGGTAATTTAAACTAAAAGTGTGTAATAAAGTTGGGTTAGGAGCAACTACGGAAAGGACGAAGCGAGAAACACAAAGACAAATGTAGAACTGACAATATAAATAGGAATAAAAGAAACCGCTTTAGCCGCTAATGCCTTTTGGCTAGCGACGGGTACCTAGTATTGATCAGATGGGAAACTCATTTATCATTGCGAAAGTAAATAGATTTCATTTTTCTTAAGCTTTTAGAACACAATCGAAAGACGGGTTCGTCGTGAACTGTAACTTAAGTATAAAAAATAAAGAGGGTATAAGTTTTCGATATACACGTATATACAAACTAAAATATATTTCTTATTAGATTAGCAGTATTTATCTTATAAATGTTGTGATTAGAAATAGTAAAACATACCTTACATAACAAATAAAGGCTGTTTATCAAAGATAAGTTGTATATTTTGGGACAACACTTAATTTTAATGGGAGAAAAATACAGTGAAAGAGTGTCTTTAGTTGTATGTGCTCTGTACATACAGGCAAACCATATGCGTAGTCAGCATCAATTCTGAACTGTAATTCTCTAAACTTTTGGAGGATGATACTGTGGATAATTTTTAGTAGGAATATACTTAACTTTCAGTGGCATGCTGTTTATACATGAAACAAGATGAAAATGACTATACGAATGACTTAATAGTGCATCTATTGATGCAAAAATACATTTTAATAATTAGTTTAGCTCAGATATATGGTATAGACTTCCTGATGAATTAGCACCACAAATGGAAACCATTTTCTTGCATTTCTTCAACATGTTAATCCTTTTGCATGTCCTAGATGATCTAAATCTAATATTTTTCAATGAATAATGGTGCGTTGCTTATTCTATCAAGTAATTGCTTATGAGGATTTATAGAAAGCAGTCTATACAGGAAAAGGTAATGTACTTTGGCAGATTATATGAACAACACTAAGCCAATAACAAACTTAAAGATAATCTGTAAAGCGTTTTCATAATACTGTAACCAAATAATTAGAGCTCGGATGTTTAGTGTAGTATAGTAATACTCGAATGGTTAATTACCCTTAGAAAATTCATCATTTATTATAATTCAAGATATCAAGTTCAAAGTCAAGGTTGGGGTTATGGTCTTCATTTGATATTTGGTGTAGTTTTGGGGTTCTATTTATACTTTTTCGACACCACGCCCGCCATCTTTTGAACATTTTATTATCCTACGGGTGTTATCTCCTTATTTTCTCCAGCCAGAGACGTTTAATGGGAAAAACAAAGAACTAGTCACTAGAAATAAAATTGTTAAATATTTTAAAAAGCATATATTAATGGATATATAAAAACATTGTTAACCTACAGATACATACATACATACAACATTTTATATTACAAGAATTCACATAAATTTACTGGAAATAACCAAGGATATATCGACGTTCAATACAGGTTTCTATAACAGCGAGATATCTCGATGAACTGGAGTCAAGGTGAATTAAAGTTTTCGTTTCGTGGACAACTTATAAATAAAGCAGTGTATAGTCCTGGTTTTCAAAAGAAATAAAACGTTTGTTTGATTAACGACGAAGAAAATTGACAAGATAGTAAAGTCAAACAAGTAAATCCATAAATATATTTCGAATAAAAGGGTTTTAAGAAAAATACATAAGAAGAAGTAACAGTGAATAAAAGAACCTCATCATACCACAGAAGATAGAATCTAAGAAGGGGAAGAATCCCTAGAAATTAAAGGTGCATCGAGAATAGAAGTTAGGAGAGGGGATATAAAAAGAACCATCTTCAGAAAAGAAATTACCTTCACACACACATAACACTAGGTAAATTATTTTGATTATATGTTAAATATTTTTCAAAATCTATAAATATAATTTGTTATAATTTATGCTTTTTATATCTTTAATTAAGAGCTAGGCCGGTGCAATTTTCTTTAAGAATCTTAACTAAATTCTCAGTACGTTAGGCATTAAAAATCATTAAGATAAGCAGGAAGAAAGACATTACAAATTTTGAAAATAGATACTTCAAAAATAAAATAGGCATTCTGAGAATGTGAATAGATATTACTGTTCCACTGATTTTATTATTTACTACTGTATAAACTGTAAATAGTAATAGAGCATTTGGAAGTATTACACCTAATAGTATTTGAAGAATAGTGTGGTATCAAAGTAAATAAAATAAAGGTGTTGTGTTTTATTTTGTTTTATTTATTACAACTAATAATAAAATGTTTTAAAAAATGTATACTGTCAACGATTGTCTTCTATCCCTATCTGACAATAACTATTTTATTTGAGAAAAGTCTTCTCTACATCTACTGACGTTACAGGGCGAAATCTGGAACAAGTGATTTCTGGAACATCATAATTTATGCTTTTTGCATTTGCATCTTCAGAAACAATACACGGTATACTTTTTGCAACTTCAAAATCTTGATTTGTAATAAATACGATTCCACATTTTCTTTAATTTTACGTCCGACACAGTATATTTCTCTTATTTACTACATCGATAGAATCAATAAAATTTAAGCGGATGCTTTCTCAACTTATTGCACTAAGAATTACAAACTAATTTGTTGAAATAAAGGCCAAATCTTTTTCTGCACCTCGTTTCTATAAAAGCTTCTTTACTGTTCTGATTGGGGCCGTCGAACCTTAGCCTAAATTTCCCATTATTTCCTCAATTTTTGTAAAATTGGTAACCTGCAACTGAAATGTATATGTTCAATGTTCTTACAAGTGGTTAAGGTATAATTAAATTAAAGCTCACAGCCAGTACTTCCAAACCCCGTACAAATTTAATTAATCTCTCTGTAACTAAAGAACACACTTTCGCCATTATGATAGAAACGATTCTTATTGCAAGAAGTTTCAAATGGAAACGAATAAAAATCATTTAATAGATGATATATTTATGCAGTATCTCTTTTAAACAACACGTGCATAATGCTAGCACAGCAAAAAGGCAATGTAAATATCGTAATATTGACATACAAATAGTATTACTGGAAGTGTATTACAAGGGTATACTCCTCATCAAATTAAATCCGGTGATGCGTGTTTTTGTAGCAAAAATTGTGTTACCGGATTCAATGAAATAGTTGAGATGTAAGTAGTTTACCGATGTGATGATAATACTACAGCGAAGTCTTTGCAATCACTATAAAATAGAAATACTAAGCAGGTAGTTTACTTGAATGCGTTTTAACGATATTTAAAAAGATTTAGGTGAAGGTTTATTATATTACATTTGGTCCATAATCTGAATTGGCGCATATTTCAGCGATTCATGAAATTACAATACTACGTAATGTTATGTACCTCGGCTTGACTTACCTCCCAATTATGTAATGAGACTAACGTGTTAGAGAAACTTCATATATTGCAAGAGATCGCTGGGGATAGTGTGTATTTTACTGAGTTGAACATTATATTTTCAAGTGATACTGATTACCTATTTACAGCACTATTATTCGCCCATAAATCTAAATATTCAAGTGATTCATGATCGCTTTAAAGTTTAAAAAATGTTTTCGCGTACAAACAACTGATATTATAGATTATGGGAATTGGTAATGTAGGTATAATATCCATTTAGTAATCTTCAAGCAATTAACCTAATAATAATATAGAGAACTATTTTCGAGAGCCAACATTTTAATAAAATAAAATGTAGAGGACTCTCTATGAACGACCTAATAAATTAGGTTCGTTAATAGGCAGTTAACAAGTAACCGTGCAAAAGCTTACAAAATAATAACAATTTGCATACGTCAATAATCCTGTAGGAAATTTTGACTATGTCAATCGCAAAACGCAACTGCAGACTAATTAGTTGATTGCGATGTAACCGGGTATGCCAATATTTCTCCTGCTCGGGAGATGGGTCATTATTATGACCATATCCATCTCGATCGTATCGACGTATCATCTGGAAATTTTTACTGTGTCACTCGCAGAACGATATACTGTACTGACGAGTCCTAATAAGGACGAAACTAATTAGTCTGTAGTTGCATTTTGCGACTGACATAGTCAAAATTTCCTACAGGATTATTGGCAAATTGTGCTTACTTTGTAAACTTTTGCACAGTTATTTGTTAACTGCCAATTAACGAACCTAATTTATTTGATCGTTCATAGAGAGTCCTCTACATTTCATTTTATTATAATAATAATATGAGCGTGTTTTTTATTTTTCTATTCTATGCTCAATCTACTATAGCTATTCCTACTCCAGTCGAACAGTCAAATCGTCAAAACTTCTGAGCGTGGGTCGGAAAGGTAGATGTGCTGGGTGCTATATATACATATCTGCTAATTGTGAGCAAGACTTGTCTTTCTGTTTTTGTTATATAAATTTATCAAGATCGGTCGATTTTATTTATCTCATGTGTTGTAATCGCAAAGTTTCGCTGTATTTTAATATATGCAATATTGATTCACAATATTTGATAATATTTGAATTATTATATTATTAGGTTAGATTAGATTAGATTACTTGAGGTGGCACTGATGCCTGTTCCACTGCGACCTTTCCAGATCTATTGTGGTTCCCATGCCTCCTTAGAGTACGTTCTCCAGCTTTATTCCTTTAATTAGACTTAACAGCTTTGAGAGCGGTTCTTCCGCATATACATGTATTTTTAAAGCGAATTTGAAGCTTTTGCTCCGTAATGCTGTTATATGCCTCCATAATAGACTCCTGGCCTGCCTTAAGCTTTGCCGGCTCCATCTGGGCGGCTGGATAATCGTTGCATACTACCGGGATCTTCTCCAAAGCAGCCTTTTTGAAGGTTAAACCTTCTAGCCCCTTGCCTTTCGAAAGACCTGCGGGAGTACTGCCCTCCGACCTCGTCTTTTGGACTTCTGTCCTTTCTTTGCGTTTAGTAGCCTCCGCCGTCTGTTGAGGCCTAACTTCCTTGTCTAGACTAAACCTGGCCCCTTGTGCATGCCTAGTGAAATTGGCATTAATTATGGCTCTTTTAGCCTGTATGTAATCTTGGCCCTGTTTCACAAGCTTTTGCACTTTAACCATGGAAATTCTAAATAGCGTAGCTCTACGAAGAGTAGCTAGGGATTTTTGTGCCTCCTTAGAGTACGTTCTCCAGCTTTATTCCTTTAATTAGACTTAACAGCTTTGAGAACGGTTCTTCTGTATATACGTGTAGTTTTAAAGCGGACTTGAAGCCCTTGCTCCGTAATGCTGTTATATGACCCCATAATAGAGTCCTGGCCTGCCTTAAGCTTTGCCGGCCCCATCTAGGTGGCTGGATAGTCGTTGCATACTACCGGGATCCTCTCCAAAGCAGCCTTTTTGAAGATTAAACCTTCTAGTCCCTTGCCTTTCGGTAGACCTGCGGGAGTACTGCCCTTCACCTTTCTGCACTCTGTTTACGTTTAGTAGCCTCCGCCGTTTGCTGAGGCCTAACTTTCTTGTCTAGACTAAACCTGGCCCCTTTGTGCATGCCTAGTGAAGTTGGCCTTGGTTATGGCTTTTTAGCTTTGGCTTTTTTAAGATCGGATAAGGCTAATTACAAGGGGTTTCGCCTGGTGCCCTCAGGGGAACGTTAAATACCGCACACCCCTGCGACCACGCAACTCTCGACACGTTACCTTACACCTTAGTTTGGGTTTTAGCTCATATACATATGTGCTAATTGTGAGCAAGACTTGTCTTTCTGTTTTTATTATATAAATTTATCAAGATCGGCCGACTTTATTTATCTCATGTGTTGTAATCGCAAAGGTTCGCCCTATTCTAATATATGCAATATTGATTCACAATATTTGATAATAGTTGAATTATTATACTATTATTTACATTCAAACCAGGTTATTAAGATAACATAATCTGATTATCTGATTAATATATGCTATCCATTTTTAAGCTCGAGAAGGTTATTACCCATATTGTTTCTCTACTACAATTTCTTAACCTTCTCTTGTCCGCCAAGAAAAGCATCAAAAAATGTTCAGAACCGTACTTACTGTTGTAAATACGCACTTCCCTTAATTGCTACGAAAATCTTCTCGATAATTGGAAATAGGAACAAACACAGAAGATTATAGTAATTCAATTTATGCATAGAAACTGCTTTACATCTGGTTTAAAAGCAGAAAGGGTACACTTTAATTTGTAGTTAATTATATTTCCAACAAAATCGCTTTCTGCAAAAATGAAACCAAAGTGAAGCCAATTTTTTCGTTAATGAAAATAAATCTCTATTGTTTAAAGGTAGAATGATGAATTAATGCAACCGATCCATGTTTGCGATGGAGTGGAATTGAGAACCGGGAATTTGCGGAGACTATCCGATTTCCAATAAAAAGGAGCGAAGAGGGTAGGTGGCTGTCGCAACTTGATGGATAAAATATGCAGAGGAAAAGCTGCAAAATTGGAAAGTAAATTAGTAATAAGGTCGATTAAAATACAGCACGTGTGTTCAATATGTTTTTATCGTTTCTGTCAGGTATATTAGTTGATTAACTTTAAAATAAATCTACAGTATTACCTAACAATCTAGAAGAAAAATGTTTCATATTAGCCTGTAAGTTACGTTTATGTATATATGCTTGCGCGAACGTAATTTGACGAATTATATGTAGGATGAACAACATTTTGATATCAGTTCACACTTACAATAAATAACCCTATGATACTTTGTTGTTTATGTGAGACTCATTCTTTCAGGTATGGTTAAATGACCTCTCATTTGAATACGTTTCGTTTTTTGCTCATTATCAGTTCTATCTAAAATTTGGTCAATTCATTATTGAAAAAACGCTCTGGAGCTGTTGAGTTTAGAAAAGTTTCGGGTAGGACAGATTATACTCTTTGGGCAACTCTCGCCAGAAGAAACAGTTACAATCAGCTTCGAATCACAATAAATTTATGGTGATCGGAAGAGGAAAAGCACTTTGACTAAATATATTCAAATTTGCAAGTGTGAAAATCTGTTGGGAAGAGATGCGATACCTGCCATTCTCAGTCAAATGGTTTGTTCCGAATCCGAAGCGTTATTATTGATCGTGAAATTGGTCAGGGTTGGCTCAGATCTAACGCTTGACTGTAAACGAATCTTCGAAGAGCTTTCCTAAAAAGTTTAATAGAGTTTACCTAATTTAGTTACAAACTCATTGATGCATTGAAGATGGCCAGATGTGTTGGCTAGGGACGGAACTTACTTTCTGAATTGCCAAATCCCTTGTAAAGACGAGGATGGAAGGTTGGTCTGAGGACCAATTTCAAACCAAATGACAACAGTGAGCAAGGTTCAAAGAATCCAGGACTTTCATAGTTCTTTGGAGTTGAAATGAGACCATGAATCTTCTCTAAGTAAAGATAAGTGAACGGAGAGTCACAACTGGTGTCCTTATCATACATTCGATGGTCAACTATCATCTGTATAAAATGAGGTTTAGCATGAACCTAAGCGCAGATTATGTTGCGAAGTAGATGAAACTAGTGAGCACTTAGTACCTCGTTGCGGCGTTCTAGTTAACAGTAAGCTTTAGATAGATTTAGATAAATACGGATCTTATGTTAATCTGTTGACTCGAGAAGGTAGTATAGCGTGCTTCACGGAGTTTTTTGAGCACCGCATTCTAAAAAAACTAGCTAAGCAAAATACATGTTCTGTACTGTGTAAAAGGCACCATACGAACAAATAAGATAAATAATACAGAGCCACGGAAAAATGCAATATGAAATATTACACTACTTCATGTAGTTTTCTATAGTTGGAGCAAATTAAATTCAAGAAACTTACAGTAACATTTATAGTGAAACTATTTTAAACGAAGATAAGGATGTAAGTCATTGTTTAAAAATTCTTATGTTATCCATCAATTGAACCTTCTTGTATAAAACCTCTTTTTGTATCCAAATAGACTGCTCATTGAAGCATTTTTCTTATTGAATCACATCCGTATTTCATTTTCATTCGTATTATAATGTATCCATCTGGTTTGGGAAAGAAGTAAATTGGTGACGCGATTAGAATAAATAATTTAAGTTTCCATTACGTCGAAAATGTAGGCTGCGAAACGCCATGGAAGAGAAGAAGAAATATCCTGCAAACATATTTGAATTTCTCTTGGGGACCGCTTGTCCGATAGTAAAATTTTATATATTTATCTTATAAAAGTCAAAGAAAGTTTCAACGTCTTTAAATCGCCAACCGCATTTAAAATTCTACGCGGAATTTTTATAGTTCCCTAGGAAGCGACTGTGCGGCCTCTATTTACATAAATAGTGGCAAATTGTCGTGTAAATTTTGCAAAATCCTTCGACTCTTTTACCTTGAGGACTTTAGAAACTTGCATATTTAGACAGTTGTTAATACTGAATGAGTGGACATTCTTCAAGAACTTCTTGCTACTATTTAAAGCAGCAATGGAGTTTCTCGTTACAAACCTTACCGTAGTTCATACACCTAGATATAAAACAATATAAACATTTTACTTGTATTTGTAGTATATTGGATGCCACTTCATTTTATTGGTTCGTCTTCCTTCACTGACATCCTAACCACATAAGTTTTTGTTATCTTATTATACCTAATATTTTTCTGATACCTTAGTTCCACACTTATGCTAATTACTAAACACATTCATATTTTGTAGGTATATGTACTAATCGATTTTGTCACTGCATTGAATGTTTCTTAATGATGTATTAAGGGTAAGTATATGCCGATTATCAGATTTGTTTTATTTTTAAATTTTATCTGTAATTATATCTTTGCATATAAATATGGCGATCAAGTGGTTGAATCATCCATTTCATATCCATATTTTGTTTTCGCTTAATTTATGTACCGTCCCTTGCTGGGAGTATTTTCTGGTAGTTCTGTCTCCTATACTTTTCCGTTTCCTTTTGATTCTTGCCACAGTTATTCAACCGTTGTTTCACTAGCAAAATGCAGCCATCATAATGTCTTACAGGAACAACTAAGGAAACTTAAGCATCCAGAGGTAGATTAACAAGTAGTAGATAATTTACGAAAGAAGTACTCACACAAGCTAATAAAGCAGCAATAACATTAGGACAATTGGCACAGTAAATATGTGTATATTTGTTGAAAACAAGACCAGAATACAAAAAGCCTCTGTGACACCTACATTATTGACTTACGCTGCAGAAACGAGGTGCGATACAACAAAGGCAAAACAGATAATGAAGAATACAGAGACCACAACTAGAGCTAGTCTGAGGGATAGCGTAAGGAACTCAAGGATGCGGGGGAAATGTGGAGTGAAGGATGTTGTGGAATAGGTACGAAGTCAACACAGGCACTGGAGAAACTATGTGGAGTGAATTGACGATAATAGACTGACAAAACTCGTGATGAAAGGAAGCTTAAACAGCAAAAGACCATTGGGAAAACTTCCAAGAAAGTGGAGAAACAGCTGGAGCTCAACCCCAAACGAAGTTTTATGAGGTTTAATTTATTAAATAGGACTTAGTTCTAATAACAAGAAGAATATTAAGTTCTTCATCGACTTAAAACTTAACACTACCTACATTTCTATCCCAAAGGACAGAGATTTGGAGAGGATGTGTGTTTCTAATTCTACAAGAAGAAAAGCAACTGGATTTACAATTGCATATGCAACCCTATTAGTATTTTCAAGTAATTCACTAGTGCAGGTGGTTACTTGTATCTTACTTGATCTTCTACGATCGTATAATTGTTTAATTAAAGTTGGTAATAATCGACTTATTTGATGATGTGAAGAAAATAAATATCATCCCTAAAACAATCGAACTTCTGTAGCTCTATAAGGTAGATGGAAACAATGTTGTTGCTTATTAATTTGTTTTCTTCGCTGCCGTAGTAATATATTATAATACCACTGGATTTCCATATACCATAGTGTACGTTTATGTTTAACTCTTCTAATAATTATAGAAGTTCCACATTTCGTAACATATATTTTTTCTGATATTGTGTTTTGCAAGGAAATTGGTAGAATGTGTGAATTAAATTTGTCTCATGAAAAGTGGTCAATTATCTCATTATGACTTCGGAATGGTATTTGCTTTTGATCTTGGTATTGAGGTAACTGACGTACTTCGTCTTTTCTCAGAGTATTGGTAGAACAGTTGAAGTTAAATTTGTCTCTTGGAAAGTGGTTGATTATGTCATTATCACTACGGAAGGTTATTCGGTATTGGTATTCAACGGGGTGACTGACGCACTTTGCCTCTTCTCAGAGTATTTATTGTGCCCTACTCCTCCATCTACTTCCGCCGGGATGAGGTTTCTTTTCGGGAGGAGCGGAAACCCTTTATGGGGTGCCGCGTCTGGTTACGTGGGGAGTGTCAGACTCCTAGTCTAATGACTAAAACCTTTCCACGTATCCATAGGTACACAGCGGCATCACCTTTCGGTATTGCTTCAACACAGCTACACAGCTATTTCTATCTACAGTCTATTCCCTTAATATCTTTTCTTTTCTTCGACCTCTTTCGTCTCTAATACTTCTGTAATTATTTTCTTATTGGCATCTTCTATACCCTGGGTAGCACAGTAGGGAAATTATATACAAGGATATTAGAAAGTAGACTTAGGAAAGAAATAGAATATACAATAGAAGAAACACAATGCGGATTTAGGAAGGGACGAGGGACTCAAGATCAAATATTCATTTTAAGACAAGTAATAGAAAAAACAATAAAAACAGGCAGAGAAATACATATATGCTTCATCGATATAATAAAAGCATTCGATCGTATAAGGAGAAATGATGTATGGAGAATGTTAGAGACAAGAGGTGTGAATGAGGAATTAATAGAGTGTATAAAGAGCACATACTACAGAACAAGAAACTACGTTAGAGTAAGAAATGAAAAATCGGAGACGTTTATATGTAGAAATGGACTAAAGCAAGGCTGCGCGCTGAGCGCCTTATTATTTAATATAATGTTGGACGAAGCGATTAAGAAGTGCAAAAACCAACTGAAGCCATATAATGTAGGATACTGGAAAATGGAGAAAATACAAATAATTGAGTTAAGCTATGCGGACGATATGGTGATATTAGGAAACACGGAGAGACATCTGCAAGAAAATGTCAATATAATATATGAACAATTAAAAGAGATAAACATGGAAGTTAATATAGATAAAACAAAAACAATGGCAATAAGCAGAGAAAGTTTAACACATAACATAAAAATAGAAGGGCATAGAATAGAACAAACTAACGCGTTTAAATACCTGGGAGGGATTATTAACAGCGAGGGGTCCTTAGAAGATGAAATAAATGATAGAATATCAAAAACTGCAAAACTTTACAACATGATAAAAACACCATTCTTAAACAACAAAGAAGATACCAGAGATAGTAAAGGCAGAAGTGATCCGCAAGGTAGTGAAACCAGTACTGACACACTCATGCGAGTCATGGACTACAAACGAGAGACAAAGAAGTAGGATGAACAGCGTAGAAATGAGGTTCCTAAGACGAATAAAAAATAAAACTAAGTTGGATAGGATAAAGAACGCAGAATACAGAGAGGAGCTCAAGATAGAGCCAATCGAAATAACAATACAGCAAGGGCAATTAAGATGACTTGGCCATGTTATAAGAATGGGCGAAGAAAGGTTAGCAAGACAAATATACGAATCAAAAGAAATGGGAAAAAGGAGAAGAGGAAGACCGAGGAAGACATGGAAGCAAGAAGTACGAAGAGCATACGAGGCAAGGGGAGAGAAATGGGCGGATATGAGAGGAAGATGCAGGGAGAGAGAAGAGTGGAGACAAATATGGAAGAGGGAGCCAGGAAACTCAACTCCACACAACCCGACACTTCACGGTCAAACGGGTTTCAGGATTAAGTAAGTAAGTATGTTCTATACGTGCACTCGGGGACTAGCAAATGCATAGGAATAGCGGCTTTCCTTTGAGTACCTTCTACCATTTTTCTGTACCTCTCTATCAGTACACAATCCCTGCATACAGGTGCGCCTTGCAGTAAAATAAAGTTCACCCCGTTGCTTAGACTCCCCTTCTTCCCGCCTTCGGTCCACCTATGTTCGGCATTAATTGCGCAAAGGCAGCTGCTGCTCTGTCTGCTCTCTTCGACGCCTCTTTTAGGTGTATTACATAATTATAATACCAATGTATTTCAGGCTCCTTCGGACTTGATCTCTACCCGACCAATTATGACTGTTACATTTTTTAATATTCTTCTGCCTGCTAACACCACCACTTCCGTTCGGTTTGGAGAAAAACTGCAGTCCATTCTTCCACGTCCCAGTTGTTCATTCGTTCAATTATCCATGCGATATTGTTCTCTATTTCCTTCCTATCTTTGCTTGATACCCCCAGCGCTAGGTCATCGGCGTAAGCTAGCACTCTAGTTCCGTCGGACATTTCTTCCTTTAGAACGCTGTCGTAATGCAGATTGCACAGTGTTGGCCCCAGCACCAAACCCTCTGGCACCCCATATGTTATCTCCATTATCTGCCAATCTGGTACCATAATTTCCCGTTTCTCTAGGTAGCTGCAGGTTAGTCTGATTAAATATGATAGCGCCCACCGTGGATACTCTTTTTCTAAAGCCAAATTGTATAGACGCTAACGCATTCTTTCCCTCCACTCCTTGTACCCCCTTGTTATTATGTGTTTAAAGGGCTTCGTTGCCACGATTAGTAGACATAGAGGTCTATGCGTCTTTATGGCTTGCTTAGTTTATCTATAAGAACCAAACTGTTTGTTTTTCATTTCCTTGAAAAGTAGCTATGCCCAATGAACCAGTTAACAGTTCTGGAGCAAACGCCTCTGGTTTTTGTACAGCTATCACCTGGCGGTATACCGTCCAGGCCACTAGCTTCGCCCGCTTTTATTCCATGCCCTGCTTCCCTTATTTCTTCTCTGGAAATTGCAGATATAACATCTTGTTTGACATCTATTCTAGGCTTAGAGTGTTTCGGAGACGGCTCCTGGGGGACCTGTGTTTGTTCCTCATCATTAGCGTTACACATTTTTCACCTATTAGGTTTGGCGGCTTAGTGTCGTACATTTCTTTTGTTTTGAGGCCTTTCCCTCAGCGTCGCTATCTTCTGATTCCATCAGTAGACACCTATGCGCTTCACCTTGGCATGCTTCTTTCTAAATACCAAGTTGCATCTTGTTCTCTATGCGGGTGCAGAGAGAGTGAGATATCAAGGTAAATGGAGTGTTGCTATGCTGGCCCACTACTGCTGTACCTTACAAAGAGATGTTCCTGAGACAAACTTTCCCTTGAAATCGCCAGTGCAGTTTCTTTTTCTTATAAACAATTGATACAAATTGGATGGTCTAAGCTTTTCGGGTTTTTCCGGATGTGACATAAACTAAGGCCGATAGGCTAAACGACTTGTGTATTTGAATTAAGTGTGAATGATCCTATTGGGATCAGGCACGGTCGTTCGTGTAACAGAAACAAAGTTTTGTTTTGTTTACCAGTGTTATTTGCAGTGTATTTTCGAAATCCTTGATCTGCTTACTATTAATTTTCTTCAGGAAAATTTTTCTGGATTTCTTATTTTGATTATACGTTTTTGTTTCTGATCTATGCTGGCAATGGCATAAAATACTATCGAAGTCAAAATAATTCTTACAGTTCATAGCTGTTGTTCTTCCAAAATTCAAATTAATTTTTTTTTTTGGTTATGTTTTGTCGAAAGTAAATGTGTCCGGATATTAGATACGCACGTCAGGATAAGTTGGCGTTATTTAGGTGGTTGCGTCGGCGTGGCTTCTTTCATCTCTTGTAGACAGAAATGACCGTAAATGAGGTTAGGGATATTTAGTTTGCATGATTAGAATTTAAGAAATTTAGGTTCCATTCGGTAATTGATGGTTTTTAAAATGCGTATCTTGTTGTTAGCGAAACAAGTGTCAGCGATCTGAATTAAATAATTGTGTGGTAAGGAGTTTAGCGATGTTATAAAGTGTCAGTAAAAACACCACAGTCCTTGCAATCACTATCAATTTGTGAGTACAGTAAGTAAAACTTTCCTGTCGTGTATTCTTTCGGTTTAATAAAGATCTTATAAAAAAGAAGCGAACACAGCGAAATTCTTTCTCTTTCTCGTTCTCTTCCTTAAACTAAAAAGGTAAGTAGAGTTTGCGATGGGAACTGAAGGCGTCCAAATCATATTGTTGTCTCAATCACTTCTTGATAAGGGTTCGGCAACTGACTGTGATCTGAACAAGTAAAGGTTCAAATCGCTCCTTTTGCTTTCTATGGTTCACACAAAAGAGAACTTATTCATTGTATTGAAATTATCTATTTATTTGTCTCCTTTTCTTGTCATTTAAGCGGTTTGTCATTAAGTTTATTTCTATTGAGATAATCAACTTCCTTCCATTTTATTTATGAATGTACGCTGTCAACAGATAGCGCGTTGCTAGGCTAGGTAGTACAGTTGAAAACAATCTAAAGTTGCAGATAATTGCTATCTACCTTCCTGTACTTGTGTTTTAGTAACTTTCTGAAAGTATCTGACAAAGCCTTAACAGTCTCGACCCTGTCAAGCACCGACCTGAATGTAGAATTACGAAATGAAATGTTACTTATCTTTACTAATCAATCGCGGCGACAGTGATTTTTAGTTAGCTCTTATCACTCCGACTGCTTTGGACACTTAGGTTGGAACGCGATGTATTTGGAGTTAGAACAGCTATTGAATTAAATTAGCGAATTAGCCTTGCCGTAAGGCTTTGAATACTTGTTCATAGAAAACATACAGTAAACGTAGTGTCGTTCAAGAATTTTAGTTAAGACTTGCAAGTCTTCAAATTAGTCAAAGTTATTTCAAAATATTCAAACCGGTGCGGCGTGATAATGATAATAATTACATCTTGTGTTTGATTTCGTTCTGTAGGCAGTAAACTTTACAACTTTTCTTAATTTATTTCATTACTTCAGTGTTTGTTAGTTTAATTATGGAAGTAATATGCTTGTGCGTTTGTTTCCATTATTGCAAATAGTCTCTTGTTAGTTAGTTTTGGGGTTGTTCTGATACGTTGACAACTTAGCTAGTATAGACTACTCTCGTTTTAAAGTCAAAAGTTGGTGCTACACATAATCATAATATGTAAATGTACAACTCGACGAATCTTAACCTCTGAATATTATCTACATATTGTCGATAGTGCAACGATATTTTAGTCTTTTATAGTACAAAATGACACATATCTCCACAAATATGCAGTATAATTTTCAGTGAAGTACGTAATTGAAATTAAATACGTTTTATTGGTTAATGTCTTATCTCTATGAATTAAAAAATTACAAAAAGAATTCCCCCTTATTGATTTTTTGTAGACGGTAAACTAAGAAATAAGAAAAACGAGAAAACTCTGAAGGAGTTATCCGGCGCTGAGAAATTTGTTTAATAAACAAGAAAAAGGGAGTTTCAGAGGCATTGTTTCAGAAGGAACGGAATACTTTAACGAGTTCTATTGTCCCAAAATCAATAAAAATGTCATTAAAGTTCAGATATTTACAGGAAATTTAACACTACTCCATCGAGCGCTCCTTCAAATAGTATTTCCGCATTCTCATATCTATCTACGCTTCGTACTACCAATCAATAGTATGTAGTTTGGTTAGGAATATATTCTGTTAAAACAAAACCAAAACGATAATTATCAAGTGCATTCGTTTTTTAACTTTATCTCAAGTGTTATCCACTTAGGAATAGCATGTTTGATAGAATATACATATTTCCTACATGGTTATATATTTAAGTTCTGTAATTTTGCGTTGTTAGCGAATTTCTCTTGTCGGAGATTATCTGAGCGCTATAAACATCGCAGTCAATTTAGTATATTGGAAAACGGTGGCACTTCAAGATCATATTTCAACCCTCTCCTCTTTACTAGAGGTATTTTTCTTGGCTTCTTGCTATCATTTCACTATCGTAAAGCGATTTATACTACACATAATTCGTAAATTCGGCTAGACCTCTGCAATTTCCAATTTTATGCTCTATACTAGAACATCTTTTATGAGAAATTGTTACGTTAGCAGCAATGTTTCGTTATGATCGATGCCTCTTGACTAATAAACATTTTATGCATCTATTATTAAATATTTGTCATGTGGTATTAGATATAGAACTAGATATTATTTCATATTTGTAGGTCTACTTTTATTCACAGTTTTTGATTTAATCTTTTAAATTGTTAACAATTGTAAGGCGAACACTGAAAGATTCCTAATTCTAAACCTAGAAGAATAAAAATTGGCAAGATATTATTTTTAGTTACACTATATAATTTTGAACTTTGGGCGATAAATTGGTAACAATGTTTTTTTACTCCATTGGATGTACAATCTATCCTTGTAAGAGGACAATAAATACATAGTCAGAATCCTATATTATTTGTAAGTAAATAGGTATGATATTAACTATTAACTATGTTGTACTTTAAGCTAAGCTATGTATCGTTGTGATCTAAAACAATTGCAATGGTAATTACAGTATAAGGTAAAACAGTTTAATCACCAAATCCAGTTGCTAGCTCTAACGGTTTAAACCTTTTTAAACGTTTTGGTTCGTTAGACTTATGCACTAATTGTCTTACGAGTGTGTTTGAGGGTGATTGTTAGGTTTATTAGTCCGTCCAGCCTCCTTCTAAATAAATTCCAGTTAGTCTTGTAATTATACAATGTTGGTTTTTAGTTAGGAGTACTATGCTGCGTGCAAGGTTGCAATGAGTGAAGAATGGTCCGCTGCCAATTCATGGTAAGATTTAATCAAGCATTGTCTTTTGTTTATACCTTTAGTCACGCAGAAGTCCATTAGATCAGGAATTCTTTTCTGGTCTGAGGACCAATACGTTGGCGCTCCTGTAGATAGGACGTCGAGATTGTTCGCTTGGATTGCAGTTAGAAGTCGCCTGCCGTCCGTTCTTGTAATTTTGGAGCCCCACTATTGGTGTTTGGCATTAAAGTCACTTCCAGCGATAAATTTGTTGCCGAGTACATTAGCAAATGGATATAACGACACAGTGCTAATGATATCTTTTATTTAATTACGTTACGAAAGCACGATCTTTGGCTTATGCGGATAATGTAATGATATTGGTAAAGATGAAACGGAAATATGAGTTCTGTTCAAACGCATGGTAGGTTTCTTTTCTTAGAGTGAAAATGCGGTATGCCAAAATGTTGGTATCTGAAGGGCGCGAAGTGCAAGAGGAGTTTAAGTGCGTGCAATAGACATGAGCGAAGGGCAACCTTCTGTATGAAAATGAGTTATGAATTAAGGAAGATAATCTGATAGAATGTAACAAAATATAGTAAACATAATTTAGGGGTCGTGTGGCTTACCTGATATTATCCTGACATCTGACTAAAGTTAATAAAAAATTAAGTAAGGGGATTTTGAGTTATTGGTGCAATCTAATCTTCACAACTATTACTACATCAAAGACATTGTCGTCATTATATTATATAACCAAAGCAAAGGTGGCTTAAATTAAAGTATTTTGTACAAAATTGTATATGCAGCGTTCTGCTTTTCGTGAGCAGCACTGTGTTTTAATAAATCTATGTATCTATATTTAATTGTAGGATATGAAAATGTTCTCAAGATAGTCATCTCTTCCAATTTGACGCCAAACCAGTATTGGCGCGCATGGTATCAGACTAATATATGGATAGTGCGCGTGTAGACAAGGCACGCACAATGGTGGCAGATGTTAGTGAAGGTTACAATGTCCAAATATTTATCTATCATCAAGGACTAGACATTGTATAAGACCATAGTCTGTTAATAAAACAATGTGTAATCATAATCCTTTTTGTGGAGAATTTGCTGTACACCTTCAGATTTATTTTGCTGGTTGGTGACAGGAATATCATTTTAATAAGCGCTAGAATGCAGAGGAGCGTTTCTATCGTTATAAGTAGCCTAATCTATTTTTAGCGGACAACAAGATCTGTATTTTGGGCAACTAGCAATAAAAGCTTTCTTAGCCAGTTCCAGAGCAATTGCAAATGGAATATGACGTGAAACTCATTATGTAGGCTTACCGCTAATCACCGAAATCAACGTTTTCGATGACAAAGAATTCAGCAGCAGTGGGGAAGAATTGAGTATAATTGTTCTTAGTGACGAGTTCCGGTTTTGTTGCAGGTTGGATACGTACGGATAGAACATGTGAAACACGTGATCCATACTTTTCTTGTAGATGTGCGTAATCCAATTATAAGTGTTATGGCAATGGGGAACTATTGTATATGAATTATCATATTGACCTATTAAGGTCACCTCTAACACTCGTAAGCGGCAGTATGACAATTCAACGTTATATTTAAGAAGTTGGTGATCCTCATCGTTTACCATATTTGCAAACGCTGCGAATCCTATCTTTCAGCAAGATAATGTTCTATCTCATGTTGCCAGGACAACTTCGAGTCACTTCAATAACGGTCATATTCTACTACTACTTTTGCCACCGATATCCCAATTTTTTACAATATGGGATACATGTGGAATATCGCAGTTATCACACAAAATAAGAATGCATCAAGGTGGTCTGACACATTACTGGTTTAATCAATCAATTTTTTTCAAACATGGATCGTTTTCATCTTTTGGCAATGTATGTATATCTGCGTGTATAAATGTGTTAATATTAATTCAAAAACGCTGGGTGTTTAGTTTTCTATGTTTCTTAATATATTTAAAAAATGGGAATGATACACATAATCCCTGGTAGATGAATGTATACACAAATATCCATTTCATTGCTTTAGCTTCGCTTGCTTCAATGGTTTCTAATGTTAAAGTCTATCACTGATATATTGATCAGCCTGTTCAAAGTTTAATATCTTCTTCTTTAAGACTTGACTGTCTAGATACATTTATGGAGAATGATAAACCTCTAATTGTGTTAATTTTGTTGACGGTGATCAGTGAGAAGATCGATTACTAGTTCTAAGTTATGAGGCTTTGGTTGTCTTAGTTCCAAAATATTCCTTCAGTAGGCTTTGCTTCTTTTTCCCGTACTCGCACCTTCCCTACAATATCGCTCCTTGAGATATCATTAGAGAGTTCTGGTTCGAAAAACAGTGTATGGTAGATCCTTTTTCAGGAAAGTTGACGTCATTCATATTTGGTATTCACATCAACGTTATCTTATTGGCCAAGTCTAAGGGAATTGTTTACAGTTCCAGACATCTTTCAACTTATGCTGCCTGGTTATTTGAGCATATGCCTTTCGAAGTCACAAAGACTAGTTACATGAAATTCCGCGTGGAAGATGGTACAAAAATCTTACATAGAAATTATAGGAAACATAGCCGACGATGATTGTGATAAATATACAATTGTTCGTTGCTACTATCACAAAAAGAAAGGTAAAATACAATTTACATTACCAAATATTATAAATGATAAATCACAGCAAATACAGTTGCTCACGAAAGTGTACATACACCCTAGTAAATTGATGGTTTGGGGTAAAACAGATATGAAAAAGAAATTGTGGGTACAAAGAAACTGTTTATTTCAAACAAATGTAAGAAAAAAGAAAGTGGAAGAATTTTTACGATATTATAGGTTTTGTGTTAAAAAATGTGTTAAATACATTGTTTTGAACTCATGAAAGTGTACATACACTTAATAAATTAATTTATCGTCGACCGAACCAGTCCCAGCCCAATTGCGCAACACTGTTTGGATGGACGATCTTGGTCTCTTTACAGTTTTGGCTATTTCATTTAGAGATTTACCTTCTATTCTCAGGTTCACTATTAATGCTCGAATTTCGCGCGCAATTTCCTTTCTACTAACACTTTTTCCCGTCATTTTGAAATTGGCAATTTGCAATTAGACACTGACGTCCTAATTGTCATGTACTACTGCCTACTACACGGGTATTCACCTCAATCCACAAACTCATCGTTAAACACCGTCATTTAACGGCATGTATGTAGACTTTCGTGAGATCGCGCTAAACATTTTTCTAAATTATCACTTTTCTCTAAAAACTATAGGTGTCAGACAATCCATTTTGTACTATTACTTTTTTTAGTGCATTTTGATTAAGTTTGTGTTATTTGGTCTTTTTTGTTTATGTTTTCACTTTGGGCCATCAACTTACCGAGGTGTATGTAGACTTTCGTAAGCAACTGTATGTGTCAAAATCTAACGTTCATCTACAACTTACTGTCAATTATTATAAGTAGACTACTACTGTTAATTCTGTGGTACTGAATTTCTCGGTTATCCACAATTTCAATTCCATCCTACTAGTCGGTATGCATCTACATATATCTAATATGGGAGCAAGGAAGAGAAGTACACACCTAACAGCATATCTGTATTGGAAATTCTTTCATCTTGTATCGCAGAATTTCATCTAATATTTCCGAATTTTTACTTCATTACTTATCGTTCCGCTTCGGTTTCTATTTAATATTCACTACTAGGTGCTCGCTTCCACCAACGTGGATATTCCTTTCAGCATGCTCGGAAAAGTATGCAGTGATATTTTCCGCATTTAATTTAAATTTAAATTGGAAATAACACCACGACGCCTGATTTAAAAGGAATACATTTACACGAAATTTAGCGTAAGAAATAAATAATTCTGTATAAAGGGATTAGCTTCGCTTGGTACATCTTGTAATTGAGGATTTTCTAGAAAAAGAGGAACACTAACAGAAGATCCAATAAAATCCTGGTTTAAAAAACCAAGTTGGTTGGCTATTTTTTCTAAAGATTTTAAATATATCTTTATTAACATGAATTAAGAATAGATATTTTTCCTTTTTTTTGCAATTTTGCGTAATTATCTAGGTATACTTTTTTAATTAGTCATGTAACTTCAGAATATGGCAATGCTTCTGATTTAGGATAAACTTACAATTAGATAAAATAATTTTGACCTATACTATACCGACTTTGGAAAACTCCAAATACGTATTTCGATAATCATGATGTCATCCTCAGCGGAGAAATACAAAAGAAAGAGGGTATTCATTCTGACATCAGCAATTGTGTCACTTTAGGACATTGTTAATCAATGACCTTGTTGTCGAAATATGTTTTATAGGTATAAAAATTTAATCAATTAATTTAATTTAGGGTTTATGGTAACATTGTTTGCGAAAGAAGAATGCAACCTTAAGCATTACTTATTTGCTGTGAACTTAATTGAGCTTGTGTTTTGATTTCGTTCGCTTTATTACTATTAACGTTACATTAACTAATCTACGTTGACGTTTCTCTTCTACTGTCAATAAAAATAAGGGTTGCCTACTTTTCTACATCCTCCCCCGACCGAAATGGTTTAAGTTCTTAACTTTTCGGCATCTCAGGCATCTTCCAAGAACAGTTTGGATTCGTTGCGTTGATACCTTCATGCAGTATCTTTTTATGTTTGCTGAATATTATCCTATCAGTGAGTGTCGTTTTCTTAGGAAATATTATGAGATGTCTGGTTTGATACGGTAAGTCGGCTTCAGTGAGTCTTCCACCTAGTCGTAGAATATGATCCTCATCCAAAAATGAATTTAATGATATTATCGCTGATTTTGAACTTGGTCTATCTGCTGATAGCGCTTCGATGCTCGAAAAACGATCTAAGCACAGCAATGGCTCCCGTTTTTGTTTTGTATCTGAGGTGACGAAAAGTGTTCTCGAATTTCAGTTGTCCTCATGTGTCATCAAATTTTCTTCATCTTGTGGCCATCTGTCTGGAGATTCCTTCCCTGCTCACGAGTTGGTTCTATTGGAGTAACGGCTGATATTGAAAAGGAGTTCCTACAAATATCATTGAGCGACGAAGATAGAGATTCACATCCATTTCTATGGTATGAAGAGCCAATAGGAGACAACATCCACCCATAAATCGAAGAAATTTGTTAGGAATTGTATGGCATACATACTCAGATGAAATATTTGGAGATATGAAATCAATTCTCAATGAAAACGGGAAAATACCGACGAAATGCAATGTTATTCAAAAAATAGCAAGGATATTTCATCCTATCGGCATTTTCGCCCCATACGCAATAAGCGCAAAGATACTCTTACAACGTATTTGGAAAGAGAAGTTCGAATGGGATCAGAGCATATCAATCGACTTGCAAGTAGAATGGAACAAATGGTGCAAGGAAATTGCAGAAGCAGACGAAATACAAGTGCCAAGGAGCTTGGCAGCAAGCCGAGAAGAAGAAGTCGAATTACACATCTTTGCAGACGCAAGTCCACATGCCTATGGTGCAGTAGCATATGTTAAACGTAGAGATACAAGCAGATTTTTAATAGCAAGAAATAGAGTATCTCCGATCTCATAAAACGGCAAAAGTGAGCTTACCCTTCCAAAATTTGCAGGCAGGTTTTATTACCATAAAACGTTATAAGTACATAAATTATTAAACTGTCTACGTTGAAGTTTCTCTTCTACTGTCAAAAATAAAAATTATGGTCGGCTACTTTTCTACATTTGCATTATGTTATTGTTGAAAAAATTAAATGTAATTGGTATGCGTATATAGATTAGAATATTTTTGTTATGTTCTAGAGAAGTTAGTTTCGCTCGTTCATTAGCTGTAATTACTGGTAATACTGGCTAATGACGAAACATAATAAATCTATATTTCATTTATAATGCACCAATAATACTGAATTTGAAATATTGATGATCGTGGAAGGGTTTATTTATATCTAGAATGTCGAATCGTGGTTATATTATGCAAAATTTTAGTTTCAACGATGTTATAACGACAAAATATCCAATAATTTAAAAAGAAACATCTATAAATTGCTTCCGAGCTTACGTTGTTAACTCTCACATAAATTTGATTTATTCATTCTACGTGCTCGCTTGGCCGATATAGAACCTTTTTATTCGAACATGTATCTTTTAGGAACATAGCTGCAAAATCCGTATACCTCACTTCAGGCACGGTATTCTTAATGCACAAGGGTAGTAGCAAACTTGATTACGTATAAATTATAGCGTAGAGGGGATACAATTGGATAATAAGATACAGTACGTTATATTTTATGATCTAAGAGTATTTGAAATATGAATACGTAAGAACAACTGGTGAAGCAAAGAAAAGAAAGTAGCGAAATATAGGTTTGCTTTATACCTATCTGTTATACTTACTTTTAAAGAAAGCTTGAATTAATACTAAAATTATTAATCAAAGTACACCATATTTTGAAATCACCATTATTTCTCTGAATTGTATGATGACATTACTTTATAGTATTATGTATAAAATTGGCTAAAAATGGTTCAATCCATCGATGACTCGTCTGTGCGGGCATTTCCGATGGCGTGCGATACACATATTCTGTCGGTACGTTGCTTTCTATACTAGTTGTAACAGGGTATTCGTATTATGTACATATGTCGCATTTCGTTCGAAAAACGGGTGACACCGATTGCGCCCTTTCAAAAATTTGTCGCGCGGTTTGCGGAGTTGGAACGTAAAGAAAATCGGGTATACTTATTTTTTGCAATGTGTAACTATAGGTACAGTAATCATGTAAACAGTGCATAACATTAACAAAAGAAATAAGGCGGTTTACTATAGTTGAAGCTTTTATACGTTTTAATTTTGTTGTTAGGTGTGTGTAACACACCTAATAATAATAAGGCAATATGTGCTTGATAATGAACATTTCAAATTGTTTTGGAAGGCATACGTATCTGCTTGGAAGTTATCAACCTGAAGCGACCATTAATATCATTTACGGCGCATTAAAATGTAATTGTCAAATTTAAAATCAATTGTCAAAGATGTGTTTTGTTATTTATAATTTGAAAAGATCATGCAGTTTTGATGTTTCGAAGGTATTTTCTTAATCCAACTTTTACTCGACAATCACTTACTCAGTATTTTGGAAATCTAGTGTGACGCTGTTACAGCATTTCTTGTACGAAAGGAGGTTATAAGAGTTATGTTCAGGTTATCTCCACATCGTGCAGAAGAACACATAAAATGCTAACGTTCTGCGATGCATATATTTTTGAGGCCTTGTCATTTATATATATGAACAGCAGTATTCTGTTGCCTTCATCTCATAGGTCAGTCCTATTTTACAGAAATCTCCAGTACCTGGGTTGCAAATGATTCAATAAATTACCTTATGTTGTAAAAGCAATAATTAATTATAGGAATTTTAGAAGAGCTATTAGATACAATCTCTTGGAAATGAATTGCTATTCTTTAGATAAGCCTTTCATGTATTAATTTATTTTATGGATTATATTGCATTTTCGTCGACTTGGCATAACTTCAAATATAGAGTGTTTATTATTATTTTAGGACGAATATTAAAAACAAATGGACGTTTTGTGCCCCTTATCCAATACTAGAATCCTGCAAAAATTTGCAGTGGAATCCAAGCAAATACGCATCTCAGTAACGGATGGAGCTCCACAGATGCTAAACTAAAAAAGTTAAGGCATTGAATACACGTTTCCCTATTCTCCTCAATATAACATCTTTATTGTATGCTGTGAAAGCGAAATTGTTAAACAACGTTACGCTGCAGCTAACGCATTAATATTCAGGAAATTCCGATGCCACCACACCGATACCACCACAGCCAACTAAATGAAGAGCGTGGCTTGTTGCTGTTTATTGTAACAAGTATTTGAACAAAGTGAAAAAGTAGTTTTAACTTGAACGCGATTAAAGAAAGTCAAGAACAGTTTAAAAATTTCCAAGTTGCCACATTTGTACAATTTATTGCGTAACATTACACAATTATCCTGGATTGCATTAAGAGTTTGCAGAACAATCTATAACTTTTATATGAACTTTCGAAACCACAGTAAATCTACCAATTCATACTATGGGTCGACAAGCAGGTGAAAAATTATGGTTACGTCAAATTTCCTGGCGTGTTTCCGAGTGAAATTTTTCTACATATTCATTTTTAGTGGTAAACACCAAAATTTACCAGAATCGGCCATGTGGTGTTCTGCTAACTACACACATTAGAGTTTCTGGCTTGGTCAAGATTATAGTAGTCTAATTTGAGTTTGAAACTGAATAACGCGTCCATTTAAAATCGTGCTATCTGCCTGAATACCTCCTACGAATCCAGTAAGGATATTAAGTTCAGGAATCATTTGTGCGAACCTACACATTAATGAACTTATTAACATGCTAATTAGTTTTAACATTGAAACACAAGCGACTAAATTTATTTCTTATTGACATTCGAAGGGTTCAATATGTACGCCCATATTTAATCAGATAATTCAATAAATTTCTAAATGCCGCTGGATTCCCCATTTGTTCAAAGTATTGAGAGGAAAAACGTGGAGGATAATGATTTCAATGCAAATATAATCAGTCCGCCTGATTGAATAATCGGATTTATTACAAAGTTGATTACACTTAAATAAGAGAAGTATAAGATAATGTAACGAACAGTCCGTGTAGGGACTGGCGGCAAACGCGACTAAATATCAGCGTTCTTCCTGTGTGAGATCGTTTTAATTATTATGAAATGTGCTATACTATTAAAAAAATATTTTTACAAATTTCAAAGTTAAACTTCTTTCGGCCAAAAACTAATAAGAATCTAATCGACAGTGACGACAAAATGGACCTGGAGGAAACCTATAGTGAGTTTGAAAAACTCGTGGATAGGTTCCTAGCAAATTACGAATGGGCTGCGTGAGGCACGCAAGGTCATGCTGCGATGTCTGATAAGTACTTAGAATTGCTCATCAAAACGTTAGTGGGCGAACTCGCCCTGCGCAAAGCCTAGCGGGCTTCAAGTGGCCAAATTTCCGTAAAGGAAAAAGATATATTGAAGAAAGAAGAAAAAGATGAAGAGCATTAGTCGAAAGAGTCTACGGAGGACTTCGGCGTTCCGAAAATTGGCAAAACAAGGAAGTAAAAGCAGGCTCCGAGTGCTGCTGCAAAGAAGGTACCCGCGACGTCCGTGAAACGGCCGAAAACAACTTCTCCATCAATGGCCAGCCTCCGGAAGCTACAAAAATCGTCGACTCACTATGAAAAGTTTCCCCTATCGACCTACGGGACAAGGCAGCGTGGAAGCCCCTCTCTCCCGCTTTGCAAAGATTCCAATCCGTTTCACCAAGGGTCAGAACATCAGTGACGGGATCCGTTGTATTCCGTCACAGAGAAAGATTTCAGAGTAGACACCAAGCTTCTCGACTCCCTCAAGATCCCTTACCACACGTATCGTTTTCTCGCACATATTTTTAAAAACTACATATCACACCAACCCTAAATGAAATAGCAGCTGTAGTTAAATTTCTGAAATGCTTAGTTATGTTTCTCAGACTATTACTTATCGTGCAGTGCAAGGAACTGTTAAGGGTTATCAGGAAACTGGATCAAAAATATCAAGAAAACGTTTCGGAAAGCCGAGACTGACCACTGCGGCTGAAGATTTAAGGATACTATTAATATCAAAAAGAAATAGATGCTTAACGGCACCGTAAATTCGAGCAGAATTAAATGCAAGCCGCGATAGTATAGTATCTATAAGTACAGTCAAGGGGCATCTAATACAGGTCGAATATCCGCTATAAAACTAATGTTAAGGTCTCAAAATCGTAAGAAGCAATTAATATGGGCTAGAGAACACGAAAATTGGGATACTATGTGATACGATAAGATAAGATAAGATTACTTGAGGTGGCAATGATGCCCGTTCCACTGCGACCTTTCCAGATCTATTGTAGTCCTCATGTCTCCTTTGAGTACGTTCTTCAGCTTTATTCCTTTAATTAGACTTAACAGCTTTGAGAGCGACTCTTTCGCATATACGTGTATTTTTAAAGCGGATTTGAAGCCCTCGCTCCGTAATGCTGTTATATGCCTCCATAATAGTCCTGGACTGCCTTAAGCTTTACCGGCTCCGTCTACGATAGTCGTCGCATACAACCGCGATCTTCTCCAAAGCAGCCTCTTTGAAAGTTAAACTGTCTAGCCTCTTGCCTTTCGGAAGACCTGCGGGGGTACTGACCTCCGACCACTGCTTTTTTGAACTTCCGCCCTTTCTTTACGCAGCCTCCGCCGTCTATTGGGGCCTAACTTCTTTATCTAGACTAAATCTGACCCTTTTGTGCATGCCTAGTGAAGTTGGCTCTTTTAGCTCTGTTTCACAAGCTCTTGCACTTTAGCCTTGGAAATTCCATATAGCGTAGCTGTACGAAGAGTATCTAGGGAAGTACCTGTCGGCCCGATCAGAGCCCCGTTTGATCGCGTAAGGCTAAATACAAGGGGGCTTCGCCTGGTGCTTCCAGGAGAACGTTAAATACCGCACACCCTTGCGGCCACGTAACTCTCGGTTACCTTACACCTTAGTTTGGATTTTAGCTCGGGTACCTCGGGAACGCTAAATTCCCGGACTCACTTGTTAAAGTTGTTAACAGTGAGCCCCTGAGGTAGGGTAATATGTGGAAAAGAGTATTATGGAGTGATGAGTCAATGGTCCAAGGTTTCGGAAGTAGTCGGTGTGTTTCTGTTTGACTAAGAGCAGGTGAAAGAATGTTTTCAAAAGCTGGTTTCAAGGTTGTCTACAACTTTTAAAGCTGTTATTAATAGTAAAGGTTGCTATTTTGACGAAAAATGTTTAATGAAAACTGTAATTGTTAATATGAAAACATGTAAACATTATCAAAATCATAAAAACTATATTTTTAAATAATAAATACATTTTAATTGGAAACCCTTTTTTTTAAAATAAAGCCACTACTGTTTTCTTTAGTGATCTCACATGTTTGAACGGTCGTGTATATATATATATACGCATATACCGGGTAACCCAAAGTTGTTTAACTTAAAGGTATACGTTAGATGCATCAGCTAAATTTAGTTTAGAATATCGAAAATGATCGACAAAAGTTGTACTTTTCTTACGGCACACCATATGTATTTTTAGATATTCTGAAAGAATTCGACGGGTTGATCAAGAAAGATAGAAGTTATTATGTATCTTAAATTACAAATAGAGGAGTTATTTACATTTTTGTAAGAAAAATTACTCTACTACTCCGTAAGTTGGATCGCGAGTGTTACACATCACTGTCAACTCTTGATCAAACTTTGAGAACAAGTGTGTTAATTATAGTATTGATGATGCCATACAGGATCATTAAACTATGTCATGAGTTACGTTTAAATGAATGTGTATTTAACCCTTCAAGGTAAAAGTGATCATTTTGACTCAATCGCAAACTAACTGTGTTCTTTGTAATAAACTGTAACGTGATTCAATATTTATATTTCCGAAATAGTTATATTTATCAATGTTGTTCATAAAAGCACTGAAATTCTGTTTCCACTTTTAATTTATAGTACTTTTCGTTTTATATTCATAATGAGTTTGAAACACGTATCTACGACTTCCAATTTTTGTGCGAGTTTACCCGATAATTACTTAAGTTTGATACCATCTTATTTGCAACTTAATAATAATTCGAACAAAATAAAACAAATTTTGGAAGAGTAAGTACTTTCAGGAAAGCAGAAATGAATTTTTGTAGTTTCACAAGTTTCATAAGGAACATTTTGAGTACCTCTGATAGCATGCCCGATGCATGGTGCCTGATAGCATGGATGTTTATTATGTAAGGGTAGAAATGTAAATGCTAGTAATATTCGAGCCATATCTGGAGCAAGATCAAGTGGATGTAATGAACGGTCCTGTTAGTATTGTGATGCAGGCTATGTAAAAACAAAAAGAATGTTTATAATTTAGAGAAAGAAATGGAAACGCTAGTAAAATCCAGGTCATATATTAATCAAGACAAAGTGCATGGTTTCATGGAGCGTGTTTTGTTTACCCTTATGCCTGTATCTAACGCCGAGTTTGACGAACGTTGCGTTTATCAATTATGTTTCGACGACACATAATAAAATAATTCAGTGCTCCTAATACAATTTTTTACTTGTCCATCTTTTTTTGAATTTGTTTTTCTTTTACACTAATTGACTTACTTTCATCTCATATAATTTTATAAATAAATTTGATACATTAGTTGTGACAAACCCTGTATACTTAATTTCGACAATATTTAGCATCCAATAAAATCGGAAACAACAGACATTGCAAGTATTGTACTTGAGTTCGTTCTCATTTGGTCAGTGGTATCCAAACTTTTTCAAAGTGACCCTTTATGGTAAAATTTTTATTTGTTGGCGATTGCTTCCTCCCGCCTCTTGGACTACTTTATTAATAATCAAACGGCTACCATTTGATACCTCCACCGTTCATCACCAAGTGACGCAAGTTTCTGTTTGACTTCAGGTTTCATTTCTAACTAATGTGCTGTGTTGCTACCAACAATAAGTAGCAATATTGACTATATTAAAATTTATTATTTATATGCATGTATACTGTACGTTGAGGATGTATTTACATGCATTTACAGTACGGAATGCGTCTGATTAGAATTTGAATCATAAATGTGGTACTTTACCCTCTAATTTGTTAAAATATTACAATAGAAATCAATTATATTTAAAAAATAAAAAAGAACAACAGCTTTTAAATTCCATAATAGTTGCCACTTCACTGGTAACACTGCAACTACACTGTAACCGCATTAACTTATGCAGATCTGTTAATTGTCCTCAATTTACAATCTTACCCAAAGTGCACAAAGCGAATACATAAACATTTCTCAAATAGATACATAAGAATTCGAGTCTCATAAACATATACATTGTCCAAATACATAAGTAACGTTATATAATCATAATAATTCATGACAGGATCACACCTCCATAAAGTAATATAAAATATCCATTACAAAACATGACATCATCAATCGTTTCCATAAAGTAAAATTTCGTTTGTCAAGTAAAAGTGTCTATATCGTTTATGACATATCTGTCGTTGTCTAGAATATTCGTGATTACATAAGGTCCTCTAAATTTGGGTAACAATTTTTATTAACACCTTGTGTGACATCAACATTCGTCACCATCACGTAATCACCCACTTTATACTGACAAGGAATCTTTCGTTTCTTGTCAAAATAATTCTTATTATATCGTTGGGTCTTCTCTATCTTTTCCGCAGCTTCCCCTCGTAGTTTTTCTAAGTTCCTTGGCTCCATATCAATATTTTCTTGCAGGTATTCCCTCAAGTTATCTTGAATATGTCCCTTTTGATGGACACCGAACAATGTGGTACTAGGGCTTTGACCTGTAGAACGATTCACAGTATTGTTCAAACAAAATTCAACTTTCGCCAATATTTCATCCCATCTATCTGGAGAATCTACTAATTTCCAACATAGTGCTTGAATAGATTTATTAACGATCTCGATTTGCCAGTTTGCCTGTGGCATACCAATGGCTATCAAACTATGTTCCACACCTAATTCTTTTAGGAAACCTTCAAAATCAGCAGAAGTAAAGCATGTAGCTCTGTCCGAAATCAGTTTAAGAGGTTTGCTGTAATATGTAAAGTATTCTTTTAAATGTCGTATCACTTGCTTCGAATCAACTTTAGTACAAGGATATAGTTTTACGAATTTTGTAAAAGAATCTATTACTGCCAATATATATTTGTGTTTATGTGAAGTTTTTTCTAATGGTCCATAATGATCAATATGTAACACTGAAAACAGTGTATTTCCTTTAGGTAAATTATGTAAATATCCTTCTTTTTCCCAGTAATAGGTGAGTACGCTATACATTTTAAACAATTTGAGATGTCTGATTTTACCTTTTCCTTCAGATTTGGGAACCAATATGTACGATGAATGAACTCAACAGTCTTGGTAATGCCAGTATGTCCAACATCGTCGTGATAGGTACGTATAGCCATTTGTTCCATACTTTTAGGCACATAGAAGAGTAGATTTTTACCATACTTACGATAAACTAGTCCATTTCTTAGCTCATAAAATTTGTCTTCTCCACGATCCAATAGGCTTCTAATATTACTAACACATGGATCTTGATCTTGTTTGATTGCCAATACTCGGTCGAATGAGTTATCCTCAATAATAAGTATATCTTTTCGACTAAGGGCATCTGCATGAGTCATTCTTTTGTTACTTCGATGCTCAATTGTGTACGAATAATTTTGAAGCTCTAATGACCATCTTAGTATTTTCGTATTTACTTCTTTTTTCTGGAGCGCTAGCTTAATGCTATTACAATCTGTTACTATTTTAAATTCAATGCCTTGTAAATAAATTCGAAATCTTCTTAGAGCATATACAATGGCTAACATTTCCAGCTCATAACTGTGGTATCTCCATTCTGTAGTCGAAGTCTTTTTGCTGAAATAAAATATTGGATGAAATAGACCATTCTGTTGCCTCTGCCTTAAGATTACACCATAACCATGTGAGGATGCGTCACAATGTAACTCTGTTTCTGCATGTGGATTGTAAATAGACAAAATAGGTTCAGCGACTAAAAGTTGTTTCAACCTCTCAAATGATTCCAATTCCTCCTCTCCAAATTCAAACACAGCTGTTTTCTTTAGCAGATCATAGAGCGGTTTAGCTATTAGCGAAAAATTCTTTATAAATCGCTTGAAATAAGATGTTAATCCTAAAAGCTCCGCACATCTCTAAAATTCTTTGGGACTGGAAATTCGGTTACAGCAACCACATTTTCCTTGTTCGGTGTAATACCATCTTTGCTGATAGTGCATCCTAGAAAATCTATTTTATTATATAAAAACGAGCACTTGTCTAATCTCAAAGTCAACAGATTTTCAGATGCAGTAATTAGAACATCATTTAGTACGGCCAAATTTTCGTCGATAGTTTCGGTGGCTATCAAGATATCGTCGATATAAATCAACATACCGCATAAAAGCTGCAGGACTGTTCTTTAAACCAAATGGAGTTCTCAGATATTCATATTGTCCATCGTGCGTGATAAATGACGTATACTTAATCGATTCTTCAGCAATTCTGACATGATGAAACGCATTTTTTAAATCAAGCTTAGTGAAATATTTTTTATTAAGCATTTTATCAATTTGGTCGTCTATCAACGGTAAAGGGAAGTTGTCTCTAAGGGTAATTTTATTGAGATCCCTATAATCAACACACATTCTTAAACCACTAGGCGTTTTATTCACCAAAACTATGGGACTGCTATATTCAGATGTACTTTTTCTAATGATATTTTGAAACAATAGGTCACTAATGATTTTAGATACCTCCTCGTTTTCATAATAGGACAACCTTCTTGGCCTATAAAAGAATGGTAAATGTCCTGGGTTTAAATTAATTTTCATTTCGAAGTCAACTTTAGGTTTACTAGGCTTTTCACTATTCAAATAATTCGTTTGCAAACTCTCAATAAGATCCTTTTTATACCTGTATTCAATGTCGGGGTTAATGTCAAAAGTCTCAGTATCGTCAATTAAGTAAATTGTGTTCAAATCATCTGTCACATGTACAGTCTTAATAACAACCGATTCACCAAATGAAATACTGAAATTCTTATTCGAAATAAAGTCTCTTCCTAATAAGCAATCAAAGTTCATTGTATTTTTGGTACTACATAAAAGCGAATGTCCACGTCTACATTACACACATTAATTTTGCTATTTACTATACCTATTACGTTTAACTTTGAACCATTGATACCTTGAAAGTAGTTAATATTTTTATAATTTACACAATGCAGGGGTACTAATTTTTCTGATATTACTGATATAGAACTTGCTGTATATAAAATAGGGTTGATTGCTAAATCACGGTTTTCCACTTTCAGAACAGCATCAATTCGATAACCTGGAATGGATGATGGAGTCACTTCAGCAGCAGTGTTGTCCTCTAGCTCCGTTTCCAACAAGTTCGCACTCCGGTCCGTTGTTGGGATGTCGCCCCTGGATTTACCTCTCTCCCCTCTAGAGTTGCTACTTGGACAGTCTCGGATTTGGTGTTGCAGAGATCCACAGCCATAACATGAACCTCGCTCTCTTCTGGGGTTCTTGCACTCGACAGTTTTGTGGCCAACTTCATTGCAATTGTAACACTTTATGTGTTTGGAATAAATTTGTTGGGTTGATAGACTGTCTTTCTTCTCTATTATTTTCTTTCCTTCCTCTCGCTGGCTACTAATCCTGTTCTTTCTGGCATCGTTGATTCTTTCGAAGCTCATAATGTCTTTAAATAGTTCATCTTCATTATAATGTGGTTTGGACATTAGGAAACTTCCTAACTCTCTAGACCACAGTCCAATTATTAATTGCTCCTTTGTTTCTAGAAAATCCAACTCTAGTGCCTTACAAAGTGATACCTTCTCATGAAAATAAAGGTAAATATTTTCTTTCACCTGCTGTGTCCGCTCTTGCATCCGCTTCCACAAATCCGTCTTGCTTCCCTCGTATATAAACGTCCTCTCAAACGCCTGTACAAATTTCCTCCAGTCGGTAACGTCCGTCAGGGGACTACATAGCCAAAAGTTCGCTGCACCCACAAGGTTACTGCAGGCTACTTGAAAGGTGAAATCTTCAGGCCACTTATGTAAAGTTGATGAAACCTCCAATTTCTTAAGCCACAACTTCGATTTGAACGGACCCTTTTCACCGTCAAACTGTTCTATCGTCTTCGATAAATCCGGTACCATCGTCACATTAGTCGCATTTACGGGAGTACAATTACTGTTCATATTAATTTGATTCATAAGAGTCATATTTTGTTCCATTAATTTTTGGACCACACCAATCAGTTGATTTACATTACCGGTTTTTAATGATTCTGCTTCATCCGCCATGTTGTTCACGTCTTTCGCCCGATAGAAATTTTCAAATTCTTCTTCCGTCGACATCCTAATATCCGTTAACCTTTATTCTTTGTCCTTTATCCCACTTCTGAAGCTGTAGTCAAGGAAAATAAAACTACTTCCTTCTTCTAATTGTCCGATGGCTCATAAAATAAACATAATATATTTCCGACACGTTTATTCACCAAAAACATAACTTTGTTCCCCCTCCTCACACACCTTCCTTTTCCCTCGTTTCCTACCAACCTGGCCAGCACTACCAACTCAAAATCACGCGGCAAATTCAAATTTAAACTTCTGAATACTACAATTGGTAAGTCAATTATTATTGTTAGAACAGAAACACTAATTGTAAGATAAGGAAATGTCGTTTGTCAGATTTGGTTAATACCAGCAGTAAACTACACATTTCACCACCTTAGAGTTCGCAGTGATTTTAGATTATAATTTTACATCTTGCTTCATAGTCAACATTGATGCAGCACTAATAGTATCACCCCAGGTATTACGTTGAGAGAGCAAAATTTATTTTGATTGTTTGCTTGTTAACATATTTTGAAGCACCCTCCACAAATCTTTACAAAGGTGCCATTATACTGTTTTGTTGAAGAATATATGAGTAAAACAGGTTATAGGAAACGAATCATATACAATATATTAATGAATAGTTGGCTACAACTTGGAATACTATCCTTCTGACGAATAAAATCCTACTAACATATTTTTCCACGTAATTTCATCTTTGTTGTAAATCGCTCGCTAACTCACGGAGCATCCCCGGTTTAGTTTCATGCAAGATAGCTGAACACGCCGTATAATGCTACCGGTAATATTTGATTTAAACTATTGATACAATCGCACAATGTGTACGACAATACGATAATTAATGAAATTATGGAGTGTGTAATATGAATAAAACAAAACGCGTATTTAAATTAATAAAACATATAAATGTTTATTTCAAAATAAAATTATCTAGAATTAATTAATTTCCGCATCGTTCAACACATAGAAAATAAAAGCCGACATTGCCATTTGCTTTCGCTGGCTGTTAATTTTATTGTTTCCCACAAATAGAATAATTTACCCGTAGGAATAAAGCATATGCTTCAATTTTTGTATGAGTAAACTATGTATACTGATTTAATCAATAATCGACTAGTAAACAAGCGGTGAATATAGTTTTGTAGTTTTGCTCTTGATGTTTTCTGCAACATTCAACCTACGTGTGTTGTGATAGGGTAGGAGAATTATTAAATTTCAGAAAGATTCCATTAAATGTACTTGTGTACTCTAAATTTAGATAAGGGAAAGAATCTAAATATTCACAAAAATTAAATTGAATGTAGAAGCGGAAAATGTGAATGTTTGTATGTAGTTTGTAACCCTTAAATATAAAGCATTTATGTCTTGTAGTAATTAATAATTGTAATTATAGTCTAAAAAGAATACGGAACTGAAGAAAGGTTCACATAGATCCCGCAGGGAAGCCAAATTGTGAATTGATCTGGCGTGCTTCTAAAAGGCTTCTAAAAATGTATCTTTAGAACTGTAAAGAGCCTTTGAACTTTTTTGAATTATATTTTGAAAAGTTCTTCCAAATTGGTTTTATAGCTTCAAGCGAAGATTTGTGTCCAATTCTTCAAATATAGTACGGCTATAAGCGACATAAGGTAAACTCCACATCTGGATCATAGTACGACGGGATTTATCTAATCAAAGTCAAGTCGCTGTTTAAATTTTGCAACTAGTAGACCGATCTTGGCAAGCTCCTAGAAAATTAGTCGAATTAATTAAATATCAGTCACTTTTATAAGCGAATTATTGTACCACAGTAGTATTTGCTTCTTTATCGTCAAGTAAGTACTTGCAGTTCAGAGTCTGCTGCTTTTCCATATTCAGTATTCGATTTTATTCATTTATTTAAGAAAAACGATTGAGATTATGTATATCATTTGAGGAGGCAAGAATCGCATAAGGAAAAAGCTTCCCCAGATAACCTGTATGCTTATGTTGTAATAAAAGTAAGGCATTTGTTATCTCGTATATTTCCGGAAAAAACTTACCTGGAAATCGGTATTTTGATTTATAATTTCTTTAAAAATTGTTCCATGTTGCAATTTTGCCGGTTATCTTCATCTAAGTTGTATAGTTGCTCATATATTGTAGATTATGATGATATTATGTCTGGCACGTTCAGAAAAATTATTGTACAATAGATATAAAATTTCCTATGTGCATTTCAGTTCTATGAATTTGTTAAAAAAAAAATACGATAAGTTGATATTCAAGAAACTAATTGATTTGTTACCAGATATGGAAAGGAATTAGATCAGATTTATTTGAAAGCCAGGTACAAAAAAAAATTCCAAAGAGGAGAGATAAAAACTCAGAGAGATAAAAATAAAGAAAGGAAATATAAGCAGCAAACAGCTGTTCTTCAAATAAAAAATATTTAAAGAAGTCTGAAACAGATAATCAAGTACAAAGATAACTTATGAAGCCAATGTAAGTTTGCGAAATATTTAACATGAAGATATTTAGAAAAAACACTAAATGTATGACAATAAATAAAGAATCCGCAAGATACAAACTAGAAATTTATAAAGAGATAATTGAACAAGTATCTCAATTCAGTTACTTCGGAACCCACATGATGAATTATGGCGTGGTAAAAGGTCAGATAAAAGAACAGTCAGAGCATCTAGAACCCAACATTGAATTATATGGAGAAACAAATACCTATTTGTGGAACCATAAAACTAGAGTGTATAAATCGGTTGTGTGACTAATACTTAGATATATTGCGGAAACCTGAGCAGAAGCCAATAACACAAAACAATTGCTAGAAACTCAAGAATGAGAACACTTAAAAGAATACCTTATAGGACCACGAACGCAGTGCACATATTAAAGAACAACTGCAAATACAGTCGATAAATGAACGGACGAGAACAAGAAGGAGAGGGTGGAGCAAACACATTTTGAGAATGAAGGAAGATAGAATTATTAGAATTGGCAGATACCAGTTACTGATGGCGAAGAGACACATATCTACAAGAAAGAAGAAAATGAGGAAGGGGGAAAAAGCATGTCAATTCAGTTCAATAAATTGAAATATTGATGCCAAAGATTTTCGTAAAATATTATGGCCATCATGACAATATATTACTTTCTTTTCAATATTGTATTTATTCGTACTGTAGATTTTCTAAATTTCTCGTTAATAATGCCATGTTTAGGAATAAGTAACAATAAGTACATACATATGGCGAATATCTATCCTTTATATTCAAGTACTATTAAGTTGTCTTACTTCCTTTTTCTCGAAAAGGATATATATTATATATATATATATATATATTCGTCAGCATTTATAATGTGTTAGATTACAGATTTGTGGATCCAAATGGGTCGTTCGGTAACGTGTGCCTTTCAATTACTTTGACTTATCACACATCTGTTGTAATGTAAACCCTAATCTATTATCACCGACAAATTCTTAAACGTTTGAGATTATAAGCCTTGCTGCTCTATTTAACTAGGTTCCATAGCTCTTATCCTCGAGGGTTCAGATATACGTTTGGAGCTTGCATTTGGCACTCATATTTAACAATGTTGGTGCTTGTCCTCGCTTATTTCCCGAATATCCATACCTGTTGCAAGGGCTATTAGTCTTAGGGGTCTGCTCTTCGCCTTGGGTGAGCCTCTTAATCTTTATCCCGGAGGGTTTATACATACGATTGAGGTCTACATCCACCCTTCGTCCTTAAGAATATTAGATCGCATCTTTCCCGATTCTCAGATCCTTAGCAAAGCTGTAAGTTTTTGAGGACTGTTTCGTTTGGCATGCATCTCCACTTGGTTAGGGTCCATAGCCTTTACCCTCGAGGGTTTGGACATACGCTCAAGAAATGCTTAGCAAAAACTGTAGGTATTCGTGAAAGAGCACAGCCCACAATAGTACAGTCTGCATGTTTCATACTGTGACGGAAAATATTTGTTCAGAGCAACATCTTAACGTGATGTGTAGCTAGAGAAGGTCAGGTAAACCGAGATAGAGCGTTACGTATCCCCGGCAAGGTTAATACAACCGAAAATCGCCATGTCTTCAGTGTTATGAACAAGAGTTATGGTGGAACTATGCTGTTCTCACTCTGTTCAAATATGTTACCTGATCGCTACTCTAAGGATGCAGTTAGAAGTGTGTGTAAAATAATTATCGCAATATGTATCTGAACGTTATAAAATTTACAATATGCATAACCAACTGCAATCAACTTTCTATTTAAAAGATTTTTACTCTTACATTTACTTTTCCCTGTATGTATTAAATTCTATGGCTGTATTAACATTTTCTATTGATTTTGAATTTTATGGTTGGTTACCCCCATGTTCTTTGAATCTTATATCAAGCGGTGTTTAGCCAATATAAAATTTGGGTTTAGCGTGTCGCTTAACTCTTAAATCAACGTTGGTTTACTTTTCAGATATCCAAATTTTCAGCGTGATAATCGTCCACCTCTTGCTTAAAAATAATGTTGAAAGCTTTAGAAACCTTTGACCTTATCCCTGTATTTGTATCCCTCCTTCTAAGATATATTAGTATACTTTGTCTGTTCAAGGTATACTCTGGTTATTCAATACATGGTTTTGAGTTATTTATTCACGTGGCATTCGCAAGCTATCTTCTAGTATGAATGTTAAAAAATATATATACGTACTATGTGATATCGACAATAATCAAACATAACCTGTGATTTACATAAAGAAGTTTTTTGTTCTCTAATATACATATGTATCTTTGTTTTTGATGTTTGTACATGTGAGAGGGATTCGATATGAATTCTCTCACAATGCACGTATTACGCATTTTTACAGTTATTTTTCTACAGAAGTGGACAACTTGCGTTGCCACAGCCTCCTGTAGTAACTGCAGTCGCGCTCACATGTACAAACATCAATGTTCAGACGATATATACATAAAATTTGTATACGAAATTACAGCTCTTGCAAAGCCGTACTGACGAGCGGTATAACCGCGAAACGTACGTCTACGGATGGCAAGAGAAGATCAAAATTTTGTAATATGTATCTTTGTTGAAATTCCAAATTTGATAAACTCATATGTGTAGATATATTGTATGCATAATGTATCCTGGCCTATGTGTTTATCTTAAATATCCTCTTCTCTAACACTTTTAGGTCAACTAAACAATTTGGGAGTTAATAGCTATATTTTCAGAACATTAATAAATAACGTTTTCGTATAACCTACGTTAGTGAAAATATAATTACATATGTGTCTAAAAAACATTTGTATTTATTTGGGCAAAATCAACCACATAACTAACGACTAGAATTTCTTGATATATAGGATCTGTAATAATTTATATATCTAATATTTTAATGTGCAACTGCACATATATGAATTCTTTGTCGAAAGCTTTATAATTCTGTTCAAGGATTAAGGAAAACCCACAAGAGCAACCAAGCCAAAGGTTTCCTTCTTATGAAATGTAAATGCTATTTTAATAAATTACTATACATATCACTTATATTCTGAATATCGGTTGTGAAATTAATACTATTAACATCTTTTTTGTACATCTATCATTTCTACGTTACATTAGTCTTTTCTTTTAATTATTTTCTTTTTTTAAATGATTGTGCTTTCAAAACAGCTATTAACTCCCAATTTGTGATTTAAATGACGTAAGAGTGGTAGAAATAGAAATAGAATATTTAAAAGATAATCTTATGATGAATTATCTTACTTATTAGCCTAAGCCATTTAACGAAATTTGTTGGTGTATATTTAGAAGGCAAACACTTATGCATTATGTTATTGCTCACTTTAATGTCTAAATTGCCCTTATAAATGTGGAAAATTCGTCGGACACGAGAATGTATAATTTGAATTGAATAAATCCAATTTGTGCAATTTTTTTACATCATCTAGTTTGCTCATGTGTCCAAATAATAATTAAAACAGTATTCATGATAAACTATATTATCCGCCTACTTTATTTCATGTTCAATTTTACTTAAAAAGGTCAATTAGGATGGCTATCGTTTGAAAATTCATTAGTTATGCGCTGCTGATTTTTCAATTCAACACCCTTCGCTCTGTAAATCAGGTCTAACCAGAAAATTTAATCCGGCTGATTAATTTCTCTTTTAGCGGAAAGTCGTATCCTGAATATAAATTTATCGACTTCACGGAAAATTATTCGATTATATTACCTGCAGAGGACTTAAACTTTTCGTGTCGAAGATTGAGGTATATATTAGTAAACGGGCCGTTTGAATTATTTATTCATTATTAAGGTAATGGATAAAATTAGAGCTATTCTATTTCAATTATAGAAGTATTAACTCCTACAGTTACTTTTGCATTCATATTTTACAACTATATCTTGAAAAATTATTTGTAACAAAAAATTTCATATGTAAATATAAGAAAATTTCTCAACATATTCTGTATTGCAAATGTTCCATTACGAATCGATGAAATGTTTTTACTTTCAAATTGAAAAAATATATATTTGATCTTATATCCTTGTGATCCTTATCCGACGCTGAAAGGCATAAGGATTAACGAGAAGAAGAAGAAGTAATAAAACGATACTTGTTAGTATTTTGCTAAAAGGAATTGCCTGTTTCGTTCAACAAATATCTAACTAAATTGTTAACGGTAAGATAGTAAAAGTAAGGAAACCCTCTTTAATTAAAAAAATAATAATAAAGACGTGATTTAGCGTTATCGTGGTTCCGGTTGTCAACTCTCGTACGGCGTTGAAGTCGCTGTTTGGACGGAAGCTGTCAAAGATGGCGGGTTCCTCGCACTCGGTGTTGAAATGTCGGGAATCCAGCCGGACACAACAAATTTAAGACTGGGCGATATAAAGCTAAGGGTCAGCACTAGGTGAATCGAGACTAACATTCTTCTACCTTCTACGATAATTCTTAGACGTTCTCAAATAACCTAGCATATTGTAGTATGAATTTTAGTTAATTTTATAGAAAGCAAAAATTATTACAAATAATAATTTATAAAATTTTAGTATTATATCAACAAAATAATGAACAATACAATCAAAATATATTACCTAGTGTGTATAAGTGTAATTTGTTTTCTTATTCTTAACTTCTCCCTCCCTCTTGAATTCTTTCTTCACTTCTTCTCTTTGGTCTTTCCTTTTATTGTACTTCTATTTTCTTTGGTCTGTTCGTCGTTTGTAAACAACAACTTCTTTTTGATGTGGGCTGCTTCTTTTCAACCCTGATATTTTATACAACTTTTATCTGACTTTTTTCGTCGATCATCCCATACCGTCGTCATAAACAAACTTAATTTGTTTTTGCACGTCGTTATAGCAATTTGGAATTCTAGATTATGAAATGTTTTAAGTGTATGTGTGTGGTATATATTTACAACGCTTTTCTATTTCTTAAAGAATGCTTTCTATAAAATTTACATCTTTTTATTGCTAATTTTACTAATGGAGTATTACCATACTACAATATACTAGGACTCTACTAGCACCCTATAACAACATGAAAGAGAAAATGACGGCATCGTAATTAACAAAAAGAATGACTCGCCTCCAATAGAGGGAAAACGAAACGCACAACGTGGCCGGTAGTTCGAACAGTAGAATTGGGGAAGTGAAACTCCCAGATTCACACAACGATAATGTTAAACCTCTCAGAGCCGAATTTGCGTGCAAATCCTCGACAACGAGATTTTAAAGCGAAAACGGAATAACCTATTCATCGAAAACGATCTGTTCAACCGAACGCCACAAGTAGAATGTCAACACGTGCATCCCAAAAGGCGCGATTTATATCAAAACGAGCGAGATGCCAAAAGTAACAATCCGCACCACCAAGCCTGTTGTTATTATTATTATTACTAAATTTGTTTCATATCGATAAAAATCCTTACCACACAATTCATTTATTAAATCCGGAGGTGTTTTGTTTTTGTTTTCGTATCTTACCGGATTTGATTTCATATTTTAATATTTAAGTACGTGGTGAGCACGGTCTTCATTATCAAATTGTTTTTACTATTTAAAAAAGCATATTTTTAATGCTGCCTTGAAAATTAATATTTATAAATTCCATTCCATTCCATTTCTATGCTATTTTCAGTGGAGAATTTAACCGCGCGCATATCTCAAGTTATTGCATTCGACACCCATAAGTGAGGTTTAATATTTTGAATGTACGAGCGCAAGCGGTCAGTTAATATATGACATCGAATTTGATTTGAACCACACAGCGCAATTCGTAATTCGTTGCCGATGTTCTATAATTTCTATATAATTTATATAGCACAGGTCTTGTACATTTCACTTTTCCGCCGTTTGCTACTGAATTACTGATTTACATATCCTTCTTTGCCTTTCCCTTTTTATCACTCTCATGTACCTATTTATAACTTCTGATATCGATATAAAATGGAGAAATATAACATATAGAAAAATTTCGAAATATAGAAATATGTAAACATTACATTTCATATAAAACTTTAACAGAATTCCCTGCTATCTCACTTATCGAAAATCATTCGCAATAGTTGAAAGTTGGCGCGGACCAATGCCCAAAACTTTTATATTCAATTTACGGAGGGACACACTCGAGTTCATCGTTTTACATATAAATATCACTCTCTATGCTGACAGGGTTCTTCCAAAAGGTTTTCTCTCCCACTCTCGATTACTTCATTCAAATAGATATATACAGTGTAGTTGTGCTATCGACTATTGACATAAATATCTTCTTTTATTTCTTGCTACATTCGGTTTGTTTGGGCTTATCTATTCCAATTTATGATGTGCAGGTGGAATGCTAAATTTTGGAATAACGTATGTATGTATGTAGCAGAAAATTGGTTTAGCTATGAAAGTAAATTCCTGGCATCTTTTTTTTATCAAGGCAATGGGAATTTACAGATACAATTTTTTGAGAGCATAATACGTATATGTAACATAAATAGAAGAGCGTTTAACCAGCTTTAACAAAAGTAAAAGTTTGTTGGTATGTATACAATGTATACATGGATACCTAGAAATAACAAAATCATGCGACATGGCACTGTTCGTTATTTCTTACTAGGGTAGGACGAATCTGTTGTAAGGATAGAAAAATGTCCAGGGCAGAATATGTGGGTCAATTTTAGGCAGATGGTAACACGGGAGAGATGGCTGGCTAAAATTACTGGTGCGTAGCTTTATAATAATTTATATAATAAAGGTAGATACACGCTGGTAGTTGCGGTGTAGAACGGAGAAAGAGAATGTCTTTTGGCTTTGGGTTATGCAAAAATAATTGGTTAGATTTTGCGTATTATTGTTAGTGATTGCAAATTAATTTACAAACCATAACAAATTTGTTGAATCGCTGGTAGAACACATACTCTGATTCATGCCTTAAGCCATCATTTCATTCATCATAGAAATATTCCCTGAATTATGCGTGGTTGTAGAAAAACATACCTAACGTTTTACTGATTTTTTCGTTTTTTCAGAAATTAAGATAGTCTGAAGGGTTTTGCGGGCTAAATCATAAGCCATGCATGAAATGGAAGTTAAAGCATTTTCAAACTTCATGGAATAGATATAAAGTAAGGAAAAAGAGGATTAACGTTTAATAAACTTCTCCATATAGTTAACTATTTCACCAGTATATGTTGGGAAATAAATCCAATTGAGTGCTTTTTAATTAATAATGATCGCTTGGTAGTGATAGCAAGGGCTCTAGTATTACTAGCACCATATCATATAGATGAAACTGAACAAAACAACACAGTTATTTATTATTTCCGATGACACGTTCGCTAGCAACGAGACTTGTATCTTCAAAGATTAAAGTTCAATAAAGTTGTCAAATGTGATATTAACATCAGCAGTTTCCACAAGTGCTCTCCAAACTATATTTTAGGGTGGCTGTTTTCCAAAATGTTTGCCAATATGTTCTCAATACTTGCTAATATGTCACAACACCCAAAATTCTTCTCACCGCAAAGTCATCTAGTTCAACTACTTTTTACAGCTCATAGAATTTTCGACATAAGTTCTTGATTCCTTGATGATGAGAGTAATTTCTTCGAACAAAATAGGTTGTATTCGATAAAGCTTTTAGTGTTATTATTGTTCACGTTAGTTTCGCAGAAACACAGAAAAGTAAAGTTTACTGAAAAAGATTTTCAATTCATCGAACTTATTGTTTATACTCTCCATATTCAAAAATGTGAAACACGCTCAGCACTTTTAGCCTGACTGAGAAAATTTCTACTACTTCTTACACTTAGTTTTTGTAAAACTTCAACACTGCATATTGGGACCCTATAGTTTCAGTAAGAATTTTCTCTGGAATGTTACATTTGAAACCTACTGTAAATTTTTTTGCTTGACACATTCAGCAATTTTGATGTGCTGCTCCTTCAGTGCATTCACTAGTGATTGTTCGGTGGTTTCGGGTTCTAGACGTGATACAAAAAGCCAGATTTTCCGTTCAAGTGCTTTAAGTTTTGAATCAACGGTACTGTCCTTTAATAATGTATTTTTATTGTTATGCATCTTCTCTGCATTTATTTTAAATATTTGATTTTCATTTTGTCTCGTTTGATTCGTATTTTAACCATGTTTATTTTCCTCGAGTCATTTGTTAATTGTGTGAATCTGGTTGACTACTGCGGAGTGTCTTCTCTCTGGCTGGATAACAGCTCTTGCTTGTTTACATTTACGGTGTGCTTAGATTATTTAGATCTGTTTTTACGTGATTAGACTTTTCGTGCTTCGTCATTTTTGTTGCGTCCGTTAAGTTAACATTTACTCCACTATTCATAATATTAATTCCTACCGGTATTTGTCGAATTTCCTTGCTGAAATGTGTTTCTACTTCTTTCAACTTTATTTCCATTTCTTTCATCCTTATTGTGATATTTTCTCAGTAGCATCTGTGTCTATTTCACTGCCATAGATTTCTCCTTTTTCTACATTGTATATGCCCTGAGCGCACTCAACAAAGTAATCTTCCTCTCAGTCCATTAATTTCTTAATTTTTTCCTAGACATTTGCAGTTCTCAACTAGAATATTTAGTCTCCTTTAGTTTCTTTTCCTTCTCGATACATTTGCAGCGCTCTTTCAGATTCTGTAGTGTTTGCTATAAAGATTGAATTTCCTTGTGTCTCATTGAACTATTTTCCGAGTTTGAGGTTAAATATGCACAATATAATTTTCTTATTTCGCACACACAGGTTCCACGAATTCGTAATATCCAGCTTAGATGATCTACACATTTTCACTTAACGCATTCCACAGAGGGCTTAACTCTCTTTGAATACTTTACTTACATACAATCATAGAAGAATCCTTGCTTGATAGCCTCATTACTATATTTAACATATTAGAGGTAATGGACCCATTTTAGGATTTTAAACTGCTATGCTTCGGTGCGACCGGGTTCCGATCATCGAATATTGTGGAACATTTTATTACTCAGCCATTAAGCGGGTTTTCAACATGAGTAAACTGCAGATGTAAATGTAATACAGTTTTAATGAAATCTAGTCTATATATTGTAAAATATGTTTATTATATACTAAGATCAGCCCTAGCCAATCTACCACCTGTGGTGAACACGAACAAGAGTGGTGTAGACGCACAACCTTCAGGATTCTCTAAATTAATGTCTGGGAGCGTGAAGCGCCTAGTGTACGGTTGGGGATTTACGATTTGGTCTGTAGTTTAGCTGTTTTTATTAAAGGATCATTTTCACAAACAGATTAAAGAAACAACTTGGTCTGCAGTTTACTTATGCCTTAAAACATATCACCATATATACCACTCAAGAACAGTGTCCTAGGACCAATATCGAATATATTGTACATCCATCATATCCTTGAAGTGGAAATCCCATCGTTGCGACATTTGCAGATGATACTGCCATACCTCTTATAAGAAACGGATAAGTTGTGGAATGCAACTACAGCTCTTCCTACAAGAACAAAAACAATACACACATTTAAATAAATGGTAGAGTTTTCACCCTCGTCAATTCTGTGAAGTACCTCATGATACCGAAAGAAAAATAAGGAAGAACACCACATAAAATCCAACAAGATATTGTATTATAGTAATACTCAAATGGTTAATTACCATTAGAAAATTGATCATTTATTACAATTCAATATATCAAAATTCACAGCAAACCTTAAGATTATGGATTTTTATGTTCAAAAGACATTCAGTGTATTTTTGGATTCTGTTTATACTTTTTCGAAACAACGCACGCTACCTTTTAAGCATTTTATTACCCTACCGGTGTTAGCTTCTTATTTTAAGTCCAGCCAGAGACGTTTAATGGGAGAAAAAACATTGAACTAAAAATAAAATCATTAATTATAAAAACCATCGATAAAAAGATAGAAAAGCAATGTAACCATTCAGCACATACATTCAAAACTTTCACATCAAATGAATTCCTAATAACCACTGGACATAAATAACCAAGGATACCTGGACATTAACAATACAGGTTTCTGTAACAACGTTACGTTAAGGATGAACTGAAGTCATGGTGAATTCAAACTTTTCGTTATCTGGACAATGGACAAATAATGTAGTGCAGTCCTGGTTTCCGAAAAATAAAAAGTTGTTTGGTTGACGACGAAGAAAATTGACAAGATAGATAAGTCAACAAAACAGTTTAAAATATATTTGGTACCAAAAGGGTTATAAAGGAAGTACAAGTGAATAAAAGAACATCACCACACCGGAGAAGAAAGAATTTCAAAAAGGGAAGAATCCATAGAAAATTATCTTAATTTTATGTTAAATATTTCTCAAAATTTATAAATATAATTTGCTATAATTTATGCTTTTTATATCATTAATTAAGGCTAGGCCGGTGCAATTTTGTTTAAGAAATTATCCAAATTGTCAGTACAATATAATGGATAATGGAATTCAATATCATTAACCCATGCATAATAAAGTGCTGTTGAAACATTGTGATGTGTCTTGGTACGTGGGGAATTTTAACATCCACAGAGATCTCAGTATTTGTCCAGTACAAAATTAGCTTAAGCGGCTCGTCAGGAAACACGAAGAAAAACTGATATGCCTCATAACCTTTGAGGCTTAAAAACTCTTTGATTACGAAGATCCCCCGTGACACCTAAAGAGAAAGAAACTCTTCAACTTATAGCAATGAGAAGTAAAAAAGCTGAGGACAGTGTTAGTTAAGGCTGGTACAGTGCTGTTAACTATAAGCCTCTATATACGACCCATTGTGTTCCATTAGGTCTAATGCCCTCACTATTAGTTGGGTTTCGGCTTAAGTATTATAAGGATAAATGGTTGGTTGGCCACGTGGCCTACTTACGAGTAATTGCTGCGGATGACGCGGATAGCGTAATTCAAAAATATATTTGGTTATGGCGCTTCAACTTTATGATTATTGGTTGTCCTTTATTATTATTTATAATCGGGCAAAGAAAGCGGGTAGATATCTACGAATTAGCAGAGTAGGTCGCAGATTGTAACCGAAAGACAAAGTTTTCTGTGGCCCATATATACTTTGAAGGACGAAATCCACAACATTTTACTGTAGTATCCTCTCGTTATCTTCCAGTGGATCATATGATCTAGTCATTCCTATATATTTTCTTATTATTTAGAAATGGTCATTTGCTCTGGTCATTTTATTGTATCACTCTGGAGAGTAAATTTATTGGAAGTGCACGCACACAAACACTATAAACAAAGGTAACAGCAAAAACTACTTTTAGTTAGTAGTCCACATGCATGATTAACAATGTATGCACAAATGCATACCTTACATTTACTGCAGTGGAACAAATAATTTATAAACAGTGATTGAACATCATTCCTACATTAAACGTCATCGATATTTTACAGTTTTGTACTTTTATCGACTTCATCATCATCATTAATGGTCGATCACGATAACGCGACTACATAAATTATAAATAACTCTCGCTGCGTGAGCGCATGTAGTTAATCCAATGAACAGTACAGTTTGACGCCGTGTTGCAGGTATGCATGGACGTATATGCATATGCTGTAATACGTTTACAGATTTAATGTAATCAGTCATTCGTAAAATTTCCTGCCGATGTTACAGCGTTGTTAAATGAATCTAATTGGACATCGCCTGCGTTTGATAGGATTATACGGTTTTCCTCTTTTTAGAGGTCAAACGCTATTGTACACATATTCTACAAATACTGTAACATGTTAAATTAAATCTTAGGTCCGCAGTGAAACTGTCAATATTAATTATATGAAGCATGAATGTTACCTATGTTAATTGGGATTTCTCGAGAATTGTTTAGATTTGGTAGTTTTATATTCTGTCAATACTTACTGTCTTTTTGTGATTTGCTTTCGATATCAATATTGATCATCTTACATAAATTATTGATTTTTCTCCGCAGTATCTCCTGGTAGAGCGTCGGAGTTGAATTATTTATATAATATATATATATATACATATATAAATTATTGATAAAAGCTGTGTAATCGTAATTATGTTCGTTCTAGCACCTCCACCAAAGTAATTGGCGTCAGCTTATTACCATGTTTACATGAATAATCATCAGGCGGTGTTTTCGGAAACAATGGAAAAGTATTCTTTCCATTGTTTCCGAAAAACACCGCCTGGATGATTATTCATGTAAACATGGAATTTTGGGGTATTTCCAATAAATTACCTAATCGTGTAATTGGCTGGTGGGGAATTCTCGCATAGAAAGCAACTACTACCCGGAGAGAAACTATGATAGTCTTTGCATTATATTTAGGTCGAGAATTGTGTGCCAATTTGAAATGTACCTAGAACAGATGCACGTGCCTATTAATTAGGGGCGGATATTGCATTGAATCAAGCAGGTGCTAAAAGCTCGAACCGGTTGCGTCGTGATTGCGGCTTATCAACAAGGCGTATTCGTTTCTACTCAATCCTATCCTAGATTAGATTAGATTACTTTGGCAATGGTGCCTGTTCCACTACGACCCTTCCAGATATGCTGTGGTCCTCATGCCTCCTTAGAGTATGTTCTCCAGCTCTGTTCCCTTAATTAGACTTAACAGTTTTGAGAGCGATCCTTTCGCATATAGTCTCGCTTCGAGTTATTCGTCTCCCATGTGCGATACTCGCATCTTTGCCAATTCCTCGCATTAGCACAACACGTGGATCGCAGTTTCTTCCTCAATTTAACAGAATATACATATCATTTCTTCTGTCAGGCTCATCTTATTCGTGTGCTTGTTGAACCTGCAGTGCCCCTATCACTCTAACAGGCTTTCTCTCCTTGTGCAGTAGGTCCGTTGTAAACTTTGGAATTTGTTCTCTAAGAAACTCTTTCGCCGTGTCAGGAGTCTTTCCACCTTTCCCGAGATTTATCCTCGATCCACTTTCTTATGACAGTTTTGATTTTTGTTTTCGCAATGCCAAAGGAGGGCTCCGGTTCTATGAATGCCGTCGACGAGGCCTCTCGGACCAATTGGTCAGGTTTCTCATTCTTCCAGTAGCCCTCGTGCCCCGGAACCCAAGCTATAGTCACTTTTGCTGCCGAGTTCATTCAGAGCACACACACACAACCCCATACAAGGCTTGAATCGACCTACACCGAATCTAGTGCCTTCAGCACTGCTTGACTGTCGGAAAAAAAAATGGCCACTGTGATAGATTAGATCCACCCTGCTTATTAATTTCTTCGACACAATAATGTACCGCGGCTACTTCCGCCTGGAAGACCGTAATATTTTTACTTAAACTCATCTGGACCATCTTGACTTATAGGGGTTTGTCCTTGCATCAGTCTGTAGGCTACTGACCTTGCTACTTCTTGTGTATGGATATCTAAATGTGGTAAATTCAGGATCACCTACAGTGCATCTGTAGTAGTTGTTCTCATTGCTCCCGTGGCACTTAAACACGCGAGTCTTTGTACTCCACCTAGTAGTCTGGTAGCTCCTTTTGCTTTGTGTTTGGCAACGACGCAACAGTTCCATACGTTACCATGGGTCTACTTACCCTTGTATATAACCATAGAGTCATCTTAGGACAAAGGCCTCAGTTTTTCCCACACATTCGCTTACATCTGCCAAGAACAATTGTCGCTTTATTGGTGGTTTTTTGTATGTGAGAGTTCCACGTAAGCATTTGGTCAAACAGTACTCCCAGGTATTTAGCCTCCTTGACAATTGGAATTTCTACCTTATCTAGCACTGGCGGCCGTAAGCCTTCCAGTGCTTTCTTTTGGTGAAGGCAACTGTTTGCGTTTTTTGATAGCTGTTTGTGTTCTTTCTGAGACGACCTTATGTTCCGTCCTCGCACGACGATCGATAGGTCATTTGCATGTTCCAGGCAATAAAAGCCCTCGTTGGACAATTTATTAAGGAGATCGTCCACTAGCATGGCCAACAGAAGGGGAGATAGAACTCCTCCTGTGGGTACCCTCTCCCTGCCCTGACCTCAGTGGTAGATTTGCCTATGGAGGATGTTACTATCCTTTTCTCCAGACCAGCTCTTAACCATCGGCGTATCATTTCTTTCTTTCCTTTCTTTTCTTTATCTTCTTTTCCTTTTTGCGGCCCTAGATCTGATGTAGGATCGCCTAGATATAATGCAATGACCCTCCCGACCTCTGTCCGGGTAGTAGTTGTTTGTAGGCGAAAAATACCCAGCACCAAATTGGACGATAAGGTAATTTACTAGGGAGATAACATGCACAATTAATTAAGGTAATAAGGCAATCATAGAACAAAGAAGTTAAGTTGGCGTGTATATTTAGAAATATTGTGTAATCATCAATCATTTAATTTGATACCTTCATAACTTCAAATTTAAATATTTGTTCATTGTCATGGAACCTACTACTGCAGTTTTATTATATAAGGATAACTATATCAAGTAGACATAAGAACATCGAGATAGGGAGTGGAAGAATATTGTACAATTATGTCGTTTAAATATGTATTTCACAAGGCAACTTATATCCAAGGTAATATCAATTTCCTCGCCGAGATATCCACTTCTCGAGCTAAATGAAGCTTTTCACCTGAATTTGCACGCAAATGCACTTGATCGTTAGCTTTAATATCCTATTCAGTGATTATAAAACATGCATGTCCTTCGTTAAAATAGGATGCAGATTTAATGGTTACATTAAATAAAATTTTACAACGTTCTAACGGTTTCTTACACCTAAGAAGTTTCCTGAACGCTTGGAATATCGCTGGTTCCGATTAGTTATTAGTTATTAGATATTTGAAACGATATTAGCTAAATATTCTATAACGACTTCATTTGACAAAATAGCAAAGCACAAATAGTTGTTTAATAGTTAATAACTAAAACTATTTCAAAAAGAAGTATTACTGTAAATATGTATATGAAAATTTAGTATAACTAGTATGCAATTTCGAAGAATAGATGTTAAAGCAATAAAAAAATAACTGGTTAATTTCTGACAAAAATACTTCTTAGGTATTCTACCCAAATTACAGGTTAGTGTTTTATACGATTCATCTCTTGCATAATAGCATTAATTATAGATATTTATTAGGTCGTGCAATATGAAATACCAACTTTCTAAGAGCAAAAACAAATGGTGTGGGCGAATTTAAAAATATTCTATTCGCTTAAAAAGCTTGGATTAAGGAAGCCAAGTTTCCCAAGCAAGTAATACGCCAGCGAAATGTTTGAGGATATAGAAGATGTGGCAAAAGTTCATATCCTCCTTCGTTCAAATCCGCCGATGTGTTCTAATTAATACAGCACATACAATGAAGGATTTTTTATGTTTTTCTTCGAGTTTCTGGTAATATGTTTCACTGTCAATTGTCTGTCCAGCCCTAAGGAAATAGATGTACATGGCATCTTTTGCTGCCCAGACACAGTAACCATAACTTTATAGCTTTATAAAATTGCCCTAATATTCTGCTATTGTATATAATGTGCTTCTCACTTCAAGATGCAGTCTTCCTCAAAAATGATGATCTACTTTTTCTTAAAGTAGAGAGGTGTTTTAAACATCCTACGTTATTTCTGGATTTCGTTCAATTCATAATATATAGTTCTTTAGCATTATCACTTCACCAATTTGTTTGAGATTGTTTTCGAGACATACTTCAAGGTTTTCTGCAAGAGTCAAGTTTTAGAGTGATCCTCTAGTACAGGCATGGGCAACCTTTTTTGTAGAAGTTTTATGCTGTGAGTAATCTTGAAAATATACATTTTTGTAGTATCCTTATGATTCATTATGAATTAAGTTTAGACGGGCCGTGCTAATATGCAACGAAAGAATTCGGTAGCGGGCCGGACAAATCTTACTCGAGGACCGCATGTGGCCCGCGGGCCGAAGGTTGCCCATACCTGCTCTAGTAGTTCTTGAAAACGATCTTTATCCACGAGGATTGGTGGTTTCCCACTAGACTGATTGTTTATCTTATATTATTATTTTCAAAGTTTTTTGTATTATTGTTGCACCCTCGCTTCATCAACCTGATCATCTTCAAACGAAAAGTTGATATTGCGGCCTAGCTTAAGCTCACATAAAAGATTCCTCTAGAAATTATAGCAACGGCAATATATAGAAAGCAGTAGTAGATGTCTACCGAGAAACATCTAAACGTGTGGTTAAACTCCAAGATCGCCCCAGTTTTGGCAGATATTTTCTATTAGTCATCTTTCTTCTGCTTAAATTGAAGAAATTACATAAAAATTGAAGAAATTACATAAGCAATCGTAAAATTGATTTATTGAAATAAAAGGATATAACAATTATACCACACAATTAGAATAATTAACCAAATTGGAAAATGAAGAAAATGGCTTTGAATACGTAGTTGCGTCTACGTTTGCTTTAATAACAGTCATAATTGGTATTGGCAGAGATTAAACAAGTCCTTAGTAGTCTTGCAGAGAAGATTCTCTGTTTGTATTGAGCACCCAAAGTAGACAAATCTTGAATTAAAAATTTTTGTATTGTTTTACAAACACGTGTAATTAATTTTTATATACTTGAGAACACTTTGCCTTAATTTCTATCTTAAAGACCTTTTAAACTGTACTGTATTACTCCAAAAAATGTTCGAACATATAGTTGTTAGAGCTGGTATTTTAATAATATTTTAATTTGCACCTAGTATTTTGCAAAGTTTATCTAAGCCTGATGGTGTGTGCATACATTTAAAGATGTATTTACAACGCAAAAGAATATTTTCACACATTTAACGTGAAAGATTGCGCTTATATATTGTCGCTTTAATTTATTTATGAAGAATTCTTTTTATTATTATTATAATCGAATCCCCTTTTACCGCTAGGTGTCGGGGTTTGCTCTAATATGTATGATTTTTTCCAAGCAGTTCTGTTTCTTGATAGTAATTTTGCTTCTTCTCTTGATTTGCATCTGGTCCGCAGTATTTTACACATCGTTTAGTCCCAGGTCATCCTTCGTCTTTCTCTTCGCCTCTTTATCTGTATTTTTGCTTCATATATTTGTTTGACCTGTCTCTTTTGGGCATTCGCTGTAAGTGTCCCCACCAGCTCAGCTGTCGTTGTTCGATGAATTCTGTTATTGGTTGTACCTTTAGTGCTTCTCTGATCTATGTGTTACGAATTCTATCTAGTCTGGTTATTCCTTTTATTCTTCTTAGGTACTTCATTTCCACAGCTTGTATTTTACTTCTTTGGTTGTTTGTAAGGTTCCATCATTCGCATCCGTATGTTAAGATCGGTCGGTATATGGTGTTAAAAAACTTTTATTTTTGTCTGATCCGAGATTTCTCTTTTGTTCATAAATTTTTGAGTCATTGCATAATATGTTTGTATTTTTTTCCTATTCTTTCGTTGATTTCGGCATCCTGTTTTCCTGTCCAGTCCAGTGTAACTCCTAGGTATTTAAATTCTCTTACTTGTTCTATTCTGTTATCTATTACTATCTACTATTACTACTACTATTACTATCTGGGTATGAATATTCTGATGAAGAATTCTATACATCCCATTTCCTACATACTCCCAGTCGTCGGAAAATGTTTCCAATAATAGAAGTTATTCAATGATGAACTTCGCGTAGACTATTGTTGTAAGAAATTTACAAAAGTAAAGATAATCCAAATTAGTGTTAAAAGTATAAATATGTAATTCTAATCTGATTTCTGCTTTAAACGAGTCCATAATGTGATCTATGTTATTTGGTAAACCAACGGTAACTTTTCTAGCTGCCCATTCTCGTACTAACGGGGTGTACACCGCCTTAAGCTCAACACTAGCCTTCGCTGTAGGACTCAATAACTCAGAAATTAAAAGAAATATTCTCTATGAGGAGTAGTATTCGTTATAGGGAAAATACTTAGGTATAGTTAGGAACATGCAAATAGTTTAAATCTTATCTTAACTCCTTTGTGATCTGATAGTTTCTGCGTTATTGAGTTAAACATGTCAAGCAGCTAAGAAAGTTATCGTTGTTTTTACACTACATCGGTCTATAAACCCACAAAGTTTCATTTAACTCGGTGAGATACACTTACCAGTGTTTCCTTGTTAGTGAAAAATCGAAACGTCTACACGATGTTACTATTCAATTGAAGTATGTATTGACATACATATTTATTATTCCAGATGCTGTATACTACTCTAATACATCTATCTTAATATATCTTGTGTTTTTGTATGCCTTTAAAGGACAGTTCCACAAAAGAAAACGGTTCCGGAATATATCTCCCAAATGAGTTTTTTTTATAGTAACCAATGTTACTCTTAGGTCAGCTATTCCAATTGGCATATCGCTTTGCAAGGATGGACTGGCTTAGTTTGGGCTCTGGCAACCGGCTTTACTAAATGGCATAGTGTGGACGTAGCTTTACAAGTAGATCAAAGGATATAACTAGGTATCCTCCACTTTGATCTCACTAAACATTTGACAACATTAAGTAAAGAAGATTTAAGGTTATAACAATCCTTCTTATTGATCGCTCCTGTCTACTATTACCCACAATAAGTTATTATTGAGTGGATGTTTTGATGTTTTCCATTTTCCCGTTTACCATTTGTCTAGATATGTGATGTTATTTTAGGATTGTGTGTGTGTCTACTACAATAACAATGATGACATTTTAATTGCGTAAGGATGTATTGATTTATTAGCGACGTTTGATGTACATACATAGTTCGAAAATATTGATGATACCTTTGTGTTGAATTTTTTAAAGCATCGAAAACTGTACATTATACGATCCATTTCTCCGTCATCAATAAATTATGAAATTAATTTGGACAACCGGCAATTTACATTTGATTTATTACGGTTCGGTCGGACTCCGGTTATATTTCACTACCGGAAGCACCCCGAAAAATATAATTTTTGTTCTCTACCAATTCCATCGTCGGCATTGAGGGTTTGGGCAGGTGGTTGTAATTAACTAAATTTTTATTCGCATATCCTTTTTAAAAATGTAGAACGCTCGGGATGAGTTGGCAAAATGATTAATGGGAAACGGTGGTTAGTGGTTGACGTCGCAATATGGTGCTTGTCAGTTGATAACGAATTAACTTAATAGATACCGTTGTTATGTTGATAAATGTAGATTTCAATTTTGTACCCTTCCGATATTTGACAATTTGGTGGAGTTGTCACTTTTATAGTTTGGGTAACACAAAAAATTAATATTAAACTGAATATTTTTCCAGGCACTTTAACTTGCTAAACAATGAATACCTGGAAACTATAGTTAGTTTTAAAACTAGATAACTAACCTTGGAAGCGCAATTTACACTTGAAAATAGTTATCTTTATGGTGGCTTTAGCGGGAATTTTGAAAATCTGGTTGTTCTCGCTGGTTTCTATTGATAACATAAAAAAAGTGAAATAACTAAGCGACGCCCATAATGTATTTGTATTTATAAAAAGTAAGTGCAATTACATTAAAAATACATTCTAAAGGGTTTTTCAATAAGGGGAATAGCACTTTCAAACTGAATGGAACTATCAATTTATAGGGAATAGATTTTTTTATTGAAACGGGGAATGTTTGCCATTAATGATGGAATAATATTTTATATATTTAAAAGGCTACCGCGACTTAGAATTACGTACTGTACTCTCTTGGATCCATTCTCAGTCATTTTTTCCAAAACATTCGATCATTATTTCGCCAATGCAGTGAGTGATATTGATTTTAAGTTGGTCAACTATTGCTGAGTTGTTTGCGCAAACCTGTGACTTCAAATAACCTCACAGGAAGCGATCCAATGATCAGATCGCATGAGCGAGGCGGCTAATTGATTGATTCATTTCGCGATATTCGTAATAGGTTGAATTTCCATATCAATAAACCACTGGTGTCGGTTACTGTGTGGTATGTAATACCATCTTGTTGAAACCACCTTTTCTTCAGATCAATATTATCCAAAGTTGGGAACAAAAAGTCATTTATCATTAATCTGTAACTAGCACCATTTATCGTAGCATGCGCCCCGGACTCGTTTTGAAGGAAATAAGGACCGATGATGCCTCGGGCATGTAAACCACGGTACACAGTCACTTTTTCAGGATGGAGTTGGATTTTGTGCATCATCTTGGAGTTTTCACCACTCCATATACGGCAATTTTGCTAATTCACACAGCCATTGAGTCAGAAATGAGCTTCATGGCAAAACAAAATTGTACGTTAAGAAGGACAACCAATGACAAGGTGTTCATACGCAAAATCAGTGAATCGACGACGCAATAAATAATCATTTGGCTTCAATTTGTGTACTAATTGGATCTGGTAAGGATGTGCACCAATATCTTTTCGCCATGCAAAGGTTACAGACATGTGCAATTGTTTAAAGCGGTGTAGAATTGGTAAATTTGAATAGCAAAAATATTTTCGGACCGACGTGGTTCTCTTTTACCTTACGGATGTCTTAGTATTGTGTAGAGAGCCTAAAATTTTACAGTAACACAACGAATGAGCTGCTCAGAAAGACGATTATGTTGACCATAAGAAAGACGAAAATCCCTATAAGTTTCACGTACGTACTCATTATTATTAACCTAAATTTTTTAAACGTCGTTCTAGCGGATTAAGCCTCATTATAGTAGATGACAAACATTACTAAGGTGCAATGTCAATTTGGTTTGATGGAAGACAAACTGGTGTGCCCGTAACAAACGTTCGAAGTTCTGTCATTCCTATGGAAAAACACTGTAAATGCTGTAAAGTGCAGGTATTCAATTTGTCTAGTATTATAGATTATGTAAACAACCAGTGAATATTAGAAAAAAGCGGTGCAGTTAAAAATAGTATGACAATAATAAAAAGATTATAAAATAATGTCCTCTTCTTCACTATTCCTTATGTTCTCTCAAGATTCGAATTTATGAGTCCATGCACTAATTTCTTCAATTTCTTCATCCATTTCAGTCTCCAAATTTTCATCTCCTCCATTGTTTTCCCTCTCGCTTTTCCCAATTCCTCTATTTGTTGCATCAGGTCTTCTTGGCTAACCCCTCTTCTTCCTTTTCTCGTTGTTTCCATTTCGTATATTCTCTGTGTTAATCCTTTTGGGTGCATTCCAATTATATGTCTATGTCATCCTTGTTACCGTTCTCTATTTGGTTTCATCATAGGTTCTTGCTGTTCTATTTCCCTTATTCTTTCGTTTGGTATTTTATCCAATTGTGTTTTCTGCGCTATTAGTCTTAGATACTTAATTTCCATGGCATTAATCTTGGTTTCATGCATCTTTTTGTATTACTCAGTTTTTACTAGTATACAGGATTGAGGGCAGGACTGTATTATACGTTTAATTTAATTTCTGTAAGAATTTCCTTTCGCCTATTACTGTTCTATCTAAAACGTAATATAACTTTGTCCCTTTTCATGTTCTATTGCTTAGCTTGGCATCTATTTTCCCGTCTTCTTTAATTATACTTCCCAAATATTCGTACAGACCCACTCTCTCTAATATTTCTCCTTTACAGTTAATATCCCTGTTGTGCTGTCTCCCTTATTTCTTGTGTGTTTTCATTTTACTCTTATTGGTGTTTATCTTCCCCAAATGTCCACCAGTTTTGCATTTTCTGTACGTCGTTTGTGTACATCATGTTGTTCATCTTAACTGTTTGCATATTTCTGTATGCGACTATTGTGTCTCGTTCTCGTATTTCCCCTTTCATGTTCTTACTTTTTCTGTTCTTCAGAGCTGAAAACAACAGTAGACTTAAGCTATCCCCCTGTTTTAATTACTCTATCTATTTTTAATGATTGTGTCTTTTCCTCAGCTTTAGTGCAGCTTAAAAAGATAGACCGTTGTTTACCACCCTATTTAAGAGCACGGCATATATATGATATATCACCAGGTTCTTTTAATGAAAGCTAAGAACAATTACGTGCTCTTCCGAAGTAAATAATCAATTATAAAACACGGTAGCAGGAAATATTATCTGCAGTTGAATTAACTGGCACATATTTTAAAGAAAACCTAGAAGCGGAAAAATTAAAAGAATAAAGAAGTGTGAAAATCCAGAGGAAAGATATTAAACATATTAGAAGTGAGCTAGTCGGTAAAAAACTAGAATTGGAAAAGGAAAAGCAAAAACAAAAGTTGGAAACAAAAGAAATAAAATGGGAGCTTAAACGACTGATGTGAAAAGGGCATGATTGTTCTTCCAACTCTGAAGAGGATGAAAAGCTGATATGTGAAGAGTGATATGTGCAAATAGTTGAGTAAGTTGAGTATTTGAGCTAATAGTTGTTCAAATTATATTACTGGTAGCTCAGTTTAGGTAATTGGTATTCTAATTTGAACCGAAACTAAAGAAAAAATTCTGTTCCATTTACCACTATAATTACTATTTTAAAAAATTGTATCCGTTTTGATATTTTTCCTAAAAAAGAATAAAACTTTCTAAAAATATCTGTCGCTTGAATTGAATGTCCTAATTTTCCAGTTATTATTTCAATTGTCATATTAATTTTTGTGGAAGTAGTCCGAATTAGGCTATTCTTTTCTATGGGATATAAATAGTGGGATCTTATTTCATAACAGAAAAGTGCTCGAAAGCTAAGCGTTTCCTTGGGTGCGATATATGGACTTGTTACTGGTGTAAAATCTATTGTGTACACAAAATGTATAAAACCCGAATAATTTTGTAGAGAGAAATTATAAAACAAATTAGAAAAACTAGCAGATAAACTAGCAGACACGGTTATAATCTGCATCAGCAAACAGCGGACATATAACTTTTTCTTTTCCATACACTAATCATATGACGCGTTTTTAGCCTGTGGTAGTTTTTAATATTTTTTAACAGACTAAATTTTTGCTTCTTTTATTGCTCCCTGGCTTTCCGATTTTATTCATTAAATTCAGGATTTCATTCTTCATTATTCTTCGGTTTGGTATTCTGGTAGGAAGTCTACCAAGTTTCTCTCCTTCAGTATTCCGCCTACTTTTGAATCTCTAATCTGTCTTCTTGTCATCTTGTTTCCCTTCTCAAAAGATTTTGTGATCTTTTATCTGAAATCCAGGGTTTGCATCCGTGCTGTAATAAGTGTTCATTTTGTGTTTTCTGGGATTTGTGCTCCTCGATCGATTATTTTAATCGACGATTTAGTATACCTGGGTGTCTATTAGGTTTCTACAACTATATCATTTGCCTCTTTATATTTTATTGTTCACAGTGTCCTCAGGTAAATAAACTGTATTTCCCAAAATTGTGCGACTACATTAGATTTACCATGAATTTTTGTTCTTCAATTTCCATTACACTGCTCTTCGATCTTATAATGTGTTCTTCTCTGGTATCCGCTCCCATCATACTTTTTTCGTTATTTCTTCTAATTCTTTGGCGGTTCTAGATGCTTCGATCCGTGAAGAACGAGGTTGAGTGCCACTGTTAGCTATTCACGATTTGAGCGTTTTATTGAAGGCATTACATTGCAGCCAATGAAAGTTACGTTTGAGGAAACATTAATTCTTTATTCACAAATGTGTAAACATATCTTTCGTTGAAGTTAACATACGAATTTCCTAGGTGCATATTATGAATGTGGAAATTCATATAATGCTAAATGAGGCTAGGAAAATATTTGTCGATCATAAACACAATCAAACAGCAATCTAACATCGGAAGAAGTGGAGCTCTCCAATATCCAAGAACGAAAATCGAGCCGAAAGTGCGATTAAAAATACGCTGAACGTTTAGGGTTCAGAGTTAAAAGATAAAATGAGAGTTTTTATCGGGGCAACGCAGCTAATAAACGCGTACACTAGGAATGTTGAATTTAATATGCTGCGGTAAACGTTGAGTAATGTAGATTGATTAGAGTTGATTTATTCAATTTCAATTAAATTTTCAATTGGAAATTATGAAGTGGAACAATATTGAAAGCCAGTAGATTTGTGTTCATTTATCGTGTGTATCATTGTGGTAACTGAAACTATGTTGTGTACTACGATATTTGAAGAATATTGGAAGAATTGTTTTAAACTGAACAGATGCATAACTACAAAAGAAGGGAAAGCATAATTGTTGATGAAAATGTAAAAATAAAATACGATGTCACATGGATCAAGTACTACTATTATTACTGCTAATAACATATCTATAAAATAAGATCAGAGCTTTTCTATAGAGGCTAATTTAAACTATACATACATCCTGGTTAAGGAATTAATTTATACAGAGGAACGTTCATTCCATCTGATAGTATAACACTTTGACCGAACTCATTTGGGGAGATTTTCTACCATTAAGACTGCTGAGCTTCGCAAATGTTATTCGATAGTTAGTGCCCTTTTTAAGCTCTTCCTTTAACTGCGCACCATTATTGCTTCGTATTCGATGCCGGATTTATCCAATTTTACGAACGAATTTGTTCGGATAGCCGAGTTATCCTGCTAAAGTGGAGATATTTATACCATTTAACGAAGGTCTTGCTACGGTTGTGTTTATGATAAAAGTAAAACTATTGGGTTTCGGTCTGCTGCATCTTAACAACATTTCACCAAAGCTCAAACTACTGATATTTGTTTGGAAAGTTTTAGCGGGTTTCTCAGTTAAGCACGTTCTAGATGAGCAGATGGTTCTGAGTAATCAGTGATTAGATCATTAGATTAGTTGGAGAAAGTTCTTAAAAATTGCATTGCTTTATTGAATTATTCTCACAATTTCTTTTCATCAGTAATATATTTAGTTTTTTCTCTGATTTAATATTCAGTAATACTAATATATGCAACTCGTTTTAATCCAAACGATTGTCTTGTAAAAGTTTCGCTTTCTTCGTTAATATACTAAGCCATTTATTTGGCTGATAATTTCATCATATGAAGTCTCTACGGCATAGATTTCCTTATTCGCTAAAATCCTAGTTATTGGACCCCGCGATTCTTCCATTAGATGATGTCAGCTACGAGGTCCTGTTTAATTTTTTTCTGAAGATCTTTTTTATTTTCATGGTAGTTCTTAGAGGAGTTTTCAGCATTTTCGTTTAGACGCATATCGCTATTGAAGATTCTCTATAAAACTTATTTCACAGCTTTCGCGTTATACGAGGTAAAAATGCGCGTTATACAGAAGCCGCGATATACAAGTTGGTGTTTAGCAAGAATCGGCCACAATTTTGAAATCGCGTTATATTACGGTTACCTATACAAAGGGGATTGTAAAAGTGAATCTATTCATCTCATCAGATACATTAACGAACGAAAAACATCATATGGCGCTCTAATCAATTTGAGCTGTTTTGGGAGAGGGTTTGTAAGGTGTTCACTATTCAAAGTGAAATCAATATATGGATATTATCAGTTCCTAAACTGTGCAATTACTACTCACAATCAGTTATCGAAAAACTAGTAGCCCCCAATAGAGTCAGCAGCATCATTGACGTCAACTTTCGGTTTCTATATCAGAATGTTCGTGGTTTGCGATCTAAACTTACAACTGTTAGAATCCTTACGGACTCTATTGATGCGGATGCTGTTTTCTTTACAGAGACATAGCTTAACTCAGATATTGGTGACTCTGAAATTTTCAATTCCACTTATACACTTGTTAGGACAGATAGAAGGCATGCGGAAGTTGGTTTGTCTACCGGAGGAGGTGTTTTGTCCGCATTTTCTGACCGCCTTAAAAATGTCGGACCAGTCGGTATCTCGTCGATCGTGGGGATAGTCCCACTGATTGACTTTCACATATCTAAGTGCGACCTTGGTTCTCTTAGCGTCTATGTGGTCAATATTTATATTCCTCCTAGTGTATCCTTCGATGACTATGAGATCTTTATTGATACTATTTTACTTGAACTTTTAAATAAGAATGTGCTTATTCTCGGTGACTTCAACTGTCCTTCATTTAGCTCCCCCGATAACAACTTCGATAGAAAGTATTTATCCTTATTGCATTTCGTATCGTGCTTGAATCTGAGGCAACATAATCACATAGCGAACAGTAACGGTAGATTATTGGACTTAATCTTTTCGAACTTCGATTGTCTGATTGAGGTTGTACAAGATGTCACCCCTTTGCTTTCTGAGGATTCATATCATCCGGCATTGGATATTACCTTGACCTTATCTACTGTTCTTCCGACAATTAACTTTCCTAAATTATATAGCGACATTACTACAACTAACTAGTCATTTCTTGAATCGTATACTGACGTTAATGTGGCGGTCTCTGCATTTTATAGCAAACTGTTCACTATCATCGCCTCTGCTGTGCCGAGGTTTAGGTCTTCTAAACGTATTTTTCCACCCTGGTACGGTACTGAGGTTAAACGGTTAATTCGTCTGAAGGAATACTATTTCGGTAAGTGGAAGAGATGCGGAGGCGCGTTTTATCGCAATGAATTTGATAGACTGAGGTCCAGGGTTAAACGTGATATAGTAATCGCTCATAAAAACTACCAGTCCTTTGTTGAATCTCGAGTTGCCAGTGACCCGGCGGTGTTTTGGAGGTTTGTGCAGAGTGAGGGGGAGGAGCTCTAGGATTCCAGGAATCATGATCCACGATGATCAAGAAATTTCTACTCCTCAGGCAATTGTTGATGCTTTTGCTAGTGTGTTTTCTAATGCTTTTCAGCCAAGCTCTTCACTTATTTTACCTACCAGCGTAAATACTAATATCATTTGTGTGTGTCCTGTCATGTCTGAGGATGTTCTGCGATGTTCAAGGAAGCTAAAATCTAATGTAACGGCGGGTCATGATGGTTTGCCTAGCTTTTTTGTTAGGGATTGTGGGCCAGTGCTCTGTGGTCCACTCTCATATATTTACAATCTTATTATTAAAACCTCTTCTTTCCCTGACACTTGGAAAACTAGCAGAATTATCCCTGTTTACAAAAAGGGTAATCGTTCAGTTGTTACTAATTATAGACCCATCAACATTATTAGCAACTTCGCTAAGTTGTTTGAGTGTGTTGTTTATCAGCAGTTGGCGGCTGAATCTAGAACCCTACTCTCTCAACACCAGCATGGTTTCTTATCTGGTAGATCTATATTAACCAATCTAGAAGAAGTAACTCAATTTATTAGCAAGTCCTTGGATAACCGCCTTCAAGTTGACGTGATTTACACGAATTTTACTAAGACGTTTGATAGTATTGACCATCTTATACTGCTACATAAATTGGACGATTTTGGCTTTTCTCCAAGTCTCCTTAAACTAATTCAATCGTATCTTGGTAATTGATCCAGCTATGTGTGCTTTAATGGTTTTCAATCCGGCCATTTTACCCCAGCAGGTTCTGCAGGGTTCTGTTCTGGGTCCGCTGTTGTTTAATATCTTCTTGAATGATTTGCTGGAACTACTTGACTGCCGTGTGTTAGGTTATGCTGACGATCTAAAAATTTTCACTGAGATTAAAGACTTGAATAATTGTTTTGAACTGCAGAGGAACCTGCAGATCGTCTATGACTGGTTCACACGTAACAGAGTTTCTTTAAATGTGGACAAGTGTGCTGTTGTCTCCTTTGGTAGAGTTGCCAGCCCCACAGTATTCTCTTATAATGTCGAATTTCTATTCCTCGTAAAACACACTGTAGGGACCTTGGCGTACTGTTTGACCCTGCTCTACGTTTCACGGACCACATTCTTGAAACTTGCAGAGCCGCTACTAAATCCTTGGGTTTCCTCATACGTTCGTGTAAAGCCTTTAATAACTTGAGTGCTTTGAAGTCCGTTTATTTCGCCTTCGTCAGGAGTAAGTTGGAGTACGGTTCTATAGCTTGGTACCCCTCCTACTTGTATCAAGAAATTGCCTTGGAAAGAGTGCAAAAACGTTCTTTTAAGTTTCTAAGCTATAGAATCGATGGATTTTACCCTCCCAGATCAACTGATTACATCGCATTACGTGAAAGGCATAATATAGAATCCCTAGGTGACAGAAGAAAGTATAGTAGTGCGGTTTTCTTGCTTAATTTAATTAATAATATTGTGGAATCTCCCATGCTGTTAGCTGGGGTTGACTTTGCGGTCCCATCTCGCTCTACTCGATCAGCTGATACTTTTCGTTCAGTCAGGGCTAAAACTAATGTTTTGTTTAAGGCCCCTCTGTGTCATATGACTAGGAACATAATTAATGCTTTTCCGGATCCGTTTAGATAATGTTCATTGTACTTGTGTCGTTGTGATTTATAGCTGTATTTGCGTTATGTTAAGTTTGATTGTTGATTTTGTAGCTGTTCTTGTGAATTGTTTTTGTTTTCTTGTATAATTATCCTGTAATTGGAGATTTCTCTCTGTTGGGTAATAAAGACATATTATTATTATTATTATTATTGTTACTATTATTATTAGATCTGTTTAAAAATATCTACCACTTTTTTATAAATTAGACTAAATTACAATTAGCCAAAGTGAAAGAAAAAGAAAAAAGGAATGCCGAAGAAGAGTAAAATGGATATATTAATGCCGAAATCCAATGAAATATTCGCCAGTTAACATATCTTCGTTTCAAAATTCGTAGTAGTGAACTAATTACTCAGCTTATTCTCTGTATAAGGTTAATTTAATTAAAACAGCAGAAAACAATATAAAGCATCATGGCACAGTAAATAATTAGAACAAAATTAAGTATCCAGCAAAATGAAACAAAATTAACTTTTCCTTCCACTCCACAATGTTCGTAATTTGCAGCTTTAATTAAATTTTTAACTGCATAATATGTGTAAAATATTTATAAAAAGCCTACCTGCTGCTCTATGTGATTTTTACGCACCAACAACCTAATTTTTCACCAACCGGGCCTTCATATCTGAAACAATAGACGCCAACGTACGTACATATAGGTATATATATGCAACTGTCCATGAATGATATGGCACATTTTTTGTTGTGCCATTCTTTTATTACAATAAAATTGGGTATGTGTTGTTATCAGGAATACGTCCCTTAATGAACCAAAAGGACGTTACCTTTGTTCTGACCGGAAAATCTCATTAATCAAATTCTCTGTTTGTTGTTGCTCAATAACATAGTACATACGTATAATAAATAATCGTATATAAAAGACAACACTTGTAGCTTTTTTACAAGAGCTGTGTTATAGCGCATATAAAGCAATCAAATTAACTAATTATTTGGTGAATGTACATAGGTATACCTTACTGACATTCTATTTTATATTATTAATCTTTGACACTCTCCATCCCTTGTTCATATTCTCCGATGCATTCTATCCTTCATCATATATGCGTATTTGTCGATATTAACTTTTCTTTCGGAGAGAAAAGAGAAAGGAAGAAGAACAAATCGCCTTTAGCTGTAGCCGAATTGAGTTTTATTCACTTTTCTCTTTATAAATCGTCGCTGATAATCGTTTATAATAGATATCCCCTCCGTTTGGAAACGGATCCTTCAGCAAATACAAACAACTAACAATTAAATTTTTGCGGACAATTTATCTTTCCTTCAAATCATAAATGAAACAATCATTTAAATAGTATCACCTCTTGTGGATTGAATTGCCACACAGAGTTTTGGAAGTATCCAAGTAGTACTCACACTATTTGCTTGAATTAATTTAAAAACATTATTAATGAATGAAGCAAATCAATAAATTTAAACTAAAATGGGAAAATTAAGACAGAAATGCCGAAAATAAAATAAACTACTTGCAAATACAAAATGCTTGTGTTATTTGCACAGCCAGTATTGAAACCTTAGTCTAGTATTCTTATTGTAAATAGCTTAGCATGTTACATATTACAGTGTCTCATTGATTATAATAAAACGCCCCCTTCCTCAATATAAATAACTTAAAAAGTGTGTTAATATTTAAAACAGATTCAATTTTGTTATTACATGTATGGTGATCCAATTTTGATAACTTGATAAGTTAGTTTATATGCAAATGAATAAGAAGGTAAAATATTTCGTGGTCATCCAGCATGGTGGTGATACCCACAATTACTTATGCCGCGGTGGTCTGATGGTATAAAGTAAGAAATAAAGCCGTTATTCGCAGGTTAAGCACATTGCAGAAACTCGCTTGCCTGGGAATCAGAGGAGTACTGTCTACACCACTCATGACAGTTATAGAGATACTACTGCGTTTACAGGCCAAGAAAACGAAGATAGAAGCCGCGCTCTCCAGATGCGATCGACAGAATTAACACCGTATGCGACTTCAGAAAACTTTTCAGGGTTGTTATATCTTAGAGGACGATAAAGTTTGCACTGTTGAAGCTATTCAGGGAGAACGCTAGCGCAAGCACCCAACGGATGAAGATATGGACACCAGAACTGGAATGTATTTGAACGAGACGGAAACAGGACAATACGTTAGCATGAATCTAGGAGTTTAAACTCCTGCTTTCCAGGCTGGGATAACTGGAATATAATGCAGGATGTGTAAATACTATGTAGCGCCGTCTACAAATGCAGGGATATATTGGTGTGCTTATCCAGAATATACGTCTGATGGGGGCCGAGCCACCAGAGACCTCACATACAAAGCATACAAAAAAAACTCGGAGAAGTGAGCTTTTGGGCGAAGAGCAGGACAGAAAGAAACCTGTAGGTCCTGCGCCTACATGTGAAGATCAGTATCACAGAGCCTAAAAGAACTAAGAGAAGATTCACAGGAAGGGTGATGCAAGACGTCATGCCTGCTCTCCAAACACAAACCTCCTTATTGTGTTTCTAAAAGAACGGGAATTCAATATATCCTCCGGCTCCCCGTTAATGTTATAGTAAATTTGAAAAGTAAAAGATCTCTCAAAAAGTAACGTTTTATGTGGGGGAGGAAAAATTCTACCACGGAACCTACTATCTACCGAGATTATGAACATCCGTTCTGTACCTAATTTTTTGATAAAGGTGATTTTAACATAATAATAATATGAAATAATGAAAAACAACGTAACTCTCTCCTGTTGTACATAGTAAGCCATCTTGCGTCAGAAAGTTTATGTGAGATATGCTCATATTTACGAATTCCATAAATGTATTTAATTGTAAGACAGAAGTTTTGAACCCTCTGAATGCGGCCTTTCGTTACATAATCTATAACAGAGTGGTAAATCCGTCCACAATTGTTAAAATGAGATAATACAAACGTTTCACATAAATTTCGTTTAATTGTTTTGTTGAAGACATGACGGTAGGGATATAACCTTTTCAAATGCATATAAGCAGTACGTGTACACTTCGAGACATGAAGTTGATATCTAAGTATATTGTTTACTAACAGGCCCAGTATATTTGCTTGATTAACAATAGGTAGAGTATTCTGGTTAATTGAAATTTTAAACACGTTTGATAAGTTACAAACCTTGGAAGAACCGAAAAGTAAGACTTTAGACTGTGAGGAATTGATAGTAAGACAGTCTTTATTAGAAGCAGATAATAAGTAGTCTAAATCATCATTCATTTTTTGAGTAGCATCAAACCAGGCATCACCCCTAAAAGAGTAATGCAGTAGTGTATCATCAGCATAGGCGTCAGATTGACAATGCTTTAGACCACCCAGAAGGTGCAATGTGTAAATAGTGAATAAAATAGGACCTAGCACTGAGCCCTGAGGAACACCATGTAAAAAATCCAAAAGTGGAAGAAACACATTGCCCAACCCTAACAGACTGCAAACGACCAGATAAATAATCGTAATAATGACAAAGGTACATCATCAAAACCAATATTATCCAAAATAGGAAGTAAGATCAAAGGGTTAACAGTATCAAATGCCTTACTGTAATCTAGAAGAACAAGACAGGAAGGCATCCCCCATCCGTTGAGATAACAATATCATCCAGAGTCTCAAGAAATGCGTCTCGCAACTGTAGCCAGCCCGAAAGCCAGATTGAATAGCAGAGAGAATGTTATTGAAACAAATAATTGTTGAGTTGCAACGCAATAACCCTTTCGAAGACCTTAGAAACAAAAGGCAATAGGCTGATAGGGCGCAGATGGCAAAGCTGTCTTGGTTCGGCAATCTTAGGCAACGGTGCAACCAGAGCATGTTTCCAGCATTCTCTCCAACAAAGACACATAAATAATATGTGCAATATATGGAACAATTGCGGGACAACAGAGTTTTATCATGCCGTCATCAGCTGAGGCACCCGATTTCATTCTCATGATAATATTAAAAACTGTAAGTTCATCAACAGTACACAGAGAGAATTCTGACTTGGAAGTTTAATCAGTTTTGTAAAGCTCCATAACCTTAAGTTGATCAACATCAAAATTAGAGGTGCAAATATTAAAAAAGAACATTAATTTTGGCAGGATCGCTCAAGTGACTAGGAATATCAGAGCCACGACTGCCCCCAATACCCAAAAGCCCCAAGCTGATTCCAAAGGGATTTATTGTCCTTAATACGTGTAATAAAATCGAAGTAAGCCCTCTTTTTCAAGTCTAAAGGTGGTAGTTGTTAAATTTCGAAGAGTTTATAATAGTTCCAATCCTACATTCCTTTAGTTTAACGAAATTTAGATTTAGCTTTGTCCCTAAGACGCATTAGAAGTTTTAGATTAGTATTAAGTCACGGAATATAACGCTTAGTAAACCGGTGGATTATAATGGGAGCATGATCATCAAAAAGTTGAATTATACTAGAATATAAAAATTCTGGTTTTAAGTTGATATCAGAAATATAAAAAATGTTTTGAAATGGAATACAGCGCTGGTCAGAGTCAAATTTATTGACATCAATAAAGTTAATGTCTCTGTACGAATGTATGCGTGTAGGTGGCTTAAAATTATTTAGCTTAAGTTTACACTATATAAAGTCATGATCAGAATAAGCGCAGTTAATAAGTCTTGAAGCAGAGATCATGTGAACATCAGTAACAAAGAACAAATCAGGTAGAGTTAACAGTCTAGTCGGTTGTGTCAAGCCTATAGAATCAAAAACCTCAATTAAGTAAATGGTTGTCGAATCTGAAACATTGAGACATTCTATGTTAAAGTCGCCACAGCATATGATCCTGTCGGAAATGGGCATAACCGAAGTAATTGTATTTTCAAGCGCATCCAAAAAACAATTTGTAATTTAGAGTAGGAGGTTTATAAACGGCATCAATAACAAATTCTGTATTAGAAATCTGAACTGATAAAAATAGCTGTTCAATTTCATCACTAGTTTCGATCAATCTATATCTAATGTAATTTCTGATATACACTGGAATTCATATCCCTAATTTAAGAGAACTAGTATATATATATATATATATATATATATATATATATATAGCAGCGTTCACAGGCCTTCTAGGCCCATTGCTTTGTAAAATGTTTCCATTTTTCCCTGTTCCTTGCAATTATTCTCCAGTTCGCGGATCCTTTCTCTGCCAAGTCTTCACTCACTGCTTCTCTCCATTTTTTCCTCGGTCTTCCCCTCCTTCTCTTTCCCTCCGGGTCTCTCCATCCTATATCTTTCACTATTCTGTCCTCCTGCATTCTCTCCATATGACCCGCCCACTGCATTCTTCGGGCTTTAATTGCTTGTGTTATACATGGTTCGTTGTATAGTGCATAGATATCATCATTGGTGCGTCTCTCCCACATGCCGTCCACCTTCTTCCCTCCGAAGATCCTTCGAAGTATTTTCCTCTCCCATATCTCTAACTTTGTTTGTGAGCTTTTTGTCAACGACCATGTTTCGCAACCATATAGCAATGTCGGTCTCAAAACGGTCTTATACAGTTGTAACTTCGATCTCGTTGATATATTCGTGGATTTTAATATGTTTGAGATTCCCCCGCGCATCTGTTGCTCTTAGCTATCCTTAAGTTTATTTCCGTTTCTTCTTTGCATTTGTTGTCTATCAAAGTTCCTAGGTACATATATTCTTCCACTTCCTCAAATTCGTATAACTCCCTATCTCTAGCTTGGACGCGTAGTTTCTGTTTTCCGTTTAACCTGTTGTTGTTCCTTAGTTCCATATATTTAGTTTTGCTCTCACTAATCTCCAGTCCCATTCTACTTGCCGCAGTTATTAGGTTTTTGTTAGTTCCTCTAGGAGTTTCTTATTTCTGGTCAGCAGCAATATGTCATCAGCATATGCAAGACACTGGTGACTCTTATTGAAGAGTGTTCCGTTTCTGTTTATGTTGCTATTTCTGATCATCACTTCCAACACTGCGTTAAATAGCAGGGTAGAAAGCGGGTCTCCTTGTCTTACCCCGTTCTTCACTTTGAAACTTTCTGATGTCTTTCCGTTTACTTTAACTGCGCATATTGTGTTCTGCAGTGTCATCTTTACCAGTGCAATTAGTTTGTCCGGAACATTCAGTATTCTCAATGCGTCGAAAAGCCCTCCTCTGTTGACTGAATCGTATGCTGCTTTAAAATCGATAAATAGCATGTAAGTCGGAATTTCGTATTCATACATTCCTATGAGGATTTGTTTCAGCGTGAAAAGTTGATCCGTTGTTGATCTGTTTTTCCGGAAACCAGCCTGGTACTCCCCGAGAGCAGGTTCTATAAACATTTCCAGCCGTTTCTTAATCAGCGTGGCCAGGACTTTGTATACGGTGTCCAATAAGGCTATTCCCCTATAGTTGCTGCACTCGGTTCGGTCTCCTTTCATGAATAGCGGGATTATGACAGCTCTATTCCATTGCTGCGGCATTACCTCTGTGTTCCAGATTTCCTTAACCAGTTCATATATCTTTAGAATTACCACTTCACCCCCGTATTTAATATTTTCTGCTGTCATCTCGTTTTCTCCTGGACTCTTGTTGTTCTTCATTGAGTTTACTATTTCTTCTATTTCTATTATTGACGGCTCTTCGGTTCCTTCGGTATTTTGGTCGTTTTGCCTCGCTTCCGCACTTTCTCTTTGATTCTTTACGTCGTCTTCCTCCTCCTGGTTCTTCCCATTGAGTAGCTCTTCGAAGTACTGTCTCCGTTAATTTCGCTTGCAGACCCCAGCAGTTCTCCATTCCTATCCTTGAAGTATCGTTGAATCCCTTTGCTTCCCGTTCTCATGTTTTTTACATCTTTGTAGAAGTTTCTAATTTCTTTTTTGTGTAACTTTCCTCGATCTTTTGTAAAATCTGTTCCCAATACTTTCGTTTCCTTGTCCTACACAGTTGTTTAACTTTTTTCTTTTGTTCATTATATTCGTCCTTGTCTTTTTGTTTTTTGGTTTGCAAGAATTTTTGCCATAGTTTTGTCTTGAGAACTAGTATATATGTATATATAATATACTCACATGTGTATAGGCCATCAGTTTGGGGATCTTTCTATAAGATCCAACTTAATTTCAACAAAAAAATGAAAGGAAAGTAACGTACCAAAATATATGCAACGAGTAATATTTAAAATTATGATTTACGTCAGTCGTATTTCATGTTAAAATTTATAGGCATTTATCTACTCATAAAACAAAGCACATTGAACAAGAAAAATGCTCCTCAAATGGAGCGTCTATTTTAGTAAGACGGGGACGTTTAAAAATCTCAGAAAATGGCATTCGAATCCTCTCTCATTTATTCTCATTATTTTTCGCTATTAATTGAAGTCAAAACGTGGACGCCTCCGCTAATTTGTTTGCGGTAAATTGAGCGAATTAACGGACAAACGCCCTCAGCGAGAAAGTTTGCGAACGAAGTGTCGCCGTCGTTCAAAGCCAATAGAAATAATTTTCACGGGAAATTAGATCACGTATACAGAATAATTTACGCAATTCTCACTATTTCGTCCCTCTTATTCTATCTGTCGTTATGACGTGCAATTTGAGGCAAATTCGATGTGGAACAGAGACCAAAATGTGGAGGGCGACGTGTGGAGAGAAAGATCACAGTGCGAGGGTAAAATTTATCTAATACAAACTTTGCGATTATAATTTATAACCGGCGGCAGAGGTAGAGAGATAGTATTGTTTGTGTTCGAATAATTGGCACCAGTAGTAGAGACCCGGGTGTTCCAGCGCTTCTACAAAGACCTGTATAGATAAATCCAAGTCGACTATGAATATAGGCAGCACAACCATAGGCGCCACAAATTAATTGCTGAATAGGCTTTTATGCCATTTGTGGGTTTATGATCAATGCGTTCTTCAGGGAAAGTATATTCTCATATTACTAATTTGGTTATTACGTTGAATGAATCTCTGTGTAATCTGCTTTCATTAATAATGAATAATACAGTAATACAGCTTGGAATAAATTTCAACTGTTTTACCATACCTAAATTTTGTGCAAGAAAATTCGTATTATGGGAAATTTCACCTACCAAACGACTACTTTCCATATGAACACGGCCGCCTATTGAACAACAGATGAGCTAAAATTGTAATAATAAATAGGTATGTTCCAAAAAAGCGGGACGAGAAGAATTTTTACCAGTTGTTTCTCTAATGTGTACCCAATGCATCGGTGATCACCCGATCCCACATTTCTGTATCTTGTTATATACTCTCCTCTTTGCGCTAATAATATTCTTCGATTTGTTGCGGTTATGTAGTTTTTATTCATATTCCAAATGGGAATAAAAAAACAAAGAGCGTTTATGCCATCACATACATGATTTCCGGTTGATATAGATACACCGTTACAGTGTCAGTCTATGTATATCATTAATGTGAACACTTTCACTGCTTCAAAGAACATGAAGGTGAAGCTTGTGCTTTGTGCTTTGCGCTTTTCATAATTTGTTAACCTACGGTTTCAATTTTAATACGCATAAATACTCGAGGCTATATATCCATTTAACAGTTACCCACTTTAGAACAATTTAAATAACGGAATCGTCCGTTCGCGCCAGAATCCCTCCAAGCGATTTGCAAAAGAAGATTCTTGAACAGAAAGGAAAAACTTTTGAGCAAATTTTAGGAGTGCTGCCACTGTTTTAAAAAGAATTGGCTGTGAGAGCCACGGATGCGAAACGTGCGCAAATTAACTACCACCGCCCTCCTGCTATAAAGTAAACGAGATTCGTATTTAAATTTCCTTATTTTCGTCGCCCGCTGAAAGTTTATGCTAAAGTTAATTGTCGAATTCTGCTCCCGCTATAAATTGCATAAACACACTATAAGTTGTGCACGTAAGAGCACAAGTGACAAATTAGTTTTAATTATTTTAGAGCTCGCAGTCTGCGTTAGTAAATTGTAATACATCAGTCAGAGGCACCGCACACTGCAATCCATTTGCACGCCATAGTTATCAACAAATTCATTGTGTAGCTATGATTCGAAAATTTAGCTGCTAGAATAATATTTGTAAGGTGAACGAATCCGATCGGTAACGTAGAAAGATTTCTTCCAATGATTTCCTTTATCCTCAATGATTACATACATACATTCGTCGTTTTGACTTAACGATTTGCATACTCCCATAACAATGAAGTTTCAGTAAAAAACGCAAAGAAAGAGAAAAACTTTTTATATATTCACTGTCGAGTTAATGCATGGCCACATTATAAAATTAATACCACTAATCATTTTGTTTTAGCGACCACACATATATTGCAGATTCTCCATAGGTTGGGGGTATCAAATGTTGTTTAATCATTACCAGCAATATTTATTTTATAATATAAATTCTAACCTACGAGTACTCCGTTGTGCGTAGAAAACAAAGTCAAACTGCTTGCAGAGATCCTGACAAAAATAAACTACTTATTTCATTAGTTAAATTAGTCTCAAGTAAGTAAATTGTCAAGTGACTATTTATTGCGTGTTTATGTCTATTACAATTGAAAGAGTATAAATTGAAACAAATAACATACGGACGCTGAAATATTACATGAAGAACAAGAACTAATAGACCATTGACAGGAGTATCTCCAAGAATTATTGAACAGTTCAAATTGTTGTAAATAGGATAGAAAGATATAACACGACGGAATAAGATCATTAAATGCATGTTGAAACAGAAAGGAATACCAAAGGATGGGGAAACACCTATTATACTATCAATCTACAAAAAAGAACATACCAACTACACCCAACTACAGAGAAATTCCTTCATTTTGTAGGAGGCAATAATCAAAAATAAAGTGAAGAATATTGTTAAACCGCAACCCTCAGAGATTTTAGACTATTACGCAGTATACAAGACCATGTTCTCACTCTATAGTAGGTCGCAGAAAAAATTACAAAACCAAAACATAATTTTAGGATCATTTATGTGAAAAAATACATTGATAAAATTAAGAGGACAAATATTTGGGAAACTTTAAGTTTTAAAAAGTTGGAGAATATCTAGTCACAATTAGATGGATTATAGATTCTTCTCCTTAATCTGGAACTCTTCTACCTTTCGGTGTCGAGTTATTTCGGAGTTGAGCATTCTGGTACTGTCTGCCACATTTCCTTCCACTTTTTCCTACTTTTAGCCATGTTTTCCACATTCTCCCATTTCATTCCTCTTTTCTCTGTCGCTAAGCGTACTTCTTCCGTCTCTGTCTTTCTCGGTCTCCCTCTTTTCTTTCTTCCAATTTCCTTCGCTTCAAATACCTCTTTTATTAACTTATTCCCATCTCTCCTTATTACATGTCCGAGCCATCTATTAGCTTGCTCTATACTAATTTAGACAAAGTTTATCTTTAGTTTGTCGCTGAATAGCTGGTTTTTAATTTTATCCCTCCTTGCTTTCCTCCCATTTCTACTTAAAAATGTCATTTCTGGGCTTGTTATTCTCCTTTATCTCTTTGCGATAATGTTCAGGACTCACATTTGTAGGCCAATGCTGGTTTTGCAATTCTTTTTACTATTTCTAATTTTACTTTCTTAGGGACTGCATTTTTGCTTAGGAATTGACTCTTAATGTGATTAAATAGTCCGCCAGTCTTAGATATTCCTTTAATTATTGCCATGTTTTTAATGTTCAATTCTTCATTAAAGACATTTATATTTCCTTGTAATTGATTCTCGGTTTCTCCAAATATTGTTAAGTCGTCAGCGTAACATAACTTTCTTAGTCGTATATATCTGAGTTTCCAACTTCCTACGTTATATTTGCCTAGTTTCTGTCTACACTTCCTTGTTTTATTCCGATCTTGCTTTTGAACGAGTGTGATTCTTAATTTCTTGATCTTCAGTTTTCAGTTTTCTCATACTAGCTTCGCTTGATTTGTCTTTGTTCTAGTATTGTCCAGATGTCCCAATTTAAAGATAATGGTAGACGTACACAAAAAATATGACTGACACAAATGTTGAGGAAACCAAAGTGCTAATAATATATTAGTAATAAAGAAACGACTGTAATGATAAACGTTACAAAACCGTTTAATAGAGCAAATTAAAACTATTAAATACCTTGAAAGTACTTTATGTAGCGACGGCACTTTGATGAAGAAATCAATAACACACTCAAACCGAATCTACCACGAGTTAAGTCGAAAGTTTCTGGGGCATAAAGAAGTTAGTAACGAAACAAAGTTGGCCGTGTAGCATATACTACATTAATACTGTTAATTGGTGAAAATTGTTTTCTCACAAAGAGGCAGGATATGCAACATGCGAATGGGAAGCAAACCGTGGTGTAGAAGATGGGAACTACAAAAGGAACAAGCACGCATCTTCGTCTGTGAGGAACTGAATGAACTTAGGCAGAAGGATTGCGGTAGGATCTACTGAAGCCCACGACAATACTCAGACTCCCCTTGAGCAAAATAGTGGCCTTTGTGGATGACAGGGGGCTACTGGGAAACCATACGAAGAGCTCAAGTGGCTTGTCCATTGGTGACTAACTCTAACGGATGAATGAACGAATGAACGAAAGAGGTAGGAAAGTAGAACACAGGCAGTTGAAGTGATGTATTTGAGAAGAATGCTAAGAGTAAGAAGGACGGAAAGAAGATGGAAAGTAGATATCAGGGAGGAACTAGGAAATAAATTACAATGGTTTAGAAATAGGTTAGCATGAAGAAACATAGACTGGTGAAAGGTATGGAAAACAAAGATAAATAGCCAAATAAAGAGGAAGACATCGGCGAACGTGGAACGAGAGCGCGGGAAAGGTGATAACGAGGAGTGGTGAAACATGGAACTCTGCAAAGGAATTAGTACAAATTTATCCTTAGAAAAGCTTAGCGAAGACAGTCTTGACACCATACCCTAAGATGGAGGTACAATCGATGCGGAATTCCTTATGACGATGATAATTGAAAATATGGGCTAAAAAATGGCGGGTTCTGATACTGGTATTCTTTGAAGTATTTCTTGTTCCATAGTTTGTTAAGGAAAAGAAATTATCCAATGACCTATCAATCAAGAAAATATTGTACTCACAAATATAGATTTCCTTCTTAAGTTAATATTATGATATACATTTTATATAACAACACGTATGTATGTGTGTATATACATATATTAAGTGAAATGAATTGAACATGATGAAATAATTGTACACCCATAGAATACAAAAACTTGTCATCTGTACATACTTTACGTAAATTATTCATACATCAAGTCCTCCCTCGGCCGTTGTAATCATATAAATTGAGTATATAAATCCGTCTTCGTGAAATGATGGCTCATTATTGTCAGAATACTTCACATTGAAGGAAGCTTAGGATTCATTTGTACTCGATAAGTAGAGGTTTCGACTACGCGCAATTTTCGGTAATGAAAATTTTACATTGGAAGCTAAACAAACATCACCCGAGACGTTAAGTGGTGAGAAAGTTAGGGGTCAATACGGAAAAGCTCCCTCCCATTAAGCGTTTTATTTCTTTCATTCGCCTCCGAGCCAAAATTAAAATGACTAAGTTCCTGGCGTAGGCATCGGGAAAGCCCGGAATTGGAGATGAGATCTACGTAAATTATGCTGGTAGTAGCAACCGTATTATAATCGTACAAACAGCAATCTGTATGTCAGCAATTTTTATGATTAATCCTATCATGGAGAGAATAAACCGGAAATTATTTTCGGAAATTATAACGATTTTTTTGGTATGGTATTAAAGATATTCATAGAATAATCTAAAAATTTTCATTGCAATACGTAATGCATTAACGTCATAATACTTTCGTCGTTTAATTAATGCATTTCAGTGATAAATCATTGAAACGTAATTATATACATATATAAAATGTATTTGTAAATGAAATAGAAATGATTTGAATAAATGTAGTAAAAGATTGAATTGATACTTGCTTATTTTTCATTTTCCTTTGTCTGCTTTCACATACTCCTATTATTTTCTAAAGGTAATTTCGGAAAATATGGTTTTAAATTGTATAACCTATCCAGATAATTTAAACTTTTTTAATATTGAAGATATAGATTTCACCATTTTCTGTGTTGTTTCAATTTGGGTTATTTGATTTTCATGACAATCTCTAATTGATAAAACCCCTGTGCAGAAGAAAGAAGATTCTCGATAAACAACGATCTCTAGCATTAGTTTGAATGTTGAAAACATTAAACTGGCAAGTACTAACGTATATTTCGAACATAATCTCCCACTGGTCCAGTTACAATTTGCTTTGTATTATCCCGTTAGGATAGAAAGGGTTAAGTAAAATGAACGCCATGTTGGATTTCTAAGTTATTCAATAAAATTTATTATTCTCTTTTCAAGGATGTAAGGTAACGTATGATTGAATAAAAAATTCCAGTAGAATTCATTTGTTTTACATTTTAATCACTTAATACACTTAATAATAATAATAATAATAATAATCCTTATTGTCCAACAAATTACATTTCAATTACAGGACAATTAATGAAATTACAATAAGCAAACCGGTATGACGCTCACAACAGCTGACAATATTCCGCAATGAGTCCTGGTTGATATCACAGACAGTCGAAATTATATTATAATTGTAGCACATCAAGTATATAGGCGTGGAAGATCCAATATTTGTTCTACATCGTGGTAAATAAAATGCTGGTGGATTACGAGATAAAAATTATGGTACATAAAAGTTTAGTAATTGCAAAAGATTAGGACAGTCAATGTTACCATGAATTAAATTATATACATATTTAACGCTAGAAGTAATTCTTCCGAATTGAAGTGACTGTATCTCAAAGCGATTCAACAAAATTGCCTGATCTATATTTCTAGCTAGATAAACATTATCAATTTGAAAACTTAGGAATTTTAAAAATCTTCTTTGAATTAATTCAAAATCTCGTCTGTGTGTTAAATAAAAAGGATACCATACTACTGACGCATACTCTAGACGAGATCTGACCAAAGCAAAGTACAAAGCTTGTAAAGCCTGAGTATTTTTAAGACATCTGCAATTCCTAATAATGAAACCCAACATTCTTCTAGCCGATGCAGTAATTACATCCATGTGATGATTAAAATTAACTGTAGGATCAAACCAAACACGCAAGTCCTTGACTAACGCACACCTTTCCAACTGATTCTCACCAATACAATAAGGGAAAGAAACCGGAACGGTCCTGCGTGTAAATGATATTGTTTTACATTTAGATATATTTAGGGGTAGATTATTAGATTCACACCACAAAGCAATATTATCCAGGTCAGCCTGGAGGCCAAGGCAGTCCGATACTGATGAGATTTCTCGAAACACTTTAAGATCGTCGGCAAACAGCAACTTATTTGAGTTAGTTACAGTTGTAATGTCATTAATAAAAATATTGAACAGCAGAGGACCCAAATTTGAGCACTGGGATACTCCTGACAGTGCTTGAAATGATCCCGAGTAGCCATTGTAGAATACATATTGTGGTCTACTCGTTAAGTATGACTTTAAAAAACGAACCAAATCTTCACTAAATCCAAAAGCCATCAGTTTTCTAAGCAATGCTGCATGACTAATACGGTCGAATGCTTTAGAAAAGTCAGTATAAATGGTATCTACTTGGCCACCAGCGTCAAGTGAGCTTGCCACAAATTGTTTGAAACAAGCCAAGTTTGACACAGTCGATCGTTTCGCCATAAAACCATGTTGATGAGGAGAAATATGATGAATCATTATAGGAAAAATATGTGAATACATAATTAATTCCAACAACGAAATTAGAAAGAATAGCAACAGGTCTGTAGTTCACCACATTACTCACATCACCGTTTTTGTGTATCGGAGTAATCCTTGCCACTTTCCAGATGTCAGGGAAGGTCAACGATGTAAGGGCTAAGTTGAATAATTTTGTCAAAGGAATCTCAAATATGTATTTACAGACCTTAACCAAAAAAGCGGGAACCTGATCGTGGCCAGATATTAAGCTATCTTTAAGTTTTTGGTAAATTCAGTTACTGTAGCCGCAGAGATAGGACCCATATTTATGTTATGCGAGCTGTTTCCAATCTGTGGGTCAATTGATACATCAGACTCTGAATTAATAGATGTGGTATAATCCGAGCTGAAGTATTCACCAAATGAATTAACAATAGAAATAGGATCATTTAGATGTATATTGTTGAAAGTCATGTTAATCCGAGTACCTCAAAAGCAGCCACCTTTGAATTTTTGTTCGACATCAATTTTAAATTGGTCTTATTTCGTTTGCTTATTCGGTTTGTTATATATATTCAAATATATATATATATATATATATATAAATTATACCCTATATATATATATATGTATAGGGTATAATTTTAATTTTAATTAGGTAATTGTTTTATTTTGCCTATTTTGTTATTTAATTAGTTACAATGTACTTTTTTATTACCTTTTTTGTAAGATATTTAATGACTTCTGACGGGTACGACATTTTGAATATTGTTAAACAGACTAAATCGGCATATGAAGGTGCCAAACATATCCCATTTAACCAAATTTCCATCTTCAATAATAATAAAGATACCCATGCAATCCTCCTCGATCTAGGAAGATCTAGCGTCCCCAAAAGTATAATTATTTTACAGCATTGTTAAAGAGAGTTTCAAATTAACTTTATTTAACAACATCTTACATATATTTTAACGTAGTGTATTTTTTTTTTGTCGACTTTACTTTGGGTGATAACGACATCTGTGTATTTTTTAAACGAAACAACCTTTGTATTTTCAGTTATGTACATTATTCTTGACGAGATCCTTTAAATGGCATCATGATGTAATATTATAAGGTCAATAGTTTTCGAGATATTTGAGCTTTGACTGAAGATAGTTGGCTGCTGTAAGTTGGAAAAAAAGACATCATCTCTACAAACTGATTCATGTACATGAGCTATCAGAAGACGACTTTGACAGATATGCAGTGCTTTGTGAATAAATGATTTTTTACATCATCTCCTTTTCAAAAGCTTCACCGTTTTAGTAGATCTTATAACCCTGTCACATAACTTGCTATTAGTGCGTGGTACGTGTCTATTATCATAATGATATTAGACGTCAGCTTGAATTAATAATAATGTTATCATATCAAAATATACTGATGGCTACCGGCGCATGCACCAAATATCGCGTTACTTATTCTCACTATTAATGAGTGGTCCAGGGTCGATGCATTTCCGCATTGTAGTTACTGCTCATTACCGGCAATGTCTCTATTTGTTTCCACACTATCAGCAAATAAGTAAATCTCTGCAGCTCCAGAGATGTGTAATAATAATATAATAATATAATAATAATAATATCTTTATTGTTCTCGAGATCATATAATGATATAGAACGTGTCATAATATAAATAACAAAAACATATAATAGTAAAATATTAACTCATACATATGTATATACGTAGTATGGCGTCGCAGGTTACATATAATATACACATAAATGTATGTATATATACGTCAAAAAAGAGAGAATACTATTGGGGAGGTTTCCATCCGAAATCAACATCACTCTCAAACTCGTTAAAAGAGTAGTAGCACTTAGAGATCAATATACTTTTTAACTTTGTTTTAAAATGTGGCAGTGACAGACTTCGCAAGTTAGATGGAAGCTTATTGTATGCTACAGTGGCCAAATATTGTGGGCTTCTTTTATAAAACGTTAATCTGTGTTTGGGTATCTCACAACTGTTACCATTCCTTGTAGGATAATTATGGTATTCACCCAATTTGACAAATTGACTGTGATTTTGTTTTGCATACATCAAGATCTGGAAAACAAAAATGGAGGGAACAGTCATAATCTTTAATTTTACAAAATAAGGCTTACATGCATCGCGACTACCCACGCCCACCATGTTGCGAACAGCCCGCTTTTGCAACTTAAACACCCTTTCAACACCACAAGAGGAACCCCACGCTACAGTGGTGTATGACAGCAATGAATGGAAGCTGGCAAAATAGTAGGTCTTCAAAACATCTGGCCTCACCGTTGATCTCAGCATTTTTATCGCAAAGCACACTGGTCCCAATCTTTTACACAATCGATCTATGTGTGTTTTCCAGTTACATCCAGAGTCAATAGTAATCCCCAGATATTTTGTATGGTTAACTTGAGCAATACTACTTTTACGCGTATTTAAAACATACCCAACATCCCTTTCTTTGTGTGATATATTGAAATGTATCCAGGCTGATTTTTCGTTATTTAACGCTAATCTGTTTCGGACAAAATATGCGTCGATGGCGTGTAATTCGCTATTAGTTGTTGTTTCGAGGTTATCGGCTTTATCAGTGGACACAAAGATGGTTGTATCGTCTGCAAACATTACCACATTTCTTGATGGTATATCATTAACATATAGTATACAAAGCAAGGGACCAAGTACAGAACCTTGCGGAACGCCGGTTTTCAGCGTCAGTTCACACGATTTACCAGTCGCAATCTGTACATAATGTCTACGGTCCTTCAAATAACTTTCAAACCAGCACAAAGCCACTCCCCGGATACCATAGTTATAAAGTTTATTACATAAGATACTGTGATCAACTAGGTCAAATGCCTTACTTAAGTCCAGAAATATAGCCAGACAGTCCCTTCCCCCATCCATATCCTTATATAATCTGTTTAGTAGCGCTAAAATTGCATCCGTGGTAGATTTTCCCTTTCTAAAGCCATACTGTTTACGCTCAGAATATTGTTTTTCGTCAAAAAGGATATTAACTTATCTGCTACAAGTTTTTCAATTACTTTAGAAAATGTACTCAATAATGAGATGGGTCTATAGTTTTTTATCAAATGTTTGTCTCCCTTTTTATGTACAGGAAGAATTTTAGCTACTTTTAGGATCTTTGGAAATACACCTGTTGTAAGTGAATTGTTAACAATTAAAGCAAGGGGAAAAACGAACGAGTCTATGGAACACTTTATGAGTCTGGAACTAATCTCGTCATATCCTGTGGATGAACTGGTTTTTAGTCTGGATATTATCTTTCTAATATCCAACTCAGTTACTGGAGTAAAGAAGAACGTTGAATCGTTAGTTGGAAAATTTAAAGTTATATCATCATCCTGATCATCATTGCCGTTTATTAAATTATTAGCAAAATTTGAAAAATATTCATTAAAATATTCAGCAAGGGCGTCCAGATCAGTAACAATTTCATGATCCACCTCCAATCTTGTCCCATTTGTCTTGTTGGGCGCACCCCTAATAATGTTCCACACAGTTTTGTTCTTATTTTGCGAATTCAAGATCTGTTCGCTGTTGTACATTTCTTTTGCCTTAGCAATAACATTTCTATATACTCTCTTATATTTTTTATACCATTGCAAAATATCATCATCACCATCCAAAGACAAAAGGTAAAGATCTTTAAGTTTTTTCGCCGATATTCTGATACCAGTTGTGACCCAGTTTTTGTTTCCTCCGCATTTAGTAAACTTTTTCTGTTTAATGGGGAACGCTAAGTTAAAATTTGTGGTAACAACAGTTATAAAACTGCCATATTGTTTGTCCACATCTGTCTCGCCCACCATGCCAGACCATTGCTCCTGTAGCATTAATTGCTTAAAATATAAAAAGTTTTCTTCTTTATTAAGTTCTCTGTATACAACACTAGCACATGAGTTTGAGTCGTTTTCAAAGTATATAAGGAGTTTCTGTCCAGCATGGTCAGAAAGAGCATTGTGTACAACAGAACTCTTGAATATGTAGAATGGATCATTTACACAGATGTTATCCAAACAGTTGCGTCCCCTGGTAGGTTCAGTTATAGTTGGTTTTAAACAATAAGAGTTTAGTATGTCAGTGAATTCTGTAAGTTCTTTTGATGAATTAAGAAAATTGATATTAAAATCACCGCAAACACAGATTTTATGATTTTTTAATGTCGTGGCTAAATTAAGAGCTTCCGTAAATCTATCAAAAAATATTTTTAAGTCACCATTACAGTTCCTATATATTACTATTACTATAAATTTACTATTCATCACGTTGAAAGTCGCGGCCACACACTCAAAATGCAATTCCACCGATAAATCTTTTATCCCATCAATACTTCCACTTTCAGTACCTATCTTAGCATACATTGCAACGCCCCCGTGTACATGCTTCTCTCTACTATAATGGTCAACCAGATAATAACCGTCAATATTTAAAGCACTTACATTATCAAACATACACCAATGTTCCGTGACACAAAAACATGAGAATTATTTGCATCAAAAAATACTTCTAACTCTTGTATTTTATTATTTAAACACTGCACGTTCTGATGGAAGACCGAGAAACAGGCCGTCGTGCCTGGAAACTCTGCTGGTTTTGCCCCTCTAAAAAATCGTTTCGCGGGATTTCGACTCCTGACAATACAGAATCTCCACCTTTTCCGATCTCTGCAACATTTGTGACTTCATGCGTGTCGTAATCCATCCTCAGGAGCGGCAAACCAATTTCTTCTAACAGATGCGATGTTAAATACCTTTTTGTTCTTAATTTCAGATGGATGCCATCATATGTATAATCCGTATTCAGGATAACATTATTTATGCAGACAATCCTTACATGGTCATACTGACCTGCCATATTGTAAATCTTATGATTAATATGTTCAATAACGCCATTTAGTCTGTGATCGTCACACCTGAAAGGAATAGTACTAATAATCACATTTGTATGAGTCGTGGACTCCATTAAGCGTTGAAATGATTTAACTACTTTAGCTATCCCCTCGCTATCGTGACAGTATCGGATATCATTCGTTCCCCCAAATACAATCAAACTATCATGTCTATTAAAATCTATAGCGAGTGTGTCCAAGCCATCACAAATCGTCTCGATTGGTGCACCCGGCTTTACCATACCCATAACGGACACTTCATCCAGGCGCCCCTGAAGAAACCTGCTATAATATCTTCCCTGACTGTCACCCACCAACAAAACCTTATGTTTGTTTGACTTATCTCTTGATCGATGGTACATGCTTGCTTGAGTGACATTACACTTTACTGTAGCAACCATTTCCTCACTCTGAGTGAAAACATCCACCATCCCTACACCATCTGTCTGCGTACTAGCATTAGTATGGACCTTTTTTACCGCAGTTACAAGTGTGTCAATAAGCTCACCCTGACTATTATTGATAGCTTTACATCTATCCAGCTCTGCCACCATCAATTCAATTTTCTTCTCTAACGTTTGAACAGCTTCTTTTAACTGCGAGCTCGTGTAGTCCGCCTCGGCTAATTTATTTCTGAGATCAGCGATTAAATCCGTAGATTCATGTGTATCGTCCCTACTATTCTCAGCATCAACATGCATAATTCGTATGTAGCTACTGTTCAATGCGTTGGCTTCTGAGCTTCCATGGTTGTTCTTTCTTTGCTTCTCTTTACCAAATTGTTTGAAAGCCTCATCTTTTACAGTGGTTTTGTTTTTTGTTTGCTTTATCATTGAGCGTGTGTTTATCATTTTTTTCCTTATATAAGATATATATATTATAAGAAGGAAAAAGATATATATATATATATATATATATATATATATATATATATAGAAAGAGAGAGAAAATGGATAAGACGGGGACACACGCTTCACGCCGTGCCACCGGTCACGACGACTTAAAAATAAGACAAACACAGGAATGAAGGCGACGGAATGGTACTCGAAAAGAAACAATAGGAAAATAATTAAGTAAATAAATGTACCAAGATATGTTTTATAAACGGCACAAAGAAATGCATACACAAAAACGGCAAGGACAGAACATGAGGATAACTTTTATGTAAAAACAGCATGAAACTTACCGCATAAAATATGCACCATTGAATGCAGTAAACGCCACAAAATTTATATCATCAGAAAGAGAAAAGAATGGACTATACGCCGCACCAAAATTTGAAATTGATTGAACTAGTAAACCCAGAAGAAAATCAAGAAATATCTAACGTTAAATCAACCCATGCACACGATGCACGACGCATTTGCTGAATACTGTATGCTGTATATAACTTCTAATAGTATACCAAATTGTTCATTTTAAGCATTGTAAGCTTGCAAATTTCTATAATAATACTAACTAAATTAAGTCAACACGTAGAAGTCTAACCCAAGCAATTTCAAAATTATGACAGTAAATGCAACAGCAATGCCTAGTTTTAGCCGGAAGCCTTTTTGCTTATAATTTTCAAAACTACAAACCTTGGAAGGGTTTTGGAAGTTCTTACTATGTTAATAATGCTCCAGATTAACATCAGCCCATTAACATTTAAAGAATGTTCGTGGACTGGATAGGCCTGCTGTTACATATAAACGAACATCCAATTAATTAAACGAAATTCACGAATGCTTCCAGCGTTTTTGTACATCATTACAAATGTAAATAGTAGGCAATTGCATGATACCCCGTTGTAACGCAAAGGATTTATTTCGCGAATTACACGTTAAATTCCGTTGATTTAAGCTTCAACATATCTAACCGCCCATTCGCGTGTCGTCCGGTTCAATTTCGTCCGGCACTTCAGAACGCAACCTTGCCACCAAACACATACCTACCTACATACAAAGTTGCTTGAATTGAGGGCACACACAGAAATGTCTAGATTACGACGCACAACACGGGATCGTAGTAAGAGAAATACCAAGATTTATGGGTGTTTCTGGTGACGTCCTAAGAGAGTTTACGTTTATTTGTGGCCGAAAATGCGTACGTAAACCATTTATATAATTAAATTTCGTATTGTTCTACACCTAGATAATTATCAATGGCCTAAATTTTCACCGGAATAATCAACAGCGGCAGCGTTGTTTCATATGTTTGCTGGGTACAACTAATTTCTGATGATTCCTTCATTTCCTTTGGTACTTAAGTTTGGAACGAGTATTAAATCAAACAAATATCGAAACAAATCCACATAATCAACCTCCAGTTCCCAGATTATACACGCTCATTGATTGAAAGAATGAGCACGTGCGAGGGAATATCAGCACTAGGCAATCTGATATTGTAAGTCTTCAAACTAGTGCGGGTAACCTCGAGATTCCAAACAATTAGTAACATGAAAATTGAAGTAAAGAGCAGCCTAGAATAAAAAGCAGACAAAAACATGTATATCTAAGATTAATACAAAATCCACAAAAATAATACGTTTTATATCAATCAATAACCAATAAACTTATTTTCCATGCCTCATTTAAAATGAGCCAATAACGTTTTGAGTACATAATAGGAAATAGTATAAGGAATGCGGCAGAGCAGTTAGAACAAATCTGGATATATCCTTTCCATAACCCTAGTCCACACCTTCAGAGACCTAGGAAGATATTCTGAGCTCTATCGCCCGTATCCCGACTTTCCGATAGATACTCATGAGGCAAGTGTACTCACATTCATGAGCATGCTATTTTAAGGGAACATGTCCCCGAGTAGTATTAGGTATCCAGACTGAAACAATGTTTGCAATATCATTCCCCGAAAACTTATATTCTTTGCCAAAAGTCTGGGAATTTTATGCGTTAAAGGAATATGCGCGTTAATATTAAGGTCGAACGTAGGTCTCCAGCGTATGTCTATGCGCTCCGAGTAAAGAGGGACGAACAATTCAAAATACTGCTAAAATGTTGGCAGCATCCCTGCCCGAAGATATGTAACTTTTAAGTTTCATAATTCGGGGCTGGCCATAGATTAGGTTTGCATGAGAGATAGGTCAAGTTGTTGAAAGAATATGTTGCCAATTTGTCGCTTAAAATCTACAATGCACAATGAGAAAGGAAGAGAACTGTGTAAGCAAATTAAAATAATTTATTTAACATCTATTTATAAAAATTTAGACGTAATAAATATGATGTAGTCTTTTGAATGTGACCAAGAGACAAACTTCTTGAACTTGTATGAACTCATTGTTCAGAATAATGGCATCTATTATCCAACACGCGAACCTACTACTAGGTTAACTACTTACTTACTTAATCTTGAGTCTTCCTACTGTGAGTAATAATAATGCCCATTATCACTGTGTTACCATATAATTTAGAAATTTTTGTTGAGCAGTAGTGTATAATCAATACAAAATACATTGCAAATTATTGTTGCTAACGTTATAGACTTACAAATTTATTGTGTTATTTAACTACAGCAGTTGTGTCAAATCTATCTCAGCCAATTTTTATGCTCATTGAAAATGTGTCCATCGTTTTGACGAAAGAAGTCTTCTCCTTTACCTCTTCGACTTGTATTCCAGATATTTCCATTCCTTTAAAAGTCAATATCTGATTCACAAGACCATTAGTTTCGGAGAAACGAATTTTGTCGTCACTTTCAAAGTAATGAAAATCTCCCAATATTTTCTCTTAACGAAATAGTAGTAATCTACGTTTGTTACGTACTCCATATATCTATTGCTTGATAAGTCTTTGGTTTTTGTTTCAAGGTCGTTAGTGCAAATCACTGAACTATGTAAAATAGCAAATATTTCAACACTGAACTCTGTCATTAGTACAACTAGTAGTTCGTTGCGCATAGAGTGAGCATTACGCAAGATCTATTTCTTCAATTTCAAACACAGTTTTCTGTGTAAATTATAACATCAGATTCGGTGCGTGTAGAACATCCGAAAACAGGAAAAGAAAACTAAAATTACTTCGCCGAAAATACTTCGCACCGCTGAGCAAGAAACGTTACAGGAAATCTAACATGAAGTTGTCGACGATGCTTGAGGAGTAGAAGAGCTTAATGGATATCGAATACCCGCTAATGGATTTATACCATCGATCTTGAGTTATGTATGTTCCACATCTGGTTTAATATATGCATGCATCAGCAGCTTGAGTTATGATAGCTTTTAATCTTCACCTTGTCACGCCTTGAGACACACGGCACAAGTTATTTGTCGAGTCGAAAAGAGAACAATTTACTAAAAGCTCATAAATAGTTTGGTAAAATATTTTCTTATAATTATCTTATTTTTATGTTCTTTTTCTGTTGGTTCGCACCATATACTATTACTATAATTACTATCTAATCTTAGGCTGTCACTAGTACTACTACACTTACGTGGTGCGTCAAGCTCCTATCAAACTTCAATCTGCAGTTAATCCCTTACTTTATTGCTTCATAAATTGAAAATTCATGTCCGTCGACTATGTTAATTATTTTGGATATATAGCATAATGATTACAACTCCAAAACGTTTCTCCTTATCTAATTTTTTATTGTTTTTACAGCCATGCTTGTTAGCACTCCCAGCACCTTTCCTACGATTATAACTGATATACCAAATGATATCTAAAAGACCGTAATTTTTAATACTCACCTTGCATGCCGCGACGAATAAATAATTCCTGTTTAAAAACATGGTAAATTTATGTACACGTTCGAGTGAAATTTAAAGTCCTTCGTAAAATATATTACATGGAGTCATGAATTTTAACCGCACTACTCCAGGAATACTTTTCTTTCATATACTAACTTTTCTTAATTTTTCTTAGTGTAGTTCAATTTTGCTGATTTATTGAAACAACTCCGAACGTACTAATACTTTAGGAACTAGTAATACATGTAATAAGTACCTACCGTATCAAAAACATCCTTGCCAAGTGAATTCATTCCATTCATGTGGATATCTAGTTGGTTAAGAATCGTTTTAATATAAACGTTTAAATTCATTTCTTCGCTATTCTTCCAATTGATAGTTCAAAATACATTCTATATTTCTTTATTATTCAAGAAGATAACATTTAAAAGAAGAATAGAACAATGTCAAATCAAAGAATCGGTGTGGTAAGGATAAGAGATAATTTATTTACATATGCTCCTGACCATATAACTTTTTAGTAACTCTTGGACTCGTGTTTCCGTGGCAAATGGGCCAGCGTCTGTAAATGTGCCTGACTAAATAAAATACAATATATAATGTAAAAATTGTTATAAGGATCATTACGTCATCAAATGTCTGAAACTCGGTTAGTTAACATCAATGACTTTCAAAGAAAATTTCACTTCTACTGAAAACCATACAATTATACTTGGCCGTGTATACCATATCTTGTTTTAAAAATTGATCTAATTATAAAATATCCGTTCTTCAAAAATTGCTTTACATAGTGGCCTCGAAGAATGGTAAACTGAATATTCTGGTCTTTTATGTAATGTGTATGAATTATTGAGAGCTTACTTTATGTATCAAGCCAAATAATTCTTGATATCTTTAGGATTGAAAAGGAGGTTTAGAGCTTTTCTCAACCACTTTCTGGGAGACGTAAAGTGGGTCTTAAAGACGTCTCACCCGAAGGAAGCCTCACTGGTTAGGTGCTCTTTCATGACGCAAAATTTATTGTCTTTGTAAAAATAAATGATGGCATTGCATTCCAATTCAACCATATGCGTGCACTCGTACGAGATATGCTTTCTTTCTGCCGAGTTCGTGTAGCAGGTGATGATATTTTTCAACAAATTTTGTTTGACATTTTAAATTGGTTGTTTACATACTTAATGATTGTGTCAGTTGACAAATGCACTTGAATATTTTTAAAATACATAAGTTTAAGTAACACTTTGCATAACAGATTATGGAAATGAATAAATAGCATTATCGGCCTGTGGCTTTTACTCTTTTAAACGTGTCTTAAACAGTAAATGTATTCTGAAGAAATCCATCGAATGTTTGATGACAAACACGTTCCTCAGCTACCATAAAGCGGTGGTAGAATGAATTTCAAAGTTGTCGGCTTTCCTTAAAGGACAGTTTGAGCTCCTAAGCCAACAAAGCGATTATCAAAAAGAATAGTCTTATTCTTAACATGATTGAAAAGGACAACCATGTTACTGTAAGGAATATTCAAGTGAACTCTCAATTAACACCATTTTACCCAAGCATTTTAAGGTACGCAATTTTTCGCCCGTTGCCCCCTCCCGCCACAATCTGACCCCAGGAAGACCAGGCGAAATGGTGAAGATTAACACTGGATCACTTTGACAATGGGTAGAGTCAGCTAGAGTTCAACATTATTACATGTGATAATACTTAGGTATACTGCTATGATCGCATTATGAACAACAATGACCTATTTGGATTCGTGAGAATAAGTCAGTTCCACCAAAGGTTATTCGTGAAAAATTTGAAACAAAAATTCTTTTGGAATTATTGCACATGTTCCATAGTACCACTAGAGGATCGCTGTATTGTTAATTTTAAATGCACAGTTAGTCTACCTCGAGTTCTCGAAAATTTAGGAAAATACACCGGAGGGGTAGTACCATCTCGCATTTTGATGACGCTCGGACGAATATTTGAATGCTCAAAACATTTAAATCATGATTGTGATTTATTTTTGTTTCTACGTGTAAACGACACGTTTTCTGGATATAGAAATGTATTGACTGGAAAGGGAAATACTTTAGAAAATTATAAATACATGTGTTTTGTCAGTATATTGTGTACTAGTTTATTACACCCAGGAAAAAGACCTACTCTCGTATAACAAATTTAAATCAAGAGCAAAAGAAAAAGTACTTTATGATTTAAAATATCCATATCGTTTGAAAGAAATCTATGCATACCAGTAAACTACAAACTTTCGAATATGTAACAAACAAACCTAAAGCGTAATTTTGTTTAAGGAACACAGCAATTCTAAATTAGAAAGGAATAAAAAGAATAGAACATCTACATAACTCTCCAAGCGACGACCTATAACTGAGGTTCGTTTGTTATCGAACTTACACAACGTTGTGGAAGGACTGAACTGCAAGCTTATACTGCATATACCTCACGGAGAAAATAGTACTTTATTAATTATAGACTGTAACCGTAGACTAGATTTGTCCCTATTAGGACTATTCACTATAGTATAGTATCCGGTAATTGGGTCTTTCAGTATAGCCATTGCACAACTTTCTGTGAGAGTTGCCTAAGAAACGAACATCAGTTATAGGTCTTTCCTTGGAGCGTTATGTATTTGTTCTACACCTTAAGATATGCATCTTTCGTTTGTTATTGCGAAACCGCGAAGTTTGTATGTAAGTTTCATATATGATCATGAATGAAAAATTATATGTATGTACGTTATATGGATGTGCATGACAGAAAACTTAACTTCTAGCGGCAACGCTATATAATTTGAGATCCAATAGATGAAATTCAGAACAGCTGATTTAATATGTTCAATAAATTTTAGTAAACACAAATGCGAAAATATCTTTCTAGAAACTCTATAATACTACGACAAAGTTGAAATTGAGTTTGCAGAATATAATAAAACCAGGCAGGTACAGACATCCAGCTTATACGAGAAACCTATCGATTTTGAGTAGAATCACACCTAACCATTGTCAAACTGGATTTGAGTTTAGTATAATTAATAGTCGGCAAAACATTCAGGCGTTAGGTAGTTGGCAAAGTTTTAATAGCTATAGAAGGTCGACATATGTCGATTCATTCGATTGCAACTAATTACTACAAACTTATAAGAAAATACCGAAAACTGATTTTGATTTCTTACTGCGACACAGATGTAATTCCTATGGCGTGTTTAAAGCGACGAACATATTTGCGTATCTTCAGAGTTTTCATGGTAATCAATCAGTATTTTACGACTTAAAGGAATTCATATTCGGTGGGGGATAGCGGCTGCTTTCCTTCCTCCGGTTTCATTGATTAGATATTTTATGAGATTGACAGGTGAAAACGCGAAGTCCTGCATATTTGATGTTTAATCGATGCGAGGAAAATTTACCTCGGATATACCTACACCTCACACGGTAAGAGCACGTGAAATTGTTATTTCGAAAATTATAAAAATTTAACTATGTTTATCCATTACGTATATTGAACCATTACTTAATTATGTTATTGTTTCTTTTAACGATGGAACGATCCCATAATGTCTTTAACAAAGTACTTTGTGAAAGACGATAGCATTATTAACAAAGATATGGATAATATATGAGGAATAGCAAACAATATTATACATATATACTACGAAACAATGATTCTTCTGAAACGCGTTCATAATTTAAGTTATATTTCTGGGAATTTACCGTCGTCAACAAAGTAAACTACATTGAGGTATTGAAATATTAAAGAGAGGTTGTGAAATTTATGCCGCCTTTTATGGCACTTCAGGGGTGAATTTTGTTTCACCATTTCACAGCAACACTTGTTACCAGGCCATGGCCGTTTTGCTTAAATATTACGAGATTTTATTAAAATTTACTTTTCCGCAGCACTTTTATTACGTGACGGCCAAGTTTACATCAACTGGGTGCAATTGCCAACCGGCCGACTTCTGCATATAATGTGCTCTTGTCACGCCGCTGAAAGTCATGGTAAAAACTGGCCTCCTTACTTACCCAAAATATATACACGTTAAGCATATCATTCCTTCCATTCTTACAATGTTAAACCTAGGCATCTGCTTGCTAGAGAGTGCAAGGACTGTGGTATATTTATGTACTATATCACATGGGTAAACTCCTGACCACACGATTAATTAAGTTTATGGTAGAAAAAGAAGTAAATAATTGCCTCCCATTTTTAGATAGTTTAGTTATTAAGAATAATAGTAATAATAAATTGGAAGTTGACGCCTATAAAAAAGTGCATACGTTAAGGGTGGATTTGTATCATTGCATGCAACAAAAGATGTTATTTATCAATTTCTTGGTCAATGAGTTACTCAAAAAACAAACAAACGCTCATAAAAGGTAGTTTTGAAAAAAAAATCGAAATATCAAAAAGGTAGTTACATACAATGGTTACTCTGTAAAAGACGTTGAAAAAGTGATTACAAATAATGAAAAAAAAAAAAATCCACCTAAAAATTCGACGACTCGTGAAATAAATTTCATTAAACTACCGCATCATGCGATTTCAAAAGGGATTAGTAATATTTTAGAAGAACAAAACATGACTCGAAATGCAAAACCGTCGGTGGCTACTGGTGCTGTGTATTCGTAGCTGCAGCGAAGATAACATTAGTTCGTATATGCTCGTGTATCGAAGGCAACTGCATGTTGGTAAATGCCGGCAGTATATATACGGTATCAGAAGCCGGAACAAAGGTGGGGAATTTATAAAATTGTGTACGTAGCCAATAGGCTATAAAGAAAAAAATAAGACTAAAACATAAGTAATGACAACTCTCAAAAATAATACACTCACATACCTAAACTAAATGGTGCAATTTCACAAACTCAGTTTAACAAGCAATTGTAAATCAAACCAATAATAAAATTAATGAAATCCATACAATGAAAGCTATTGCAAAATAAAAATGTCGATCGAATAAATCGTTGGTACATCTGCTCATTACGGCTGGTAACAGGTACAGGTACTGTACAGGTGAATGTTCCAGCACATTAGTCCTCGCAGTCGCTACTGTAAAAGTAGCCATGAATTTTGATGCTATGCGCCGTACGTTGAGCCCAGTCTTGGATAATAGATCTGGGCAGTCAATAGTATTAGCTAAAAGATTAGCTAGAAACCTTGCACTATGTTGCTGGCGCCTAGACATTAAGGAATCGACTTCGAAGGGATCTATGACCTCAGCAAGATGCCCCAAATGCAGGATATCGACCATTGATTCTGAATGATAAATAGTTTAGAAATCTGCGATGTACCCTATCGATTTCAATACAGTGACAAATGTAGATGGGATACCATATTAGGTGCGCATATTCGAGTTTGATAACAACAAAAGCAAAATATAAGCATTTAATTAAATTCACATTCATAAACTCGTTCGTACATCTTAAAATAAAGCTCAACGCCTTAAAGGCAGAACTGCAGATATTACTAATGTGCGAAACAAAAGTCAAACCTGACTCAAACAAGACTCCAAGATCTCTAATAGCATTAACGTTTGACAGAGGTATATCAGATATGGTGTAAATATTGATAATAGGAGATTCCCTTCTCGTATAAGTAATTTTGCAGCATTCAGCGATGTTTAAGTTGAGCTAGTTACTACGCACACTACCTCTTAATTAAATCCAAGTTATACTGCAGCAAGGTAACGTCATCCCAATTAGATATTCTGCAGTAAACCTTAAGATTATCCGCATACGCCAATGAAGGACAAGATAACTATATTAACAGATCATTTATAAACAGATTGAAAAGCAATGGGCCAAGATGTGAGACGTGTGGTACACCCGACAGCAAGGTAAAACCACGAGATTTAAAACCATTGTGTGATACGTATCAATTCCTGTTATACAAGTAGGATTCTATAAGTTTAATAAATTTAGGTAATAAACCGTAGGAATTAAGTTTATGGAGCAGTACTGTATGATCTATAGTATTAAAAGTCTTAGACATATCGGTATAGATAACATTGACCTGTCCACGAGTGTTTAAAGATTCACTGATGCACTGTGCAATCACGGCCAAGTTTGTAATTGTGGATCCTCCCCACATAAATTCGTGTTATTTCGTTGAAATGTGAATGTGTACATGCGTGTAAATCATATCATATAGAATTTGTTCATATACTTTAGCAAAATATGAGAGAATTTATATAGGTCTGTAGTTCCCGATCAGTGCACTATCACCTTTCTTAAGCACACGAATAACGCGCCCAGCTTTCCATCTGTCAGGAAAAACATTATTTAACAAGCTACAATTAATGAGAATTGCCAAGGGTTAACAAAAATAAAAGCACAGTCTCTAAGAAGAAATGATAGTATCGAACCGCCACCTGCGGTCATTTTATTTGGAAAGCGAGACATAATATCATAGCATCCTCTGTAACAAGATTAGGACTGAAAGACGGAATATGTGTAAAATTTTCTTCGACGTGCGGTCCCTGATCACTCACATATACAGAAAAAATGCACCAGCAAATTCTTCAACTGTATCATCTGGGTTGTGCAACGAAGTCCCCTCATTTGTAATCAGTCACAAAGTATTCTTGTAACTCTACGTTTTTGGCGGACATACTATAAGTCCAGAGCGCAGACAAATCAATCTTGACTCTTCGCTGCACGAAAAGCAAGTAATTGTGACGACCTTCTGAAATTTGGTAACCATGAAACGTAATCTTTTAAATTCCACATGGTACCTCTGTTGGATTTTATTTGGGATGTAAATCAAATTAGAAATTTTGTAGAATGAACACCTATAGATCTCTTCGGGACAGTTTTCTCAAATATCGTGTCTAAGCACTCATAGAAAGCATCAACTGCTGCGGTAACGTCGTTAAAATGTAGAAGAAAAGACCAATCCCTCAAGAGGAGCGAGCTATAAAGTAGCTGAAAATCTGCTCTAGAAAAATTGAAGGATGCGTCACAAGCCGATAGGAAATTTGGCTGATACATACTATTATTGAAAGAGAGAGTCACTTCCAAACTAGAATGATGGGCACCTTCCGGAAGGAAAAGCGTACAACAATGAACGACAGAGACATCGATTCCATTAAAGGAGAAAACCAGATCCAACAATCTATTGTTATTATTCAAACAGTATTTCTCTGAGCCAACTGCAGTATCTCACTGAAGTTACAAATACATGACGTTTTACAACAAAATGGAGCTCGATGTCTGAAATTGGAGATATTAAAATCTCCTAAAACAATAATCAAATCAAATGCACCCGTAAAAAGTTCCACTTGTTCACATGATACATCAAGGGGAATGTATACTAGGCAAATTATTTATTACATTTAAAAGGTTGTAAGCATTTACAAGCAACAACATCAATTAGTGGAACCAAGTCGCTGAAATGGGAAGTGCCATAACCACGTCTCCTCCACGCGATCTACCAGTAACTGAAAACCGTTTATCACAACGAAGAATCTGATATGTAGGTGGAAATAATTCCGCATTAGACACAGTCAGTAAGTGAGCCAACTTTCAGAAACGCAAATGATATCGTAGGATTGTTCACAGCTATTGTCCGACAGACGGGTGATGGCGAGCGGTCGCGCAGATAAGGTTCCGCCTTCCAAAAATATTGTACGCTTGTACGCATTTGAAAGAGAGAGAGAGAGAGAGAAGTACTTCGCACAAGATGACATGGAAAGGCCTATTACGATTTGGTCAATTGCGCATCCTGCCTTCTCGCCATGACCCGTCTGTTGTGCTGTACTTGAGTAAAACTGGTTTAATTTGGTATTAAATCGGCGTGTATTTTGATAGTATAACAATAGTGGCAGCTTGCAGGAAGAACGAGGGCTGATTGATCGCGACGAGGAGACCGAAGTGTCAAGAAGCCTGGTGGAGCCAGTTAGTTTTCCGATTTCACTATTGATGGAACACAATACACAATTTGCAGATTCTGCTCACCGCTCTCCTGACGAGTTCTAAACTCAGTTGTTAAAGATTTATAATAGAACATTTGCCCGGGCGTTCTGTCAAACGACACAGACAGACCGGAGAACTTCTTAAATTTACCTATTAAAGATTGAAAAATATCTGTGCTGGATAGTCTCACTTTAGTAGGGCGGCTTCTTGATTCTATGGTTTTATTAAATTTTTCCAGACGAATTGGCCTAACAACCTCACCAGTTATATCCACCTACGGAAGTATCTGCACCAGAAGTTCAGAATCCTGCTCGGCCTGATCGCGCTTTGTATCACCCGTCTCAATTGACTCATAAATAATAACATTGAATGAACGCCTACTTCTTTCCTAAATCTCTCCTCAATGAAGCCGAAAGAGGATGGCGAGGAAATGTTAGAGGAGACATCTAAAAGGCTGCTTTCAATTTGCAAAATTTTCCCGCAGAGCCGCGGAAGGGAAGTGGAAAGAAAACAGTAGAAGGTACTAATTTACAAACTGAATACTATGGCAAATATATAAACATAACATGAAATAGCACAGAGGTGCAAAAACCACCACGTGGTTCCAAATAAAAGGCGGCACATAAAATGCTTATCTCACTAATTTTAGTATGAGAGCATAACACACATGCAGTCAATTATACAGTGTGAGAAGAATTACTTGTGAACACAAAAATAGGAAGATGGATCATATCAGAATTCCAGAACTAAGACACAGCAACTTATAATCCTCTATAATAATAATTATAAAGAAAAGCAGTTACGAAAATGTTTGTGTAAGAGATAATTCATTTAAGTAATTTATTTCAATAATATATTTGAGATGCTGCAGATACAGAAATAATTCAGCAAAAGAAGTGTGGATAATATTTGTTAAAATTACGTGCCATATGATGGATAGATCAAGATCTTATTGGAGCATTTGTTTTCACTCTTGGGGTATATATATATATATACACAGCTACATCATTTAAAGAACATGTGGCACATCGAGTGTCACGAAGCGTATGTACGAGACGGGGCGCAACATAAAAATGGAAAATTGATAAAAGGTTCAAATTGACCGCGGGAACTAGACGCATATGAAATGATACACATAATTATAAATACAAATCTTGTAAACAAAGATATCGTGGCCATTAATCACTCCGCGCTTGGCTACCTATTATAAATCGGTAATCTCTATATACTAAAACTAAAACTAAGAATACTCAGAATACTTTCAAAATTCAGTATAGATAAACGGTACATGCAAGTTTAAGCGAAAGTGCAACGCGTGTAGGACGTGTAGGTACTGTCTTGCCTTTTCATGTGTATTTAGAAATTACGTCCGGAGATTAGACACGCATGCCAAGTAAACATTTACGAGGGTGCTCAACATGCGTGCCCTAAATTTTTCTACCCGCCGCTAGATACCCACGACTACAAGTGAGGGTGAGAATATTTAGTTTGCATTATAAGCATTTAAAAATACACGTCTCAGCCGAATTTATGTAAATGATTGTGCGGTGAAGAATTTACCAATGTGATATAGTGCCCTTAGGCACCTTCATTAAACTTTCTCCACGAGAAAGGCCACATTTTTGTTCATTGAAAACCAATTGCAAGCTGATTCAGACGATTATACCATAAATTCACTTATCTTTATTGTTGTTGGATGCACGTCATTTTATCAATGAAAGCAAGTTATTAGCCAAGTAATATATTATTTTAATTTCTGCGTGTTATTTAAATTGCTAAATAGCTCTTACTAATCTAGCTACCGTTACTTCACTTGGACAATGTGATATAGAACTGGCTGATACAAATGTGAAAAGAATAAATTAGAAAAAAATTGATTCTGGAAGCTGTTACTTTGTGATCATTTTTTATATTGATACACAGAAAAACTAGTACTTAGTTTTATATCACTTATTTATTTTAACACAGCCTGACTATAGTTTCGACATAGATCATGTCATTATCAAAACTATAATGATGACGAAGGAGTATATTGAACAGATTAGTTTTAAATAAGTTCAGCTGCTTATTAAGGATAGCGTCATTCGAATTCTTAATACCTTTATAGATTTCTATGGATTCTAATATATTTAATTTTTCACCTTTTCTTCTCTTCCAAAATTGATAACAAATGCAATAACAAAGCAACCACTACAGCCTAAAAAATGGACTACAAAATAGCAAAAAAATCGAACATATTTGAAGTTGCTTATGTTAAATTACCCCTTTTTTGGAGAACCTAGTAAAAAAATCTAATACAATACTGGAAACCCCTTGTACGATCCTTAACTCTAACCATGAATGTGATCTTCGGCGCTTGATATATTATTACATTACTGTAAAAGTGATGACACAGTCCTCTGTCAAGACATATTATTCCATATCGCTTTCCACTGTTTCTGTCCCGTGTATGGGTTAAAATATCATTTCACATTTGCCCTCATTTCTCTCTTCATTTCCTGTCGTTACGGACCTATTTATATACTTCTTTACCCTTTCCTATATTTATTGCTTCAAATATTGTTTTGACCAGTTTACTTTAACTTTTTCTACTGGGAAATCATTTTGGCGCTCTCTACAAATAGTTTAACAAAGTAGTGTAGTAACAGAGAACTCAATCCCATATCTTTGGTCAGGGTTTCTTGCAGTTTCTCACAAAGATTTCTATAAAAATTTAATGTATTAAATCGATTTGCGTGATGTCATCTAACCTTAAATTAATCACCATCTTTGCATAAACATTAGTCGTTGACGTTCTCTTTCTTTGCCCAACAGAACTTATTTTGAAGAAGAAGGAGTTTAATCAATAATATTTCTGCCGAACTGGAAAGTGACTATTACGTCACCTTGTCTCTTAGTAACTTTATCAATTTTGAGTTGGTAGGAAGTTAATAACATTGTCGTTTTACAGCTATAACTTTTTAGAAATTTTCTTGGGTGTTTGCACTTCAAAATAACATTAAGGTTTCGTCACGATTCGAATGTATCCACTTTTTCACGAAACTTTCTTTTTATTTTTTAACCGATCTTAGACATCTGGAAAGCATACGGTACGCGTGAATATGTTGTTATATTTTGTTTCATGAGATGCTTGCTTTTCTTTTATATATTCATAAACTTGTTACCGCCTTCAAGTCATTCATTATTACTGTTTTACTCTTTTGTTTTAAATTACTGTTATGTACATTATGTTTCGGCTTTTATCTCGTTGTTCCTATTTTATACTTTTGTTAGATCGATTCGTAATTAACAATGATAATAGCGCACTGTATCTTTAGAGCTAAGAAACTCTGCCAATTTTCTATCCAATATCATCCTTATTATGAGATTTTTCGTTCAGATATGATCAGCTAACACTAAGGAAATATCGCAAAACTTGAAAGGCTGAAGTCGACTTGACCTGCCCTAACACATCAGCTTCTTCGAGAGAGATTTGTATAGTGAACCTCAACATTATTTTTAAAATTTATTGCTTGAAAAACAACTATTTCCCGTATAGAAGCATCGTTGGTATTTAAATTACAGAAAGAGAATTGACCATTACCTAGTTACAAAATTGGAATATTGCTGGCGATACTGCCAAATCTATGTATTCATATATTGTGCTCTTAACCGGTAAATTTCACAAACCTGATTATTTTTCAGACAATACAGTTGTAATTATTTGGTATGTACATAATTGTTAGAAGCACTACCTGAAAAATATCAGTTGTGTTTACTTACACATCATTTGTGAAGCGAACGCATTCTCAAGTGAAGCAGGAGAAATCCTTTTGGATCACTGTGTAAGGTACACTTTTTGGTACATCCCCAAATGCTGTCCATTTCTTCGGTATTTGCTAGTTTAAATTTGTAAAGTAAACACTTTCAAATTACATTTATTACATCGATAAATTATAAGAAACGAAGAATTCTAATTATTATAAAATTAACTGATCCAGATTAATGTTATGCTAAGCAATACCTAAAACTGCCGATCTGCCAAGAAATCCAAAACAGACAAAAACCACTTTGCTTATTTGCTTTTATGTTACACCTCCAGATGACCTCGTTGTCCAGCATATCTGTGTATTTGTATGCTCTTTTAACCTGTATAACTTATACTTATAACTAATAATTACCACTACTTTTACTACTGTCGCACCAATCATCATTAGAGCATTGCAAAGATAGACATACGGTGTTTAGAAGCACAGATTGGATCTATAGGTAGATGTAGAAATAACGCATTTTAAGTCATTAATTCCATTTTGAATGTTGCAATACAATTACCCGCTCTTAACACACTTTTATTTATTGTATTATGTTCTATATATACACCAAGGATAGCAAAATACAATTATATATAAGCGTGAAGCATATGAACTGTCTACGGCAACCGGGGTTATAAGAAACAACATCTTCACGCGAAAATGTAATCAAAACTAAGACACCAACAAACTTCGAACATATTATTGTTACGCACAGCGTATTCTAACTTTAAACATAGGCGGATTAAGAATAATTTAGTCAGCCCCAGTATGTCTCATTTTGGTGGAGGTGTCGGAAGTTGGCATACTTTTTGACACATATTAAAATGTTTAATGTATTCTTTATTTTTTGTGTATATTATATAATCCATTTTATATCTGTATATATTTTCGTAATAAATCCACGGAATTACGTTGTGCTTCAGTGATTCCAATAAAATTTTAATTAATTATATAGAAGTCAGTACAACACTTCGTCCCTATGTTACACATACCCTATCGCCTTACGTAATTTTAACTGTTATAGATCATTTATCAGATTGGGAATGGTACATTGATTTATCACAGTTAGTATTTGGAGCAAACGATTGCCCCCAAGATTAAATCATATTTGAACATTTTAAACTTTGAGCAATGAAACGAGTTCTATTGCAAGGTTAGATGTCGTAGGGCTCTTATTATGTAATAGGTGAATTTTTAAATTGTCGTATTTCAATGTTTGCTTATTAGTTATGTTTGTACAAAACCTTATTGCACCTTTTATTCTATTTATATAAATATCGCTATTTCATTTTCTTTATATGATTGCCATGTATGTATAATTTAACATTAATTACTATTATTACTACTAATTCTCATAAATTGGATCCAATTTTAAATTTACTGCGATGGTTTAACCATACATCAATATTCGGTCATATATGCAAACGATTAACATCTTCAGCTAATAGCGCACGTGCGTGTTACTAAGCATGTATCTCCATTTTTATGTACTAATATTTGTACATAGTTCCTTAATGATAATAATAATAATAATAATTTATTTATCTAGGATTAAAAGATATAGACATCCTCAAAGACACACAAGACATAAGCATACATAGATTATGTACAACTATAATAGTACAATATATATACATTTTCCAGATATTCCTCAAAACCATAAAAGCAATTTTGGATTATAAATTTTTTAAAGTCTGTAAAATAAATAATTCTTTGATCTTTCGCTTTAATTGGTCCGGCAATTCTTGCACAGTGCAATTTTTTTAAAGAACTTGTGCGAATTCCATGTTATCATATTGGAAGCTGGATATATCCGCATTGGTTTTAGATGTTCTTTTTTGAAGCTAATAAACTATCACTATCAACGTAAAAGCTTTATGCATATGCTTGATTTTAAACATATATTGAAATAAAATATACCTTTTAATTGAAAAATATGCAGAACAAAGAAATTTCCTTCAAGTAAATCATAAAGTTGTTATAATGCATAGAGTAATAGTAAATTCAAACATAACCAATATTTCTGGTAATATTTTGATTTGTTTGGTGGCAATATATAATACATTTTTATTTAAATTACGTTTTATGTGTGTAGAACTCGTAGATTGTGTAAGTGACTTACTAGCATAGTCAATATGTAATGATTTATTAATCTGGTGGTACGTTAGCAATTCAGATTTAGCTTTAAACGGTTATCACACCCTGCTATCATATTTCATACTACTGCTCTAGCTGTTCTCGACAAATCTTCAAAAGAGTTACCATGATAACAGAGCTATCATCAGCATATTGATACACAGTAGAGTTATTGATGAATAGGTTAAGATCATTGCCAAAAATTAAAGACAAACAGAGCGCCTAAAACCGATGCTTGTGGAACCCTCTCTACAATATCTATTTTCTTCCTACATGTTACCGTACGCACATTTCCTGTCACGTCCCTTATGTGAACAGTCTGTTCAGGATCCGACAAATAAGTCTCAGCGCGAGCCTTGTTTATTATATAGCTCATGCAGAAGAATGTCATAGTTAATTAAATTAAAGGTGCTGCTCAGGTCAAAGAAAGCGCTGCCGACACATTTACTTTTGTTCAAGTGATCTAAAATTTCAACCAAACCGTAGTGTCCCTTCACAAGGATATTACTCCAATGAAGAAAATCGATTAGGTTAGACTTTATCAATAACACAGGTCGGCGATGATAAAATTGTTTCAAAAATCTTGAGTGATTCTTATGGTACCTTTTGCCCTGATTAGAGACAAAATAGTGAAAAAATCCATCACCCTTTGTTTATCCACAAATCACACATTAAGTTTTTACTTTCAATGTTTTTATATAATACGTAGAAACTGTATTCTTTGTGAAATAAATGCACATAAAATTTCAATTATAATATTTCTAGCTAAATAAGTTATTTTACGAAAGTAACCAGCCTAAATTTAGGTTGGCAACATGATACAGCCTTTCTTTTGTTAAAAAATTGGTAGAATCCGGTTCATACTAGATTTGCTGACAGTATCCTGTCTTTGTCAATATCCCTTCCTCTCTTCCTACTCCCTCCTCCACTCCCTGTCTGCTCACCAGTCTCTACTGCAAAGTTACTGTTTGTAGTCAGTGTGGATGTAACCACTCTGAGCACTCTTCCACTGTTTCTTCGTCGGTTTTAGTTTTGTGCTTTGAAATGGCAACTAGAGGTTGTGTGAACTCTCCTGATTGCTTTTGCAACATTTGTGGAGCTTATACTGTTGAAGAGCAACAGAAAAACATTTCTGACTTTGTAAAAAGGTTTACTTTGCCTACTTCGGTATGAAACTGGGGGATCAAGGCAGACAATGGGCTCCTCACAAAGTGTATTCTGTGTATATTGAAGAACTGAGACAATGGTTTCAAGGTAAGAAGAAATCATTTAGTTTTGCAATACCTATGGTTTGGAGAGAACCTGCAAATCATGATGATGTGATGACTGTTACTTTTGCTCTTGCCGTGTGCAAGGTTTAATTTGAAAAATAAAAACGAGATTTCGTATCCAAACATTCTTTCAGCTATGCGCCCTGTTCCTCGTGGGCCTGATTTACGTATACCTTGTCCTCCAGCTACACTTGAAAACATTCTAGATGATGTTGATCGGTTGTATCAAGGCAGTGGTGACGACGACAATGATGGTACTTATGAGCCCACTTACAATGAGCCAAAACTCTTCACGTAGTCGGAACTAAATGGTTTGGTTAGAGACTTAGCCCTTCCAAAGGATTGAAGGTTGAAAGAAAAACATTTGTTGGTTCTTGGAACATCCTCCTCTTGGTACAGAAGTAAAGAAAAAGAATTTCAGCTCTCTTTCTCTCTAGAGGGTGATCTTGTTTTTTGTACTAATGTACCTGGGTTGATGAAGACATTGAATATAAAATGCGACCCCGGAGAATGGCGACATCATCACATCACATCATTGATTCCTCTGAAAGAAGCCTAAAAGCTGTTCTTCTTGACAATGGCAACCAATATGCATCTGTACCAGTAGGACATTCAGCTCATCTGAAGGAATGTTATGTGAACCTCCAATTGGTACTTAACAAGCTGAAGTACTCTGATAATAAGTTAACTGTTTGTGGGGATTTAAAAGTGATCTCTTTATTGTGTGATCAACAGAGTGGCTACACAAAGTTCCCCACTATGTTAAAAAGAATGGCCAGTAAGAAGAACTTTGATCCCTGGAGTTAAGAACGTTGAGGAAGGGAGTCTAGTGGATCCTAAAAGATTCTACTTCCGCCACTTCACATCAAGTGGAGCAATTCGTCAAAGCATTACCTAAAGAAGGAGAGTGTTTCAGATATATCTGTGAGCAGTTTTCCAGCCTCTCTGAGAAAACACTTAAAAAAGAGGTATTTGTTGGTCCTGATAAAAGGAAACTTATGAAGGATGAAAACTTCGAGTTGAAAATGGAAAACCAGGAAAGGTAAACATGGAAGTCTTTAAACGAGTGGTTTTCTAGGAAATAGAAAGAACTAACTACAAGAACATTGTTGCCAATCTGTTAAATAACTACAAGCTGTTGGGCTGCAACATTAGTGTTAAAGTACATTTCCTTTATTCTCGTCTGGACTATTTTCCGGAAAATCTTGGAGCAGTAAGTGAGGTATAACGAGAACGATTTCACCAAGATATAAAAGAAATGGAAGGCAGATATCAAGGGCGCTGGTTCGTTAACATGATGGCTGATTACTGCTGGATATTAAAAGGGGAAAATCCTCAACCCCACAGTAGGAAAAGGACCAAAGGAAGTTTTGAAGAAAAAAGAAAACGTTACTGCAAAGACTTGTAAACGTATTGTAGTAAAGCCTTATTAACTTTTCCTTCTCTATTTTTGAGATTTACCGTTGTATAAAGTAGTTTTAATAACATGTACATAAATAATATCGATATAAAATACATATGTCCATTTCATGATTTTCCCTAAACGTTTTACCTCATTTTGTAGACAAACCTTACGTGATAGAAAAGAACCAATATTATTTCTGAAATCAGCACTAAAAACTACATAAAAACCAGCTATTAAAACTAAAACAATTAAAAAAATATTTTGTTTGCAGGCCTGTGTAATAATAATAATAATAATAATATATTTAGTACCAACAGGAAAATCCCAATTACAGGTAAAACATATTTCATAAACTAATATTAATTCTGTATATCATCTCAAATCAAGCGCAGCAAGCAAACACATGGCAATGACAAACACAATGCTGGAATGATGATGTGTCTAAGCAAGTTGACTGAAGTGATGATATGCATGGTTCATTATACAGGTCAACGTATAGGCGAATATGTCGTAACCTTCGGATATCTGAAGTAGGCATACAATAGCGATATAGGAGATCTTACTAAAACATTAGTCCTATTCGCGTCAATGTAAAAGGTTAACAAACATCTAGAATTAGATCTAGGTACATGAAAATTTAGTCTGCTTAACAACATTGCGCAGTCAACCCCACCATGTATCACAGAAAAGAGGAACTTTATTAGAACGACTATACTCCTGACCTGTAAGGGTAGAGCGTTGAATCTAGCAAGTAGTGAATTATGGTGATAACCTCTTTCCGGGTAACAACCCTCAGCCTTGAGAATAAAAATGAATATCAATAATCTTGGAAAAAGACGATAATAGTAATAGGACGGTAGTTGTGAATTCCTCTAACGCTTTTTCATGAATGGGAAGCACCTTTGGTTCTTTAAGAACATCAGTCTTACAAATATAATTAATAATGTTTTATGCGATTCCACAATATAATGGCACACCATTTTTACAATTTTGTTAGGTATTCCATTAATCTCAGCTGACATTTCAGGAGCAATAGCTTTTATTACTTTTATAATTTCATTACAGTCAGTACGATACAAATATATACTTATGTTTTTCCAGATATATTGAGAACAATATTGAAGAAATCGGCAAACAAATGATATACAGCATGCGCACCAGCAATTTAATTATCGTTTTCAGTTTTTATTAGTACTATATTATCATTTATACTCCACCGTCTACGATCCCCTATAATATTCCAAGCGGCCTTTTGTAATTATAAAAATTCCATAAATTACAATTTTCTAAATTTGAGACATTGAAAACAAATGAACTAGGTCCTCTGATGCTTGTCTTGTTTAAGCGTTTAAGAGGAAAACTAGTTAAAAAATGGTGTGTAAACGGTGTTATGAATTTTTATACATAAAAGACCATAATCTCATAAAGAAAAAGAAAAACAACTTGCAAATGGAACTATTTCCTTGTAGCGAAGCATACGAGGCCAATCTAATGGAATGAGTTCTTTGTCAATGTGGCGTTTTATCCTATTGTATAGGCAAGGCAACGCGACTGGAAAAGGTATTGTATTGCAGTGGAAGGGCGAACAGTTATTGGCAAAATGAACTTTGTTAACAAAAGAAATAAGACGCTACAATAGAATTGACAGAGCTCCGTGATGATTGATAATAATAGAAGTCTGCAAACATGTGGTACAGCTAAGTATCGATCGATATAAATTAACAATTTGTACGAACACTATCGCATTTTCATATTTCAATATGAAAATGCGATAGTACTTAGTATCTGCGGCAATAGTATTAGATTTTTGACGTTATTTGCAAAAGAGATAATACACAATTAGAGCTTCAACCATAGTCACAAGCTAGAATGCTTTTCTAAAGAAAGTAATTTTTAGAAGTTGGTTTTCTCATATTTATGCATGATAAAATCTTTAGAATGACAATAACCTCATATTTAATTGTTAAGTGCAGCTGATAATAAATAATAAAAGAACAAAAACCATCCGACTTCTCAGTTTAGTACATCGTTGCCGAAACAAAACAAGCAAATTAAAAGCGCCTGTGTAATGAGAAGTTTTGTTTACATTTCATGTTAATTTGTAAATTACACTTTGCCCGCTTACAACAAACTCAAGCGCGCTCCTGTTCAACCGCAGAGAGTTCAATATTTTTGCTTTAGATGCCATTTATTGTTGTTTACACGCCGTCGGAATATAAGTTATCGTTAATACATCATTTAATATTTAGATTCGGCAAATCACTCGATTATTTACCAATGAATGCCGTCAAAATAATGATTTATGTTAGCTTCTTTCAATAACGAATACCAAGGAAATAATGTGGCTCGCCAACTCCTCTCATAAATCAACGATATCAAAGAAGTTTACTGGGCGAACTACTGCGCTACAGGCCTTTAAAATAAACGTATATAAATTGACTAATTAGTTAAAATTTAGAATTATACAGTAAATTATTGCAACACATATAAATTGTAAAATACACGATCGCGCCAAAGAAACTGTCTTAGTGTTCATTGCAGTAGTAACTATGAATTTGCTTATTTTCTTATCTATCCGAAATCTCTAGTTTCTTTCTCAAAAATCTAAAGCGCGTCTATAATGAAACGATCCCCAAGCTTCGGAAAGATTTCGGTTAGTTCCTCGAAAAAGATTTTCAGGTAGGTTGGTATATGTGTTTAGTTCTCCAGGGCGTACTTGAATGGTGCTCGTACAGCTTGCGAATCTTAATACTGACGAAACTGATAGCCAATTATGTGAGTAACAAACACTCCGCTGACGTGGATTTTCCTTTACGGAGCTTTCGAATCGGAAAAGAATTTCGACTCCGTTTATTTACAATAAACTTAGAACAATCAAGTTTACGCTTACGCGGCTCAATACTTGTCCTGTACATCCCACATCTACTGCGAGATATGTTAAAGATAGCAATTTGTTTGTTAGAAGCGTATATCGGAATATATTGTAACTAACAATAAATAGTTATTTACGCGGTTTACCTTACTTCATAAATTTTGGTGTAATTTCGATGTAACATACTAACAGACTTATACCATTAAATATTAAAATTATGGTCATTTGAATATAATTAGGATTGTCCCTGACATACTCTATTGTACCGTACTACTGAAACTATGTACATATTTGTACAGTTACTGTTAGAAACAAAATTCATCATATCATTAACTCTCGCCTCTGAATAAATTGAAACCATTCGAGAACTCTTTGGTCATGTTGGTTAAGTACATAAGCATGTATGTACCTCTTCAGGTTTGCTGTTATTTAAAAATTTGTAACCTTGTTATCTGCAAAAATATGTTTTTTCAAAGGTAGCTTCAATTATAGAAACGTTCATATTCTAGCAATATAATGAAGGTAATGAAATAATTTTGTAAGTAAGTAAATGAAATTAGAAGTGGTTCTATGTAATGGGTCTTCAGTTGAACATGAGCTTGCTAGTATGACGCATTGAAAAACAAATGAAGCACGCCCTTTAATAAAGGTAGATAATTATCGATTTTTCAAGCATGATGATTGATTTTTATTAAAGTAATACAATTATGAAGTACAAATTGAAAAGCATAAAAATACTGTATAAACGACTGTAATCCAAAAGCTACGACGATCGTCGTTGCAAATCGGTATGGAACCCTCCACATTTGTTGCATTGGAATGAGTAAATTACGGGGTATATTAATGTGTTAGGACATTATCGTTCAAAATTTATACGGTTCTGATTTCTCCAATGAATATCTTTGTCCTAGTTGAAACTAACCAAAAGTAATACCTATAAAGCCTTTTGATGATTCGGTGATATTGGACAAAATACACCTAAAATGTAATTTTAAAGAAGTAATATATTTTGAGAGCATTAGATGCCTCAATATATATCGTGGAAACATTGTACTTATATTGTATGCTCAATTGAAGTCCTCAGCCTCCTAAAATTGTTATAATGGTGAAGACTTGCAGAAATCAATTTCTGATAACAGTAATTGTTCATCTTAGATCAGGTTTGGTATTTCTATTAAATCAGCTGAGAAGACATCCTTCGTATACGATATTTGAAACAGATGAAGCAAAACTTATTAAGAGGAAAATTCAGATTAAGACTCCAATCATACACATAAAATCTTTTTACTGGTAAACAAAGAGATCTTTATGGAAATTGTAAGGATTTTATCCCGAAGAAGGGTATTGTTTACATTTGTACATCTATGTTACGGTTTATACGTACAGCATTGATGTTTGGTCGGGTGTGTTGACAGTGATTGCAAGGACTATAGTGTAGTTACTGACACTATGCCACTCTTCACCTTACAATTATTTAATTAAATCCGATGACACGTGTTTCGCTAGTAGCGAGGCAAGCATCTTCAACAGTGTCAAACAGTGTCTTACCGAAAATTGTTAGTAAAATAGGGAGATGTGTATCTGAATAAGAAGAATATGTATGTTGCTTGGTAAAAGTATACACACAAACAGCAATTTTCGAATATTGAATTAGTGGTGTATCAGTACAATTAGTAATCGTTATTCTTTGAATCAATCTCATTGTTATAAATAAATAATATAATAGGAAACTACTCACTAGTTTGTGTTCAAATAATCTTGCAGTGGATTTTAAACCAACTTTGACCTATAAAATGAATACTTACTTGAAAGGAAAATAAGGAATATCACGAGCTCGAAAGATCGCTTTATTGAACGAATTGCGATAGAAAGTTAGTCTGCCTGTAATATAAGACCGCAATTGTATATAGCGCGTGCCTAAGAGGTATGGCTAGTGCAAGTAGAATGCTCTGAAAAAGAAATGATTAGCTACCTAGTTTGCTCGTCCCTTGCTTCAGTTGTGTGTAACTTTCAAAAATGTTTTTTATCAGAAAAGGAAGGGAGTATCCTTTTAATAATAGTTAGTTATTGAGATCGTGAGAAAAACCAACAGGACGTGTGTGCTCTATTGAGTAAAGTCTGCCCAAATTAACAATCAATTGCTCAGTCCGCAGTCAGTAAAACCTTAAAGCGTTTTAGGGAAATGGGTCATGTTAATCATGTTTCGAGGAGTGATCGACCTAATGTCGCAGCAAAGGAAGATGTGAAGCTGGACGTGTTACTAGAGGTAGCTGAATGTTCCCATTCGTCAACTAGCTTTAGAATACGATGCTAGTAAAGGCTCCATTCAGAGAATTTTGAGAAAAAGAAAAACAGCATCCTTATAACTCTACTTTTGTACATGAGCTATCAGAAGATGATTTTGTCAAGCATGCATGATTTTCTGAACACATAACGATTTTTCCAAGTTAAGTAGCATACGTATTTCTAACGAAGGTCCCTTGTCTAAATGGAAGACCAAATAGACACAATTTTCGATATTGGGCTGGTGATTAGTCCCACTGGGTGAAAGAAACCGCAAACGTAAAAGAAACTCCATGTGTAGGCGAGGATTTGTCGTGATCAAATTGTGGGACCCTTTTCATTCCAAGGAATGTTACTTATGATCGTTATCTACACTTACTACAAGAACAAATAATTCCGTCTTCTAGAGACGTCTTTTGTAACGATAACAATATCTGGTTACAACAAGATGGGGCACCACCTCATTATCAGTTAAATGTTTGTAATTTAGATGAAGGATTCCGAACCGTTAGACAGACCGCAGAGGTGCTGTAGAAAGACCCCCATCGGACACATTGTGACGAAGTATATTGTAATATTAATGTACTCCTACAATAGTATTCACATGGTTAATTGCCATTAAATAGTCTATCATTAATTACAATTAAAAATATATTAAAATTCACAATAAATGTTGGGTTTGAGAATCATGGACGACCATGTTCAAATGACATTTCATTGACGGTTTCATTTTATGATCTATTTATATTTTTCCGATACCACGCATGCCACCTTTTAAAGACTTAGTTACCCCTGGAGGTGTTAGTAAAAGAAAAATATCAATCATTATAAAAGGCATCGATTGAAAGATAAAAACCAATGTAGACATTTTAAACACATATCATGCATTCAACACTTTGACGTTACAAGGAGTCCTAATTAAAAGAAGAATTTCATTGCCGAGTGAATGTCCATCTCAAGGACAGGTGCAGCCACAATCTACACCTCTGTGATAAATTGCGCTATCTGTGTACAAATAGTAAAGATCTGGTTACCTGGACATCAGAGAAAATGTAGTAATCTTTGGATGGACGAAACGTCCTGGTTTTGGAAACAATTATTGAATGTTTAGTTGATGACCGGAATGTAAACAACACGCAAAATCAACGATTATCATACGATTATACTAACAAGTGGACCGCCAAATATGGTACAAAGGGATTTTAATGGGTCTAGGATATGTTGTGTGGGAATGTCCCCAGAGTACTAGGTTAAAAAGATTTTTTCAATGGGGCTTGGTTTCTGAGAAAATCGAAGTCAAAATTCCATGCGTACCTATTATACCTGTACATTTTGTACGTTGTCCTGCTCGGCGTATTTGGGCTGAGTGTCCCCGACCCATTTTTTCTATCCTCGCTTACGCTGTGCCTACCCATCCGACGAGTCCTAACTTGATTTTATCCTTCGGACACTCGGTTAGTTATTCGTAGCTTGTCGACAACGTACAAAATGTACAGGTATAATGGGTACGCATGGAACTTTGACTTCAATTTTCTCGGAAACCAAGGCGCAATTCTTTTAGCCTAGTACTCTGGGGACATTCCCTCACAACATTTCCGAGACCCATTAAAATCCCTTTGTACCATACTTGGCGATCCCCTTGTAAGTTAAAATTAAATTAAAATAGAAATTTCAATTATATTTCAAACTAAAAGCTTAGAATTTTGTTTTTACCGTCTTTAGCTTAGAAGGACGAATACGGAACGATAAAGCACAAATATGTTCGAATTCTTTAAGGAGTACTGTTTGTACTTTTGGTGATCGAGTAGGCCATTGTCTTGCTGTTAATGAAGAACTGTGTCGTTTTCGTTATTAAACTTACCTTTGCTGCAATTAAATTAAGGGCGGCCAAATGTTTTAGTTTAGTGTTTTAAACAAAAGCTCAGATATCTCGAAAAAAAGTTTACTACATTCAAATCTGATATCATTATAAGGTTTTGTCAAGAGTAATGGAGAAACTGGAAATATATAAGGCATTTTATTAATAAAATTACACATGATGCCATCACTCAAAGTAAAGGCAACACAAAAAATTTTGTATTACGTCCAAATATACCCAGGCCATTTCTAAATAACTTTTATTTGAAATATTTTTAATATAACGCCTGGGTAAGGCTGTATAACCATTATTACATACTTTTTGAGCATGCTGTATATTTCTTGATGCGATACGGTACTGTTCATTTCATTTAAAAGACGTAATGATGTTAACTGGAAGTAATTCTGACGACATAATAGATTTATTTACAACCCTACCGTATTAACAAAAACAATCGGAATATTAACGAGAGTTACTTGCCACAAAATATAAGTGAACTTGAAAGTAGATGGAATGTTACATATTTCTAATTGTAAGTTTTATTGATAATGCTTAACTTATCGTTGTAATTTCTTGCTAAAGAAATAACTTACAAATGAGACAGCTATTGCAAATAATTTGGAGCATGAGAAATATAATTAGATAATTTATAACAAAGAAACGATTAATTGTTCTTTGTAAAGTTTTTAAAGTATGGTGTGCGAGCAAATTACTTAACCTATTTATTATCGTCAACGTCGATATAGAAAGTTTTTTTATTTATATTTATTCATTTTTATTATTTATCCGTAATAAAATTCAATTCAACGATATCCACACAAAAATCTCAGTAAATCGTCTGTTTAATATTTATAACTTCTGAACTGGCAAAGATATATGAACGTTATGATTTGCATTGAGCTTTACGTTGAAAACGAGTACGTTTCATGATGGGGTAGTACAGCGCAAAAGTAACAGTGGCCGGATCCCCGGGTGTATCGTTATATAATGCATCAGACTTAAAGTGTATATAAGGGCTATATCGCAATGAAACGTTATTAAATAATAAAGGAAAGCGGAGAGAAATCACGATGCCACCGTATGTGAGATGTTAAATAGAGAAGGGAAATGAGACAAACAAAAGCGAATACATTTCCGGATAGTTATATATTTTACTAGACGTTTTTGTCTTGGCTGTTATCCGAGTAGAGATGCTCGGTTTACATTTATGATATGCACATCTGACTACGTCGTATGTCGCTTGAAGTCAAAAAGCACAACCTCGCCACTTTGATGATATGCTTCTGAGGATTTAGAGTTGATGCCGAGGTGGTTTATAAAACAAGCGAACAAAAGAACAAAGTGAAAGAATAGAGTGGGTGCAGCCTGCTGTAATATAATAAAACACTTTTTATTTAAATCCTAATCGCTTTGTAATTTAATAATTTTCTTATTCCAAGATATGTCATAGTTTGATTCTTACGATTCGAAATCACTTGGAATAGCATGTTATATGGAGTAATATTAAAAATCTAAACATAATATTTTTCTTTGAAATTTCACTGTTGTTAGTTTCTCGATTATATAGTACAACAAAAAACCTTCTCAAAAAGTTTCAAAATGTGCGTGTTATTGCTTTGCAGAGACAGATTGAAGGAATTCAGCTTCTCAGATACATCCGATAAATACGCCAGTTCTAGCAAAAAGTCGTGTTCAGTAAAGTATCTAGGGCTTTTATGATCTTCGTCGTCTAGGATAGTGTGAATTTCTTCATCTACTTCGAATGCACAGGATAAGGCGTTACCATGTGAAAGTCATCGTAAACTGCTGTAGTATAGTAGGGCCGGGTGTTCAGCTTCCATGTTTATGCATAGCTTTTTGAAAAAATGTCTTTTAGTGGCCTAGTTTATATGTATATCTACGACAAGTTATAAGACCAAATTCTATTGAGATCTCATCGACCTTGGTGCACCTGCTTCCTTATAGATGATGCAATGCGCCCACATAGCATGCGGTGCTTTGCAGCGAATATGCGCCTGTAATCCTCCACAGCGACGAGATATTGATCGAGCTCCACCAGCACATATATCGATGCACTTTGCAAATAAGTCTTAAGCCTTTGCGCTTCCAAAGATGGTTTTAGAGAACAGAAGGTATTCAACAATAGCAAATAAGGTGTACTTCTTTGTTACTGTCACTAGCTTTATCAAGTTGCAGACCAAATTCCTCTCATTTTGTCTAGCAATTGATCATTGAGAATCAGAGCTATATGATGAAATCTCACTGGAAATATGGAAGTATTACGATACCGTTATAAAAAATTTGCCCAAGACAAACAATTCTGTTGAAAGATGGCGAGTTTATCTGTAACGGCATTACAGTCAACCGTACACTACTTATAGTTTAAAGTTTTTTAGCAAATCAGCTGCCACCATACAAATATATACAAGTTCATTTACGCCCTAAAATGTGAGCAAAGCCTTTACCAGTTGAAGATCGAGCAATGTATCGCTGAACAGAGACCACCACAGGTAACAAGAAATATTGTGCTTGTTCAGAAACGAATTTCTCAAATAATGGCCACATTCCAATCAGATGGAAACATGATTACTTACGTGGTCTTGCTCACAATTTTAATTACTAGTTTGTTTAGCTGTTGTAACTAGTTGTAATAAAGTAATGAATAAAAATTATGTCTAAAAATGCAAAGGCGTAAATTAAAAGAAAAAAATAGTTGCGAGTAAAATAGAAATTAACTAGGACCATTTTTTAAATTTCGATAAATTGTCATTCGGTGAATCGTTGATTCAATAAATTATTTTTCGACGAATTGTTTTCGATAAAATTTCTGCAAATCGAACGTATACAGCAATAGCATAAAAAAATAACGAACTTATGACAAATATTTTCCGCAATATACGATCTCACATGATAATATAAGATTCTAGTTATTTCAATAAATGTTAAGCTCTCTACTTTTAAAAAGCAATATCCGGTTCTTAATCCATTCATGTTGCGCTTTCTGCGTTTTCCCATCGTAAGTAGTTGTAAAAACATGTTTTATAGAACTTCTCACGCGAATCGCCAGTTTATTATTAAATTCGAGATACATGTGATTCCATCTATTAATATTCAGTTTCATTTACTGCAATTAGTGAACTATGACATCATACAAAAATTCGATTGTTATAAGAGGTCTCTCTGATATAAATTGTGAATGTGAATCACAATATTATTCGTGTAGAAAATTACGTTACTTATTTCAGTTACTTTGTTGGCTACGATTAGTTCAAAAACAAAGGAATGGTCAGCAATTGAAAGATGATGATAATTATTTCAATTAAATCAATTCATTAACAAAACTATGCAATTGGCAAGTTCTGCTAATATCTTATTATTCTAATTTTTATTTTGGCAGTGTGGATTTTTTATTACTAGGGGAAGCCGTACGAATAACGTTTAGTTTACTTTGAGTGAAAAATGTGTTGAACCCCAACTAAAATGTTCACTGTTGATATAAACTCGGAAATTGAAATGGAATTTTATCATCCACTAAAAATAATTACTCACTTATATTTTTTTAATTTACGCTCAATAAATTTTCTTTACTCCAAAATAACGTAATAGAGTGTTATTTTTATGTGGTAATAATGGTAATAATAATAATAAATAATAAATACGTATTTTGAAATACTCCTATTGATAGGGTTTAACTGTATGCAATGTATATACACACATATATATATATATATATATATACATGTACGAGTACGGATTGATATATAAAGTCTCCAACAACGCCATTGTGTGAGCAGTGGGATGGGAACAAGTTCTAAACTGTAAACTGTAATTTTGAGTATCTCGTTTTGGCATGCAAAGTTTCAGTTTCCTGTGTACCGTCATTGAGTAACAGCGTCATTTGTCATGAGTTCGATTTCTGAGATGAGAATTTTTAACGATGAAAGGTTGCGCGTGAGTGGGTTTGACATTGAAAATTCTATCATAGAGGCGAAATGAAGGTGTTTGCCGACAAGTAACGGATGTCATGAAAGGATAAAGAAAAACATTTCCTAAGAAATTCTTAACCAGTATTGACGTGAAGATGACTTCCTCATGAACACCACCACCAGAGACGAAATTTGGCTACATCATTATGACCTCAAAAACAGCTATGGTTGTCCTGATTTTCCACGTGTACGAAAATTCAAAAGAGTTCCATCAGTACAGAAAATTATGCTCATCATTTTCTGGGATGCAAAGGGTGTCATTCATACCGAATATCTGCCGAAGAGCTCAACAATTAATTGTCTAAGAAGTCCCAATCTGGGACCTTCAAATTTTTGGTTGTTCCAAAAGTTGAAGAAGATATTGAAAGCTCAACATTTTTCATCAGGGGCCGAAGTTCAGCTGTCGTTTGCAATTGTATCAACAGTACACAAGAAAGTGTTTTCATGGACGGAATGAAGAAATTGATTCGGTGTTTGGAGAAATGTGTTGCACGATATGGTGATTAACGGATTTACTGTAAATTTACTTCATTTTGAGACTTGTTTCATCATTTTCTCTCTTTTTCTTATTTTATAGAGTTGGAGACCTCTTACATCAATCTGCCGTCATACATAACACATCACATTACCATCATCGACTTTCAGATATATAGTATTAGGAAAATTGCAAGGTATATACATATGTATATTTGGAAGAGTTTTTTGTGTCTTAGATATGGTTTATATGTTATATTCTTTTTAACGTTATTTACTACTAAACTTTGTTCCGATGTATTGGAAGGTTACTATTATCACCATTGAGAAAGTAGTCATAAATTTATCAATGTTCTATGTTTAAATATTAAACTAATTAACAGCGCACTTCTGATCGTATCAATATTTATTGATCTATGCCAATATTATGAGTGTGTTATGCGAGTTTCTTAGAGTTCATACATATACATATGCGTAGTACTAGCTTCATGAGATAAACACAAGCGTATACTTGATGCTTTAGTAACCGATCAAATATTTACCTCCACATCTAAGTAGTTGATAGTACATGCTGATTCGAATTAATAATACATAGAATAATGCACCTATGTATATTAGGGGTGTCCTTATTTTGAAATATCGTATTTTTATAAACCGCCGGGCAGATTTTTGTACCTTTATATTAGAAAAGTAAGTATGTAAAATTTGGGCCGGATCCGATAACGTTTTATGGACCCGGAAACGACTTCAAATATTCAACAAGTGAATATGGGCAAAACATCAATTTTTATACATTTGTCACTTTTTAATCGCGTCTATTCATTATTTTCTTCAAAAAATACTGAAAGAAAAAATTTATTTAAATTTTCTTCTTTTTCCTTACATTATTTAGTATTATATAGGAAAGAATGGGGTAAAGTGGGACACGGGGTGAAGTGGGACATGGGGTGAAGTGGGACATCTCAATTTTTGACCATTTTTTAAATTTTTAGAAAAAGAAACCTTTTAGGTGCTATTTATTATGTTATTAAGATTTTTATTTGCAATTTTAATTTTATTTGTGCTTTTTGAGAACAAATGTAAAAAAAAAATTGTAAGAGTGCTTCGTTGGTACATTTTTTGTTTGCACGAGATTAATATATCGGCTGTACGATATTTTCTGTGTATTTTTTGAAGTTGCAATAGCGGTAAAACTTTAAAAATATACTCAGCTCAAAATTATTGTTTTAGAACACTTTACTCTTGGTATGAACTATTCATAGAACTTGTATGTTCCTTAGCAATAACGGGATTTTTTGCAAGCTGTGTATTCCTCAGCGACGGTCGCTGCTGATAACGAGGCACTTTTGCAAATATTGTCGCTATAACCTCAAATACCATTGTTGTAAAAACCGTGATTTAATTGAAGTTATATTTTGCTATATAAGTATTGATCTAAGTGAAGTGAGTTATTAACAGTGTAATTTAATAATGTGTCATTCAGGTGTTCTAAAGTTATATAAAAATTAAGATTAAAATGTCAAAAATATCATCGAAATCAACTACGGATGAAGCAGCAAGCACTCAAATCGTTAAAACACGTAAAACCAACGAAAATTTAAACAAAATTCATTTAGTTGGGAATGTTTCTAATCAAATTACTGGAGCAAAACTTCCATCAAATCGTCAGGTCTTGCAAGTCCTATTTTACAATATTCGCTATGTAAAGCTTTTAACAAAGCAAAGCGCAAAATTGGCAATTGATTCTGTTCAAATATTTTGGCATCAAGCACGTATACCGATTCGAGAAGAGCATAAGTGTGTTGACAAATTATTGAAATTATATGAAAAGTTAAAAAATATTCAAAAAACTGTTCCTGAGAAGAGATCAAATATCCAAAAGCAAGCTGCTGAAATATTTCTTGAAAATCTGGACGAGCCACCGCCACCGCCACCGTCAGACAAAATTTGGGTTGTAGAAGATAGACTGTTCCTAAAAATGCAAAGACAAAAAGGACTTCCAGGTTGCATGGCTGGTGTCGATGTGGCTTTATCGAATCGAGAAAAAAGCACAGGAGCGAAAAAATAAAGAAGCTGCACGTAAAAGGAAGCACGAAGAGGAAAAAGTCGAACCAATCAGATAGGTTTTGTATATGAATAAATTTAAGTTTTAAATATTCAGTGTTCGACTTTCCATAGATGTTTGTCAACTTATGGAGTGGACAGATGAAGATAGTGTTATCGAGTTACGAATTAACAACACCACTATCGAGAAAGAAAACTCTGTTTTAGGTAAGAAACGAGGTCGCAAAAGCTTTATTACAACTCGGTTAGTAGCAGCATTGGACAATGCCAAAGTATCGGATGCAACTGTTTTATTACAAACAAGTCCAGCTGAACGTGAAAATTGTATAAAGTTTTGTTATGAACAACTGACTAAATCGCAAAATCGAAAAGACTATAAAGAATTACTTCAGTTGGTCTTAATCTTCCTTGGTGCAGAGCTTTATAATTTTCGAACGCCTGGTCCAACTAGCCATGCACGATGAATGTCAAAAGCAATATATTCTTTAAAAATATTTCTGTTCCGTGACCAATTCTCTCTCACAAAAAGTGAATAAAATGAATTACGCGATATTTGCATTTTTCTAGTGAAACTTTACATTAAAGTCTGGTTCAGATGTACCAATGCCATAGACGCACCGCTTCAGGATTTGACTTTTATTCAAGATGCTATACAGTATTCGAAAACTAACCCAGAAATCTCAGCAGTAATCCTTAAAAAATGAGCAATCATTTATGGTATATTTCTGAGGAAACAGTAGCTCTAGCCTTTTTCGATTCAAATATAAGTCTTGAAGAAAAACGTGAAATGGTTGAAAAACTTAAATTAAAAGAATCAACTGTTAAATTAAAAATGATCGAAACTATACAAATTTAACAGACTTCCAAAAATACACCTTAAGTGATTTTGTTTCAGAAAAACTAAATATTTCTTCCGTCTGTTTAGTTTATCACTGGAATTTCTAGAGTTTGAGCCTTCAACTTGGGAAATATCATTTGAATTTGAGGAAGGTTGGACATTCTGTAAGGATTTGTTTGTTGTTAATGATACTGCTGAGAGAGGCGTTAAATTTATTCAATATTTTAACAGAGTTTTAACTAATAATGAAGAGGAGAAGCAATTTTTGCTTCAGATTGTTGAGGCTTATCGAAAGAAATATCCTTCGTATAAGAAATCGGATCTAATATTAAATCCATAATTTTAAGAAATAAAAATCCAAAAACCAGTTAACTTTTCTAATTTCATTGTTATTGTCTTAACTCAAATCAATAAAAAATATTATTATATTTTAAAACAATAATAATTTTAAGCTATTAATTTGTATAGAGGTATATTAAAGTCGTTTCCGGGTCCACTAAACGTTATCGGATTCGACCCAAATTTTACTCATCTACATTTTTCATATAAAGGAACAAAAATTTGCCCGGCGAGATGAAATCAAAACACTTTTAAATTTGGCCATACAAATAAGAACACCTTTAATGTATATACAGATGTGGCAATTGTACATATAGAATTTTGACAAACAAATACAGCACAGTTACCGTGTTTAAAGGAACTTGGCATTCTATTCGTCATTTTTGGTATGGGACTGAATATTTTAATAAACGAGTCATTGCATCGAGAACGCCAAAATTACTGTCAGTTTATAATCTTCAATGGAATGTATAAGATAAAGACCGAAAGTAATTTATGGATGAGGGCGAAATGTGGCCAGCGAGCCCTCAAAGGAATGAAGTAAATTAATAATAATTTGCTGTCCTTACGGCTAAAATATGACGGAGGTCGTTGTTATTCCGCTTTAAATTGACATTTACGTACGCTGGAACGTGTAATGGATCTATCGAGACCGCGTATTACAGACCGTTGTAATTATACGAATTTGTTCCAGAGAGAACAATGAGCTTCTTCTTGAAAGTTAAGAAGATATAAAAAGCCAATTAGCATCAGACGAAACACAATGAATACTACTATTACTATAGTCACAATTTAAATAGGACGATAGTGTTTACAGACTATGACAGTAAAAAGTACGAGAATAGATGTTGTAAATGTATGGTTATTTATTCAATAGGTATTTGCAAATAGAAATTGAAATATCAACATGCTGTGGCGAAGTTCTTCGATCACGACATTAAACATAATGTTCCTGAACTTGAATAAACTCATTTTTATATCTAATAGTTGATTCCATTTCCATTTTCCCTTACCAATTCAAAAGAATGAAATGGTATTAAGTTCTACTTTGCACCTTCTATCATGCCAGCCCGATAGTAGTATAGTAGCACGACCTTGGAGCAAAATTACTTCCCTTGTTTGAAATTGTGGCAGTACTAGAATAATTTGATTCCTTTTCACCAATAGAATTTATGTTGTCATCCGTTTATCAATCTCGTTTTTAGATTCCGTAAACTGAAAATGGACCCGGCAATAAAATGGTAGTTCCTATCGTTTGTTTGCCATAAAATATCGAAAAGCGAAGATCATCAAGAAGTTAAGATCTTTAGTTAAAATATGTCCACTGATACCCATTGGTTTTCACAAACAACAAATAAATTCAATGATATCATAGTTCATTTTCGTTTGAGAAAATTGACATTACTGTTTTCCCAGACTTGGGACTAATCACCTTTTTCTTTTCTTGTAAGGATGTGCTTCCTAATCCACTGCATTAAAGATCAAAAACTTATTTTGGCCTCCTACCTAGTTTACACCATCACGTCGGTGTTCTGTACGAAACCTATCACTAATAAATAACTTTCTTAGCACTTCTGGTTGGAAGCCGAGATCCAAAATATTTAAAATTATACATATATTATATTAAACTATATGAAGATAATTTTCCTGCCAGTACTAGGTCGACAAGAAATGAATTAATAGTTATATTTTCAAAACGCCAACAGTGATGAAGGTGTGCCGAAACTATCTACTTATAAGATAAGTATAGGCCAAGAAAAATATATGTATTATATTAAATCTAATAGGTGACATGTTTTGTCAATTTATTTTGCTCACACTATTGCGATAGTGTTAAACTAGCAATATCTTATCAGCAGGTCCACTGCCTTCCCAATTTAGCTTTTTCTTCTGCTTTAAAATGCTAGGTTTTATTATAAGAATTACACGGAATTTTACATCGACTGACCCGATTCTGTCTTTATATTTCTCCTTTCTGCGATCTACGCATCCTTGATTTGATCCCCCTTTTATAAATACTGCATAAACTCACTAGAACAAGTCCAAAGACGTTTTCTAAAATATATCTACTTTAAGGATTATTCTATATATCCTGTTCAGAGCTTTAGTCACAAATTACTTTTGGACTTGTACGGGATTGACCTTCTTGATCTGCGGCGAACTCATGCCGATCTTAAATTTCTTTTTAATTTACTTCACACTAGTTTGGACGCGCCGAAAATATTATATCAAATTAATTTCATGGTACATCGTCCAGCTTCTAGATCTACAAGGATGTTTTACTGCAGTAAACCAAATACTAATATTTTAATTAAGTCCCCTCTCTAAAGGATGTGTGTGAATTACGATAACCTACCTTCACTTTTCATCGTTGGTTTCAATCTTAAATATTTGCACTCGTAACTTTCGGTATTTGTAGGTGATTGATGTATGATAATACGTGTGTATTATTCAAATAGATAAAAACATATATATGTTGTAAAGTACTTGTCCTATAATTGGATTGTAATCTGTTGCGCAAAGTATATTGTTATTATTATTATCAAATCCGAGAGTTGTTCTCCAGTGCTTTAGTGGTTGCCCCTTTAGTAAGTTCTTCATTTTAGTTCTGATTGCATGATAAGGAATTCCTCCTGTGTAAAGAGGAACTACTTTCGACCTACTATTAAATTTTTGCGAAAAATATCCGAGTAATGTGCAAGCTCGAGCTACTTCTGAAAATATTAGAAAAAGCAGAGTCTATTATTTTCACACATTTTCACATGTTTCTGATGATTGTTCTCATTATTTCTTCAATTTATTTTACCGGTGATATCATTGGGATATTTTGTTTTAGCTGTAATTTTTTTCCCTACACACAATTACAGTATTATCATATACATTGCTCAACAATGGAGGCGGATAATTTTAATAAACCTGAAATTTGTATGTAAAAATATTTTTAAGAGTAATCTGCTCTATACCACGGCTTCCCAACGTTTTCTGCGTCGAGTCTCTACGAATTATAACAAATATTTTTATACGTTTTCCTTTATCATGACAATGTAAAGAAAATGAAAGGTTCTTTACATTTTCATGATAAAAGAAAACGCACATAATTTTAACGACATTTATTTTTCAATTGCAACTATAATCTAACAAAATAATTAAGTGATACAAATAAACTTCGGTCCTCTTTTAAAACTTTGATGTTCGTCCCTAAAAATAATTATTTATTACTAAATAAATACATTAGTGTGATGTTTGAGCTTGCATGTTCTGAACTAGTTAATCGATTCTAGGTTCAGCTTTTTCCAGAAATATCGTTAAGTCGCTATAGACGGCTTTCGGATTTTGCTGCTAAGTTTTGGTTTCAATTGAAGCTGAAAAACCTGTCTCACGAAACTAAGTCGAGGAAATCGGCACAAGTATTCGCAAAGTAAGACACGCACTTTTTGGATTAACAAGGTCGAATTCGCTTTCATTTCTAGAAATTGTTCCTAAACTTCTTCCGTTAATTGTAAGATATTGGCCACAAATTGATTTCTAGTCATGTGCCATATTGGTAATTCCGAATTAATATCGCTATAATATCGGTAAAATTCGTGTCCCAATGTTTGCAAATGAGATTCTGTAGCAGTTTCCACTTCTTCGTCTAGACTTTGATTTTTAATTGTTTAGTGTAGTCGAGAAGAAGATCATACATTTTAAGCAGTCACCATTTGAGTCTAAAGTTGACGCTTTGATTTAAATCTCTGAATGTGAACGTAATTACTAATCAAAGTTCCGCTCTTGCTCCGAAGCTTAAAACTTAGCTGATTTTAGGCTTCAAAGAATCAGTCAAACAGGCCGACCGTATTTAAATTGTACTTTGTTGAACATTTGCAGAAAAGCGTTTTTTCTTTGAGCTTAAGAAAGAGGATGACCACTTCTTTCAACTCATAAAGGCGTGTCAACATTTTGGCCTTCGACAACCAGCGTACTTCTGTGTAGAAGAGAAGAACTCTGTGATCTAAATCGGGATCCTCGCAAAGTAATGTAAGTAATTGACTTTTCAAAGCGCTGCTGTAGTTCACGACCTCTATAACCGAGTCTAAAGTCTGGCGTAAATACTGTGGCAGTGTTTTAGAAAAAGCTTGGCGATGAATAACACATTGTATGATAACCACGGAACGATTATTTTTCTTTAGTTTTTGAGCTAAGCCTGATCGTGTACCTATTATTGCGGGGGTGTCATCAGTGCAAAGTCCAATGACTTTATTCCAATCCAAATGCTATTTTTTCTATAAAGTCAGATATTGAATTAAATGCATCGTTAGATTTAATGCCCAGTGTCAAAGTTTAGAGTAGAAAATCTCTTATTCAATTTGATCTTTGCTGACGTATCGAAAATTAACGATTATATGTGCACAGTTAATGATGTTTGTAGATTCATCGCAACTTACGCCAAAAAATGATGATGATTTTACGTTGTTCATGATTTGTGATTTTATGTCTGCATTATCATTGATTTTACGCTTGATAGTGTTATTTGAACGAGAAATTGACTTTATTTTTTCTTCTGATTCTTATCCTAATATTATCTGCGTTAATTAATTCTTCGCCAATGGTAAGAGGTATTGCTTGCTTCGCTATCAAGAAAGCGATATTTCATATTAAGCTTTAAGATGCTGTGACACACCTTTATGATTACTTCATGACTTTTCCAGTATTTCTGATTTAGAAGAAAAAACTTTTCAATTTCGTAGGACTTTGCTGGCTGAAATGTCTTTCAAAACGAGCCTGATGGCCTCATTACTCATAACTTTCAAGTATGTCACACACTGAGGTAATTGGATCCCGTTTGTTTCATACAATGCAGGGGCCAGCGTCTTCACCGGATATGAATTGTATTGATGATGTTTGGATCGAAATGTCTAAGCTATTAAATTGGATCCAACCCCTTCCTAAGCTTTATAACATTTTGCTAATGAATAGCACACGGTTTGCGAGGATATACTTTACTTATTAAATGATTTAATAACGAGTCTTCCAAACAGGGATAGGTTTTTATATAAAATAAAGTAGTTTTAAATTTTTTGTAAGAATGAAACTTTGATTTTAGCGTTCAAAACATAAAATTAACTTTAAATTAAAATTTGAAACTTCAGTGGATATTAACCAAGTTTCATGGCAATGTAGACTTTGCGTGTTCGTTCATTCAAAGCAATTCGTTGGTTAAAACAAAATAAAAAATTGAAACTAATTTCAGGTACGGGCGCGTTGGCCAATTGAGCGGTGATCGAATTAGCGCTTTCTATTGATTTGGCGCGCCCGTTCACGCTTATCGCTTCTACTTTTCGCTTCTGTTGGTCCCTTTATTCGTGTATATGTGTTTGGCGTCGACTTCGTCGTCGTAGCAATAAGTGTCAGAGCCATGGTACTGCTGAACAACAATGTTCGTTGACGAACAAAGCGATAGCGGTGCGGTAATGACGATCGACCGTAGTCGAACATCCGTTTCCATTATTTGATCGGACGACCGTATTATCCTGTGTGCCGGCCAATATTAGTCACTGATTGCTTTGATCTGATTCTGTTAGCACATATCTACACATGTATACGTGCAGTTAGTAACGTGGCAGTCGATGCTGAATAATGGTCGCGTATAATTAACTCTTTATTTTTCAGCATCATTAGGTCCGATGAATCATAGGCGAAGTGATGAAAATGGGTATCGCTTAATTTCAGAACCGAACGTAAAAAGAAAAAGGGCAACTATGCGTCTCTCGCAGTGGTTATGATTGTCGGGACGTAAGAAACACATTTCTGCAATAAACATCCAGATGGAAAGTGAATACAGAAATTGATAAGTTCTATTTGTTTTCAGTATAAGTTTCTTCATAATAGCGATTTATACGTAATTGTGTTAATAATAATATTCTTTACCTTGGGTTCAGAACGCTGCTACTGATGAAATACATTGAAAATGGAGTTGGCCGAAATGCAGGGTGCTTTGGACAGAAAATAGCTTTTATATGATTCATTTCTGACAGACTTTGGCAGAAATTCAAGAATTATCCTGTGATTATGAATCTACTTCTTGCTTTATAATCATGCTTATTGCAAGCCATAAACGCAAATAATATATTATTAAAAAAATGCCTACTGAAAATTTTAAAAGATCTTTAAAAGATCGTGCAGAAGGTATGAAATATTTTTTGCAGTATGGTGGTAACGATCTACCCATCCTTATTTAAGCTTAAGGAAGAAGGCTCAAAGTCTGGACATATCTCAGGTGTTCGTTGGTACCATTTTAGTTAATGTTTTGGGCACGGAAGTGGTGGCAGCATAGATTGTTCCAAAGAACATTTTATAAAATTTGTAGTGTACAATGCACGTGGAATCAATTTATATTCCACTACTTCAGTTTCGCTCTCTCTGCTCTTTTTAGGTTACTGCATTGCTTTGATCCAACAGACTTCATTCTCAGTGAAAGCCGGTCGTTTCTTCTTGATCTTTGGAGTTAAGTATTGTAACAAGCCTGTATTATATTCCTCCGTGTTGTTTTCCGATTTCTGTGTACAAAGAATATGAGGGCTGCTGAGATTTGTCGTAAACTTTGTTCTGTTTATGGTGAAAATGTCATGAGTGATAGTATGGTTAGAAGATGGTGACGTATGTTTCGAGAAGGATGAATTAATGTCCATGATGAAGAACGGAGTGGAAGATTAACTGTAGCGACGGGCGAACTTTTGGCTAATTTCAAAGAGAAAATTCGTGTCTTGAATATAATATCCGTAACATAGCCACCATTTCTCTGTACACATTGTTCTAACATCGATCGAAATATTTTTATTACTTTGTATAGCATTTGGATGGGAATTTGTGTTATTTATTGTTGGATTTTTCGCTTAAGTGATAGAATACCTCTTGGAAGTGGATTGCAGAACACTCTTTAGATATTGCCAGAGGAAATTGTGCCAAGCAAAAAAATCGGCCAACGAAATGCCCAATTCCCTGAGATTAAGTGATCAGGATCAGGATCAGGAAGAAACCAGCGCCGATAGCTTTGCTTATTAACATGCAGCGAAAGATAAAAGTGGATCCCGTCAGTCATATGTATGTTATCAATTACATTTTAACTTCCCTCTACCGTGTCGTTCCAATAAATCAGATAGCGAAGTACCAACAATGCTACTCTGCTTGAAGGACAAAAACATCAAAAATTTTCTATGGATGCGCTCTAGTGGTAGATGGTCACAGATGTAGGGGGACATCACGCCAAAGGTATGTATTTCAATTTGCTAAGGGCGAGCGCATAGTATAGTACCTTGAGCAAGTTCGGCCCGAAATACCTTGACACTGACATCAGTAAACCCATGGCTATACTTGGATCTAAAGAGACCGATGATATGTGTTACTTGAAAGTAAAGTTTGTAACAAACACGATCTCCAAGTCGCTGGTCCCTGTTTTTCTCTCGATCGCATCATTATTTATGGTGTAATTGGTAGCAAAGGATGAATTTCTGGGGCAAAACCGAAGACCATAACATGTTTAGGAGTAGTTTACAGTGATTGCGTCACTGCAAAATCTTATCTATATTTGTTTGGAGAAGTCTAGCATCATTTTCTAATGAAATGTTAAAAAGGTGTTAACATCATCAGCATAGGTCAGAACTGGACATGTCAAGGATATAGAAAATCATTTGGGATAGTATTATGTTGGTCAACATTGAGCAAATCCAGAAAATTGGTGAACACCTTTGGTTTACCGCAATTACTATGGAGAGGAAGCAGGTGAAGGTATATTGAAATCTCCTACTAGTATAAAGTTCTGACGTATCAACCCAGTCCCAAGTGCACCAGTGAAGGTCTGCAACTCATCAGTCAGTCATCTCGAGGTATGTAAATAACAGCAATTAGACATTGCTAAGAATTGATACAACGTTTTCACAATATCAAATCAATCAAAGGAACTAAATTATCTATATCAGTAGTATTTATGACGTTAAAATATATTATCTAGCCATTAAGCCATGATTAATTGTCTTGATCTCCTATTACACGACTCAACAAAGTTTTGCCACCTTCTTGTAAAACCTATTTTTGGCACCTTGAGCTTAAGATACCTCAAAATCCTGACATGCGGGCGCAATTCTGCGGCCAGATTCGTAGTCAGCGTATAAAAGTCTAGAAGCAATGATATGTTTCATTTAGGGGGCAACGAACAAGTCCAATTTTGTTGAATTGTGCCTGTTAGCCCACAAGCCCTGATAGTTTGAAGACTGTCCCCCTTTGAATCCTTGTTATTAATATAATTTTTTGCATTTACTGAAATTTTTGAATTAGCTTTTTATCTAGCGTGGACTGTCTTAAGTGTTCTGAAATGATTTACGAAGCCAAGGACAAAATCATAAAATACCATGGCTTCGATATATACGTCGATGTTGTTTTCTAATTTAAGCACGTGTGGACTGTAGCTTTACGAATTACGTTCTAGTAATAGAAGAAAAACAAAATACACCTGCGTTAGTTGTGAACAAAGCGAACATTAAATTTCAAAACTAATACCCAACCACTAAGCATATGTTAGACTTATCCGTGGTGACCGATACTTTTCTTTTGATACTGATGCTATTTTTAGCGCTGTGAATGTTTCCCCGACTATTGTCTGACAATGAGATCGACTTTTATCGATATTATATGATATTTTTGAGTTATATTCTATTCTACCTTAGCAGTTATTTAAGGTGTTATGTTAGTTGCTCACTTTCTTCCTAGAAACTTTGGCCTTTGCTTGGTTTTTCACTCAATCTTCTTCCTGTCTTTAACAATGAGATTTCTACAATTAGAACGTTCAAGTACATTTCTTTTCTCGTGAAATGATGTAGATTTTCTCGATGTACCATTCATCTGGTATTATACTATGGTATTGTATTAGTCTCTGATTATTCTCAATTAATGTCACTCACATTTTTCTACTGTGGTGGGACATTATCACTTCGCGGTTACTTGTTATTGGATATGTTTCTTATGGTATACTGTACGTCTACGTCGCTCATGCTAATTGTTTTCCCGTATTCGATTTCGTCTCGTATTTTCTCGTTAACTGTTACATCGTTGATTGAAGTACCAATCTTTGCTATATAATGATAATAATTCAGTTTATTTCTCAAATACTACATGTATAAGGAAATCGTCAATAAAATGATACATTGATAACTTAAAAACTTAAACTTAATCTTTAAGCCTTTTCTACCCCTGTCCTGGGGTGTAAGGCGTGTGTGACGCTGAGCCCCCGGGATTAATGTTGCATATTTCCCTCCATCGCTTCCTATCCGCTACGGCTTGCTGAGCTTCTCCCCACGATACTGCCCTTCCGTCCAGTGCATCCATCACGTTCTCTATCCACGTCCGCCTGCGCCTTCCTCTCGATCTCTTCGTCCTCGTCCCGGCTTCAAATACCTGCTTAACCACTCTCTGTTCCGGCATCCTCCTCACATGTCCATACCATCTCAGCTGTGCTTTTTCAATATTCTCCTCCGTTGGTCTGAGTTTCAGGTTATCTCTGAGTGTTATGTTTCTAATTCCGTCTCTTCTTGTTTTATTTACTATTTTTCTCACAAATCTCATTTCTGCAGTTGTTATCTTTCTTTTCTGTTTCTCAGTCATGGTCCATGTTTCCGCGCCGTATAAAAGTATTGGCATAGCCACTTTTTTGAATACTTGTACTCTAACCTCCTTCGAAATCGTCAATAAAATGATACATTGATAACTACAAAGTTTAAATATTCAGATACTCCTAAGGAATAATGCTCTAAACTAATTAAAAAGGAATGCAGATCAGCTTTGAAGTGAGACTGACAAGATGTAGGCTTAAAGAGGTACGTTAACATATATGATAGTAGACTTGTGTAATTAGTACCGTTCTTAGTTATAGTTATCTTGTGCACCGGATCAGAAAAGTATTGCTGATATTTTTCACAAAACATAATGCATTCGTAGATACATATATGGGGTTCGTCATAGATAATATTGCTAAATTTGATGAAATTTATTTACAAGATTATATGAGATAAAAGATAAAAAAGATAAAAGTGAAAGTAAAAAAAAAAAAAATTGGGAACCAATTGAGCTCAGAAAGTGTAGTTTTAGAAACCATGCAATACCGGGTCATCCTTATCTCCATATACGTTTGGGCCATGAATGTAAACATGGAACCTCTTATAAAAAGAAATACTTCATCGTATTTGACGTAACAATTATAAGATAAATGACAAATAAGTCATTTTTAACCATTTATATTGATGAATTTATAAAATCGTTATAATAAACCATTTTTATAAGATATATATTATTTTGGTTATCGTAACCAATTAAAGTGTGAAATATTTTTTTGGTTATAAGTAACAATTTTATCAACCAAAAAAATTTTTGGTTTCAGATAACCATTATCTGACCAGAAAGGATTTTTGCTTAGAAATAACCATTACAAAAAAAAATCTGTTCTTTGTTATCAGGGATGAAATTGATAAAAAATTAATTCATAAAGTTTTAGTGGGAATATTGCTCTAATTTAAAATGTTGAATAGGGATTTCTAAATCCATTAAAATCGTTATTAAAATTGCAATTGACTGTATGTAACCTTTATTAGGATTTATGTAATGATTTTGAAATAAAAAAACATACACCGCCTTCAGCTGTGCTTAGTTTTGCTACTACCGCCACAGATTTCTTGTGTTATCTTATTCATATGTTGTTGTTGCATTAAATTTATTGCTTATTTGTAGTTCTGTTTGTTAAAATTTCTTTTTTATTTTGTGAGGATTTTTGATATTGTTTGATATATTTTGTTTTTTCATAGCTTTTTTATGTTCATTCACTTAAAAATTTTTTAGTTCTTTTTCATCCCTGATAACCAAAAAAACAAATTTCTTTTGTAATGGTTATGTCTAACCAAAAATCTTTTGGTTGATATAATGGTTATCTGAAACGAAAAAATTATTTTGGTTGATATAATTGTTACTTCTAACCAAAAAAAATTTCTCACTTTAATTGGTTACGATAACCAAAATAATATATTTGCAATGATAATGGTTAAACATTCCCAATATTAAATAAAATGAATTTTCTTGTAACCTTTTTATCTGAAATAAAAAAATAATTATATTTGGTCCCTGTATTTGACACATGACCCAGATTTTTACAAGCGTTTATTTTTCTTTCTCTAAATTGTGAACATTTGTCTTTATTTTTAATCACATTTTCGAAGTTCCGCGACACATACACATATTTATTGCCTGAAAGATAAGACAAACAGCAGCTATTTGACTTTGCTCCTGATTCTCACTACTATTTACGTTTGTTTGTCTAAAAACAAACATTGCACTTCAACGCATATTACGAATAACTCCCATCTTACTTAAAAACTTTTAAAACTTTCAAAAATTAATTACGGCCTTGAAATCTTTTCTCTGACAAATTTTGTTTGATTTGTTATGAACTTTCTTCTGTTTTAATTTTAAGCACAAGTTGTGGTAAACGTTTTTCACAAGATACGCGTCAAATTTATTTATAAGATTACATGAGGCGAATATAAATAATTATTATTATATAAAAATTCACAACGCATATTCTACTCAAACGTAAACATTCTACCTAGCAAATTACTTGCTATCGATGTGAATGCGATGTTTCGAGAATACAGTTTGGGTACGACCTTATTGCCTCGTTACCATCGGAGATACCTTAAAATGATTTCAGAATAGGCGCCCTTCTACCTGCTGAACATATAACACAATTTTTACCTTTACATTTCTTATGCCTTGTGCTGCATTGCTTGAAAATCTAAAATGTAAGCAGGAAGTTTTATATAAATTTAACATCAGATTATTACTGTTGAACCGGCTCTTGATACTACAGTGTTATTTATCACATTCAAAAGGCAGATGCAGAAACTTTCTTTCCCGAATTAGAAGATAATATCATCAGCGTAAGTAGTAAGTAAATTTTATGAGTTGTAAATTGTACTGTGAAGATCACTAATGAAAATGTTTAAACAACAGTGGATCGAGGACGCTACCTTGTCGTACCCCTACTGTCATCGTGTCAATCATTGAGTATGCAGTTTTCAGCTAATATTACCAATTTTTGCTTACGATCACTTAAGTAGGAACGGAAGTATCTATTGGCAATTCCTCGTATACCGTAATAACTGAAATTCTGTAGTAAAATGGAGTGGGCCACAGTATCAAAAGTCAATCCTTTTGGTTGGAATAACATATAATTCGAGTTGATAATCTTTCTCATTTTTTCCATTTTTTTAGAAATCTATTGCTGTATTATTGCCGCTTACAAGACTGTAGCAGTGTATTGTGAATATGCAATAATATAAAGTGGGCTAATGACTATGTGATTTGATGGGTTACATTTGTACATACGAAGAAAGTTACTTTACTAACATATTTCATCATAAAATGCTGACGTTTAAAGCGAATGCGTCCAAGGATTAGAATAATAAATAACAGCAAAATATGTCAGTTGTTTCCTACATAGAAATAAATAAATTTGCCTTTGTGATTTTGGAAGAGAAAATTATTAAGATTATACCCTTAAGGATACACAATAAATTAATGTGCGGTGAAAATGTAACAAAAGTGTAAATTAGCTTACATAACACGAGCAAATAAGTTGCCATATTTATGTAGATTTTAATGACTAAACAAAGAAAGTTTAATGGAATGTTTTCTCTCTGTGGAGGGGCAAAAATAATTTGAGTCGAAATAGCCGACAAGGTTCCGCATAATTTTACGCACGATAAGATCTCGTCGCCTTTGTGACCGAAACAAAAGAGGTCACATTTAGACGCTTCATTCACTGAGTGTCAAACTTGTTAATTCTGGTCGAGTACAAATTTCTAGACCTCAAAATAACCACGAGATCTTTCTCGAATGACGTCGAACGGAACTAAGTTGATACGAATGCAGACACGAACTCTACTAACAAAATTATAAAGTAGACCAATAGAATTATATCTTTCCTTCTTACACTTTAGATACGTCAAAGTAGAAGTGGAAAATATGCACGTATATAGACATACCGTATGTGTATTAAGTTTGGAATAAATTGATTTTTTTAAAGTTATCGAACAGGTCGATTTTAAGTTTTAACCGCTTATTTCATTCTGTATCTTTAGCCTCACTGTTTAACCCTACGGTCCATAACCACCTGGACGAACGGGAGTCCATAACCAGGGTACCCGGGTACCCTAGTGAAGTTCTTTCGTTTATATTCAAATAAAATAATATATATATGCACAGATTATTAGAAACGCTTACTTTTTACATCGCAACTGTACAAATTTCATGTTTGTAAGATAAAAGGTACACAAAAGTAAACAAAAACTGATTTTATGTTTCTGTTTGTGTTTGCGTTGTGTTTTTTTATTGTGTTTTTTTTTTTGTGTTTTTAGGTTATGTTCAGTTACGGTAAAAAAATAATACATTTCAATGATTTCGTCAGTATAAGTTGAACAGTTTATCAGTGAAGTTGAAGAAAAATGAACCGAAAAACAGAATTTTTAACTGAAAGACAATATATGCGTTTGAGTGAAGAAGCCAGAAGCAGATATATTGAGTCTATACTTGATAATATGACTGTGGATGACGACGCTTTAGAGCCAATTGAGGAAGAAGGAGAGGTATTTACGGGAGAAGTGCAAGACTCAGAAAGTGAAGACAATGACAACGAAAACAATGAAATTTCAGCCGCTATTGACACGCCAATACAAATTGAGCAAGATGTATTTGAAGGTGAAAGTGACAGCGAAACTGATATGGTTGAAGCAAATACACCAACATCAAGCACAACAGAGAGTATGATTGCACGTGATGGTACTCAATGGCAACCAACACCACCTGTTTGTCAACAAATAAGGAGTCACAACATCGTAAGAACTCGCAGTGGTCCATTACGAATGACGGAAAGTATGACTGGTATGCAATGCTTCAAGAGTTATTTTACAATAGAAATGGTCGATATAATCGTGCGTCATACCAATAAAAGGCCAATTCAACTTATGATGCCTACAATGCAGCAAACCCAACAAAGCATCAATTGAAGTGGAAGAATACCACAGGGGCAGAAATATACGCATTCATTGGAATGCTGATAATGGCAGGCGCAAATCATTCCAATGATGAAAATGCAAGGGACTTATGGACGCAATTGTCTCATCCTCTATTCCGTGCAACAATGGGATTAAATCGCTTCTGGGATATTATTCGTTTTATACGTTTTGATGACGCGAGAACAAGAAACGAGAGGCAGCGCACAGACAAAGCTGCTCCAATACGAGATATTTGGATAATGTTGAACGCCAATCTCGCAAAATATTATGTGCCTACAGAAAAAATCGACGAACAATTGTTTCCGTACCGCGGCAGAACAAAATTTACTCAGTATATTCCATCGAAGCCTGCGAAATACGGGATCAAGGTATGGTGGATATGCGATGCTAAAAATTCATATCCTCTTCATGGCCAAATATATACTGGCAAACAAGACAGTGGTCACGAAATCGGTGTAGGCGAAAGAGTAGTCAGAGATTTGGTTGGGCCATACCACAATAGCGGACGTAATATCACCATGGATAATTTTTTACGACGCTGCCACTGGCAAAGCAGCTGATATCCGTCAAATTTAGTATTGTTGGAACACTGCGGCGAAACAAAGCCTATATACCAACAGAAATGAAAGACAATAAGAACTGGTCCGTTGGGACAAGCAAATTTGGTTTCCACGAAAAGGTGACTATGGTTTCATACAAACAGAGGAAAACAAATTCAGTAATATTGTTGTCGACTCTGCATGATGATGCAACTGTAGAAGAAAACGGCAAACCAGAAATCATCAATTTTTATAACAAAACGAAAGGTGGCGTGGATGTTATGGACCAGACGCTTCGGGAGTATACCACACAGAGGCACACAAAAAGGTGGCCTTTGTCGTTTTTGTACAATATGCTCGATGTTAGTGCTTTCGCGGCATACACTATATTTTATGAAAATAACAGAACTGTTCCATATCAAACAACACGGAGAAAACGCTTTTTGCGTAAACTTGCTGGAGATTTGTGTGCGCCGATAATAGAAGAAAGAGTAGCCAATCGCCAAGCAACGCGCCATTTTTCCACCAAATCAGCAATTGAGAGCTTTTTGGGAAGACCAGTGGAGACGGTCACTTATACTGAGCAACCATCTACTTCTACGGCTGCTTCTACTGGTGGCAGGAAGCCAATAACAGGATGCTGCTATTTGTGCGCTTCTTTGCCAGACAACAGGAGAAGAAAGACGAGAAAAGTCTGCAACGTTTGCAAGAAACCAGTTTGCGATCAACACACACAAACAATATCAAAATGTTTTCCATGTTTCAACAATGACTCAACATAAGAGATCAAATATAAGAAATAAGTTAAAATGAATAAAATATAAATAATTTAACTACAAAACAATTACATCAATAAACATTTTGAAACAAAATAAAAGAAAACCAACGTTTGTTCTTTGAAATATAAGGTAATTTGGTAAGGTACCCCGGTACCCTGGTCATGGACCCCTGTATGCAAAAACATTAAACTCATTTTTTAGTTAATATATTTAACCAAATTTGGTAAACTTTTTTAGTCTCTAAGTTTAGCCAAAATCTCTGATGATCCGGAGTTTCATGTTGATATCTTCAATAATAAAGGAACAGCAGCACTTCAAAGTTCAAAAAAGTACCCGGGTACCCGGTTATGGACCGTAGGGTTAAATGATGTTGTCGTCGACTTATTTTTTAAACGGAATCCTCTGTATATTTTTCCGTGTTTATATTCTCGATTAAAAGACGATTTTAACAATATATTACACTTAGGATCTCAACGTGATAAGTTTGATGGTGCGCACATGCAAAGTTAACATTAATTAGTCTGGGCAAACAACGGTAATTACGCAATAAGCTACGGCAGCCTATATATACACAGAACTATTCGCATACAGTATCGGACTAGAGTGGGGAGTCGGCGATGCTGTCGTAACTTATTTCGTAATTATACGCGGTTACTGCTATTTGCGCAGGCCAATAATAATAGAATGTACCGTAACCTAAGAAACACAAAGCAGCTAATACCCACCTTACTTATTGTTAGTGTCACTATAAAGCTACTTTGGCATATTTGTATCTTCAAATTTATCACTTTAAGACCCTAAGTGCCCTACGTACTCTAAGTTTATTGAGTGTCATGCAAAAAGTAGATAGACTTCATCATTCCAACAGTGACGACAGGAACATGAAGGACAAAATCAGTGTAAAATACATAATTGAAAATATAAATCCTGTTGTCTTTTTGGTTTGTAATAATACGACTAATTCCATAGTTTATGCACCCACGGTATAGTAAATTAAAACTTATTTCAGATTATAATTAATATCTGAGCAACAATTTTATATAAACTTGATTGAATATTTATGTGGTGAATCAGATAAAACGCAGATGAGCAGATCGAAATAGAGACTTTTTAGACAAACATTATCTATAGTTAATTATGATTTCGATCAAATTTATTTATTAATAAAATTAATTAATAAATATTTGAATTTTGATAATATTTGCATGCTAGTTTTCTAGGCACAAAACATATACAGTGTATCCAAGGATCGACGGATTGTTTCAATTTCTGACTTCAAATTTCAGCTTGTGGGGTTGAGCGCTGCCTGGATAGAAACTAACTTATGCCATATTTTATTAAACAAATAATCAAGTATGTTGTGGTAGTCTTTCAACAACTCCTAATAAGGACGTTCCTTTAGCTAGTGATATTCCGTTCCGAGCACTCCACCCACTACTATTATCCCATCGGACCCCGAAAACGCTGTCACTTCAGGGTACCCGATTCATTCTATAATCTCCAGTAGAACCAGAGCCATGAGAAGATGAGTGGGATCTCAGCGAACTGTAGTTTGCTAAACGAACGCGCTTATCAGGACCGACAGAATACGCGGTATGAGACTCGAAAACCAACATGACATATATATATATATATATATTGGGGAATGTCGTCAGAGTTGGACCGTTGCGTCGTCAGAGTCGGACCATTACGATATTTCATATGAGACTACTAGCGTGATCTTCATGCGCTCGTGGCGAAACTTTTTTCGGTTGTAACAAACTGTTCGTGCCATTGTTTACTTCGTAGAGATTGAAGGTTTTGTTGATATAGTGGCTTGTGGTTTCAGACTGCAACCTCTTCGAACACGTCGGGGATGCGGCCGAAACAAGGCAAATCAAAGTAATGCGTCTCCATAAGTTTTGACCTATATCCAACAAGAGATTTAAGCTTAAGTTTGAAATGAATTATCCCAATAAGTCACTAGATATGTGTTTTTTTTTGTAAAGATAAACTTCAAACTTAATTCTTAGTGAATCTAGAGTAATCTACTGTAGAAAAAGAATAGAATAAAAGCTTTGAAAGCATAGAATGAAGCTGATTAATTTAACTAATTAATTTATATGACAGTTCAACATTACTATGAATGTGTATTGCGGCAGTTATTTCCTAAAACTGAGATTTTGCTGCTTTAAAATTTTACTAACAATTATAATGTTTCGTACATTTGCTGAAAAATCCCAACTTGCAAAGATTCCGGCATGTAAAGTAAATGAAAAGAACAGCAGCTTGGAGAAAGTAAATTGCTGTTTTATATGTATATCTAGGTACAATATCACGAACTGGTAATCAGGCCGCCTACCACTCGTCTCATCAACTTCCCGATATTTTTTGCGAACGTCGGGAGTTTGAGTATTAATGCGAACTCGACGGCAGAAGAAGGACCCACCGAATTGAGAGTGGACACAGAAGAGCGACAAAAAGGGAGACGAAGTGCGGAAGAAGGGTGCTTAAATATTCGGGAACGGTCATGAAGTAGTGGCGTTGATGCAATAAAACCTCTTTACGACTCTAAATAAGGTTTAAGAAAACGAGATAAAAAGGAGGAATGGAATAAAAGGACAGATTACATAAAAGTAAGAACTGTGGTCGGCCTTGGAACGCTAGCCAGATAATGATTTCGGGGTTAGAATAAGATATGAAAGCGAAGCCTGTTTATCTGAAATCACGACCAGTTTGTATACACCACAGTACAGAACTTCTTTTTTATTTCGCATTAAAAAAGGTTGGGATTAGAGTATTGCTCAATGAATGGAAATTGTGAAGTTTGAAATACGTCGTATGTTGCGTCGCTTTATAATAATGTTGAGTTGATTGTATGTCTCCCTGCACGATTGCCTTTTTGTGAAGGAACGCAGAACGGTAATTAGCTCTTTGAAGGCTGGCGTTTCTGAATCACTTTATGTGGACATTACGTTTGCATTAAAAGTTTTTGACTTTTAAATTACCTCACCGTCCGCAGAACGAGCGAAATTCAACACTAGAAGTAATTAAAGTTTGAAAAATTAAGTGTTTGGGTAGGGTCTCGAGTAATTTAGCTTCGTTGATTTTTTCGTTTCCTTTTCTCTTTGTAGAGAAACAACAAAGTGTAATTAAGAACGAATAATGACCAATAGTTAGTGTAGGGCCAAATAGAAAAATGTGACTATTAATTAGGAAAGAATCACTATTTTATAGACTGCAATCTTCTTAAATGTGTTTGATTTCCTCTATTAGTACCATTTCAGACTAGTTTACAGATTTCTGTTTGTAAATACAATGAATTACTGAAATAGAGTAGATTTTGTTTTCACATTCTTTTTCACTCGCAGACTCAGTATCACATTCATTATTTGATGTTTCTTCAATGCATTCATTCAGACATTCATTGTCACTCCCAGAATCAGTATTACATTCATTATTTAATGTATCCTCAAAAAATTAGTGAATGTAAAATCCACATTTTTGTTGCATTTAATCACCACAGCAAACTGTCTTAGTTTTCAAATGTATCGTTAAAGTTGAAAATAGTAAACTATTTTTGAGAGTCAAAATCTTAATAAAATAAAATCTGGAGGACTTTCTATGTAACGACATAATTAAATTAGGCGCCTTAATGGGCAACTATCAAGTAACTGTGCAAAACCTAACAAAGTAAGCACAATTTGCATATGCATATAAACCGGTGACCGAATCGTTTCCTTGAAGTACTAAATATGCTAGTTTACTCTACGCTCAGTGTAGACATGAGTGGGGTGGAACAAACATTTTTTGGGACGCCCGTCCGTTGTAAATGACTCTTGCATACACCCTCTGTCCCAAAAGTAACGGCAATAGTTCGAAATAAAGCACGCTATGTATGTTATGTCCACAAAAATCATTGTATTTATTCGAAATATTCTCCATGTGCTACAATACATCGATTTGCACGGTCAACGAGTGCTTCAAACGACTTTTTCATGTCGATCTCTGGGATGGCCTTTAGGATGCCGGTCGTCGATCTTTGAATGGCGTCTACGGATGCATAACGAACTCCTTTCTGCTTCAAATGAAGACGAGGGAACAGGAAATAATCGCATGGGGACAGATCAGGCGAATACGGTGGGTGCTGTATCGAATATATTTCATTTTTCGCCAAAAAATCGGTGACAATCGTTGCTCGATGACACGGTGCGTTATCGTGCAGTAATCTCCAGCTGCCTGGCTCGCGATATTCGGGCCGAACACGACGAATGCGACCCAGCAAACGCCTCATAACATCGAGGTAATATGCACCATTAACCGTTGAGCCGTATGGAACGAACTCCTTATGGATAATTCCCTTCGAATCGTAGAATGAAATCAGCATTGACTTGATTTTCGACTTCTCCATTCGTGATTTTTTCGGATTTCCCTCTTCTGGTGACCTCCACTCTGCGCTTTGACGTTTGCTTTCTGGTTCGTATTGAAAGCACCACGTCTCGTCACCAGTCACAATCGTTTTCAAGAAGTTTTCATCTGCACGGGCTCGTGCAATAATGTCTTTGGAGTGTTCGATTCGAAGCGTTTTTTGGTCGTCGGTCAATTTGTGCGGAACAAACTTCGAATTGACTTTCTTCAAACCAAGGGTTTCAGTCAAAATGCGCTGAATAGTTGTTTTAGGGATGCCAAGCTCCATTTCCATAAATCTCACTGACGATTTCTTCGAAATTTTCACAAATTCGCGCACTTTTTCCACATTTGCCTCGGCCAAAGTTGTCGAAGGACGACCGGCTCTTTCGTCATCGTTAACATCTTCTCTGCCTTTACGAAATCGTCGATGCCACTCGAACACTTGCCTCTTCGACAAACAATCGTCGCCATAAACAATTTGCAGCATTTCATACGTCTCGGTTGCAGTTTTTCCAAGTTTAAAACAAAACTTAATATTGACTCGTTGTTCGTGACTCATTTTCTGACCGTTTACGAAAAACACTCTCACAGGATGCGTGATGTATCAGCTGACTATGCACCAAATGTCATGAAAATTTGTCAGGTTGGTAAGGAAGAGTCCCACTACAGTAATCAATCAACTATCAAGAGATGACGCCACTGGTTTCTGATTTATAGACGCATTGCGGTTACTTTTGGGACAGAGGGTGTATATATATATAGGATTTCAAGTGACATGCACGTCTAGTTTCCAGACTCTTCTACAAACGTGTGGGAGAAAGAAAATGTTGTTGTTAATGGTTGCATTCTGGCTTGAATAATTTTTAAATGTTAGAAATTTTAAATGCACCGTTATGTGACCAGTTTTGGTTTAAATCGCGAAAAACGCCTTTCTATCGTGCAGCATCCCGAAGAAAATTTAAGTGATAAATATACCGTACAAAAACTGATATTACCTAATTACAATAGACCTAACAAACCTGAGTTTTGAATGGGCTCGATTTGTATTTTTCTGAACTAAAAGCCGACTACATAGCAGTCGTATTGGAGCATCTACCATAGTGTGTGCATTTTTAAAACACAGTAGGTTTTTGCTACTTCATATTTGCACGGGGTCAAAGTGTGAGTTGTACTCTTGCAGTTTTCAAAAGTTTCCAAAGCCTTTTGGTATATTAAAGATCCAGATAGACATAACAACATTTTACTTACGGACTTACGGACAGAACCAGTTAAGCGCCATTTAAATGCATAAAGAAACCGATCGGACGGGAATTAAAGCCAGCCAGCAAAGCGTTAGTAAAATTGAGCTTTGTATCGGTATAGCATATGCTATCGGTTCGCATTTGATGTAATCCCTTACATAATAGTAGGCAGTTCGGAATTATGAGAGTTTATTTGTATTTTACTGTTATCGAAAGTATATGATGTTTGAAACAAAATATTTTGGTTTTGGAAAGTGCCAATAAAGTATTCTTGCATGTCACTTGCGGAGTGCAGATTATTACTGGCTTCAAAATTCTTGGTAAAAATGACAATAATAAGAGAAAAAATCGGAAACGTAACCGATACGGAAGTTAGTCGTTACAAAAACTCATCTCCAATAGTTGGAAAAGCAAACGTACAACGTGACCTATAGTTTGAACAGCAAAATCGGGAAAGCGTAAGTCCCAGATTCACACAACGATAATATTAAACTTTCCAGAGTCAAATTCGCGTGTATGTTCTCGACAAACGAGATTTTAAAGCGAAAATGAAATAACTTGTTCACGGAGAATGACCTATTAAAACCGAATGCCACCAACATATAATATATATATATATTTCGTGACCTTTTATACTTATCTAACATATAATGTATCGATTATTGTTGTATCAAAAACTACGGCAACGGGGCGCCATCTACTCATCAGAAGTGGAGCGAGAGGCCAAAAGTAACAATATCAGAACGCTGTGACAAACTGTCCGTAACAGGATTTGGTCATTGAATAGATATGACCGATTTTTAGAGGAAGTCATCAACAAAGATATTATCGTAGTAAGACGCAGAATAAATAACATCGTTCGGTTAAGTATGGTTGACGCAGTTGCTTTGATAGGCTTTCTGCTGTTCTTGCTCCATGCAAAAGAATGCAAACCTTAAAAAGTATCACTGAAGAAATGTAACTCATCAAATGTATATCAACATTTCTTGAATGTTTAATTCTATTGAATTTTACAAAATTAGAAAAGATACGAAAAAGGTGTCTGCTATTAACTTTAACGAGAGTTCTTATTGAGAGGGATAAGTATGTGTTGAAATCTGGGGATGATAGGTTTTAGGGCATTCTTGTAATTATGTACATCCGCGGTGTAAGGATTTGATGATTAGATGTTAGAAAACTAAGAGTGATATTTTTGATATTTGTAAGAGAGGAAGGTGGTGTCTTTCAAGAGCATCATTAAGTTAAAGTTACTTGTGAAACTTTCTTGCCTGATCTTGTTGTCGAAATAGGTATTCGTGATGGAGGTCAGAGCTAATTTGTTTAAGTTACCTTGGTTGTGCAAGACGCGGTTTGAGAGGCCTTATTCATTTAGAAAAATTGACAAAAACGATCCTCTTCTTTATAAATCGATAGTCTTTAGAATAAGTCCTTAAAGGTTTTGTCAATATGTAAAATATTTAAGATATTCAAGTTAGATGTAGGCAGATCATAGTGTAAGTATGAAGTCCAAATGTCCAATCGGCCTTAAAACCATTGTGTGAAGACCTAAGTCGTCAAAAGTGATCAATAACATGTGTCGGAGATCATACTGAGAACAATAATGAAAGCTTCAATGCCCTTATGTGGCATATAAACGGAAACTGAAATACTGTAGCCAAAAGTGTGAGTTATAGCATATTTGGCACCATGCTTTTCCAATCGTGGTAAAACAGTTACATGTCCTGAAGGTATCATCAAGAAAGGTTACGTAGCCAATAATTATGTTTGAAACAAAGACAGTGTGCGATTGAAGATTAATAGGTAGTAGAACTTCAAACAGTGGGAAAGGATGCTTTTGCGGGTCGGGAATTGCTGATTGCAAATAAACAATGACTTAATAAGGAAAAAACTTTGAATTCCATTTCTAGAAACGTTACTTTCCAACATTATGGTGTGGATAATTTTGGAACCAATTGTCCGATTGACCTTTCAACTGGTTGTTTTCACTGCCTGAACTACTACAGTGCCCGCAGTACAAATAATACGAGGGTGGTTTGACGGAAGATTGACTTTTAAAAGGTTGGCAAAACTTTCGTTACGGTGATTATACTGTTGGCTTCCGGCATAATTCTGATGTCTACTATCAAGATTTCACACAAATCTGACAGATTGTTGTGTAAATATGGAGAAAAAATAATTTTGGGTGTTAAACATAACTAACTAAACATTATTATTACCTAAAAGGTGGGATAGCATTTAAAGAAATGGAGAAAAAGTTACGGAAATATTATCGTAAATGTACTCCGTCTCATGGAATGATTTTTAAGTGGTTCTCTGCTGTTATTTGCTGTAACTACTCCAACAACGGTTAATCAAATCTATCCCCTTGTAATTAGCGATCGTAGATTGAAAGTGCGTGAAACAGCTAATGAAACCAATATTTCAATTGAACGGGTATGCAATATTTGCCATGAACGTTTAAATATGAAAAAGCTATCCGCGAGATGGATGCTGCGTTTGCTTAATGCTGATCAAACACTGCCTCATCCGCAATATTGACCAGACGACTCCCAGTGATTTCCTCTTGTTTCCAAATTTAAAAAATGGCTCATTGGAAAGAGATTTCATACAAATTAACATATATATTATTATATATTCGAAACTAATGCATATTTTGAGGAGTTTAAGTTGAAAAACAAAATATACTTTTTTAGAGTAAAGTAACTTCTTTATTCAAAGTGACTTTTTCATCAAACCGCCCTCGTATTATTTATAGCTTTTCACAATGTAACAGACGGAAAATTTCTTGTGGGAATGATGTCTTTTCTTCTACATGACTTTGTTAATAACAATTTTTCTTTAATTGCCATAGTTAACACCGTGCACCACCGGGGATGCATGCGCGTTTGGTATTAGCGATATCGGTTAATCTATGTAATTCTGGTTAATTGTATTTAAAACAACAACAATTTTACATTTAAGTATAGCTTAATAAATATAGAAACCCTCAAACACAATGGTTCCAGCCTTCATTGGAACAGAATTTCTTTTTATTACGTTTTTGACTGATAAAGCTCCTTAAAATTCATTGAAGGGTTGAAGTTCGTGTTTATTTTACAATAATTTTATAGCTACAAATAAACCCTGTGTACGAAAACTACTTTTAGGTTGCATTTGAGTACTTATCTTGTAATTCCATTTAATAGAAGTACGTTCTCGTTTTCGGCTCATGTAGTATTATACTATTTACGTCATTACCTCTCTAACTAACAGCTATAATTTAAAACTTATCTTAATTTGTTTGACATTTACGTATATTTACTTTTTCTCTCTCTGGATATGTAGTTTCTTGTTAACTAGATCATAATAGGTACCCCTCCGTACACCCCGAGGTTTATTTCGGGCCCATCTTAGTACAAATTATCGACTTCTAGCCATTTTTAGTTTATGGGTAGAGAACTAAGGATAGTGTACCCAGTAACTATACTTTAGGAGTTTATTATTATCGCAGAAAATAATAATAGTAATCCAGTGCCGTACAACGTACTATTATTTGCAGTTTAAAATTGTGTAATCTACATATATATTTTCTAAATTATGTTCTGCTGGATATCTCTTACATATAAACTTTAATATTGATTCCTCAGTTATGTAGTTTTACTGCAAAATCTTGCGGATTTCTGTTTAATGGAAGTATGTCTATAAATATTTTGAACTAAGGACAAAACGTAGAAGTATTTAAATGTATTTGTACAGATTTTCAGGTTACCCATCTTGATTAAAATCAATGTACTAGCAAAGCAACGGTATCATTTTAAACCAAATATGTGCAGCGGATTCGAATCGCGAACGCAAAATGTGAATTAGTCGAGCTTCCGTTGTTAAATTCTCAGCGATAGTGAGTGCTGAGCATGAAGTGCATTTAGTTTAGCGACACAAAAGCGCCTCCCTCTGCATGTCTGGGAAATAGCTGGGTAATCTACGCTAACATGGCTTATATTTTAAACTGAAGGTTGTCGTCAACGGAACGTAAAATATTTTGTCTGATCTTGCGCAACGACGATACAAAATCGACCTAAAAATGTGAAATTTTCTCCCCCTCTAAACACCGCATTGCGATGATGCCGGTGTTGGAATAACGGAGGAGACAAAACACGGTGATTATATAAAAGCGTTTTAAAACGAGCCTGGAAGTGGGTATAAACCCTTTGTCGTACAAGATTGTATTGTGATAATAGCAATTTTAATACGAATTGCAAGATTCCTATATCTACACACAAGTGCACAGGTGTTCGTGAATATATTTGTTTAAACGCGCATTCGTTGTTAAACACTATCACATATATGTGATAGTTGTGCAATTGTATATTCCTTCTTGTTATATATTTTTAAACATTTTTCTTTGCTGAAAATGTAGTAATAAGAAGTAATGAAATCTAAGTATTTTATACCTTCCTACTATTCAAGAGCAAATGAACGTTGACAACATTTCCACGCTGTGCGTAACAAAATCTAGGCGGTAACATATTAGTATAGTGAAGGTATTAGTGTTGATTATTTTTTGCAGAAATCATTCGGCACTGACTGCATTCTGTGAACTTGTATACTTTGAAATTTAACGCTAAAAGCACTAACGACAGCGGTCATTAGGAGAGTTAGTTTCCCAATTTGTCAATCCTTTCGCGTTATTTGAATCCGTCGAATCTTAGATGCCTTGACACTTTGCAATTAAATGAATATCTTCATCAATGCTTGAATTACACTTAATTCTCTTGAAACTGTGGTTTTATAAACTTTTGAAATAAACAAGTTTTTGATTTTCTGTAGTTGTCTGAAGAGAATATAATAATTATATAACTCTTGAAACAACTGTCTTCCATTCATCACCTGATGTTTTATTAATTAGATTGAATTAGTATTTAGGAGTAAGTAAATACTTTTGCATTTTTATAAAGTTTTGAAATCTTTCCTTACTTAAGTGCAGACATCATAACTTTGTATAATTAGAAACTTTCAGTAGCAACTTTTTTTTAATGTATAGAAGATTTTAGAAGTAGAAGTTGGTTGTTTGGGTAACTATAAATTCATTTATTTCCTTTTTTGTATTGTACGCGCGGGATTCGACATTCTTATAAGATCCGCATTTGCAAATATTAGAGATTAATTCTGCCTTCAGCCTAAAAGCAATCTCAGTAACTTGACTTATTTAAAGATATTAGGATTTTAATATACAAAGTAATGGTGGAGGTGCCGGCTCGGACCTACATTTTTCTTAATTTCGAGAATGTGCCTAAATTAGCCCAGGTAAAAACGTATTTAATGAATTTTGGGTATCAGAAAGTAAATTATTGTAAAACTGCAGTACATATTTCTCCAAAGTAATTTTGAAGACCGGAACCATATGATTCCAATTAAATACTATGTGAATCTCTTTCATAATTTTTCATAAATGGTATATTGAGTACGTCATGAAGTTCTGCTATATTTTTTAAATTAATAATGTGTATAATTTCGAATAAGCTTAAGTTAAAATAAAAAAAAATTAATTAGGTATATTAGGAATTCTGTAGTAAATATATATATATATATATATATATATATATATATATATATATATATATATTAGGGCGGGTCAAATTGTATGGAACGATTTTTTTGATGAAGCGTATAGCAAAAGCGTAATCTATAGGTGATTCTGAGAAATTTTGCTCCAGAGACCATAGCTCTAAGTCGGATTTGGAGCCTCCCAAAATTTCAAAATATATATTTTTCCAAATATACATAGAATAATTTAATTAAATTCGTCATAAAATCGGATAGAATTATAGTAGATTTCTCAATCTGGGCTTGTTTGAAAGGTATTTTTATCACCTTTCAGAATCTGTATTGATACCAAAAATTTCTTTTATTTTTAGTAGAGATATTAGGAATTTTTGTCGAAAAATAGCCTAAAATGAACTTTTAACTAATAAATTCTGAATTTTCTTCGATTTTTTTTTTGCAGATTATGAAAGTTCAGATAATTTCCAACAACTTTTATTACGATCAATTTTGTTGTTTGTGATACTATCAAAGTTATTATGGATAATCAAGAACCATCAACATCGTCTGCGGTGTCTTCGCAAATGGAAGCAACAACATCAACAAGTTTTGACTCTCTGATTCTGAGTCTGATTTAAATGATCTTAGTTTGCCTACTAAATGTGACATTTTAAAATATTATTTTTTTTTAAGTGATCGTGCTAAATTTGAAAACAAAATGTTCTCGTATAAAACTTTTACTCCTCACGTAACAGATAAATTGATCCAAATTTGGTGTAAATTAAATATTGAAATCATTAATAGAAAGAGTGTTTTAAAAAAATTAACTGGTTTGCTTGATAAATACCAGAAACATGTACAACATAGAAACAAAAGAGATGAATTTAAAGCATTTGTTGATTCAATAAACGAATTATTTTATATTGGCAAATGTAATTGCAAATTAAAAACAACAGAATGCTCGTGTGGATTGATTCCAGAACATCTAAAAGAATTTATGATGGACCAGCATAATGATAAAAATTCACAATACCTGAATATACGGAAGACGTTGAAGAAGTAGCTACAACAATACCAACACTTACAACTGGTACCGATGATCCAAGTTACGAACCACCTGAATTACACATGGATGAAGATGAAAATGAAGCAACAACAGAAGTTCCAGAAGCAACTGTTCAAATGAAACGAGGTCATTATACTCAAAGATACGACGCCTTAAATTTTGGTATGATGTCTGACAGATTCGGTGTTTCAGATAGAGTCGCTTCATGTTTAGCAACAGCTCTATTCGAAGATATAAATTTTAGAGATGTTCATGGTAATCTTGTTATTATGGATAAATCAAAAGTGGCTAGAGAAAAAGTTAAATCTAGAGATGCAGTGCTTCGTACACGACATACAAATTCTTCCATAACTGCATTCTCTTTCGATGGTAGAAAAGACGACTCATTAACTACAGAGAAAATTAATGACAAATTTCATACCACTATGGTAAAAGAAGCGCATTTAGTTGTTCTGAAAGAGCCCTATAATGAGTTACTTGGATAGGTAAATTTGGGTAGTCAAGAAGATGCAAAAACCAAACACAGAAAACTGAATGAATTTTTCAACAATAAAGCATTAACAGTTGATCAATTAATTGGTATATGCAGTGATGGTGAGCCAGCAAATACTGGAACAGAAAATGGTGTTTTACGATTATTTGAAAAACAGTTAAATAGACCAATTCACTGGTTTATATGTCTGCTTCATTTCAATGAACTGCCATTTCGTCATTTATATGAAGCATTGGACAAAACAGTCACCAGTGGACCACAAGCAGCAAGTGGAAAGTTATTCAAAGCTATTCAAGAATATGAAAAATTGCAAGTATGTAACACTTTATTTTATTTAATATCATCATTTATTATCATTATTTATTGTCATTATTTTACTTTTTCGATTGGAATAAAGTTAAAATAAAATAATTGCATTTTAATTGATCTAAACATTTAATTTTTCAGGTAGTAGCTGATTTTGATCCAATACCACTGGAGAATATGCCTGCAATGATGGATCATGAACATGAGCTCGAACTATCAACAGATGTTAAATATTTATATCAAATAGCTAAAGCAATTTCGAATGGTATTGTTCCACTTCATTTAGCTAACATTAAACCAGGACAAATTGCACATTCTCGTTGGTTAACCAAAGCAAGTAGATTACTACGATTATATGTAACTAACTAATACACCATCGACCAATTTAAAAACTTTGGCAGTTTATATTATTACAGTTTATGTGCCAATGTACTTCAATGTGAAGTTTTATAACTCTGTTGTGTACAGTAGTGCACTTTTATTAAAATTTATACGTCGGACACGATACTTACAACCAAACTTTCGTAATATTGTAGATGGTGTAATTCAAAACAACTCATATTACGCACATCCAGAAAATATCTTATTAACAATGTTATTTGATGATCGAAAAGCAATACGGGATAGAGCTATCAAAAGATTTTACACTATCGAGAAAAATTGCACGATCCAACTAAACTCAGAGTTTACAAAAAATATATCTTAAATTTCAATGCTACCGATTATGTCAATATGGTTGATATGAATAACGACGATATATTATTTGAACCAGCATTTACTCGACAGATTCCATATGATCACTTGGTAGAATACTTAGATTTCGATGAACCACCACTGGCTGATCCACAAATTCCAATGCACATACAAGGAACAGAAAGACATGTACAATTATTAACGAGTGTTTCAAAACGACTTATAGAAAAGAATCGTGAAGGAGTTCTGGCAGTGACATTAGAAAGTCGTAAGAAAACTCCTCGAATGGAAAGTAAAAAGGACTTTAAAAATAATATTACCACGTTAAAACATTAAATTGTAGGTCGAGAATAATATTTAAAAATAAATTGAATTAAAAATGTAAAATAGTGTTTTTTGTTGAAACCTTGAAAATGTTGATTTTTTCAGATTGATTTTCCTACAAAAAGGAGTTCGAAAACAAAAAAATTGATCGTAATAAAAGTTGTTCATAATCTGCAAAAAAAAATCGAAGAAAATTCAGAATTTATTAGTTAAAAGTTCATTTTAGGCTATTTTTCGACAAAAAATTCCTAATATCTCTACTAAAAATAAAAGAAATTTTTGGTATCAATACAGATTCTGAAAGGTGATAAAAATACCTTTCAAACAAGCCCAGATTGAGAAATCTACTATAATTCTATCCGATTTTATGACGAATTTAATTAAATTATTCTATGTATATATGGAAAAATATATATTTTGAAATTTTGGGAGGCTCCAAATCCGACTTAGAGCTATGGTCTCTGGAGCAAAATTTCTCAGAATCACCTATAGATTACGTTTTTGCTATACGCTTCATCAAAAAAAAATTAACCCGCCCTAATATATATATATATAGTAATAAACCCATCGGGTGTCGCTTGATATTGTTTACAAAAAATATCTTAGAATTAAAATCCAAATACGCAAAGCCATTTGAACCTCAGCTTCTGTTACAGTTTCAAACTTGATTCTGGTTTTAATTTTAGATCGGAACTTCCAAACTCTAAATTCCGTTTTTATAATTTGTCAAGGGTGCGTTCCGCATCAGTACGCTTTCGCTTATCGATTATTCTCTCCTCTTGCTCCTTAACCACTGTAAATTATCGATCGTTTAATACCACTAATAGAAAACGAGTGTTTCGTTAAACGGGAACTGCGTAGGAAAGTAGTACCAAGAATCCGCCGATTAAAAACGGATTACCCCTGACGGCGGAGGAATTGAGTAATGTGGTGCGTGGTAGAAAAGAAAATATTTTTCGAAAGATTGTGTAGGTCGCAAACAACGTCGGCTTACGGCCGCGACTCCATTGGGACCCTTGTAAGATTTTACGCGATGTAGTTTGTGAATTCGTTTGTGTTGAAAGTCGGAGTCATATAGGGATAAATTTCCCTTATTTGCTAAGAATTCCGTAGAATCAATTTTGGAAACTTCGTTTTCTGCTGATGATATTCGCTTACAAACCTGGCCGTAGCGGGAAGACCAAATGGGACATCTTCGACGCAAAAATCAATTGAATGCGAGAACCGTCCATTGAGAACCTGTCCCACACATAACGTAGGAATTTTCTAATCTATTTCTTCCCTGAAGGACGCCGATATTACGACGTTCCACAAGAAATCGGCCACCGAAGCAACAATAATGGTCATCGCGAATTATTTTTTGTTTTTCAATAAAAGAATTTCCTTCCCGTTCCATTACTTTATTGTAAAGACTGATATGCAGGTGTTTATTTAACGTGGACACTTTAGATCAGGCATGGGCAACCTTTTTTGTAGAAGTTTTATGCTGCGAGTAATCTTGAAAAATATACACTTTTGTGGTATCCTTATGATTCATTATGAATTAAGCTTAGACGGGCCGTGCTAATATGCAACGAAAGAATTCAGTAGCGGGCCGGGCAAATCTTACTCGAGGCCGCATGTGGCCGGCGGGCCGGAGGTTGCCCATCTATACTTTAGATACTCACTCTCAATATTTGATATTTCGCATATATTGAACTTGAGTTTTGCTTATGAATTTTAGATTATCTTGGATTAGACCTTGAAGCACTTTTGTCCCTCTTTCATTATCGCTCCAGTTGTTTCATGCAATAAACACCGAGTTTGTTACCTTTATTTGGCTTTCTTTATACTTATTAATCAAACCCATACAGGTCTAGTACCAAGCAGAATCATGAGAGAACGCAAGCAAAACATCTTCAGGTAGCTTTAAGAAGCGCGTTGTTTGTTTGCCGAACCGCTGCGCGCCATAGTAATAATCTGGTTTCTGTTTCCGCCGGTGTAGAAGCACTTAATTTACCCTTATCGAATCAGTGCCGCCCATATTTTTCTCGTATTATTAGCCAGCGCTTAAAATACTTTTTATCGAAAATTAGGTTTAACCCCACACTCTACCGAGTGCTAGCCGAATTAGTTTCTGTGTCATCAGATCTCTCCGATTAACCTGAAAAATACTTTCTTCCTGGACGCTGTTTTTCTTCTATTTTTATATGTATCTTCTAGAATCTTAAGGACTCTGTTACTTTGTGTTTGGATACTTAATCCTCCGGAACACACGATACGGAAAGAAATACGCAGCAGTCCTTTACAAAAGCTTTCCTTATTCCAAATTGTTTAGTGACTGAAAGATATAAAACCGAGATAGCAACCGATATTTGATGCGTCATTTCTAGGAAGCGAAAGCAAGCAGAACTTTCGGCACACCCAATAGTTTCCCAAACGAAGAAAGTTGAATTACTCTTCATTTTATCCTACAATTATTTAACAAAAATTGCAAGCGTGTTGAAGGAAAGTTTGTAGAATAGATCTTTAATAATGGCTACAGAAGAGTTAAAATTAAATTGCTGGCAATAAATTCACACGATCGATGCTTTTAATTGCAATAACAGCCAGGGGATGAGAAATTTTACATTGTCGTTAATTATTATCTTCACGCCCGGACGCGATTTAATAAAGGGAAACCTAAATTTTAGCACGAAACAAAGAGAGATAAAAATAACCATCTAGTTCGATATCGCTAAGAGGGGTGTTTACGGATTTTATGAGTAATTAAAATGCATTAGGGTGGGAAAATTAACGAAACGGAAATTGTTCATCTTCACACTGAATTCTGGATCTTCGGCTCATTCCTATGCAGCGCACTGAGCGATTTGTTTTCTTTTACGATCTTAAAAGATTTTGTCTGTTAATTAAAAAGGATTACCAGTGGAGAAAAGGTATTTTTGTCGTTCTTTTTCCCAGATTAATTCTGGTTATTCGTTTTAATCGCGTACTTAGCTGATGGTATTGTTTAATTCCATTGAAGTAGTTCCTGTTCATACAATTTTTATCTTTCGTTCTTGGCTGTTTTTATAATTTTGTTAAGCTTTACGTGATTATGTTTGTCAAATTGTGGAGTGAACATGTGAATGCGAACTTATAATTTTATTAGAGTTTATATTTGATTTCATTAGCTAGCTTTCTATTTATTCTGTAATATATTCTAACGTCATTTAGAAAGTAGCAAGTGCGCAGCTGTTGTATATACGTACATTTCCAATTTTATAATTCTTTCATGGAAATAATCCGTTCAATTTTCGCGAAACTTGTGTAACTGGCAATGCATTTTATGCGGAGTTCCGGTGATATAGGCGAAAATGTATATTACGTCGGTTGCAGATGATACGACGTATGTATGTAATGTATGCAAATAGAACTGATCAAATAATAGAAAATCAATATACTCGAATCACATTTGAGCGAAGAGATAAAATTGACATTTTTCAAATGACAATTTAGAAGTTTAGTTCCACTACTAAGCTTATTTAAATTCTTAGTATGCGGCAAAGTGTGATATGATTTTATCTATCCTCCGCAGTTGGAAAGTTTTAGGTTTGAATTTTTGATTTTGTGAATCTCGAGATTATAGAGAGAAATTGAAATAGTTTAGAGTCGCTATGTATGAATCGAATTACACCCTCTGTCCCAAAAGTAACCGCAATAGTTCGAAATAAAGCACGCTATGTATGTTATGTCCACAAAAATCATTGTATTTATTCGAAATATTCTCCATGTGCTACAATACATCGATTTGCACGGTCAACGAGTGCTTCAAACGACTTTTTCATGTCGATCTCTGGGATGGCCTTTAGGATGCCGGTCGTCGATCTTTGAATGGCGTCTACGGATGCATAACGAACTCCTTTCTGCTTCAAATGAAGACGAGGGAACAGGAAATAATCGCATGGGGACAGATCAGGCGAATACGGTGGGTGCTGTATCGAATATATTTCATTTTTCGCCAAAAATCGGTGACAATCGTTGCTCGATGACACGGTGCGTTATCGTGCAGTAATCTCCAGCTGCCTGGCTCGCGATATTCGGGCCGAACACGACGAATGCGACCCAGCAAACGCCTCATAACATCGAGGTAATATGCACCATTAACCGTTGAGCCGTATGGAACGAACTCCTTATGGATAATTCCCTTCGAATCGTAGAATGAAATCAGCATTGACTTGATTTTCGACTTCTCCATTCGTGATTTTTTCGGATTTCCTTCTTCTGGTGACCTCCACTCTGCGCTTTGACGTTTGCTTTCTGGTTCGTATTGAAAGCACCACGTCTCGTCACCAGTCACAATCGTTTTCAAGAAGTTTTCATCTGCACGGGCTCGTGCAATAATGTCTTTGGAGTGTTCGATTCGAAGCGTTTTTGGTCGTCGGTCAATTTGTGCGGAACAAACTTCGAATTGACTTTCTTCAAACCAAGGGTTTCAGTCAAAATGCGCTGAATAGTTGTTTTAGGGATGCCAAGCTCCATTTCCATAAATCTCACTGACGATTTCTTCGAAATTTTCACAAATTCGCGCACTTTTTCCACATTTGCCTCGGCCAAAGTTGTCGAAGGACGACCGGCTCTTTCGTCATCGTTAACATCTTCTGCCTTTACGAAATCGTCGATGCCACTCGAACACTTGCCTCTTCGACAAACAATCGTCGCCATAAACAATTTGCAGCATTTCATACGTCTCGGTTGCAGTTTTTCCAAGTTTAAAACAAAACTTAATATTGACTCGTTGTTCGTGACTCATTTTCTGACCGTTTACGAAAAACACTCTCACAGGATGCGTGATGTATCAGCTGACTATGCACCAAATGTCATGAAAATTTGTCAGGTTGGTAAGGAAGAGTCCCACTACAATAATAAATCAACTATCAAGAGATGACGCCACTGGTTTCTGATTTATAGACGCATTGCGGTTACTTTTGGGACAGAGGGTGTATTAATTGGATTAATTGATAAGTTGGAAATGGACAAATTGCTATTGATCGTGCTACTGGCTTAATCACTTTGCCCGATAACTTTTGCAATTTTGCACCAACAAAACAAGAATTGGTCTCAAGTATTTTTCCAAACATTGCGCAAAATTATACATTGGTAAGCTGAAAGAGCGATACTGGCTGCAAAAATAAGGACGTTGGTGCATTGAATGCAGATATTTTAACCCATGTTCCTGGCGAGGTTGTAACATATCAATCAGTTGATACGGTTACAAATCAAGATGTTACTGTTAATTATCCCACAGAATTTTTTGAATTCATTGGATTTACCAGGTTTTCCATCTCATCGTTTACAATTAAAAGTTGGTGCTCCCATTATTATGCTCCGAAATTTAAATCAACCTCGGTTGTGTTTTCATTCCGCGTATTCCAATGATTCCACAAGATCTACCATTTGATTTCAAAAGACTCCAATTTCCGATACGTCTTGCGTTTGCTATGACAATAAATAAAGCGCAATGGCATTGTGTGGAATTGATTTGGAATATCCATGCTTCTCCCACGGTCAATTATATGTATCGTGTTCACGTGTAGGCAAGCCATCAGTTCTCTTTATTTACACCACAACTCAGAGCAAAACAAAAAATGTTGTTTACGATAGAGCTCTGCCATAGTTTAAGTTAAAACATAGGATTTATATTGTAAACAAATAGAAATAAAAGTGGATAAATATAAGCCAAAAAATCAACCAGTGTGATTCATTTCTTAATTTGAAAATTTCTTATTTTGTTTTGCCTGGCAAAGCAGGCACAGGGTCCGCTAGTATAATAGTAAATATCTGTTTTAGGTTAATTTAAGTTACTTACTTAAGCATAAGCCTTTCTATCTGGAGGTGTAAGGTTGGGGAGCTGGGTTTTGTAATTTTGTCTCCATTGCTTTCTGTCCTGTATTATTGCATATATTTCATTCCATGGCATTCCTCTTTTCTTAGTCTCCTCTTTGATTTTTTCAATCCAGCGTGTGCTCGGTCTCCCTCTCCCAATTCTTCCCGGCTATTGCGTTTCAAACACCACTGTCGTGAGCGTATCCTCCGTCATTCGGCACATATCCAAACCACCCGAATTGACCCTCACTGATTTTTGTCCTTTATGGGTTCTACATTTAGGTTCTGTCTGAACGTGTTGTTTCTTATTTTGTCTCTTCTAGTTTTGTGTTATATTTTTCTCACCTCCATTGAATTTATATGGGATTCTTTCCTTTTGTTACAGTCTATGACTCGCTGCTATATGTCATTATTGGCTTCACCGTCTTCTTCATCAGCTCTGTTTTTATGCTTTTCCGTGCCTCTCTTTTTCTGGAAAGGTAGTCTTCGTGATACTGAACACACTTGCCGCTCTTCCCATTCTTTCGTCTATTGCTGTTTTCATTTTTTAGTTGAGCCTAAGTACTTCAAGTGGTTTACTTGTTCTATTTGTTTTCCATCCTAATTTAACTCATATGTTTTCTTTGTGTTTGAAACTGTCGTAGTAGTTCTTCTTTGTATGCTAACCTACATGTTTATTTTCGTGAGATTGACAGGTTATATTGTAAATTCTCCTCCGTATCAACCAGCAAGACCATATCGTCCGCAAATATTATTTCGGTCAATTGTGTTGTCCTCATTGACCAACATCTTACTGTCCTTTTCTTCATTTTTGGCTTGGCTTCTTTATTGCTTCATTTAAACCTGTTGAGAATAAGAGCAAGCACATACTTATTTGACTCCTTGTTTAGTTTCGAATTTCTAGGACTGTTCGTTTTTTAGTGTTTTTGTTTTCAATGTATAAGTATTATTTCTATAATATTTTGGTTGACTCCTCTCTTTCTTAAAATTTTCCATGTCTTCCCTACGTATTCTGTAAAATACTTGTCAAGATCTATAAAGCACACGTGCATTTCATTGTTTTTGTTGGAGTTTTCTTTCGCCTCCTTGATTGTATTTTTAACTTCGTTGCTTTCCTCTTTGTAAATTCCATGGTTCTAAATTCCACAAGTATATAAGTATTTTTTCCACTTTTCTTTTTATCCTTTATTATTTCCTTTGTTTTATCTGTCCGACATTTTGTCCTTTTTGTATTGCTATTTTTGTCTTTCCGCAGCTTTCCTCAGCTGTACTCAGTACATTATTTTTGAGGTGTTCCTATTTTCCCTTTATATCTGTGATATTATCTATACCCTTCAGTTTATTTTTTAAAATAGCTTAATATTTTTGCTGGTGGCTCTGTTCTTTTAATTTAAAACTTTTTGGTTTATTTTTTTCCTTCTTCTGTATATTTTCTCTCTCCTCTCTTCTAGCCTCATTACTAATAGGTGGTGGTCACTATTGATCTCTGCGTCTCCCTTGTTTCTTATATCTTTGATTATCTTCCATTTGTTCGTGCTTACTAGAAAGTAATCGATAATTGATTTCTAGTTTCGCTTTCAGATACACTTATATATTTGTGTTTTTATGATTGAACTTTGTGTCTATCTATCTAGGGCTGCATCTAGATAGAAAGCTCAATTGGAGAAAGCACGTCTTCATAAAAAGAAAATAATTAGGACTACAGTTTAGTAAACTGTATTGGATGCTAGGAAGGAACTCTCAACTACCCTTAAACAACAAACTCTTACTATATAAAACAATCTTAAATCCAATATGGATATACGGAATCCAATTATGGGGTACTACCAGCAACTCAAACATTGAAATTCTCCAACGATGTCAATGCAAGGTCTTTAGAACAATAGTCAACGCACAGTGTTACGCTCCTATATGTGCTCCATAACGATCTGAAGGTACTCCCTATAAAGGAAGAAATCCAAAAATTTAGTGAGAACTATAGAGCCAGAGTGAACACATCCTAACCAACTAGCTGTTACATTAATGGACAACACAGAAACCAGGCGCCTGAAACGTTACAAACCTGCGGATTTACCAAATAGATTTATTTCGACTGTAGATTGTAAATTTGTAGATTTATATTTTAATAAGCGAAATTGTTCAGTGGAGCAACTTCGCCCATGTCAGGATCTGTCAAACAAAATACTTATTATCCTCAAAAGGATAGATTGTATGGTATTTGGAGTTAAAAAAATTATTGAACTTCGTATTTGAAGTATGGCATTTGTTTTAAGTGTAGGAACATATGCCTTAAAATGTCGTAAAAGAAATGACTTTGCGGGGGATCATTGGAAGATTTGTGATATTAGAAGAAAATTTTATTAATAATGCAAGCTGAAGATTATTTTCTACAACTAATAGCGTATAGTTTTACAGTTTGACATCATAATTACATGTCTACAAAACTAAAATTACTGCATTAAAAATATAGGATGAGAGATACAATGAATTTCCTCAAGATCTTCAAAATTCTCTTGGATCGAATATAATTATATATATTATTAGTATATATATTAATATAATGGTAATCCACCGTGGAAAATGTGTGTAAGTAATATGATTGGAATATATATATGTTTTTATACTTATCTTATATGATAGATCTCTACCACTAATAGGTCAATAAAACAAGGCTGGTTTGAACGACAGTTATATTTTCAGAACGTTTACAAACGTTTTCGGAACACCTTCTTCAGTGAAAATATAACTAGATAAATATATAAACAAACATTTGTTTTTTATTTGGGAACTATCAACAAAATAACTAATGACTAGAATTTCTTGATATAGAGGATGTGTAACCAACTTTTATATATATATAAATTATAAAAACTAAATTAATGTGTAAACATACATGCAAATTAAGTAAAACCTTATATCAAAAAATCTTTGTCGAAACCTTAACAATTCTGTTCAAGGACTAGGGAAACCCCAAATTTAAAAACCTAGTCAAAGGTTTCCTTCTTAAGAAATGCAAATGTCATTTTAACAAATTGCTAGATACATTACATAAATTTTGAATATCGGTCCTGAAATTAATAGTTTTAGTGTCTTTCTGTATATTTATCATTTCATATATTAGTCTTTTTTTATAATTATTCTCTGTTTTTAATATAATTGTGTTTTCAAAATCAATGTAATGCCCAGGATCTTTGTAATGCTTTGTTACAGCGGTCATTGCACCAAAATCATTATTTAAAGAATACTTATGGCTATACAACCTTTTCTTTAAATATTGTTTCGTCTGACCAATGTAACAACCATCACAGTCTTTACAGTTTATTTTATGAACTACACTACTCTGATTGTGTTTAATTATTTTAGATTTAGTATTAGTAAAAAGAGATCTGTTAACAATTTAATTTATATATAATAAAATGATATAGAAATAGAAACATCAAGAAGATTCTGCATTGGTAGGGTAGAATGGAGGCTAGTAAAATTTGTCAGTAAAAGTTTCCTTGTAAGCAGTTGCTTGCTCTACCATACTTGAGCGTATTGAATTGTCTGCTTGTATAGAATTTCTTAGGAAACTATTGTACGTTTGTAATAACGGGGCTGCTCACAAGAGGCGGACATTTATTAAAGTGCAGCTGTTGGTTTGATATCGTTTTAGAATGGTTCGTATAACTTTATACATATGCAATCAATTGCTTTTATCAAATGTAATTGTACAATTGAAAATATTTCTGGACAAACACCTTATAAACGAAACTGTTTCGCGTATAATTTCCTTATTGATATTTCCAATAATTCCTGGTAACCGCACATACAAGATCAGAAAGTATTGGTGATAAGGTGACATCGACTTTAATGTTTCCAGCTTTATATAGAAAAGGAAATAGCGCAAGAATATACTCGTATGTCTGTCATAAAATTGAACGTAAAATATAGACGTCGAACAAGTTTCTTAACGTGAGTAAAATTTCAGAAGTTGCTTGATCAAAAGATGTGATGGCATACAATTTTGCTTTGAGAAATGTTATTCGAAACATGTTACTCTTCCTTCATGTGCTGTCAAGGTTGAAAGCGAAAATATATGGTAATGACATGTTTAACGAAAGAGAATTGGAGATGTTTACTGAGATTTTTCAGTAACAGGTAAAAAGCATCATATTTCAGTATGTTAAGAAAAATGTATTTTCTTTGTATTGTATCTACTTGTTTTTTCGGACGAGTGCGATTATACGATTTTAATAAATGGGAGGTATTCTCAAATTAATCGTTAAATAAGTTGTATGTATGGCGAATGTTAGTTACTTGTCGGAGAACGAGTTTATAAAAAGTTAGATAAGGTGCAAGTGCAAACGCTTACTTTTTTTTTGTTAGCTCATGTCTGCTTTCAGTTAAAAGAAGTCCACGCATCTAGGTGTTGGTATAACTTGATGACCAAAGAGGTCGATTTTAAGTTCTGTTTAATATTTATGGAATATTACTGCCTTGGCTGAACCAATATATACTACAATATATATTTATACGTAATTTGATAAACTAGTGTATTTTATCACTGAACAAACGAATAAGTGCATATATTAAGGAAGAAAAGAGGATATATATATATATATATATATATACAGTACAATATTTGCAAAAAAAGAAACAAGTGGAAACCATACCAGAAAGAAGAGCAGGATAAGTTTTTCGAAATTAACAAAAGATATCAGCAAACCACCAATTTTCAATCGTTAGTTATAATTATAGTTGAACGTAGAAGAAGAAGTAAAAATTACTTTTATACTTCTTCAATTGAAAGTTGAGAAAAAAAATACGAGGTAAAATCATTTACCATGGTGTAGTAAAACTTGGAATAGGAAAACCTTTTTGCGCAGGGAAGAACTTATTCACGGCTGCCTCTACTTCTTTATTGGTGCTAAAGTGTCTTCCTTTGTGAGAACCAATAGTTTGGTACTCAATGTTGTTTGTTATAACAATCTGTGGATAACACTCAACTCAGTTTTACAGCAAGGGTGTTATTTATTTTAGGTGATATACGGTAAAGCGGACGATTGAACCATAGGGTCTGGAGCTGTTTAAAATTTTAAAATTGCTTCAAATTTAACCGAATAAAACGTCAAATTTCAAAACTGACGCAGTACAGAAGAAAGAAGAACTTTAGAAGATTATCCTCATTTTAAAATTCCAAAACCGAGGTCTATCGTCGGTTAATATTTTTAATCTAAAGTTGTGTAGAAATAAATCGTGGTGTTGAAAGATAAACAAACTTTTCTGTATAAAATTTATTTTATATTTTATTAAACTGAGTAGAGTTTTGGTTAATCTAAAAGTGAATCAATGAACCCCTACCAAAGAAATTGTAGGCATTTAAAGAACTAGGTCAACTCATTCTTTGTAAAAATTTGAAGACGGTACAGAATTGAGGCGTTGTCCAGAACACCATTATTAAACAGTTATTATTAGCGTTGAGAAGCTATACCTTTACCTCCTTTGCTTAACAGTAAGGTAAGATAGATGAGAACTTTCCTGAAACAAAGTCTAGAAACATAATTATCACTTCGCTGCTTCTTTTAACTGTCGCGAAGGTGATAACTGCACGGTAATAAATTAGTTTCTTATTTACTTGAATTCGCTCCATAACTCGCTGAGCATAATTCACTTCCTTCCTAAATAATTTTTCATGATGACATAATAATTTATAGTGCTATTTAGCGACCAAGGCAATCAATATAAATACACTACGAATTACGAAAAGTGCGTAGGACTATGTTACAGTTGCTTCTCAACAAAATAAAAAATGTTTACGTCTATGTTAACCTTCCTATACTCACGTCAAAATGAAAGACGTATACTATACTATATAAATCGGTCTCACAGACCGTATGCGTGAGTATAGGAAGGTTAAATTTAGTAATAAATTCCCTTTGTTTCGCTTTCTTATCTACGTGCATAAACATGAATCTGATAGATGAAATAGCTCACGTCTTCATACCAAAGTGGTTAAGTTGTTTACAGCGCAGTTAATCTAATTTAAGGGAACTAAATGTGCTTCCAGACGCTATTATCAAGATTTTCTTAGTTAGTTGGTTTATATCACCCATATATGTATGTACACTCCTTGTAAAATGAATATGAACAAATATATATATATATATATATATATACTCGTACATCTCAATGATTAAAAGAGTATGTGGCATATATAAATATGGTTATTTGTTTAATTTTTATTTTGCAAAAACTTTAACGTAATAAATTCGACGTACTGATGGATCTAATGAATACAACTACGATACAAAATACAAAGTCCTTGAACTTTATAAACTTTTCTATAACTAATAGTGGAAGTTATTATCTTCTGTAAGCAGCCGAGATAAAACTCAGACCAACTAGATACGTTCTGATTCCCCAGTCGAACTATTTGAATGTCATTTCAGTACTAAAAATGACATTGTGCCATTTGTTTGTCCAAACTACTTTACATTTTATAAATAAAAGATCTTACTTATGGACGCGAATCGGGGATATTGCTCAAAAGAAATAAGAATAGGTTACAACATGATATGAAGTATTTGGAAAGAGTCAAGCAGGCCACAAGAAAATATCGAATAAGGATCGTAACAATAAGAGAAGAGGCAGAAATAAAGTCATTATGAAGTTATCTTGGAGGAACGCAATTAGGTTCGTCGGAACACCCCAAGAATGACAATGTATCTGTCAAAAGAAGATGGGAAACATAAAAATTGACAAGAAGAGAAATCAATTAAGAATTCAGTGGAGTACAGTAATAGTCAAAATAGTAAAACAAATTTACCAATTAATATGAAAAAAGCGGATAAGATAATGAGGAAGGTGTAGGACCTACATCGCCCACATTCTAGAGGGTTAAAGGAACTACTTACTTACTTACTTAATCCTAAAACCCGTTTGACCGTGAAGTGTCGGGTTGTGCGGAGTTGAGTTTCCTGGCTCCCTCTTCCATATTTGTCTCCACTCTTCTCTCTCCCTGCATCTTGCTCTCATATCCTCCCATTTCTCTCCCCTTGCCTCGTATGCACTTCGTACTTCTTGCTCCCATGTCTTCTCTGTATTCTGCGTTCTTTATCCTATCCAACTTAGTTTTATTTTTTATTCGTCTTAGGAACCTCATTTCTACGCTGTTCATCCTACTTCTTTGTCTCTCGTTTGTAGTCCATGACTCGCATGAGTGTGTCAGTACTGGTTTCACTACCTTGCGGATCACTTCTGCCTTTACTATCTCTGGTATTTCTTTGTTGTTTAAGAATGGTGTTTTTATCATGTTGCAAAGGAACTAACAAACTAAAAATAGGTGGAGCAATGAGTTTTTTTCGAAACTGTCCGTCTTTTAATTTTCCAGTAATCTTAATACTATATAGGGGACGAACGTACCGTAATCTCTATATTACAAAATATTTCGCGAGATGTCATACCTAAACTTGGTGCTTTGATAATTATTCTTCTGTATTCTTTTATAGTTGCAACGGATTCTATATTATTGTTGATTTCCATTTTGTTTACAATTATTCATATTTGATGCCTAGGAGAAACAACTCTGTTGACATAAAGATTTAATTTTACAAATGTACTCCTACGTTCGTCACGATCGTACCATAAGTGCTTGCTGCTGACCACAAGCTGACCACAAGCACATCCCTATACTTATGTAATGTGCTCATATTATACAGTGTACAACGTTTTACAGTGGAAATGAAATTGAAGCAATTAATTTATTTTGAAATTCAATTAGAAAAGAACCTATTAATCATACTTATATTACGTGGAGTTTATATTGAGGCATTTGAATATAAAACATTATCAATATTTTAACAAATACAGAGGAAGAAAGAGCGGGCATTAAATTATCAAAGATAGAAAGGCAAAGGGAAGTTGAGAATAGGTATACGGAATGTAAAAAAGCATTACAGCGAAAGAATTAGTAGAAGAAATAAAACATCACGTAAAAAGTTTAGGTATTACTGAGAGAACAATGAAAGGAAATGATATGAAAATAACAATAAAAGATAGCGGATAACTTGGACAGAGGTCCAAGATATAGAAAAACCAGTATATGAAATACGATCAGTAATAGCACCAAACAGGTTAAAGGAAGGATAAATAACTCAACTGATTTCAAAGATAAAATAAAATCATCAGAAGGAATATGACGACAATAATAGCTTATGGGGAGAATGAAGATGCAAGAAGGGAAACACAAGACGATTTTCTTTAGAAAATACGAAACTAAGCAAAGGAGGAAAGAATATAGTGCCTACAAGGAATGTAACTGAGAGAGGAGAAAACCAAAATGCAGGTATCGAAGAACAGAAAGGAGGGAGAATAAACTAGAAATAACAATAGCGAAACAATAACAAAAGTTTAGAAAATAAGTTAGTGATATCAAATACTAAATTATAGTATGAATATTCAGAAATGTACGAGAGTTAAAGAATTGTGTAGAACCAAATGACGCGATAAAGACATACAGATATGAAAATAAAAAGTAAAGAGAAGAAAAATACCTGAAAGGATACTTAAATGCAAAAAGTCAGAAGAAAGGAAGTACCAACGAAAATAAAGACAGCAAAACAAGAATCTTCGATAAAATCTGGGAAGACGGAGTACACAAAGAAGCACAGGAAAAGCAAACAAGCCACTTAGTATAGTGAAATATGGAGAGAAAACTGTAGACTACACAACTTAGCATTAGGATCAAGTAAGTAAGTATGGCAACGACGCATCAACGATAGTATACTATAATTATACAGATTCCAGAAGTTGTTTGTAATGAATATTTAATTATCGTATTATTATCACATAACAACAGCTCTATATTTTATATTATCGTTTGTAATTTTCATTCAAGTTTATTTTATTTCAAATTGTTTGCCTCTCAGTTGTTAAAGTCACTTTATAATGACTTTTACAAAAAAATTGCATGGAAATTACATTTCTTAAGTACTGTTCCCTAATATTCTAAGATTTGGGAATATACCTATTGCATGTCGTATTTTCTCTTATTTCTACACTAGTCATACGCATACCCATAAGTATGAATTGTTTCAAACATCAATATTTACCCTGGAAATTGTAGTTCGGGTATTATTCCGTGTGCACCTTTCATCTTACATTACCGCTATTTCCCCTTCCTTTTGTAGAAATAGACATCCGTTAGCTTCCACTGGATGTCATCTTCAATCGGTTCCAGTTTGCTTACTATATGTGGTAAACGGAAATTTTGAAAGGGGTATTATAGTTTTGTCCAACTCCCACGTCGTCAGTGTTATGTTTGAATTCGCGCATTGATTTCCTTTAAATGCGACTGTCGTTTGTAATAGATTTCCACTTGAGGGCTTCAGTTTGTACGTTTACTAGGACCATAATGAATGTATACAGAATGTTGGCCCATCTATCGCATGGTTTTTATATTGAAATTGATCCGGTAGCATAAAAGAGAAGCAAGTCCTTTTGTTTCTGTACATCATCTGTACTCTAATAGGTTTCCGGACAATTTCTAATTCCCACAGAACGTGGATGCTTATACAGGATATCCTACGCAACTGGTTCAATAGAACTTTTTCGTTCTTTTTCGTTTATGGAGAATGCAGTAAATATCGAAATCGCACATGTCGAAAGAACGTAGTTTACCGTATTCTAAGTCTTTATACGATTTAATTTTTCTGTTAACTCTGTGCAACATTTCCCAACATATAGTTGACAAATATTTTAAAGTGTTTTGTTTTGTTAAGGTGTTTTGGTAAAGATATATACATATCTGCTTGCAAGTTACCAACCCTAAGCGTCCTACGACATGTAGTACTTGCCACCTCTAGAAAGTGGTAGAAACAAATTTAAAATTTGAACTAAAAAAATAAAACACTGCGGTTCGCAATGGATAAAACAACGGATGAAAGAAAATAGCGTGCTTCATATTTTTAGTACGAATATTGAAAACAAATGGAATTTCTCTGGCGTACTTTTTACGCAGCACTAGAATTTACCAAAGTTACTATATCAACAATAACGTTTCATTTCATAGCTACCCTGAAAAAATTGTAATGAAAACCAACCAACTACGGATGTAGTTACCTATGTGCTAAACACCGATAGTGCAGTGCAAACACGTTTTCATAATTTTAACATATTTACCGAATACTGTGGATGTTGTAGCCATAACTATTACCCTGCAGTTGGCGTATTGATTACTGAAACACAAAAAGTTTTCTGAAATCTCTTAAGCGAATTCGGGATTTTTATAAGTCGTGTCTAGGAATTCCGATACTATCACAACTTGTTATAGGGAGATTGGTAACGTGGCTTGATGCGGTTTTAGACAATAGCAAGCACTTGATAAAGTGAAAATCGTAGTTTTAACTTTAAATTCGCAAGATGCGAACGCCATTAAAAAAGTCACCAGTTTAACAACTACCAACATATGTATATCACTTATCATACAGAATTACGAAGTTATCTCATATTGCATTAAGGCGTTGTAAGCCACCTCTTTGTCATTGCAACAAATAATAACATTCATACGAATAGACCAACCAGTAGCTAAAAAATTACATTAAATTTTGCCGAGAAATCCTGCTTACGTCAAGGTGATCTGGCCCGGAGTGAATAGTTAAAATTTGGAAATCTTATCGCGATTAATGCTGAATATTGTAGTATAGTAATACTCGAATGGTTAATTACGATTAGAAAATTAATCTTTTATTACAATTCAATATATCAAAATTCGCACTTAATGTTGGGGTTATGATCTTGAAATGTCATACGGTTTATTTTGGGATTCTATTTAAACCTTTTCGACATCACGTCCACCACCTTTTGAGCATTTTATTACCCTACGGGTGTTAGCTTCTTATTTTAACTCCAGCCAGAGACGTTTAATGGGATGAACAAATGTCACTAGAAATACAATTATTAATTTTTATAAAAACATCGCTTAACAGATAGAAAACCATTGTTAACGTTCAGACACATACATACAATACTTTTACATTACAAGAATTCATAAAAAATTACTGGAAATAACCAAGGATACATCGACATTCAATACAGGTTTCAATAACAGCGATATACCTGGATGAATTGGAGTCAAAGTGAATTAAAGTTTTCGTTTCATGGGCAACTTAGAAATAAAGCAGTGTTGTCCTGGTTTCCCAAACAAATAAAGAGTATGGTTAACGACGAAGAAAATTGACAAAATAGATAAGTCAACAAATAAGTCAATAAATATATTTGGAATAAAAGGGTTTTAAGAAGAAGTACCAGTGAATAAAAGAACCTCACCATACCGGAGAAGATAGAATGTACGAAGGGGAAGAATCCATAGAAATTAAAGGTGCATCGAGAATATAAGTTAAGAGAGGAGATATAGGAGGAACCATCATCGAAAAGAAATTACACTCACACACACACGCAACACTAGGTAATTATCTTGATTTTATGTTAAATATTTCTCAAAATTTATAAATATAATTTGTTATAATTTATGCTTTTTATATCATTAATTAAGAACTAGGCCGGTGCAATTTTGTGTAAGAAATTAACTAAATGCTCAGTACAATATACTTTTCCGGATATACAGACATTTCTAGTGATAGACGCCTAAAATTAGCAGAATTAACAATAGGTCTAGAGATTGCTTGTACACACTACTTCTATGAAAGACAATGTCTATTTACTTCATATTTATCAGGTAATAGTTGCGGCATTCTGTAACACCATTCAATTTCTGGCGACAGTAAATAATCTACATATTTAAGCGAGTAAGGGTTATCATAATTTCATATTCGCAATACAAGTCCAGAGTTCTCGTGTTAGCCAACGCAACTTATGAGGAGGGCCTCGCATTCCGTATGGGATGATTTATCGCATCGTATCGTATTTGCGCCAGTTTCGACGAATTTTATATATTCGTGTTTTATAAAAGAACAAGAAGAATGAATGCAATATTTTTCTTTTGTTTGAAGAGAGTAGATGTGTAATTATTGGTAAGATTTTATCGACATCACAACTGCTGAGTGGAGCCGAATTAATGTTCTCTATAAAGCTATTGTATCTTGTACATGTAGTCGAATTTTGAGTTTTACCTGCACATAATTTTAGCAGGATAACTTTTGGGCTAACTAAATATGTTATTTATAGTAGCTAGTGCGTTGGTAATTCTCATATTTCTTCAATAAACAAATGTCGGTTTTGTAAAATTTTATTAGGTAAATGTAAAAGAAAACCCCTAAAATGGTTAAAATCGTTATCAAAACTCTTTGTTTGTAGCTGTGTACCCTATCGAGTGATTACAGAAGATGATATTAATGGGAGTTTGTTTGACTCACTCGTGAAGGCGCTGTTCCCGTTGATAATAATTTATCAATTTTTGGTACGAGTTTACAACTTTTTTACAGAGCTCCTTATTCTCTTGATATGGCTTCTGGCTGTTTCCCAAGTTGGAAATGCCGTTGAAAGGAAAAGATTTGATATTCGAGATGACATTATGGAGAATGCCATGGAGCAGCTGAATCGCATTCCATAAACGGCCTTCTAGGGATGCTTTTAACAGTGGTAGCAACGCTGAAACGAGTGTGTACAGTGTCAAGAACAGTACTTTAAAGGCGATTAAGCCTGAACAGTTCGATATTTCCCGGCCAAAAGTCGGACACATTTTGAACAGACCTCGTTTGTATATAACTCGCATATTTAACAATTCCTTTATTTGTTGTTAAATTGATATTACCTAATGCAGACGACTGCCTTGGATACAGCATTTAAGTTCATTTCAGATTGAGAATGAAATGCAATAGCTTGAGCCAATCTCGAAACTTTTAGTTTAAGAAGCGAAATCGTAAATGTTCGAGATATTCACTTGCGTTTAAAGTTTTAAAAGCTTTGACGTCCGTTTAACTTACCACAATGAACACATTTAAACCGCATTTAAGAAAGGGAGTTTCCCTTTTGTTGTCGGATTGTGGCGATGTCTATGTTATTTCAGATGAGTGTATGCATATTTATTTTCCTTTGAAATACAGAGATTCAATCCAAAAGTTTTCCCTTTATCTTGGCATATCTTCAATATTTCAATAAAATGGTTGTTCACAGAATGTCCTAATTTATTTTATAACAGGTATAAATTTTAATTACAATAATCCATTACAACTTATTTTTATTACCAAATTTGATAACCGAGTTGCTACTTACAAAAACATATTAACATAAAAGAAGGATACACGAGATATTTAAAAAATATTTGTATCATGTGTAGCTCACATGTTTTGTTAGATATTAGAAATACATCCTATTTTAGTGGTCATATGTTGTCTTTTCCTTACATTTGTGCTAATTGCGTTGTTCTTGTCCAATATACGGTTTATTCGAGTTTCTCCGTTCAGTTTCACAATCCTTTTTACTTTTCTGTGGTTATTGAACTGTTTTTGATTTTCTAGGAGTATCATTGAATTCAAAATGGGCTTCCATTCAGCTTTTTCAAAGTTTGGTAGATGGCTATTTAAGTTTTGGGATGTAATAATTTTACAAATTCCTTATCGTGGGTTTGCATGAAGAAATAGGACTGTCGTGTCTTTGTAAACCTTGTGCAAATTTTCTTTTAGCCATTCGTGGGTGTCTGTGGTACAATAATCATTTTTGAGTATCTAGTGTTCTGATTTCTGTTGCTTTCCTTGAAAACACATTGCCTTGTAGTAAACATGAAGAAGTAATGCTAAGAAAACATTGTGTCTACGAATATATGTACATCATGAATATGGAAATTGACATTCTCTAAACTACCCCCAGTGATGATTAATTACAAATTCAGATTTCCCTAATCCAAATATTAAGTATAATGTTCAATGTTTATAAACGTGTGCATAAATGCATATAAATAGGATTATGATTGGATCGGATAAAGCAAACAGTAACATCGATAGTTAAGCTATACCTATTGTCTTGTCAATTCTAAGCTTACGCGTAGTGTACAAAACAACCAGTAGCGTATAGATATCGGTTTATGTGCCGTCATTATCTTTAGAACAACATATACGCGGTATTCAGTAACAGGATGAAGATTAAAGTCGGTAGATATGAACTGATGTGCTTGGTCTTACAAGCTTTACGAGTATGAGTTTATACATATGTATATGTAAATAGAGTTACTAATCCGCATACCCAATTCCTCATAATATGGCATATATCACGATTATTACAGTTTTAGTATATGAGTAAATCGGACAATTAAAACCCTGGAAAAGATAAGAATATGTGAAGGACCAGATCTGCTGAAGAAGTGTTTTTCGTTGATAAACAGTTCGTAAATAGTTTTTTGTGATTTTGAAAGTTTGGAAAAAATGCTCTCAATCATTTATTTTTAAAGCACAATGAATTCATTTCAGCATATGAAGTAATGCATTTCTCTCAATGGCATTCTAACTTTACAAAAGGTAATACTCAGGTAACTGAGGTGTATGATACTCACTGTGAAATGTAATTTTGAATGAACTTTTAATATTTTAAATATTCTCCCCTCTACCACTTTCAGATCAATCAAACAACAAATCGGGTGCTAATAGCTATATTTTCAGAACGTCAAAATACCGTTTTGGGATAACCTTCGTCAGTGAAAATATAACCACATATGTGAATAAATATATGTGTATTTGTTATTATTTAGGCACTATGAGCCAATTAAATGTACATATTTACTTACATATATACGTTTCGTGACCTATGTAATTATTTTTTAAAAACGTAATTTTAACATTGTGAAAATATAGCTATTAACTACTCATTTGCTGTTTGATTGACCTGAAAGTAGTAGAGAAGAGAATATTTAGAAGATAAGTGTATAGATCACAATATATATATATATATATATCCTCTTTCGTAGGTACGGCTTGTTGTATTTTGATCTTTTGATGCCAATGTTGCCACTGTAATTGTACAGCAGACACATATAAATACGATATGTTGGTTGTTGTGATAATGCTTGCCTCCAGCTGACGAAAGCCGCATTTATTATGAAACTATTTTGTGGTGAGGAGTTTACCGATGTGATATAGTGACAGTAAATACATTATAGTCCTTGCAATTACCTTTAATGTTGGTATGCAAAAATTCCGTTGAAAATATCATCGTCGTTTGTTAAATAGGTATACCCAGAATGCCGTTATATATTGTACTGCAGACATAATTTGAAAACAGTTAATGTTATAGTGCTTGGAAGATGCATGTAACGCATCACAGTGAAGCTATCGTTGTTGCGGGTGGTTACGGGCAAGTGGGTTAGATGATATGACTCCTAAAGTATGAAATAAATTCACTCAAAGCGAAATAAAATTTTGTGTGGAAGAAATCCTTGAGCAGGTCGATTTTATTTGATAAAAATACACATTTTTGCATGTCAGTCGATTTTCAACCATCAGTTCTTTTTGGATAATAATAGCAACCCTAAAGTTTTCTTTGCTTTTGGGAGATCCTTTCATTGTCGAACTGGCAGTAGAGATGTTGCCATCTTACATAAGAAAGTCTTTGAATAAATGACAAGATAAGAAAAACCTTAGCTAATACAATTCTAAAGAAAGTCTTCGAACTGTAATTCACCGACTTCCTGCCAATACCAAAGCCTACATTTTGAATCGTTTCCGAGGTAATTCTGCTCATTTCATCTCCAAATTTTGTGGTCTGGTTACGCAGACATTAATACGCAGTCAACATACACGACTCCAATACCTACAGTTTTGACGATTCACTGCAATTGAGATAAAGAATTACCTAATCCTAAAAAAGTAATTGCCGGTAGAAATGTTGATTTGCTTGACACAAATCTATCATAGTTTCACAAAACTGTCACTGGTCGAGATTGTCTTGGATTCTTGAGTTCATGGACGAGTTGAATTTTAAAGGGGTGATATTGTTCCTTCCTCATAATACGCAACACAGTCATGCATTTTTTTTTCCCGAAAAACAAGAAGCTCGTTAGTTTAAGCACGTAGAACTGCAATTCTTTCCCTATTTCATCGTTTTTCTACCTCCGCTACTTTCTGAGATCCTCATACTAAATGTGGGATAAAATCCTCTATAGATACAATATTTCTGTTTCATATTGTAATGAACCTTTCATCAGTCTCGTGTTACGGTTCTTGAAATTGGAAACAGGCTTCTTATATCATTCTCCGTTTCAAATTCGAGTTTAAGAGTCGGCTAGATTTCCGTTTGCAATTTCGTTTCAAATCGGCCAAATTATCCATCGCTCCCAAAGTTTTGCTCGGTTTGTGTGAAAGAAATTGTAACACTTAAAGTACGATATTCTTTGACGTAGGTTCTTGCACTTTCTTGTTGTCTACGACCCGACCCACCAGTATAAAAGACTTCGAAAGGCGACCCTCTACCTCTTGATCACCTACCATCTCCATATCTAGGTTTTTTAACTTTTCCATCTTCGATGCCGTGTTAAAATTCTACAAAGTAGTGATGGCTACTTCAAACATTAACGAAATCCGCGAGTAATTCAAGGTACGAGACGCTACGCTAAAGTAGGTAATTCTGTTTTATTTTCATTTCGTATAACTGTTGTGCACGTGTACGTGCAGGAATTATTAGACCGTTTAATGTACGCTGTAATGCTTGGGTAGTTTCTGCGGTACTTAATCATCTTCCATCTCAGTTTCGGCGGGATTCTAATGTGTATTGGTTTAGATAATCGGTATTGCATGACGTGTTCTCCCGTAGATTATCTTACCTGGCAATGAAGCCGTCGCTAAATTCGCAGTTATTTTGATAAGTAAACTGTTAGAAATCATTTCATTATCATCAATTTTTTCTGGCTTCTTAGACTTATAAACTACTTTCAAGGTCAACGTCTAAACATTTTGTTTTCCCTGTTTGATTGTATCACACTCATTAGTTGTGATATTATGTTAGTATATGTGGGTTTTGTAAAACCGCATGGGCGCCTGATGCAAGTCCTTCAGTAATTTCGCCAATCAAATTATTTTTCTCAATGTAGGAAACATTACTAGAATTACCTGTAACTGAAGCTTTTTAATTCTTTAAATTAATTTAATAAGGATACCAATATTGTTCTTCTTTCTTGCCTCAATCAAAGGAATATCAACGCAATCACTGTTAAATGATCCATTGCATATGGAACAGCATATAACTCAATTATCGTCAAACGTTTTTAGATAACACTTAAATATGTCGATATTTAATGAGGAAAAATAAAACTCCCTGTCACGGCGACTAATGTAAAATATAAACAAACAATCGGTTAAATTAGGTAACAGTACAGTTTGACAAAAAGAAACAAAATATAAATATTCAAATCCAAGTGGGATAAATGTAGAAATCAATACATTCGACTAATGTCCATAAACCATAAAAAGATGTACAAAAGTTAACCGAAAACCAATATAACATTCAGTTGCTTAAATGTGCATTAATTTAAACACGGATTAGTGTTAAAACTACGCATAGTCTACCGTATTGTATGAATAATTATTGTAGCTTCTTACAAGTGGATTCAGTTACTCGCTACGATTTGGAAACATCATCGATGATTTGAGTGAGAATAAGAAATTTATAATCCACATCGGAACTTTCTGACAAACTAGAGTATTAGTAGTATTAGTTCTGAAGAGAAGCTCTTTTCTTAGTAGTTTGGGGCACTTTAACTATATCTTAACTTTGGTAATGGTAATGGTAATTGGTAAATGAAGCTCTATTTGTAAATTTTTTAAGTTTCATTTTTCATCTTAGTTAGTTTTAAAAATTATTTTTATTGTTTTCAGCTAATAAGTTTGTATATTTATTTTTGGGAGTTTAGCGGCGCAAGTTCTTCCTCGTCATTACTTTCTTTTTAATAAATGGCACTGTAATTTCGAATTCCTAAATAAAAGGAGAAAGACGACAACGGAATTCGCTTTTGTGTAAGAGGTCCTTTGTTTGGAACGAAAAGAGCTTTATTAAATTAACGTTTGTTTGCTCTTCAAATTTCATCCACGTTCCTTCTTGATACTGACCTCAATTTACCTTAACACTCTTGAATGAATTCCTTATTTGATAACTGAAAATTTTAGTATAAGGTTTTCTTCTCTACGCAAGCAAAATTATCATTAAATATTTTGCTTGCCGGCAGTTTTTTATATGATGATATTAAATGCACACCAATCGCACCACAGTCTTCGGAATTTAGTGAACAGCACTTCCTTACATATTTTTTCGATAAATGTAGATAAAAGAATTTGGAGCTTTGATACATGTATAGTATTTGTTTTATCTTTTCGAAAGGAATACAATTTTTTGCGATTATGTGTTTTTTTCCACAAAGCTTGCTTGTAGAATGGAAATAAGTAAAATAATATAACTTACTAAAAACTATAATTTTACTATACCTTAAGCGCAAGCCTTTTTAATTGAATACGGCTGACTTTATTAGCTTCTCTAGCTAATGAAATTTTGTCGTTACTGTGTAGATATATATATATATAATATAGTTTAATTCTATATTCGTAGAATTGCGGTTATCATTTAACAAATAATACGTAAATGTGCATTTTTGCAGCTATTTAATTCTACAAAAGAGACAACAAAGTTGCCACAAACTCCAGCAGTAGCTGCAATCGCGCAAAGTCGCACTGATGAGCGGTATAACCGCGAAACGCGTCTGCAAATTGTGAATGTAGTTTTCTAATTACACATTTAGGAGCGCGATTGCAGCTACTGCAGGAGTCTGTGGCAACTTGGTTGTCCACTCTCGAAGAATTAAATAGCGGCAAAAATGCGCATTTAAGTATTATTTGTTAAATGACAGCCGTAATTCCAGGAATATAGAATTGAACTATAATATTATATGGTGCGGCTAAGAGAATGACTTATTTACTATATATATATATATATATATATATATATATATGTACGTATATGTATATATATATAACATATATATATATATATACATATAACAGCACAATATTAATGTTTTTCATGAAAATAGTTTGTGTTGAAAAAAATTTCAAGTGGTGGTCCAACGTAGTCAAAGGATTTTTGGTACAGTATCGACCTTGGGATCTAAAATATCTACTTGGTTGAACAATTGTTAGTAATACATGATTTTTATACATCAGAATAAAAATTCATGAGTTGGTCAAACATGTTCAAATGTTGTTCCGCTAAGTAACAACTTAACAAACAATAATTTTGATATATAAATAATTTCTGTTGCCTCCGTGTTAGGTCTGCAAACATGTAGTAGTCGTTGGGAGCCAAATCCGTAGAATACGGCGGATGGGGAAGCGATTCGTACAATTTTATCCTCGTTGCGATGGACTTGTGATATTGTGGTGCATTGTCTTGGTGAAAGAATCCTTTTTTCTCTTCATTTGGGGTCGTTTTTTCGCAAATTCCTTTCTTAAATCGCACCGATAACGTCATATAATACTCACTATTGATGGTTCTTTCGATGAGTAACCGTGGGCAGGCCAAAACCGTCCCAGCTGACATTTACGTTTCTTTCATCGGACCTTCTCATTTACTTAAATTTTATTTAATATTTAAGTTCAAGTTCATTTGAAGAAAATCAAAAACAATTTTTATAGGTATGTACAGTATATAAGAAAACATGTTTTCAACTATAACGCAATTTGCGAAAAAGTACTAGCTATCGAAGTGTTGATCTAAATTTAAATATTTATTAAACCTTGTATAAGTCGAACTTCTCGGTGGAGATACTCTACAGAGAATAATAAAGAACAATGAAGAAGTTTCGAAATCCTTGCATGCAAATTCTATCTAAATGCAAATACCTACTACACAATTTATTAGATATGATTCAATTCTGCCAGATCTTACGTAAAAAAACATACAACATTTTATGTAATGCCTTATCGGGAAAAGAACGTAATTTCGGAAATGTAAAAGACTTTTCCCTTCATAAAATTACGTAAAATAGTTATTGGTAGAGTAGCGCCAGATACTACTAGGTTCTGTATCAATTTTACTTTGCAATAATTTTAGCTGTTCCATTTTTTTGTCGTTGCGAATAACGAACATGGCAATTGTTTCAAAATTGCAAAGCCCCGAAACGAATTCAAAGTCAAATAAGCTGTGATTGAATGGACTAGAACAGAACCATATAATGAATTCCAATTCTGTTTTATTACTCTCATTATTTCTTTAATTAAGAAAACATTGCCAGACTAACTCTTCCTTGTTATTGAGAATTTTGTTTTGTCCCAGTCTAATCTAGAGACCTGGCATTCTTTACTTTCTCTATCACTTGTGGGATTCTATCCTGAGTGAGTTGCATTCGCTGGCTAGTCATAAGAACACAGCGGGTACCGACACTAAAAACACCCGTGAGGATAGATCCCAGTAGTATCCAATAAGGGGTAAACGGAGGTGTCGAGTTTATGTCAAGTCGCTTCAGAATAAAAACGGGGGCCTAGATTTCCATCTTGCAGTTTCAAAAAAACGATTGTTGAGTCTGCACATTTTGGATGTGTTTCTCTTAAAAGTCAATTAGATTTCTTTAAAATTATAAACCATTAGGCATACATGTATTTTGTACAGTATACCAACACGAAGAAAATATAGCAAAATTACCTACTGAACAAAGGGAAAACTAAATTCTATGAAGAATTGGGACTTTTTCAAAAGACTACCAAATTACAATATTAAAATCACTTACCAACAACACGATTTTAATTCAAAGGTTGGTAGAGAGGAAATTTACACATCATCAACTGGGAAGAATAATATACATAGAGTGTAACGTTACGCACTCGAGCACGTATTTTCAGCACAAAACTATACATCTGTCAACCTGGACAATCCAAAAATGGAAGAATAACAAATCACATGAGAGTTGTAGGAGCATATCGGGGAGTGGGCAGCGATAATAATCATTTTATAAAAATGCGAACATGTAAACCGAAAATTTGGAAGATACAAACAACCGATGGAACTAATAGCTATAAATGAAAGAAACATCCAGTTAAGGAAGTGGCTGACCAGTACAGGAACACACTTGGAGCTTTGATTACTGAACAGAATTCTATACAAGAAGAAGACATAAAAACTCAATGGAGAAACAACATATACTAATGGCAGAATGGATGAAGAAAAGAGAACACAATAATAAGGTAGAGGGATGGTTTAAAAATGACTGCAAAAAGTACTTAAATTGAAGAATCAAGCAAGGTTGATAGCTCTCCAAAAAAGGAAGTATTGAAGAAAGGAAGAAACATATACTATTAAGACAAGAAACACAATGAGTCTGCAGACAAAAGAAAAGAAGCCGCTATGACAAAATACTGGACAATATGGAAAGTAACAAAGTTTAAAAACAAAGATTTCTTTGTTTGTTATTTAACAAACTCTTATCAAGCTGTAAAACGAGATCGAAAGGGATATCAACAAAAGCGGTTCTGTTGTCAAAACAATAGAGGTTTGAAAAATGATAGGAAAAATTGAATAAAAGCTAAATCTTTGAAAACAACGCTTTGAAAAACTGAAATGAGCCTTTAGATGAAATAGAAGATAGCCCGAAAGTCAGTAAAACACCATTGATAGAACAACACAATAACTTACACATGATATGTTACATATGAAACTTCGTAATTTAAAGTGTAAGAGACGGAGGGAAGAAAATATGCCGCACGAATGGATCAGAAGTAATAATAACGTCAATTTATAAAAAAAGCGACAATAAAAATTATAGGGTTATTGCATTACTAGACCTTACTTATACATAAAACCATTGTGAACTGTCTGAAAAACTGCAATAATTAATAGAAAGGGAAATCGGAGATTATCAGAGCGGTTCCGACCCGAACATACCAAATTCTTATACCCACACATATTATCGCGTACTCTTATAATACCTGATTTTCATGGATTTCAAGTTTATGACACAATAATAACAGAAGAAATTTTTGAAGTCATGGAACTCAGCATATCAACAAAATTGCTTGATTTAACAAAAATTACTCTTAAAAACGTAGAGAATAGCGTAAAAACGAAAGGCCATCAATATCAACACTGGGAAATTGCGGAGTGCACACTCGATCTATAATCTTTGCGTATAGGCAGCAGTTATTAGCATATGCTTATGATGTGACAATTGTAGTCGGAACCAAAGCTGAGCTTGCTGAAGTCTTTATGCGAATAGAGAAAGCTTCGAAATAAGCTGAATATATACGACACAAAAACAAAATGTTTAGTGGTTAGAAGAGAAAGCCAAATAAGAAACCACTCTCTACGGGCGACGACAACTAGACATACTATATGGATGTCGGTTATGGGTGCTGATATGTAATCACATTGAGTAGAGTATTACACAAGTAGCAAAAAGCACAGTTGCATGAATAGATCACTTAGCAACAGTGCTATATAGCACATGGACAGCACTACCAATACGGAAAGATATGGATAGTTGAACATGGCTGAGAGGGACTTGAGACAGTTGGGTATGGCGGACAGGATGGTGAGGGCTAGGAACAGGGAGGCATGGAGGAGGATTGTAAAACAAGCCTTAGGTCTACAAAGCCGTTTTCTTGCACAGGAAGTTTAAACTACCTCCGCTGTATGTATAATAATTGGGTTTAATGGTAATAAGCACTGTTACAAGAGCGTACTTTTATTAGCAAGCGGGAAGAGAAAACATTCCATTAACGAAGCAATCTGGACTTCTGTATTACACGAATTTCCGGAAGGCATCCTCAGCATTTCTTTGGTTTTTAAATTGTTTTCCATGAAGGGATAAATGATAGATTTAGTTTAGTCATAAGAATAAGGTGAATAGGACGAAGTCTCAATGATCAAGTTCCGCAGTTTCGGGATGGTTCGAGACTTGACGTGTGGTCTGGTAATATTTTTGCGAATATCTACTGCATCGCCCCTAATTCTTGGCAATGGAAAGGTGGAAAAGAAGGGTATCCTTGCGAAAGGTGTCCACTGTGTTGTCTGCATATGCTGCGACTGTCTTATGCAGACGAAGTGAAGATACTAGTATTTGGTTTGGTATCTCACTCTTGTCCAGTGATTGAAGTAAATATCGCGACTGTCGTATCGTCCTTTCATCGTACCTCATAACAAGCTTAGGAAAGCTTCCCAATTTTCATAAAACCGTCGGACGATTGAGCTCCATGCGATACTGTTCCTGTATCCAATTGTTTTTCATCTTTCTAATCGTCTTCAAAGAAGTTTCAATCATACTGTGGGAAGCTCCGAACTCTCTTGCGAGTTTGGTCATCGTTGTTCTTGGATTCTATTCCACTGCAGATTTCAGATAGTCGTTATCAATCGTTGATTACAGTCACCCAGTACGATAGTCGTCCAAATTCCGACGTCCCGATCGGACCATCGTAAACCAATTTAGTATCATTTATAAAGTTCTAACTAAATGCTTCTTATTAAAATTACCTCAGTTACTAATACATAAGTAATTACAAAATTTTGATCTTCTCTTGCCATCCGTAGACGTAATACGTGCATTGTGAGAGAATTCATATCGAATCCCTCTCACATGTACAAACATCATCATACATAAGTAATAAAACACCAACAAATTGAGCTCTGTTGGAGGTCACTGTTCTGTAACGCAGTGTTGAAAACGGAGAATAATATTACGCAAAACACCACGCAAGCTCTTGGCATTGGTTCGTTGACCACGTTGCACGACGAACAATTAAAAAACATAGTCGCTAACCTAATACCATACACCTTGGAACTACAATATCGTATAACACTCTATCATGAAAGAGTTAGTAAAAGGTTTCGCCTGGACCGTGGATCAAAGAAAGATAACATAAAGATACGTTAGTGGAGGTTTAAACTCAAAACATATTAACTATAGATCAGAGGTGTCATACGGCCGATATTAACTGCTAAAATTTCCGCTTTTAACATAACAATTCAGGGATTTGAAAATCAACTTCAACATCGTGTGCTGTTGTAACCAGAGAGAAAAATTAGGATCACGAAACCACGGTACCATCATCCATGTTAAAGTGAGTTTACCACATAAATTGTTCTGAGGTTATAATATGTTTCAATGATCAATTTTAGGCGGCGCACGGTGGTGTGAGTTTGCCAATATCAACTGAATTGTGCGATAAGAGAAAAGATATAGCAGCAGTCAAAATTGTAGTTTCCGACTTTGTTGTCTTTGAGTGCCTTTTGTTTCCAAAAATGAACAAAGGAAGACTGTAAGTAAAAATAACACCTTATTTTATTTTGTATTACCACCCTTGACGTTAATTTAATTTAATAAATAACTTTGTAAACGTATCGTTTAAATTACAGATGTGGAACCTGATGTGGTATTACAGATAAGGTAAACTTGGTTGCATTGTAACAATCCGTTTGTAGTATTAATTGTATGTATACTATCAATCCACCGTTTGTACAATGATTCGGAATTAGTTATGCTTGTATAATATGGTGCCAAAGGTAAGCCAAAATGCTCATGAAAATTCGCAGTTGGGTCCCTTAAATTTAACTATGTAACATGTCAACGGTAGTGTCATAGAAAATACATACATTCAGAAAACTGAAGAAAACATTCTTAAAATTATATTTAGTGCGCGTCGAGTTCAGAATTACGAAACTTCTATGAACTATAAGTTTTATTATTACTAAACTTCCCGCTAATAGTTACACATAAGTACAGACGTGCGTGTGGACAATATTCACAAAGGCCTTTGAATGGGATCGACGTTGCTGAGAGTACCCTATTTTCAACATTAAAACTTTCGACCTAGTTTGTAGGCAAAGTGTGTTGCTATTATTATATGGTGTTGAGACCAGAAACTTAATATAACCCTGTGAAAACCTTCTATAACTTGATAATATACGAAGCAAGTTTGTGTATACAAATACATGATGATATTCTTATATTAGCAAAAGCGATAGTTGCAACAAATTACATACTAGCAATAGTTTTATTTACTTATAGTAGTGCCAACCTATCCGCGACGGTTTAGTTCGACTGTCTTCCGCGGATAGTAACGAGCTGGAATATATATGAAATATGAAGTGAAATTAAAACAGGAGAGAACGTAACAAGGCAATGGACGGACTATAAATGAAAACAGAATTTGATAATAACGAGTATACTTAATATTTTAATACTTATTAGGCGGAATCGACAAAAAACAAAATGTTTTGTTTTCTGGAGCTACATATATAATCATCTTCCAAGTCTTTGGCACTCGATTCTTTGTTTGATTGCTAAGAAAACTATGTGATCCACAGCTTCATCAATATTTTTGTCGACTTCTTGAAAGAACATTGTTATTGGAAGTTGCCTGGATAAGGCCGACTTCATAATAACATAATTAAAACTTTGCTTAGGATGATACTCTTTTTCGGAAATAATTTATCTAAATTTTCCTGGAAAAAGGACAGCAACTGTATGCTCAGCCGACGCAGATTCCTCTGCAATTTTTATGTTTCTTCTATACTTGCTGTGAATGACCTTCTTTCCTCTTCTACTTTATCTTGAGAGTGCATCTTACCATCGATGGGAATATTTACCCACATATTTAAGACAAGTATTGTAGCTGTAACTTTTGGAATTTGGGGCACAGTGGAAAAACTAGCTCAACTATTCTCTTTCTTTCTCAACACTTCTAGTATCGAAGATTCTTTTTATCATACCATAGATCTTGGCTACGGTTGCCATAACTTTCTTTCTATTTGAATCATCTTAATAGTTTTGATGATTTTTCACTAATACTGAACACTTCACATTTTCTTTTCGGTTTAGAAGTCTTTGTAAAATATTTTACAATTCACTTGCTTGTTCACCCAGTTTTCCACTGAGGATGGCAACTCGATAAGGGTAATTTTATTTATTTTATATATTACTTGTTTGTATTTAAATGAATTATTTAAATATATATAATTCTAATATAACTAAACAAAATTAACAAAGGCCTTCAAGCACATATACGCGCACAACCATGCGTCCCAATATATTTAACTCGTACCTGAACAGGCGTTTGATAGTTTCGGGCGCTACCAAACAGCGGATAAGTAAAATCTCGGATACGGAGGCATTGCTGTACATACAGTGCAGACAAATTTTATCATTTAATTTATTGTACAAGAAAGTGTTAAGGTAACTTCTAGTTAAAATCGATGCCATGGCGTTTAATTGCGTGTTATGTTAAAGATAGTATGTTATGATTATGATAAATGTTTCGATTCTGTTTCTGGAGATGTATGCAAATGGATGTCCACAATTCAACACGTTGGTAACGAATTGATATTTTATATCTTCCACTGTAGTACCGGACATATTCGTGTGTATAATTCAATATGCCCATACATTAGATAATATACCTACCATCTTCTATACACAACATTTTGAATCAATATATTTAAACAATTTTACGTGTACAACAGTATCTATATTTCCTGTTAACGACGAATACCTTTGAATCTGGATATCCGGGAAACTATATCCATGAAACTTTCTATTGGGGAAACTTTCCTTCTCCAGTAAGAGATTTAACTTTCCAAACACTTTCTTATATAGGTATACTGTAATATACATAACTTGCACGAAAGTTGCTTCCTTACATTGTACTACTTGAAAGTAGTTTACGGGAATCAATATAAAACGAAACTCGATTGCCATTAGCGGTTTTATAGAAAATGTAGCATGTTCCTTTTTCAATCTGTTGCGGTATACTTATCGTTTATGTTGTATTTACCAGGTTATTAACTTTGAGATTAATTCGCTGAAAGCTATTCAAAACTAAGAACCTGTTTGATGGTTTAAATAATTAGTGTGTTTAATAGTAGTAGTTTAGTTCGTTTACTATAAATGAAATATTCGTCGAGTAAACTTGAATGTACATATGTATGTACGTACTATAATGTCTACGGATTGACGCAGAAATAAGTTAACAACTGAATTTTTGAGTTGACATTTTATCTTGTGAGGTTCAGCCCTGGTTGGATAGAAACTAATTTCTGTCATATTCTATATAACAAACAATAAAGTCTGTTTTAGAAAATATTATTACAAACAGCTGTTTAAAGGAAGACTAAATAAGAATACAACATTTTAAAGTACTATGTCTACTTTGACATTTTGTTAATAAAATTTTTTCATAAAAAGATGAAAAATTTCGGTAATATAAGTTGTTCGTAATACGATAATAGATACATTATGCAAGTGTGCAAAACTTCAACAACTTCAACACACTTTTATTCGATTTCTAGGCACTTGTGTAATTATAAGAAATATGAATACAAAAATGAGAAGACAAAAGAGCACAAGATAAGAATAAAAAACACGAACAATTGACTTGGTTAAAATATCGACATTCCTTTATATCCATATTACTTTGAAATCAGATGGTGTGCTATGAACACACTAAGAAATAACAATAAAACAAGGTTTTTAAAGTTGTCAAAAATACTTATATCTTCTGTGTTATAAGATTTTTCTCAAATATCAAACTATCTAACTATTACAAGGGTAATGCTTACCCTAAGAGAACGGATCTCCTTAATTTTAGAGGTTATTAGATTATGTAAGATGAAGATGAAGATTAGCCCACTCTATAGTATTCACACTGGTTAAAAAGTGTCTTAGGATTGGCAGCGTACATAATATACCGAAAAAAAAATAAGAACTTTTATGAAGATGATGTAAGTACTTTAATAGCAACGGATTCATTATGAACACAGCCCAAGCTGTCGCTTTGAAAGAGATGCAGGGGGATTGGCATTAGTAAAACACATTTACAACGCAAATAAGGTGAGACGTGAAAGGGTTGAATTTCTAGAGTGAGAAAATTCTAGATGGTCGAAGTTTCCATAAAAATAGCATTTTATCAGGAGGAATAGGTCTTTATAACTCATGGTGTACCATCTTCACATAATTGCCAATATTGGGCACCTAATAATCCCTATTACGCAATAAATTGCGGGCTGTAATATCTAAAAGAAAAGTTAATGTTTGGTGTGTTATCTCTTATTATCGGACTAGACATTGAAGGAAGACTTAATCAGCATAATTATTTAAATATTCTGAATTTGTTTGTGGACGTAGTATCATACTAGGCAAGATGCAGTTTATATTTCCAACACGGTGGATGTCTTACTCACTCAATTTTCCGAATATATGAATGACTGATTGGACATTTTCAAGAAAAAATTTATAGCCAATGGTTGCTCCCATTTTGTGCCCGTAAAGATCTCTGGCTCTAACAATCATGGATTTCTACTTTTGGGATCAGATAAAACAAATAGCGTATTACCATAGGCTTCCAAATGATCTAGGAGTGTTAAAACATTGCAATAAAATTTATTACCATAGAGGAGATAAGAGACGGTTTCACGAAAATTCGGAAAAATATCGACCAATGCGCAGATAAAGCAGCGGGATATGGAATGAATGAATTTGGATAATGTAGATATTGCTATTGTAATGTGGAAATAACTTTATTCGAACTTAACGAAGAGAATTGTTTATATTTCGCTATTTTGTATTCTTATATCTTATAATAATTACTAATATTTTTGTCTTGGTGGTCCATATATTCAAACCAAATTCCTTGCAGAGAATTGCAGAGACTTCAAAGAGCAATCGTTAGGTCTTCTTCGTTATCGGCGCTTAAAGTCGCGTCCTTAGCATAACATATAATCTTTATTTCCTTCCCATTGTGTATGGTTCATGTAATAAACAAAGAACCGCTGAGATGCCAATTAGAACTCTAGGGAAAATCATCGAACAAATAATGCATTTGAACTTTTTGGGAATGCTAATAACTAAAGAAGTCATACACCAAGTCAACAAAACAGTAAAGATATCGGCCTAAATATCATATGATACAAATTTTTACGTCGATTTGAAAATAGAAATATACAAATCCGTTATCGGTTATAAAATGACATATGTTCAAATACTAGAACCGATACGGTCATTATCAGACAAATTCTTGAGACAACGGACACCAAGAAAAAGGTGGAGGAAATCGATAAAGAGTAAATAGGCTGTTAGCGTATCATAAAGAAGAACAAGAAGAAGAATATATATATATATATATATATACAATTTCCCATGTCAATCATAGTGTCTCATAAGAAAGTGCACTCACTATGATGATGGATCTCGTACAATTTAAAGAATCACATAAGAATAATCACTAGAAAACAACAGTAGAATATTATTGAAGATCTGTTGTTCGCTATCTGGTGCTCGGAGTATCTAACAAAGGAAGGAAGGAGCATGTGAAACGGATAGTGAAGGAAGTAACAAATTTATGGCGAAAAAACAAGATTTCCTAAATTTATCAATTCAAGCTGTATCAGTACAACTGGATGTATGAAATGTGTAAGAGGAGGAAAATATAATCTACTGAATGCAGTTTTATCATAAAAGCATTTTTATGCAGTGAGGAAGGAAAATTGCATTATTTGCAGTTCAATAGCAGATGAGAGATTAGGGATATACTGGTAGGACCTATGTTCTTAATCTATCCACCCATTCCAAAGGAGAAAAGCCTAGGACCTGCTTGAATAACAACAGTATCAACAACAACGTTAACTATCAAATCAGCGGTTGAGAGTGACAAATATCATGACCCCGAAAATTAAGAAGAGCAGTCCACAAGTACAACTAAGAAGCATATCAAAACAAAAACTGCGAACAAATTTGCAGCGTATTGAAACCTACCAATCGGCAAAGCAACAGTTGTTCCTCGATAAGAGTTGGAAGATTTTCTCATGTGAAGTTTGAGAAAATAGCCAATTTAAGTAATGCGAGACGGAATTGTCTAATAATAGCTAGAGCTCTTTTGGCATTTATTCTTGTACATTTATCACAAAAAGTACAATCCAAATAATTATCGGAAGTTATATACATAGTCACTTACAGCTTCGCGAAAAGCATTAATTACAATCAAGAGCCATCGAGATTCGAAAATCTCAGAACAGATATTGTACAAAATGGGCAATAAATTGTCAGAATTTTGGTTCCCTATCTAAAGGGAAGGTGAAATTTAAGGTTAGATTTATTTCGCCTAACAAAACGTATAGTGTTCAGGGAATAATATACTTACTTAATTCTATAGTTCTTCTACCGTTAGGTGGAATTGCATAACGAGCTAATATTGCTAGATAACGTCAAAAACATTCCATCTTCCAGCAAGTTCTTGTATTTAAATAAATGAGATCACTGTAATTTGTTCAGATATGAAATGCCGTATCGTTTTCATTCTTCCAATACTACGAATAGCTGCTGGCAAACTATGTTTCATGTAATGCAATAAATTACTCCTCACAAGTCTTGATAAGCTGGATCAAACACGATCTATGTATTGGCGGATTATCGCAATGGAATAACTACTATTGGTTCTCTGTTCATTAGTGATGAATAATTTTATATCGAGACGCATATATCGAATATTTTACTATTCGATTCGATAAAAACACCTCCGCTATCTGAAATTAATTCAGAAGGAACTATTTCATCAGAATTTGACCATTCGCTGAATGTATCCATTCTTACAAAACAACTTTGCTCCATTAGTGTCCATTTGCAGCTAACACTTGGGGTAAATTCCAGTAGTATTTTTCTGATCTCTTAGATGTTACTTTTGGTATATTTCTCTAAATGAGCTTGACAACATTAACTGTAAGAGCTATAAATTTGTATTACAGCGTTTACCAGAGGACCCAACATCCCTTTATAATTCTTCGGCTAAATACAGCTTGCCTTCTATACTTCTGTACCCATCAGAAAAGTATTGCATAATATGGTGGACAATTATGTTAAGCCAATCTCAGGGTAGAATATAACTTTGAAACTATCTAATCGTGTCCTCCATCTAACTGTAATTTATGGAACACAGCTATGCTGACATCATCTTGTACGAGGCGTTAAGATTTGGTCAGCTGATAGAATTCCAAAAGAAAGGTTCTTATGTTGATGCGAATAACAGACAGGAACTTCAAATTTTCAATTAACCTTTATTAAGTAGAAGTTCATTTTTCACAAATATTAACACATATTTTACAATAAAGAAAACAAACGTTAGTAAACAATCTTTAGCGTAATGTTCAACGCTTCTTTGAAAGGTATATGTACATGATAACAGGTGTGAAACCTTCACCAAACTGTTTAAATATGGAGAATAGCCAGATCTTAATGAGAAAGATGATGAATATAATTTCATTTATTTATTGATTATCTGCAAACAAAGCTGTGATAAATAGCTATGATCTCCTTATTATAGATTAAAGGCATTTTCGATTGTTATTTAGTTTGGATACTGAACTGGGTCGGTTCATACAAAAGTAAAAGATAAAACAAGTTGCAACTAATTTGCGGGACTTGTTTTGTGCATCCAATATGGACCGCTATAGGCATTAGATGAAAAACGATTTTTCCATAGTGAAAGCCAATTCAATGAAGATAAAAGGGAAATAATAATGGTCGATATAATAAAACCTCAAGGTGTGTGATAGAAAATTATTACCATAATATTTTCCGGTATCAAAATAGATAAGATTATTTAAAACGAGTCATAAAAATTTATAAAGAATGAATGACATCAATGAAGTGAACCATACTATCTAGGTATCAAAGAATTGATGAACTTAATGAAGAGAAAACAGATATAACAGCATGCAGCAACTATCTCTAAAGAGAACGAACTTGAGTATTGAACACATGCTTGAGTGAATGTAGATCAACTCCGGTTCTGTTTAAGGTATTATACATAAATTACCGTAGTAGTAGCCAAGTAGGTGAATGAGATGCAGACAAAATCGGACTAATCGGTTAAAATGCAAATCAACCCATACCGTTTATGAAGCAAACAAGTCGATTTACACATGCACTTCTAATTTTGCTTGTGTAACTGATACTAAACCTTTACTATTAAGATCTCACTGCCTGTTTTATATGCAAGTGGATCGATCATTGAATAGCAATCCAAAGTGGTTAATTTTTTGTTTAATAAGCACTAGTTGTAATTAACAATTCCTTGCCCCGTATATAATAAAGAGACCATTACTAATAGTATGTGGTAATGAAACAAAATATTATTTTATTACATGTATAGTCACGCATGGAAAATATAAAACCAATGAGAAAACATTTTCATGTAATATTAGATATTACAAGATATTTCATAAGTAAAATGCCCGGATAATTTTATTTAAGGGATTGGGTGTAGAATTTCTACTACTATGTGACTTTTACAGTGTTGGTAATTACAATCAGTTCTTAATATATCTCTCTTATTTTAACCAATTCGTTGAATGAAGATGTACATTTTCTGTTTCTGTAGAACTTATTTACAAATACATTTTAAGTGCTACCATTGATTTGATTTAATTTAATTAATTAAATAAAATTATAAAAATAATCTCTTAATAACTTAATTTTTGCCATATATTCACTAAATGATTCTTTATGGAATTGTTATATTATTCGACGCAATGAACAAGTACCTGGATATATATGTATGTACAAAAATTATTTTCCATGGAGGTTATAACGTAAAATATCATCGATAATTATGTATAGAACGGAGAAATTAGAAGGTATATTGCTTATACGTATAATAAAATCAGTTCATATTACTCACACACCTTCAAAAGACGATAGAACCTGTTCTAATTTTTCCGTGTGATACATATTTATGTAGCTAATAAATCAATTCAGCAAAAGTGAACTGATATAACACAAAATGAATGTAAAGCAATAAGCACTGTATGTAACACACTCTTAATATAACAATGCGGCAGATACATCTGCCATTTTTCACAGAATGACAACAGTGCAATGAAGGCAATATAAAAGTTTTTAATTGGAAAACTTAACGTTGCAAACTAAAGTCCCAGTGAAAGAAATTTCAGCGGCATATTATGTTTGTCAATGAAATTAAGCCATTGTAAATTTAATATTTAATTCGTACAAGCCTCTATTCTCCATTTTAATGAGGAATACCAATCAACATTGAACCATTTCAGCGCTAAATGCATCCATGTACAATATGGAATACTGTATATGCAAATAAATACATGTCTTGTACTTCGCCAGGAAATGCTTACGAAGTTTACATCAAAGGAAAGTGTATCCCTTGTTTCAGTTCGTGTCATATTAATTAATTTCAATACACGTTTCCCCTGTAGTTACAAAGTAAAGTCTAGGATTAACAGCTTTGGGTGGTTCTTATTGTTAGTTTCTTTTGTTCCAAACTACATTATCTTCATAGTGCAGTTTTGATTCTAATTAATCCAATTATATTATATTTAAATATTGCGTTGTTATTCTTGAGGAATAAAAGTGAACAATGAAACTTTATATTTGAAAAACGCGATTCAATCTTTATATAAACAATGGGTTGTAGAAAAATGAGATTTGAGGCCAAACGTTTATCACCGCAGAAGAAAAAATATATATATATATATATATATATATATATATGCATGTGTGGCAGAGCTTGATGATGAACATAGTTACACGAAAACTAGCGCTTATTCTAAATTTGATGTAATAGAATAGAATAAGGAAAGGAATTCTGTACGTATGTCGAAAAATACAGCTCTAAAAAGAAAAAGTATTGACGTGGTAGTAACTATGCCTAAATTTCATCAACTTTTCCCGAAAAGACATCTACAGATGGTTGCATAAAAAATGTTCATGCAGACAATTATCAATCCAATTTTTATACCCTTAAATCCATCAAGTGTAAGTAGATTGGAATTGGGACTGCAAGCAGACCCTTAATCGAGTGACTAGTAACAATAACTAACATTAATGTGACTGTCAGGACAGAAGAATATTAGTTGTTTACATGCTTCGGTGTAGTATTCTGCCACCAGTTCAGTATAGATTTCTTGATTGAAAGGTTGTTTCAATTGGGCGCTCTATTGATTTGTCCGGAGCGTTTGATATGATTCATTACGGGGATATTGGAAACCTATACGTTTAGGGGAAACGTATGCACATTAGTTACATCTTATCTTAAGGATACAACCCAGTCACTGTTTCTACCATGCGAAGATAGCTTGACGCTTTGTGTTGGTAGTGAGATTGGTCTTTTCACTAACTCTACCGAAGCTATCTAAATATTGGTAATGGATTAAAGTATGGCAGATGAAATGAAACAAATCCTTGAACAGATAAAAACAAGCCTGTAATAGCCTGCTCAGAAAAATATTGGTATTTGGCTAGATATATTTACCAGAAGAACCATTCTCTTAAAACAGTTGGTGTATCAAATCAGCTTTCACTGTCCAGCCCAACTATTAACTATAGGCTGATATGGCACGAACACAGAGATTCTGTTTGCAAGGATGTAATGTGAATTATGCGTTGAGAATATTATCAAAGCTATGTGAAACGAATTTGTTGTTACTATAACGATACATACTTTATATATGTATATATATATATATATATATATATATATATAAGTTGATTCCAATGTTTTCACGGTCGTGGTATGATATGTTGGTTTTTGGGTGTACTACCGCGTATTCTGTCGGACTTGATATCTTGGATATCAAGAGACATGACAGGAAACCAACACATGAATCGTTACCTAAACGCGCAGTCGTACAACCATCAGGTACATTTTCAGATTAGTGGTGCAACCTCTAGAATTAAGATCCAAAAGACCAGCAGATAATGAGAACATACACAGAGAAATTAATAATATCAGCAGCTCTCTACTCCAAAATTGTTTGTCTCGGAACTGCATCCACAAGGCTATACATAATACGAACCGAGAACCGGAAGAGACGAGCAGGAAGTGTTTTTACCCTATATACAAGGAAAAACAGATAAGATAAATAACATACTACGGAAACACCAAGTAGAAACAGTATAAACAAGAAAACAGGTAAGTTCTAAATATGGGAAAAAAAACAGAGTGCCATTCGAAGTACAAGGCGTATATGAAATATCTTGGGCTGACTACGATCAATGCTACATAGGTCAGAACAACAGACGGGTTAGCATGCGTAGTGATGAGCATCAAGGTGACGTACGGAACAAACCAGTTAGGTCTTCCCTGGTCTAATATACACTAACTGCAGGGCACAAAATAGATTTCCGAAACATAAGAACTACAAAAATTGGCATCTGCATACAAGAACAATACGGGAAGCTATTGAAATTGAAAAGCGTCCGAGAAATCTAAATAAACGCGACGATGGACAACGACTTCAGTATTACTCGCTAATCTTCCTCTAAAACAGTCCAAAACCAAGAACGAACAGCGATGCAGCAGTGATGACCGCTGGTAAAAGAATAATAGCACACGCACCACTACGCCCGAGTCCTCTACAATTGACTCATCTGGCGCCGAAGACGCTGTAAATCGAGAGCCAGAAGAAGATATGTAGGACCTCATCGAAACATTGCTAATCAAAGAAACGTCCTTATCAGGATCGATAGAATATGCGGGATCAGACACACAAATACAATATCTTCTTTTTGTTCGAAAACTATGTAAGAGCGGCATTTCAGAAGGGAACTCAGTTCATTTCAAGTTGACGCTTGTTACTTAACTAATAGATCTTAGTGTGCTACTAATTTTACCGCATCCTAGTCGCATCAATTTTGATGTATGGTTTATTGCATTTTTATTTATTTATTCAAATAAATAAAAAGAAAAGCAAATAAAATAAAGGGTATTAAAAGGAAACTAAGATAGCAATAGGTTTGCAGGAGAAGGGTTTTGACTCGTTTTATGGATGTGAAACTTTCTACAGAACTACGTAGCGGAACAAAAATTACCCACCTTGCATCTGAATTATAGTAAGGAACAACGCCACAATTCCTTTTGTTGCTGCCAATTAAGATGTCATCTTAAGAATATTAAACTAATAACTATTGGATTTTACAGGTATCATGGTGATTATTAAATATTCGGAGCAAGTTGAGTTGAGAGGTGTAGAATGCTTCCAGGTTGTTATTTTTTATTGTGAAAAAGTTAAAAGCTATATTGCAAGATGCTTGGAAAGTGGAAGTAATGAGTGCACAATGTCCACTGAATCAGTCTGATCACACTTACCTGCAAAATCATCTCAAAAAAAAATGTAAAAATTGTGGAAAATATTCGGTTGTCAAGTTTTCTTATAGATTTTAAAAGATACTTCAAATCAAGTGGTACTAAGAATCTATAAATACAAATAGCTAAATGGTATTAATAATCACATAGCAGAAGTTGTAGAAAAATTAATTTGAGCATTGAATGGAAATGCAGTCATAATAAGGTTCCGATCAATATAGAGATCAGGCAAAGAATAAATTCAACAAATTTATTTAAAATTAGATGGAGAAAATGATGGAAGTTGTTCGGAGCAGAAGGGACTAGATTCCAATTTCACCATTTAATTTTGATAAACCATATTAACAAATTAAGAAAAGGACTTATTGTTAGACTATTTGGTTATGAACTTCTAAATCAGATGATGCTGACTAAAATTGGTTAAAATGCTTCCGAAAAATATTTGATTAATTCAAACGATTATTGTCTATAGGCTCCTTAACTTTAGTCATTTAAAATTAACACTATACGAGAAATCAGTTTATAATAAAAGTTCATCACCGTTCTGATATTCGGATGAATTCGATATATGTATTAATGAATTTAAATATTATATTAGTGTTGTGTAAATACAATGCCATTCCTAGGAGATCTCACATAGTTGTAATAGATATCTACCGGCATGAAAATGATAAGCTTCCAGGTAGAGAGATAGCAGATTGCTAATTTTCAGCTGGTACGTCCTAGTAGAAATGAGACCTAGTTACTTAAATATAAAATAGCTGCTATGTTTTGTAGCAATGGTGATATTCTCGTAATACAATTTCTCTACTTTCTTGTATTTGCGTACAGAGTACATAACATACGTACACTGATGTCGTGGTGCTCTGACATATCGGCAAATAACTATCATTAAATGCTGAAGTAGGTTTATATTTGAAAGCCGACGTTGACGGTAATTGTTAATCAATAAAGTTACCTAATTGCCATGTATTAGAAGTAAATTACAGTATTTTAATGAAAAAAATACTTGGAAATACCATAAATAATTCAGAAACACAGGTTTACTAAATGTACGTATACGAGTTCGGCAAATCCTTAACTTAGGTCTGGACTTGCCGGAGTGCGAGCGAAAACGAATGAAGAGCATTGTTGTGACAATGGGGTCAAATAAGATAGACCATGAGGTGTGTAAAGCGTGATAAACACAGCGGTTTTCACGCCCCAAGCTCTATCGTATTTGATCCCACTGTCACAGTAAGGTTCATTTTTCGTTCTACCTCACAAAAATGGTTGGCAATAAGCAAAATCGAAAATACTCTAAAAATTTGCTTGCAGCTTAAATTACACAAGCAAATGTGAGTGTATCTACATAGTTTCGCTAGATGACCATATCACCATATTATCCGTAGGAAGTACAAATCCCAGATTATTGTTTTACTCATTTTGTGTTAACTGAATTATACTAGTAGGTGTACAACTGAAGAAAATGGAATAAGCAGTATGTAATATTAAATGAGAAATTGCGAAAATAGCAAAAAGAATGTTCTCCACTACACGGAACACGGGAACTATTTTATTTGAGCAACGAATTGAATAAAACGTCACACAAAACATTTTCGTAGATGGAAGAGACATATTGTCCCCAAAGTTTACCAATAATTCGTTATGGGGAATTTGTGTGCCACGTTTAAGTAATTTTCAGTACTTAAGTTAAATTTTAATGTAATAGGTATATCCCTAATAGCGAAATAAATGGAGGAATTTAGTTAGTGTCCCTCTGTGAAAAATGACTCAATGCTTTTGTTTTACGTCCTGTCTTCTCTCATTTAGCTATTCTAAAACATTTAATGATATAAACATTATATCTTATTCTTAAATACATACTCATTTATCGAACACAACTTCTGAAAAACAAAATCCTTTTACGCACTTTATATTGCATTATTCAGTACACCTTGACATCTGTATTTTCCAACTCAAAAAGATACCATCGAAAAATACTAACATTTATGGATTGAAGTTGTGCTTAACATAATCACATTGGGTTTGGTCATATTTCATTTCCGTGATTTTCCAATGGAGCACATTTCTTCGGTGTATTTGTTTTATTCTGGGGAATTATTAAATAGAATTAAGTACTAGTCAATCTTATTTTCTTTCATAACGCACGCAAATACAATTCAGAATATTATTTCTCTCACAGTCCTATTTCACACAAACTATTTTCCCTTTATTTACCACCATGCGTATTTTACTTCACTAGGATTACTTCTCGACCGAAGTTCTCTTATTTCTTTTATTAGTAATTCGAATCGTTTGTTATTCACTTCACACGCAGCGAGCATGATTTCTTGCTTTTCCTCATTTTTCTTCCTCTTTCTAGAGTCCGACGAGAGCGACCAGTACACTTAGTAGACAGGCTGGTAGGGGGTATTCAAGTCGCAACTGACCTCCATGTTGCATAGCTGCAGGGTGTTCGCCTGGAATAGAAAATAGCTTTTCAGAAAGTAGCGCAAGCACTTAAAATTTATTGACTACAATGTCGCTAAAAATAAAAGAATATACTTGTTCTTTCAGAAGGTATTGTTTGTCTTTATGAAATAATATTATCTATACACGAGTAGTTTTACAATACCTTTCTTTCCACAATCTCTTCTCGAAATCTTATATCTGCGGTATAATGCAAGCGATAATATTAACTTTATGGGCAAAGCCTGCATCAGATCACGGTAGAAAAGATTTGTACAACGATATCGTCTGAATTGAGGACATAAGAAATTTGTTTATTCCATAGGTCATATCATAAATATGTATAAAGTACACACCCTTTATTTTCATGTATTATAACAACGTGTTTAATGTGTTCATTCATGAAAAGAATTAAGGATTGCTTCGTCTTATAGTGTTTGGGATGTGTAATCGAGTAGTCTTACTTTGTGGTAGTACATGGTCACTTATGTAATGAACCTACTACTTTGCTAAACTATCACCTTGTTTAATTTAAAAACGTAACAGTGTTTAAGAAACTGCTGTCGAATGTTCCAACAAACAGTTTCTTCTATTTGTGGGAGAAAAAAGGCAACTTTGTTCTTCAATGACAATAATAATAATAATAATCATAATAATAGTAATAATAATAATAGTAATTACAATAATCCGCCACGACAAGTACTGTCTTGACTTGACAAGATAACGGTTTCGATATCAAGACGAGGTTGTTGTTAGCCCGAATAGACTCAAGCATTTCATTTTGGAAAAGTTTCACTAAGTTGCGCAGTGATGAAAATTTGTCCAACTGTTTCTGTGAAGCTAATACAGGCCTCTATTACATTTGGTGATTTAGAAAGCTACAACTAGTATATAGAGGCGTAAAAGAATGCGAAACAAATATCGTTCCAGGAAGGATAACGCACCATCCTCATAACCTCGCTTTCCTACTACAATACTACTTAGAGATCAAATTAGTTGGCTGTACTGAAGATTAAGAAAGGAACTGGGATGATGAACCAAACAAACACTATATGAAATAGTATATTGAAAAGCTATACTCACGTGAATTCAAGGGGAAGGTGTTTACAGATTTCTCGTTAGCTATTTCTAATCAATCAAAGAATATTTCAGCATATTCCAAGTGGGAACATAAATCTGAAAGAGCTATAGAAACCAAGAGATTACCATCCTGATTGATAACCAAGAACCTATGTAGTTAAGCGGTAGTCTACAACACCGTTGTTTCGAAGTTGGTTTGGAAAAAGTTAACGTTCTCGATAAAAAGAACAAGGTGTGCTATTTGGGCACCAGAATACAGAGGAGTTGAAAGTAATAGATTCCAATGGTAACGTGTATGATGGAATGGAAGTATCAGATGGAATGGAAGATTTTTATGTTAGATAATAATAGTATTAGTATGATGCACTTTAACGTGCAGTCCATCACAAACAAATTAATTCAGATTGAACATATTTTACATAAAAATAAAATTGATATATTCTGCGTATCAGAACATTGGCTAACAACTAGGAATGTGGGAAGTGTTCAGTTAATTGGTTATAGTTTGGTCACCTCCTTCTGTAGGTGTGAACACACTCATGTAGGAGTGTGTATTTTTATGAAGGAATCTACAAAATTTATTGCTGTCAATGTACGTGAGCACTGTGTTGAGATGGACTGCGAGTTCTGTGCAGTGGAGTTATTAGAGCTTAATGTCGTTATAATTGTTGTATATCACGCACCTTCCGGTAATTTTTCGGTGTTTTGTGATAATTTGAACTTTTGTTAGCAGGATTCATCCCAATTATGGCATTGTACTTACAGGTGATTTAAATGTGGATTTTCTCCGTAACACGGACACTAAAAAATGCCTAACAGATATTGCATTTAGCTTTAATATGGATAATTTAATATCTGAACCTACCAGATATGCAAACGACAAAGGTACATGTCTTGATAACATATTCATTAGTGAAAAGTTGGAAATTAGTAGTGTCAGAGTTGAGCCGGTTCATCTTTCCGACCACGCCGCACAGATTCTGTGTATAGTAACCCCGCCATCACGGTGTCAAACAAAAACGATACCAATCAATTCATACAGTTTGGAAAATAAGACAAGTTATCTGTCCTTGTTGGATGGTGAGGACTGGCGGGATGTGTATATACAGACGGATCCAAATATGAAAATAAAACAGATGATAAGTAAAATTATGTATCTACACGACATCTCATTTCCTATTATAGAAAAAGAAATCGGGTAGCCAACTACGTCTCACTTATTTAAAAGCTCAAATGAACTTCGTGAAACTAAAGAATTGCTTGATCTTGTACACGACGCAACAAAAATGAATAATAATGAAAACAACGAAAGTATATATAAGGGTATAAAGAAAAATACCACAATTTACTGATAGAAACGCGTCAAAGTTTCTATGCAAACAAAATAAGAAACGCAAAAAACAAACCAAAAAAAATATGGTCCATAATAAACACGGAACTAAATAGAACCACTAAAATACATAATTCAACGGGCCTATCTGCCGAAGACTTTAATAATTACTTTGCTGATGTGGCTAACAAACTAAACGCAGGTTTAGTACCTCGAAACGTCTCAGCGGACAGCTACCTAAGAGAGGCCCCAGGTGATAGTAAAAACTCCCTCTTTCTCCTTCCTGTGGATAGGATGGAGATATTGGATATATTGGTAAGGAACATTAAAATGAGTACCTGCAAAGACATCTATGGAATGAATACTTGTTTGTTGAGGGATATGATTCATTGTGTGGCAGACCCTATAGCTCACATAGTAAACACATGTTTTGAGCAGGGTGTGTTTCCAGATACCCTTAAATACTCCATTGTAATGCCATTCTATAAATGTGGGGACCGGGGAAAGGTTGAGAATTATCGCCCTATCACTATAACTCCGGTTCTTTCAAAGGTGTTTGAGAAGGTACTGTTGGCAAGTTTTATGCGTTATCTTGACCACAGCGATATTCTCACAAATGATCAATTCGGGTTTAGACCAGGTCTGTCAACAACTGATGCCTTATTGAGACTAGTACACCATGTATGTGACGCATTCGAGGGGTCACAGGCAGCTTGTGGCGTGTTCTGTGATCTATCAAGGGCCTTCGACTGCGTGCCTCATGACATTCTCGTTCGAAAGTTGGAGTATTACGGATTTAGGGGAAATTCACTGAGCATCATTGAGTCGTTCCTGACAAATAGAAAGCAAAGAGTCAGTTTCAACTTTACACTGAGTGAATTAGCTGTTGTGAACTGTGGAGTGGCGCAAGGATCCGTACTGGGACCACTTCTATTTATAGTATATATAAAAGATCTTCCCTTAAACATACATGGGAAAACAATTTTGTTTGCCGACGATACCACTTTCTTGGCCGCTAGCAAGGATGAAACCAACTTGAATCAGATGATTGATAAAATTAAGCAGGATGGTGAGGATTGGTTCGCAGCAAATCGGTTGACTCTGAATTCGACAGAAACAAAAAAACTGGAATTTAGAGTCAGAACAAAGGAAGAGCGACAACCAGTCAAGTTTTTGGGTATTTGGCTGGATGCAGAATTAAATTGGAAAGCTCATATAAGTGATCTATGCACAAACTTATCTAAAAGCATTTTCGCTTTACGAAAAATTAGCTATTCCGTGGGCTTCGAGGCTGCGAAAATATCGTATTTTTCGCTTTTCCATGCAAGAATGTGCTACTCCGTATTGGCTTGGGGGAATTCGGTAGATGCCAAAAAGGCTTTTGTCTTACAGAAAAGAGCAATACGAGTATTAAATAAGTTACCATATAACGAACACTGCAACCCCTACTTTATAAATAACGGCATTATGTCATTACCGTGCATATTTATCTATCAGACTCTGGTCTCCATCCACAAGAGTAGAGACTTTTTTATTAAGCGTGGAGATATACACAACTACTCCACACGATCAGCCGGTCACTTGGATGAATCGTTTCACAGATTGACCAAATGCAAAAAGAATGCTATCCAACTGAATGTGTACAACAGATTACCTGAGAGATTCAGAGACATGTCACATAATTTATTTAAGCGAAAAATTAAGCAATATTTAATAAAACAGTGCTATTACTCCACTGAAGAATATCTGCTAGGTGACATGTTTGAATAGATGGCTATCTTAAGCTTTATGTATAGTTTATTGATGAATTGATTATATTTTTTACACTGTATTATGACGTATCAAGTTTTGACAAATAAAAATATCTATCTATCTATCTATCTATCTATGAGAAAGTAATCAAACAGTGTATATGTTCTCATATTTAATATCTACATTCCTAAATAAATGTGAATTTCAATACGACCATGATATAATTCACAAAATCCTTGAACTGGAATAATTCTTTTTTAATAGGACAGTGAACTTCGACTACGCTAAAGTGCTTACTGTAGCTTTTCTGAGTTCTTGTATTGTTGGGGAAAGTGATGGTCAACTGAGCATATCCTTCATTATTTCCTAAACCAGAATTGTACGATGAGAGGATTAATACTGGCTTTATCCTGTTAAAATGTGTATGATTATCTCCATCATGACATTTCTAAATTTATCTTTGACTCCCTTCCAGATGCTGGACGTATTATTTTCTAATCACTAAGAATAACATAACGCGGTTCGTTTGTCCAGCCAATCATACTTTCTGCAAACTGAAGACGCGTTGTGTTTTTTCACGCCATCTTTTGAGTTTAAGTTGTTTTAAGAGTAGCTAGTTTTTGAGTAGTTTGTGTACAGTGCGCCCAAAAATTATATTTTATACATTGTAAGTTATTTGGCGAACTATCGAAGCTGAATTTAATGCTTCTCGTAATTTTGTGTCTTACGTCTTACTATCATTTCTGTACATGCTGCTAACTAGTGTGTGTCTTCGTCTTTAGATATGCAATACACATGAAAGAATCATGTTCTCATTGTGACCTAGTACATTATCTCATAGTGACCTAGTACAGCTTGAGGTTTACTTGCTGTAAGCACCTTTTATAAGGTGCTTATAACATACTCAAGGTACATGTGCTATTGGCAGTTAAAATCTAGGTGTGCCTATTACAAAACGAAATAAGTAGTACCTATAGTATCACTTCTTTCCACTCATTTGATAAAAAAGCATTTTAAACAAAATGTGAGATGAAAGAGACAAATCTGCATGCGAAATTGGTTTAACAGAAGACAAAATCTAGGAACAACGCATGATTTACTTTGTGAAATATGGCAAGAAGACGTGTGGGAGCGATCCCATGTCATATCGTTAATTAGCATGGAGAAATAGACTGTGGTGCCATTAACAAACTTACTTTTTGGTATACAATTTGCTACTTTATAGAATCTGCTCGAATTACTACTTTACTAACAATAATAATAATAATAATAATAATAATAATAATTTATTAATTTCCCAACAGCCCAAGAGCTATTTACAGAGCAAAATGAACACAAAACAGTATCTAGTTTGCGATACACACTATATACCAAATAGTACAACAGAAAAAAAAATTAAACAAAAATTAAAAATTAAGCGGCAGCAGAAATGTTTAAAAGGAAAAAGGATCAAATTCCAGCCTATTACCATTTCTCATCATATGTGTTATTGGCGCCTTTAGTAGCAATCTCGTCCTAGCTAACAATAAGTATAGTGTATATATTCTAGGCCTTATTCCTTGATGCAAAGTTTTAATTTTGCCCATTTCTTGTTTCATTAAACATTTTTATAATCCATTTCCTATAAAATACAATTTATATTTAATAGCCAATGCGTTGCAAAAAAGGACGAATGTGTTTATTATATATATATATATATATATATAATAAACATATATATATATATATATATGTATAATAAACATATATATATATATATATATACATATATATATATATATATATATATAGTATAATGAGAGCAAAGCGTAGGCAATTGTTTAGAAATTGTTGTTATAAATTACCTATTGAAGCGTTATTTAAGGCTGGGCTAAAATTTAGCATTACACGGTCTGTTGTGTTCATATTTTCTACATCAGGGTGGCTTCCACCATAACAATGTGAAACTCAAGCTTTGAAAACATAAAAAGAGAGCAAGGATTGTATATATGTATTGGTATATTGGTATGTTAGTAATGTTGATGTTCTTAACTCATTCAAGTAAACTCGGTGAATGTCAGGACAAAAAACAATTTCTATTTTCACAGAATAGAATACAGACTGATTTTTAATGGTTGAGGGTGAATTTTTTGCCTTAGTAAATATTTGCTAGGTTGGTCACAACTGAATTTATCAGAAAAATATATTTCTAGTGGCGTGCGAAAGATGTTTTTAATGATAGTAAGGAATATTAATATCAAAGAAGAAAATCCGTACACACGTAAAAAATAAATAATGCCGATAGCTTTATACAGATAACCTCTAGGGAAAACAGATAATGCCACCATAATTTAAGTTTATTACAGTAAGAATTAAATATTTTAACATAGGAAATTCAACTTGTTCTCAATTAAATCATTCTGTCTACACATCTAATCTGTCTTCTCAGATTTGGCTACCAGAAAGAAGTACACTTCGCCTGCTAATCTATCAGGAGCAGCTGGTGATTAAAGTATGAAATACAAATAGAATGATATGAATGTATAAAGCATAAGGAATACCAGAATAGGATTTAAATATCAGTGTATCCCGTTTGGAAGGCATCTATAAGACTCTTTAAAGAGTTTTACTTCTAATTATGTTGCATTTAATAAGGCAACAAATTAAAAATGCGCATTTGATACTCAAAGCAGTACTATGTGCGCATCTATAATAATGTAAAAATCCAATCTACTTGAGTGAACGATGTGATAATAAAAGGTAATACACTGGTAGTGTGTTAACGTTTCAGCGTTATTAAAATATGTTTTAAGGAAATACGGATGATATTAGATTATATACGCTTAACAAAGTTTTACATCTAGGAAATTGCTGTTAATTAATATAAATACAGGTCCATAACTTTGTTGCTTATTAAGAAGTAGAAGATAAAAGAAAATAAAAAACTACAAAAATCCTGAGGCCCACGTAATTGTAGTTAGCCAAAGCGCCAAATTGTTATTGTTGGTATGTTTGTTGATGACAGTTCTATTCCAACAGCTTCACTAAAATGATTATAATCCTTCACCTACTTGGACACATATAAATATAAATTTAAATAACTAAGTTGTAGTCTTCGGTGGAGAGCAAGGAAAACGAACTTGAGTCCTGAACTTTAGTACATCAGCTACGAAATTGATGTTGAAATACAAATTTAAAAAGAACGAAATCTGCGTGATAAAGGCCATTCTATTTAAATTCAAGATATGTTTTTAAGAAAGTCTCTATAGAACTAAAGAGTATCCAACTGATTGATATCGAAAGAATACAATAATATGATGAGCGTGTAAGTAAACTGACAGGAGTTCATGACAAACATATCTGTTCTAGTAGTAAAATGATTATTTATCATAGAAGAAGTTGAGATCAAATTCGTAAAATTACTTATTCACGACCTTGGCAAGCCACGTTAAACTGTATATGAAAATATTGGGAACTGATAAAGATAGGAATGCTTGTAGTTTAGAATAAGCTTCAATAAATTAGCTCCAAATATGGATTTCAATAATGAAGTTATCATCCCCCGTGGGAAAAAGAAAACATAAACAACAGTGTATTTAGAGTTTCCAAAATCGGTGTGTTTAGAGTAAAGGCAAACTTATTTAAGAATAGTTATACATATTTATAACCCGCTTATATATCATAAAAGATAATGAAATAATGTTTCTACTACTAAATTCTTCACAAGAAAGCAAAACATTAATATTTTTACGGAAAGAAAATAGGTTTTCGTGTAATCTGTTATAGATAATAGTGGTAGATATTTTAATTTTTTGCAGCTTCCGCCGTTTACCATTTTCATGATTTAACATTACCTCACTTCATACGGCTTCGTAAAGGGAAAGATCATTTTCTATTATCCAATTAACACTGGAGATTTACTGAACATAAAGGAAGCTAAGAATAAGTTAAACAGTCGGGGGTAGACTATCTGTGTGTAGCTGTGCGGCCGCGGGGATACCATTATCCGTTACGGTTCAAACGTAATAATACCGAATGGAATTGCCACTTAACGCCGTTCTTACCTAACGGTTTAACGTGATTTGTTGTTAGGATGAAAGGCACAAAAAGTTACATGTAAATTGTGCTCTCTCAGTTTTAGCAGACTAGAACCCCGGACATAATCTTCTAATTTATTGGCACGGATTAGTATTACTCTGGAATCTTATTGTAAAACTGTATATTATAGACATAGGATGTGGATCTAGTTAGTATAAAATTTCATTTTAAGAATCTCTAAGCCTTTCCAAATTAAATCGGCACTGAATAAATCCCTGAAATAAAGAAGAGAATTATTTTGGATGCTATAGGGGCTGGTGCGTAGATCGTCATATTTCTTTGTTATGATTGTTTCTTCTGGAAATACAAAAGTGGGTCATCACCTCAATGCGATCACGTCCACGACGAAACCGCAAGACCTACCGAAACTTGTCTGTTAAATGTTTAAATACACATTTAATTCAAGTCGGAACAGGTTTAAATTCAAATTAATATCTCCATAGATACCTAAAAAGATTACATATCAAATATTTGACATATCAGTGTGTTCCTTTATAAATAAATCCTACAGGATCAGAACACAACTTTCCATTTTATTGACAATAAAAAACGTTGAATTAATATTGTAGGGTTGACCAAGCCGCATTAATTTCAGAACAGCTAGAAATGTTCGGTGGGAGCCGTTGGTGCCGGTTTAGGAGATTGACCGGAGTTTGCTAATTTCTAGAAAACGAAGGTTTCGGAAGTTGTATATTCAAATAGGGGATGAATTGTGTATAATTAGATTATCGAACCCGACAAGCATTCATTACTCGCTCGTACGAGCGTGATAGCCTAGAAAATAGGAAGCCAATAAAATATATGTTAGTTCAATTAGTAGCAGGTACTGGTCAAATTAATGTTTAAAATTGTCAACGATTTTGTTAAATCAAGAAAAGGAGAAAATGTAGTTTAGAATGGTTGTAAAATAAAATGTTTCCACTAGACTGATGTGAATATATGTATGTAGAAAGCAAATGCGGAAGAATTGAAGAGAATTAAGAAAGAGAATGGTATTCTACAAAGTGAAAATAAAAATCTGAGGGAGAAGATACAGAAAATAAATATGAAATTGGAGAATATGGATATCGATAAGAGGGGAAATAACATAATAGTGCAACGATTGGAAATAAGGGGGATGACCAAATAATGATGAAGGCAGTATGGAAAAATTCATCAATGGATATTTGGAGATTGAAGTAAAGTTACGGAATGTAAAACGAATAGGGGAGAGGACCTGTTTGATAGAAATGGATAGTATGAGTGACAAAATAATGGTTATGAGGAAGAAAAACAGATTGAGAAATGTGAAAGACCAAAACATCTTTATAAATGACGATATGACCAAGGAACAGAGAGAAGTACAAAAAATAATTTGGAGAACGGCACAAGAAGAAAAAGTGAAGGGAAAGAAAGTAAAAATAGGGTACCGAAAGTAGAGGGTAGATAACCAAGAATGGAAATGGAGTTGTGAGAAACAATTATTGGAAAAACCAAGAGACCAAGAATTGAAAAAGGATTCAAAAAACTAGCAAGAAATACCAAAGTTACGATGATAACGAATAGGGCGAACGAAAAGCATATGAGTAGGGAAAATATAAGTAAATGTAGAGAAGAAAATATAAAAATGAACAAGACAACTACAAATACACACAAACATAAAATGCAAACGAAGCAATTACTATCTGGAGTTGTTAGATTGGGAACATGGAATGTTAGAGGAATAAATGGGAAAGAAGATGAATTGACGGAGGAACTGGAAAAACTAAAATTGCATTACGTAGGAAATACGGAAACAAAGAAAAAGGGGAAAGGGTGTAAAAAGTTACCTAATGGATATTGGATGTACTGGTGCGGAGTTAAACAGGAAGAAAATGCGGCAGCGGGAGTAGCACTACTGATAAAAGAGGAAAGGATAAAAAAATGTGAAAAATGAAAGATTTGTAAATGAAAGAATAATATGGGTATCAATTAAAGAAAATGGCGGAAGCGAAGAATATACCTTAATAGTGTGCTACGGCCCAAATGACAGTGCGACAGTTGAAGAAAAAGATAATTTTTAGTGATTTACAAGAACAGATAGATAGCACAAATAATAAGGTAATAATAATGGGCGACTTAAATGGAAGAGTTGGAAGAGAGAATGAAGGAATAGAATGGTGCCTGGGAAAACAAGGAGAGAGAGTGAGAAATAATAATGGAGAACGAATAATAGAAATAAGTTTAGAAAATGAGTTATAGATTGGCAACACACACTTTGAGAAAAAGAAATCCATAAAATAACTAGACAAGTGATATCAAGAAAGGAAACATCTATTATAGACTACTTCTTGATACATAAGGAAATTTGGAGAAATGTCAAGGATATTAAAGTAAAAAGAGGCCCGGAGATAGGCAGCGACCACTTCTTGTTACAGATGTTACTAAAATTTGGAAAAGAAATCGTCAAAGAAAATAAACACAAGATTGTAAACTCTAAAATAAAATGCTATAAACTAAGGCAGAAGGAAATAAGAGAGGAATATCAAAAGAAATGTAAGGAAAGACTGAATATCAATAACGAGGAATTAGGAATAGAAGAAAGCTGGAGAAGAATTAAAGATATCATTTTAACTGCGGCCGAGAGCACCTGCGGCGCATCAAGGATAGTAAATAGAAAAGTCAAAAAGACAAACTGGTGGACAGATAGAGTAAAAGCAGCCGTTAGTGATAAAAAGAGAGAGTGGAAAAAATATTTGCAAACAAGGGATCAAACAGACTATGAGAAATATAAACAACGAAGGAAAGACGCCAAGAAAGTGATAGAGGAAGAAAAGAAAAGATCATGGCAACAATTTGGAGAACGAATGAAAAACGCGTATAAAGAGAACCAGAAGCTTTTCATCGGTGTAATTAGGAACATGAGACAGAAAAGAGCAGGAACAATATTAAATATAAAGGACAAAGAAGGAAATATCATAGAAGAAGAAGTCTTATATGATAGAGATCTACCACTAATAGGTCAATAAAACAAGGCTGGTTTGAGCGATAGTTATATTTTCAGAACGTTTACAAACGTTTTCGGAACACCTTCGTCAGTGAAAATATAACTAGATAAATATATAAACAAACTTTTGTTTTTTATTTGGGACTATCAACAAAATAACTAGTGACTAGGATTTCTTGATATAGAGGATGCATAACCAACTTTTATATATATATAAATTATAAAAACTAAATTAATGTGTAAACATACATGCAAATTAAGTAAAACCTTATATCAAAAAATCTTTGTCGAAACCTTAACAATTCTGTTCAAGGACTAGAGAAAACCAAATTCAAAACCTAGCCAAAGGTTTCCCTTCTTAAGAAATGCAAATGTCATTTTAACAAATTGCTATATACATTACTTAAATTTTGAATATCGGTCCTGAAATTAATAGTTTTAGTGTCTTTCTGTATATTTATCATTTCATATATTAGTCTTTTTTATAATTATTCTCTGTTTTTAATATAATTGTGTTTTCAAAATCAAAGTAATGCCTAAGATCTTTGTAATGTTTGTTACAGCGGTCATTGCAACCAAAATCATTATTTAAAGAATACTTATAGCTATACAACCTTTTCTTTAAATATTGTTTCGTCTGACCGATGTAACAACCATCACAGTCTTTACAGTTTATTTTATAAACTACATTACTCTGATTTTGTTTAATTATTTTGGATTTAGTATTAGTAAAAAGAGATCTGTTACTATAATTTGGAATGAAAGTAATGTTTATGTTGTTTTTATTAAATTCTTTTTTATTTTTCGCTTAAACCTTTTTATAAGGAATAGCGCTATAACATTTATTGTTATTAATTTTAATTCCTCTATTATATAATTTGTTAATTCTATTTTTTATTATTTTTTCATAAAAACTATTTGGATAATTATTTTTATCTAAGATTTCTTTAACTTTGTTTAAATTCTTTTCCCTAAATTCAGGATTAGCTAATCTAACCGCTTGATCAACTAAACCGGTAACTACATTAATTTTATGTAATTTTGATGTTTCTGAAAAATAATTTAAATGTCTTCCTGTATTGGTAGACTTTATATGCCAATTTGTTTTCACAATGCCGTTATTATGCATGACTGTCACGTTCAGGAAATTCAATGAGTTATTAGATTCTCTCTCATATGTAAATTTTAATCTATTATGATAACTATTAAATGAATCTAATATCTCATCAACATTATCCTTTTCTTACGGAACAAAAACAGTCATCCACATAACGTCTGTAAAAACTTACACTAGAATTTAGTTTTGCCAAACAAGTTTGCTCTAGGTCCTCCATTACCAGGTTTGGTGATAACTGCTGATAATGGAGAACCCATTGCAGTACCGGAAAATTTGTTTATAAATTTTATTTTGATATGTAAAATAAGTAGAATTTAAACAAAGTTTCGAAGCTGCAATGAATTCCTCCTTTGGAAGATCTGTAAAATCTTTTATGGAATTCCATTTTTTATCTAAAATTTTTAGTGCTAAATCCACAGGAATATTAGTAAATAAAGAAACAACATCTAAACTGATTAATTCGTAATTATTAGGAATTGTTTGATTTCTAACCGAATCTACAAATTCCCATGAATTTTTCACATTATATGTAGTTTTACCTACAATATTGCTTAAAATTTTAGATAAAAATTTGGAAAGATTGTAAGTGGGGGGAATTAATGCAATTTACGATTGGACGTAAAGGAATATTATCTTTATGTATTTTAGGAATACCGTATATATTCTTGGAGATATAGAATTTAGAATTTTTAAATGGTTATTTAAATCTTTAGAAATATATTTTTTAAAACCAACTACTTATTAGTTTATATATTTGATTTTGTAATTTATTTGTTGGGTCTGATAATAATACCGAATAAGTTTGATTATCTTCCAATAAGGAATTCATTTTGGCTTCGTAATCAATCTTATTCATAATTATCGTTTTTTCTCCTTTATCTGATTTAGTTATTATAATATCTTTATTAGATTTCAAAAATTTTTTTGTTTCATTAAAAGCTTTTTGTAAGATATTATTGTTACTATTATTATTTTTATTGTTTTCTTTATTTTTGTAATTTGTCAAAATGTTAACCAACCTATATCGTAAGTTAGGTTCTAAGTTTTCCTCATAATTTTGAACGATATTTTCTATATTACAAATAAAATCATCTATCGGTTTGACATTAAAATCTATAGAAAACTTAGGACCTAGACTTAAAATTAATTTAACATTTTGACAAATCTCTTTATCAGTTAGGTTGATTATCCAATTTTCTTGTAAAATTGGATAATCAACCCCCGCATTTTTTATTAAGTGGTTAAATTTATTAATATTGTTTTGTTTTATTTTATTAAAAGTTCTTTCATAGTTTATATTAGCTACATTAAAAATTCATCCGAATCCTGTAACGACATTTGAATGACATTTCTAACATTAGAAATGTCATTCTCTAACATTTTAATTTTAATATAACATTCATTTAAATAAATTGCATTAATTCCCCCACTTACAATCTTTCCAAATTTTTATCTAAAATTTTAAGCAATATTGTAGGTAAAACTACATATAATGTGAAAAATTCATGGGAATTTGTAGATTCGGTTAGAAATCAAACAATTCCTAATAATTACGAATTAATCAGTTTAGATGTTGTTTCTTTTTATTTACTAATATTCCTGTGGATTTAGCACTAAAATTTTAGATAAAAATGGAATCTCCATAAAAGATTTTACAGATCTTCCAAAGGAGGAATTCATTGCAGCTTCGAAACTTTGTTTAAATTCTACTTATTTTACATATCAAAATAAAATTTATAAACAAATTTTCGGTACTGCAATGGGTTCTCCATTATCAGCAGTTATCGCAAACCTGGTAATGGAGGACCTAGAGCAAACTTGTTTGGCAAAACTAAATTCTAGTGTAAGTTTTTACAGACGTTATGTGGATGACTGTTTTTGTTCCGTAAGAAAGGATAATGTTGATGAAATATTAGATTCATTTAATAGTTATCATAATAGATTAAAATTTACATATGAGAGAGAATCTAATAACTCATTGAATTTCCTGAACGTGACAGTCATGCATAATAACGGCATTGTGAAAACAAATTGGCATATAAAGTCTACCAATACAGGAAGACATTTAAATTATTTTTCAGAAACATCAAAATTACATAAAATTAATGTAGTTACCGGTTTAGTTGATCAAGCGGTTAGATTAGCTAATACTGAATTTAGGGAAAAGAATTTAAACAAAGTTAAAGAAATCTTAGATAAAATAATTATCCAAATAGTTTTTATGAAAAATAATAAAAAATAAAATTAACAAATTATATAATAGAGGAATTAAAATTAATAACAATAAATGTTATAGCGCTATTCCTTATAAAAAAGGTTTAAGCGAAAAATAAAAAAGAATTTAATAAAAACAACATAAACATTACTTTCATTCCAAATTATAGTAACAGATCTCTTTTATTAATACTAAATCCAAAATAATTAAACAAAATCAGAGTAATGTAGTTTATAAAATAAACTGTAAAGACTGTGATGGTTGTTACATCGGTCAGACGAAACAATATTTAAAGAAAAGGTTGTATAGCTATAAGTATTCTTTAAATAATGATTTTGGTGCAATGACCGCTGTAACAAAACATTACAAAGATCTTGGGCATTACTTTGATTTTGAAAACACAATTATATTAAAAACAGAGAATAATTATAAAAAAAGACTAATATATGAAATGATAAATATACAGAAAGACACTAAAACTATTAATTTCAGGACCGATATTCAAAATTTAAGTAATGTATATAGCAATTTGTTAAAATGACATTTGCATTTCTTAAGAAGGAAACCTTTGGCTAGGTTTTTGAATTTGGTTTTCCCTAGTCCTTGAACAGAATTGTTAAGGTTTCGACAAAGATTTTTTGATATAAGGTTTTACTTAATTTGCATGTATGTTTACACATTAATTTAGTTTTTATAATTTATATATATATAAAAGTTGGTTATACATCCTCTATATCAAGAAATCCTAGTCACTAGTTATTTTGTTGATAGTCCCAAATAAAAACAAAAGTTTGTTTATATATTTATCTAGTTATATTTTCACTGACGAAGGTGTTCCGAAAACGTTTGTAAACGTTCTGAAAATATAACTATCGCTCAAACCAGCCTTGTTTTATTGACCTATTAGTGGTAGATCTCTATCATATAAGATAAGTATAAAAAGGTCACGAAATATATATATATATATACATTTATAGAAGAAGAAGATAAAATTATGGGCAGATGGAGAGAATATTATAAAGATCTTTTAGAAGGAGAGGACATAATCGCCGAAAACCAACATCTGAGTGTAGGACTAGAGCACGGAATAGAAGTAACACAAACAGACGAGATAAGTATTAAGGAAGTAAGGGAAGCGATAGCAGAGTTAAAACTGGGAAAGGCACCGGGACATGATGGAATTACAGCAGATATGATAAAAACACTACCAGAGGTAGCCATACAAGAACTTACGAGGATGATGAACAGGATACTGTTAGGTAGTGCACCAAGGGACTGGACAACAGGTATAATAACATCTATTTACAAAAGAGGTGACACAAAGGACCGTAGCAATTACAGAGGGATAACACTAACTAGCACGGTATCAAAGGTATATACTAGAATATTAGCAAAACGTATGAGAGATAAACTGGAATATACTTTGGAGGAAACACAGTTTGGATTTCGACCGGCTAGAGGGGTAAATGATGCAATATTTATAATGAGACAAATAGGAGAAAAGACAATAAAAGAAGACAAAGAGGCACATTTATGCTTTATAGACCTACAAAAAGCTTTTGATAAGGTTAATAGAGAGGACATATGGATGACACTAAGAAATAGGAAAATACCGGAATTAATAATAAGAGGAATACAAAGCTTATATAAAGAAACAACAAATTATGTAAGAACAAAACAGAGGAAATCAGATGTGTTTGCAACAACTAGAGGTCTCAGGCAGGGATGCATTCTGAGCCCGATGCTCTTTACACTGGTGTTAGATGAGGCAATGAAGAGAGTAAAGATGAAAGGAATAAGAGCGTATGAAATAGGCTACTGGAAAATGAAAAATATAACAATATCGGAGATATGCTATGCGGATGATATAGTTATAATTGCAAAGGACGAAGAAACACTTAATATGAATATACAGACTTACAAGGAAACATTGGAGGAAATAAACATGAATATCAATATAGAGAAGACTAAGACAATGATAGTGGGAAATAATCCGCAAAAATATACAATAAAAGTAGGAGAAGAAATACTAGACCAAGTAAAGAAACTTAAATACCTAGGCTCAATATTATCAGAGGACGGAAAGATAGAGGATGAAATTAAAGAAAGAACAACAGCAGGAGGAAGACTGTTTAATTGTATAAAAAATACATTTCTGAGAAAAGAAGAGATACCGAAGGAGGTTAGAGTACAAGTATTCAAAAAAGTGGCTATGCCAATACCTTTATACGGTGCGGAAACATGGACCATGACTGAGAAACAGAAAAGAAAGATAACAACTGCAGAAATGAGATTTGTGAGAAAAATAGTAAATAAAACAAGAAGAGACAGAATTAGAAACATAACACTCAGAGATAACCTGAAACTCAGACCAATGGAGGAGAATATTGAGAAAGCACAGCTGAGATGGTATGGACATGTGAGGAGGATGCCGGAACAGAGAGTGGTTAAGCAGGTATTTGAAGCCAGGACGAGGACGAAGAGATCGAGAGGAAGGCCCAGGCGGACGTGGATAGAGCACGTGATGGATGCACTGGACGGAAGGGCAGTATCGTGGGGAGAAGCTCAGCAAGCCGTAGCGGATAGGAAGCGATGGAGGGAAATATGCAACATTAATCCCGGGGGCTCAGTTTCACACACGCCGTACACCCCAGGACAGGGGTAGAAAAGGCTTAAGGATTAAGTAAGTAAGTAAGAAAGCAAAGAAGTCACAAAGAAAATGTATTAAATGCGAATTTTAACCAACACCTACTTTAGGACGCATTCGTTTTAGTTAACATAGTGCCAAGTGAAATAGTGCATATATATATCTATATATATCTAGAGTCATATATATATATATGTATACAGCGTGTCCCAATATTGTTGGGACATAGAGCTACCACGTATTGTAGAGGTCAAAATAAGTCGAATGGACGCAATTTATATATATATACATATATATACCAAGATGTATCGTTTGTCCGTGAGAAGAGTTCAAAGTTTACTTCAAAAATCACGTTTTTGTACGCTGTTCAGAAATGCGCGAAACAAATTTAATGAAATTTGGGAAAAGTTCATTTTAGAGAATTATCCTACTTTCAGTAATCAAAGAAATAGAAAGGAAATTGTAGAAGGATTAAGACCACCGTCACCCTCTGGAAACTTTTTAAAATTCTTTCTTAGAGGTGGTAATACGGTTTTAATCCTTTTTAACGGGAAGGCTTATTCAGTATCTTCATTTCTTGCCTCTTATAAAGACTCCGTATTTTGCATAGTTTCGAAGGAAAAACTGTTTTCTCAAATACTGATCACCTACATTCTTAGTACAAGTTTAATAAAATTGTAATACAAAATTTACTTGGTGGTGGACACAAAGACATAAGACATAAGTTATTTTGAGAGGAAACAAATTCATAATCGTCCCAGTTTATTCTTGACAGTAACTAATTTCAATGCTTTGTTCACTTTTAGTTGCTTTTGTATTGTTTTTTATCGCGATTACCGTTATTGCTATTTCTGTTGTTATTGCAGTTACTTTGGCAGCTATCAAATATAGATTTCCCTTTTAATGAGCAGACAGACATGTTATTAGTTCTTGGATACGCGAAAGTGTCCGCGTGTATCAAGAGAGGTATCGAAACCGGAGAATTTTAATCACAAAACTTTTGCCGGAATCGAAAGACGTCTTCGAGAAACAGCAATGTTGAAGCCAGTCAGAATTGACGCTGGAAGATGTCGACAAGCACATTGCGGAAGAAACTGTTCTTCAAATGATTGATAACAATCCTGAGACCAGTACCAGAACATTGCAACGAGAGACTGGGATTTCAAAAAGCACGGTGACGATCCTTAACGATCAATTAATAGGTCCATTCCACATCCAACTAGTGTAAGAATTATTACGACTTGATCAGGGTTCACGTTTGAATATTTCACAAATTGTTCGGGAGCGCACAGTAGTCGACAACAGATTCCACACTAATATCTTGTTTACTGATAAATCTTGTTTTACACATCGTGGCATGACGAACCTACACAATGAGCATATTTATGCAGATGAAAATCCACATGCTATTAAAGGTAGACATTATCAACGAGAATTTAAAATTAACGTCTGGGTCTGAATTATTGGCAATTTTTTGGTTGGGCCGTTCCGACTGTCTGATCGTTTGAATGGCGCTAGTTACCTTCGTTTCCTTCAAGAAATTTTGTCAGAATTAGGGAAGACTTGCCCCTTAATTTGCATCGGAACATGTTCTTCATGCACGATAGTGCACCACCATATTTTGCAGGTGCCGTAAGAGAACATCTTAATGATCAATTTGCTGGTAGATGGATTGGTAGGGAACAAGAGGCAGCCATTCAATGGCCTCCGCGGTCTCCAGATTTAAATCATTGCGATTTCTTCCTCTGGGGAGCGTTAAAACACAAGTGTACCAGGATCAAATTAATTATTCCGAACAACTGTGGGACAGAATTCAAAATGCTGTAAACGCACTACGAGATAACGATGATATTTTAAGAAGGGTGCATTTTTTACGCCAAATTAACCTCTCCATTAATGAAGATGGAGGTCACATTGAACGCCTGTTGTAACTAAATTTTTGTCTTTATGTCCACCGCCAAGTAAATATTGTATTATAATTTTATGAAACTTGTACTAAGAATGTAGATGATCAGTATTTGCGAAAACATTTTTTTCCTTCGAAACTATGCGAAATGCGGAGTTTTTATAAAAATCAAAAAATGAAAATGATGAATAACCCTTCCCGCTAAAAATGTGATTGTGATGAACGTATTAAAAGGCTTGTTAGTGTATACAGTGAACGGAATGATATTGTTGATTATCTAAGAGGTATAGCGCATAATATTTCTGACTAATATGTAATGTACATCATACATATTGTAAATATGTATTACAGTTTTTTAGTTTAAGTAAACATACACCTTGAATTTCTGTTTTCTAATGTTATAGGAGTATTAGCTTAGTTTAAAATTAACCAATTATTATATTGTTTAATTTCTTTTACTATTTTTGTGATCCATGGAAGTATTAAATACGCAATATATCTATTAAATGAATTCCATATATGCGTTTTCTTATTTCCGTACTATTCCTTAATAATTTACAGAATTCCAGAAATATACTAATCATAATTTAAGACAGAAACTTAAATAAAAAAATCATTTTTATTATTAGACCAAACACATCTCATTAATTCTAAACGGTAAAATAAGCTATCAATTATTTTCTTGTATAAACAATTCTAAAGTTGTGATAACTACCCAATTACAATTTTGGAAAATAACAGCCAATTAAATACAACTTTCATTTTTAGCTGCACTTACTTCTTAAATAACACCTGTAGAAAAAGATATTTTGAGTTAGAGTGACAAATTAATTTATACAAATGATATATATTTGCTCGCAATAAATAAATAAGTTGCTTAAGGGATAAACTGATGCCGCGGTAACCTGTTGGCGATCAATTGCCGGCGGTAAATTGCTGGCGTTCAATTGCTTTTGCGATAAATTGACGGCGCGGTAAACTGCTGGCGATCAATTGCCGGCGGTAAATTGCTGGCTTTTTTCCAACTTTCCTTAAATTTGTTTCGCGCATTTCTGAACATGGTACAAAAACGTGATTTTTTAAGTAAACTTTGAACTCTTCTCACGGGCAAACGATACATTTTGGTATATATATAAATTGCATCCATTTGACTTATCTAGTACTTCATGTTCAACAAATTGATAAATTAAATTGATACACAAAAATAAAAATATTGTTTTAGTTCCGTTCTTAAATACATCCATTTTGTAAGAATAAAATAATTCCAATTACATTCTTTTCGCTTAGTTTAGTCCCACTGTAAAAACTGGACGGACCGCTCTGCTTTCCTCCTGCCGCAAATGTTGACAAATGTGACAGTGATTAATTGTGTAGCACGCAAACACGGCTTGCAATATGTTTTCAAACGATATATACATACATAGAATACACAGGAGATAATTTATCACACCTGATCGTATCAGTTTGCACGGAATTTTGCATTTATATAACGTACATCTGCGTAGATATGTAGACATATTACATACGTGATTGCGGTCTAGTCATTCGTATTTCGCTGTTTTCACTAGAATAAGCCATTTAAAATAGGATGATGTTCGAGTTGGGAAAACAAGCATAAACATACATATTCAAGAAACCAGAGAAAAATTAATATGCAAAACAACAACGTTAAGAGAAATTTCATTGTTGTGTTGAAAGTTCTATGTTGAATGCCATTGTAAATTATCTTATATAAATTCAACAAAACTGAATCTAACGTGGAGGCACCCAGACGATGGAGATATTAAATGACGAAACGACCGTCAGAAGAAGAAAAAGTAACTAATCACATTATATAACAATGTGAAGCTCATGGGAACATAATCCTCAGAAAGAGGTAATTTCCACGATACCTTTGTCAGGAAGAATCTGGTAACAAAGTTATTAAACATGACAAAAATCACTGTTTTTGCCCAAAACTGATAGGACAACTGCTAGTATACTACACATTTTGCTTTAAAAGCATTAAAAAAATAGAACAACCTCTCTAGTTTGTTGTTCTATTGCGGCTATTTTAGATATAATGAACCACATCAGTATTTTTATGCTAAAAACTGTACATATACTTAACTTAACTAATTAGAATAAAGTATCGTTTCATATATACTTCACGAACATTATGGTTCAACCCGCATAAACACAATTTGGATGCTGTTTTTGTCAAAGGTGCAATGTTGAACATGATACTATGCTTTGGCAAAATATATCTACATATATATTATGAACCCTATCTCACTGAAGTTGGCCCATTTAATTAATATTTAATAAATAAAACTTTCCTTTGGAATAAATAATAACTATTAGCATTACACAGTTATTAAGTTTACTTGTCATTGTTTAGATCATTTACTTGTCATAATTTCCGTATTTTCATCGGTTAAAATAAAGAATAAATGAATACATTTTCGCTGAACATAGTAGCAACAATAGATTTTGCATTTCTATTTTGCACATTTATGAATGATCTGACGTAATGAAGTGTAACGTTTTCGCTAACATATTTACTTTTGATGTTAATAGGTATAAAATAAAGGTGTCATTGTAAAGTACCGCATACCTAATTGTTAGCTTTGCTGTAGTAAATTGTAAAAATGACTCGTGGCATAGCGATTTCTAATGATACAAGAAAAATACTGTTCTTTTATTTAAAGTGAGTAAATACTCAACTGAAATAAGTCGAATTGTTTACTTATTTCGGTGTACTGGTCGAAATATTGTACCCTTGTATATAAAACCGGTTCAATTGCACAGAAAACCAAAACTGAAAAAAAAAGCTAATTGTAAGTGATTTCGATGCGAATTTGAGAGCTTTGAAGAGGACTTTAGAGGGAAATCGGTGTTTCAGTTTTGGTGAAATAAGTATTCTATGGAATGCTGCAACAGGAAAAAATCTTTCTACCGCAACTTCCCATAGTGCCTTTAAAAAAATTGGGTTTTAAAGGGGACAAAGTGAGTTTATTTTTAAAATTGTTTAACTTTTTTCAAATGACATTGTTTTCAGGCAAAGAAAAAGCTTTTGGTTAGAAACACACAAAAAAACAGAGGGCATTGGATCAGGGTACATCGAAATTGATTTCAAAGTCAGTGGAATTTAGGTTTATACAATAATTAAGCGAGATTTAGGGTTTACATTCATCATAGTATAAATGGAATGATTAGAACAAAGAGAGAATGAGACTTTTCATAAGAAGAAAGTAAAAATATTTAATGACGCTGATGTCAAATCACACTTCATTAGGTTTTATTGTCAGTACATATTCAGGGATATTCGAATTAGTATAGTAACGGCAAGAAATAATCCATTTAAATTAAGAAATCGACACAATGCTATAAGGAAAAGTTGATGGTCAGTAGATATGATGTATGTGTATGATTGAAACACCACAGCTGAAGTCATTAATGACTGGAAATTGAAGGAAATAAAGCGTGACACGTGAATTTTAGGCTATAACACGGCACAAAGTGTGAAACTGTAAAGAGCGAAATGAACAATCACGGTAATAAATTCATATGGATAGCATAATTCATACTAATTATAACGGAGTGCATGTTACAAAATTCACATACGTTAACATTTCCTTACAGTGTAATATTTTAGGTTACAGCTAAGCACACATGTTTAAAGTCACGAAATCTAAGTGTAAACCTTGCTAGCATCTTCCAAATAATGTATGTGTTCAATCCAGATGAGATTATTAAATTATTCTAAAATGTGTTTCAAATGCTCTAGTACGTATTGCTCACAATATTATAATAACTAATGAAGTTAACGGTATATCAATTGAGTACCGAATGTTACCAAGTAAAAGCGCAGTAAATATCGATTTCTATATTTAGACAGTCTCCAAGGACCCCAGTAGTAACTATTGGTGCTGTAGTAACTATTGATGGCTGAATACGAGGGATAAGCTGAAATTATTGAGAATAAAAATACGGTTAATATTTTCTAGGATTTTATTTTAAATATGCTCAAAGTAATTCCCTTCAGCAATGATACTCTTGACCATTCGTTCTTTTCACTATTTAAAAGCTCTTATTCAATCTTTTCTCAGAATACCTTCAAAATAAGCGTGAACTGCGGTATCAATCTCTTTTTCAGACGAAAACCTTTTACCCCGCAAATTTCGTTTAAACAAAAAAAAATAGCCAAAAGTCACACATTGCTAAATTAGGAGAGTACGGCGGATGTTCTATTACTTTTATATTTTTTCAGCCAAAAACTGGAGAATTGAAACTGCCGTATGGGAGGATGCATTATCATGGTCGAGCATAATTCCTTTGTCTAGAACTCTATGGAGCACTTCAGGCAAACATTTTTCAGTGTACCACTTAGCTATAACTGTCTTTTGTCCATCTAGCTTAATTGCATACTAAGCCCGCACTTCTGAAAAATACTGCATACATAACCTTTTCATAGCTCGCTGTTTCTTAGTCATTCTAGGACTTTAACCCATAAGTGTGAATCCATACACGATCTTTTGGCGGGTAGGAAGATTGGAAAAGGGAATATTAGTTTCGTCACTTGTCACTATTTGGGAAAAAATTGGTGCCCGCTATTATTTAATAAATTTTAAAGTTCATGGCAAATTCTCACACGCTTTGATTTTTGGAATGCAGAAAAGTGATGCTATACGAAACGATTTACTACTTTTTTAAACGCAGGTGATCGTGTATGATTGTTTTAATAGCAGAGGGTCCAATCTTGAGCTGATGCTGTATTACCGCATATAAATCACTTTACGGTCTTCTTCAATCAATTTTTTAACAGCAGCGATGTTTTTGTTGTTAGCAGCCGTAGGAGGACACTCTGGTCTTTTTTGATGCTGAACAGAATTCCTTTCGCGTTCAAAATCCTTATACCATAGATAAATTGTAGCCAAGGAAAATGCTTGTTCACTAGAAGCTGAACATAAATTGTCTTTGCACTTATAAGCGCTTATACCTCCTTTAAAATCATAGTAAATTATGATTCGAAAGTTCTCTCTGGTTAATTCCATTTTATTTTACTTTAAAAAATATGTATCTGAGTTACATCAAACGTAACTAAATGTCAAATGACAGATGAAAAGTTGCTCCGAATAAACACTGTGTAATTATTGTCCACAGTCTACTAGATTTTCTTATTCTTAATAAAGTCAGCTCATCCCTCGTATCTAAGGTATTTACACCCTAACTTATTTACCACTGCACCCACAAAAAAGGAGAGCATAAACAAATTCCTCTACAAGTTCAGAGAAAGATTGTTATTTGTTACAATGTAATGATGCACCTGCTAATGTATTCATTCATTGATGCTAAAATTTTAAAGTGGCTTTTCCTGCAATATAGCAGCTATTCTAGAATCAAAAGTCACAAATAGAGCAACAAAAATTAGTGAAATATGAAATAAGCCTATTACTAGTGGCGTTATATACAAATATAACATCAATTATGGCTAAACAAGAATACAACAAAGTTGAAGGTGAGAAAATTCTGAGCAAAAAGCTACAAGGGTAAAGAGCCACATAGCTAGTGATTAATCAACATCAAAAACATTGCAAGTATGAGCAAGCGAGAGACCAGAAAGGAGCAAAGAAAGTAGAAAAGGTAGCTAAGAAAATAAAAGGCAAGTACTCACAAAGCTAGCAGCGCAAATTTATATACACCACAACCACACTGTTCTACACAAAAACATTTTCAACAACGAATTCATTTTGAAAACAGTAATCTGTTTCGAAGATTGGTGATCCTTATTTTTCTTTTTCTTTTATTCTTTTATCTTAGACTGAAGAATTGAGTCCCAAACAAAATAAGCATATCAGAAATTTGTGCAGAATACGCTAAAATAAATAGTTTCCAATATTTCTATATTGCGCGTACGTAATTCGCGTTCATATACTATCTATAAAATGTAATATCTCTTGACATGTTTGATCTCGAAACTTCCCCATTTGCTGTCAGCAATTTTCAAACAAACTTACCCCTCGTGCGCGTCAATAAGTGAAAAGCTTATACGGTATTTATAGGACCGCATGTCTGAGAATTTATTCCGGAAACACCTCGTCTAGCGTATCGTACAACATAGCGAGACGCTATGTCGGTTGACATGTCAGACACGGCAACGTGAAAGCTACGTGACTTGAAATAGTGTGACTACTGAATCTGTTGGATATTTGAAAACTGTCCGTAGGTAAAAGCAGCATTTGTAATAGCGATATTTTAATTTTAATGAAAAAATTCTTGAATGTTACTGTCATATTAATAATTGATTCTGTCAGCTGTGAGGGTAAGTTTAAGGTTGTTTTTGACGTGTTGCTTCAATAATTAATGGCATAACGCTTTGATTTTTTCGTGTTATATGAAATGCAATATGAAAACCTTCCAAAAGATTGTTTTTGGGAATGGATGTGTTAAATTATATTACAGGCTTTCTTAGTGATAAACTTTGTACAATTGGTCCTGGTGAATGCCGCAATGAACATATGTACATACATATGTATGTACAATCGCGACAAAAATTAATATCTTAAGACAATTATGTAACATTACTTCTCAACGAGAGATATGTTTATTATTATGAAAAATATACAGTTTTTGTGGTATGTGTACAGGTGGCTTAAAATTTCGTGGATCGAAAGTTACCGAGTTATTATTAGAGATAGATAAGAAACTAGTCAATAAAACTTATTCGTTAGCAACATCAGCTAAAATTAGTTTCCCATATACAGAATGATCCGTATTACCGTAGCAGACCGAAGCTGTGTGTGAACACCTATACGTCTTCAGAAATTCTGAAAGGAACAAATACACAAATTATTAAGTTAATTATGGAGTTTCATCAAGTAAAGGCTGAATCAATCAAAATTCTGAAAGAATTTGACGTCCTGATAAAGAAATATATGAGACTATGTATCCCAAGTTACAAATAGTAGAGCTATTTACATTTTTATAAGAAAAAATTACTCATATCACTTTAATAAAATCACGTTATCAGATAAAATTTATATCACAGTATTTTCGGTTCGGTTGTTACGTTATGCGATGGCTAATTCCGGATTATTTGCGAAACTTATACAGGATGGTAAGCTTGGAAAATGGAAATGGAACAGTTTGTATATTAATGTTGTATTGCGAACAAAATTGATGATTAATGAGACATGTTTCTTATAAAATGTCAATAACCCCTCTATTTATAAGTTAAGGTACACAGTAGCTTATATCTTTCTTTTTATATAACTGACTAATCTTAGGTCTACGAAATCTTGAGCCACCAGCTACATATGGCACTGCAACTTTATATTTTTTATAATAATAAACATATATCTAGTTGAAAAGTAATGTTACATAATTGTTTTAAAATTTCTTAAATACACAAAATTTCTCCTTGTCATGACTAATAGTTTAATATGAGGGTGTAATTTATTAACAAAACTCAAATATTTCTGTCGATGTATAATAATAATTATAATAATAATAATAATACGTATTAATTAACAACTTTGACGTAGGGAACTGTTTTCGATAGCCAAAACTTTAACAAAATAAAATGTAGAGGACTCTCTATAAACGACCTAATAATAAAATTAAGTTGGTTAATGGGCAGTTAACAAGTAACCGTGCAAATTTGGAAATTTTTATTGTGTCACTTGCAAAACGATATACTGTACCGACGTGTCCTAATAAGGATGAAAGTAATTAGTCTGCAGTTGTGTTTTGCGATTGACATAGTCAACATTTCCTACAGGATTATTAGCATATGCGCATACCATATTGTGCTTACTTTATAATCTTTTGCACGGTTACTTGTTAACTGCCCATTAACGAACCTAATTTTATTATTAGGTCGTTTGTAGAGAGTGCTCTACATTTTATTTTATTAATGACGTAGGAAACATAAAATTCATAAGTAGAAAAGATAATAAGTAGAAGCTTATGCTCATGAAGCTGAAGTTGGAAAATCAAAAGACGAGATTTTAGATAGTTGCCAGGCCCTGCTCTACCACCTAGCCTAATTATACAATGTCCTTCTTCGATTCTAAAATTAAATTAAAAAATAATAATTAAAATAATAAAAATAAAATCAATACAGAATGCGAAAAGAAAGAAAAAATGTTAACGTACACATGTGAAAGGTTTTTAAGGGCCAAACAGCAAATATCTGCGTGCCACATGCCTTAAATTAATTATTCAGGTTGCTTTAAGTTTGATGGGTAGCGGATTATATAATCTGAAAACGCATAAACCGAAAGATCTTTGTGTTAAGAATATATTTACGTACTCTCGAATATCCTGTTTCAGAACTACTAATATAGCATATCACTACGAAGCGTTTTTCATTTTTCACTCTTGGTTTTGATTAAATCGTGGTTTGATTTGAAAACTTCCAAATTTGATTTCTTTTATACAAATTTTAGTTTTTGAATGATCATGATTTCAAACATTCAACAGGCAAAGACAGACTGGCAAAGCCGATTAGGTATTAATAATATAATCTTGGGAGAACTATAACCGCATTTTTGTGTTAACTTTTGAAATAAAGGCTCTTTGCGCATAACGCCACTATTTAGCTGGTCTTCAAATGCGCCTGACGTTACTTCTGTTATCATTCCTAGAAGCTGATTTTTACGAATGTTTAAGCTCTGCAGTAGTAATAAATTGATTTTTTCGAACTGTGTTAACGACTTTCCGATCATTTCTTAATGTGGCCTTTTGGTAGTTTTATGGCTAATGCTTGTTATTTAACAATTCTGCTGATGTCTTCGTAAATCGTGGTATATTTTCTAGCGGTTTTATTTAGAGATTTTCTCGATTTTTCCGCTCGAATATTCATTTCTGTTTAAGCGCAAGAAAACATGTGTCAGTGTGTCTCACCGATTTAATTGAAACATTGTGGGTTTATACACCGATCTAGTGTAGAAAAAACGGTAGCTTTCTTAGCTGCCCAATCTCACATTAGCGGGGTGTGTAACGCCCAAGCTCAACACAACTTATCACTGTGTGACTTAATAACTCAAAACATTGCTTTGCTGGACAAATACGAATCTAGGGCGAAGGTACTTGATCCGTAGCGAATTTGATAGAGACTACTGCGGTAAGAAGACATATGTCGAAGGAAAGCATAGATCTGAAGCCGAAGATATTTTAGAGGAGCATTTGATTTGAAATAATAATTAATGAGATTGGATTTGAATGATGGAAGGAGTGGGTAAGTAATAAATTCTAACAACCCTCTGGTGTTTCAAGCTTGGCGTTTAAGCAGGTGGCTAGTAACGAGCTCATGTAAAAAATTAAATACGTTTGCAGTATCCAACAAAGCCTTGGAGTCAGGATGGAAAATCTAAAGCGAAGAAAAAAATGGCACTTAAACGTATTTTCCATTTATGTTTTTATGTTCACTTAGTCGTTTGATCGGCTAGTATTTCGCATTTTTGCTCCATATTTGCTCCTAATCGCTTCTTCAGATGCTTTCATGCGCCTCTTTCCCTCTTTCTACTGTTACGTACCGTACCATTCACTTATTACGATTTAATCGTTTTTTTGTCTTATTTTTGTCTTATCTATGTTTTGTCTATAAAATTCGGTCATCTCTCCTTCGTGAACTGCGTCTCCCGCGTGAACTGTTAGTTCCTCTGTCATTTTATTGTGTTGTTTCCTTTTTGTCTTTTTATTAGTTAATTCGTTCTTATCATCCTACTTCTTAGCATTGAGTATTGAGACCCCAAATACTGGACTATTTACGAATTTTCGCGCGCTTAGCACAGTGAATGAGAAGTGCCTTTTCCAAAATTATTTTCACTTTTTCTTAAATCACACCAGTTTTCGTAACGTTCATTTCGTATAATTCGTTAATTTCCTGAATGGCTCATCTTACCTATTTTTAACACTAACGAAGCAGTAGGACAACACGAAAATTGAAGTCAACCAACGGGAAAGCCAGTTTTAGAATTTCTAATTTACAAATTTGTAAATAGCAACGCTTACATTTTCTTAACTACGGAGTAATCAGTGGATTATTTTTAACAGCAATAGGAAAAGGTCAAAGTTTATATTAATGTGCTTTGTATTGCTGAATTAGGGAAAATCGTATACGGAACACGAGACAGAAGTGCTTTTTTCACACGACGTGCTGTTCTATCTCGGTTTCGCCTCGACGAATAATAATTAAATCTACTGCTCAAATGCACCACTTTTCTCACTACCTGCATAAGTAGATTATTTGCGTAAATTTTGTAAATCTCTCAACCTCTAAATATAGGACACCGCCGAAACTAAGGGTACCATATTTCATTCTAACTGGGCTTCTACAAATCTAACAAGTTTTATTCAAATGAGGGAGTTACACCTGATGGACCTCCCTTGTGAGTTAACTTGGTTTTTATTTTCCAATGAAACATTCAAATTCTGAATTCAGCAATGACATTTTCACTGGCTTATCTCTTAATTCATTGGTGAGTACACCCTCATGTTGTTTGACAATAAGTTCATTAAAGACGTTTCGGCAGTTCCAACTCGGTTTCAATTCGTTACAAACTCAAAGTTTTAATTATTATTTGGTTATTCAAAAGTCAACAAAATTTCAGATATGGATAACTTGCTACCTTGGATGCGTTATTATTATTCGCAACACGTTGCCTCGAAGATCGAAATCTAATGTAGATTAATAGAAAAACAAAAATCCATTTTTCTTGAATAGGATACACTTGTCAACAAATTTCTGGGCATAACTTCTGAAAAGGCTCCATTGTGTTGGAAATAAAAGCTGGAAAAAGTGTACAGGAAAGATGCGACGGTACTTGAATTAGAAGTAGATATCGCGTCTCGAAGACGGAAACAAATGATGAAGTCTTAAAGTCTTATGAAGCTGTCTATCGAACGTTTTTCGTTCGTCTATCGAACGAATTTCAGGGACTAAGGAGACGTTACGGGTTTTGAATACGGTTCAGTCAAGAGCTGAACCGATACTACTAGCGTACTAAATATTTAAATATTTAAATATTTTAGCTTTTCGACAGGTTTCTCTGCGTGAGAAGAAAATGATTAGAAAGTATATCCTCTTTCCTTTCACAAAGCACCAACGTACTTTCCTCTGTACTTTTGTATTTCTTTTTTGTTACACCTAGCTACCAAGGCACTTTCCTTAAGAAAACTTTTAACGCAATAAATCTAAAGGGCTTTGGAGAGATTATGATTACAAAGTACGTGTTGGGTTAATAAAGGCGGAAAGCATCTAAAAGGTATAATGCGCTTATCGTTCGCGATACTGAATTATTTAGGGATTCTAGTTGGTGGGATCACGTGTGAACGAGAAACTGATTAATTCTTTATAGTATTAACTTTTAAGGCCTATGGGTTCTGTTCAGTTGCGGCTAATTAATTAGAACATGGCACGCATTGGATTCTGTAAATTTTCTTCCATCCCTATCTCAGTTTGTTTTTGAAGTTACCATACATACGTTGGCTCAGTTACATAACATACTTATTAGTTTTGATTCAGTTCTTATACTTGTATCTTATTGTACGATTAGGAGATATGTAGAAATTCTAAAACGATTTACGACCATCCCTACACTAACGACGTACATGAGACGAGATCGAGTAAAAAATTCTGATTGGCTTATTACTAATAAATAAAGCTCGGATTATACGCAAAATGCATATTTTTGGAATTTTTTTTTTGGAATTGGAGAAACAATAACTGTAAATAATACAAATTTGCAAAAGAGTAGTTTATAGAATAAGCATATGCAGTTACTGTTTATAAATACGTAGTTATAGGTAAATATCTATAACGAAAAGTATATGTACGATTTTTACGAGAATTATTGTCGCTTGTAGTTATTAGGAATGACAAATATAATAAATTAAGGCGAAACACTTTTTTTGCGTATTTGCATATATTTTTGCAGTTTTCAACAATTTCTTCTTTTTGCCAAATTTCTCCGCAAATATAAATTCGAGTTTTACCACTAAAGTAATTAAGAGAATGAAATGGTCACACGTAATTTAATAAGTGGGTCTCTGTGGCGCATTTAATAAATTTTAACAATGTTCTTATCTTATCCAAGTGTAAGAATTGTCCTAGATTTTAATTCCAAGATTGCTGCTATAATTAAATGGCCCAAAGAGATCCACTTCACTTTTTGATTTAAACAGAAAAGGAGCAAGATGATGTATTTTAAAAACTACGTAAAAATTTACGAAAATCCAATGCTCGCTGTTTTTCACGAGCTTATAACGCGTTAAAGGAATTTATATCCACAGATTAAATTTTGCTAGATCTAAAATGAAAGAAGAAGAAGAATCGTCAAATGGAAATAATTGATAACGATAAAATATGCGTTGATATTCATATTGTCAGGAATAAATCACCGCGGCAGTTTACGTTGATTGTTGAATTTCCGTACATATATTTGACAACTGCTAATAAATTAACCGCAGATCACGCACCCCTGTTCAATATGCATGCATCATTTGCATATAAATCTCGGTCAGCACTCGATGTTCCCTTCAACGTCACATCCCAGTTGATGCTTAAAACTTGGTGTATTGCTTTCAGTCAATTCTGATGTATTCGACATCTATCGTGATAGTCGGTAATGCTTATCGAAAGTACTTCCTAAGAAATACGATGCTAATGATACATATCTGATAGTGAAGTGAGCTTAATTTGTTCTAAGTACGCTGGAGTTTTAATTAGAGAGGAGCGAAATCAATGGAATGTGATACTGATTGACCAATCTGTTTTGATAATTGTTGGTTTATACTTAATTACGTTGAAGTTTGAGAAGCAAATTCAAACTTCTTCCCCATTCTTTTACACAATATGTGTGAACTGAGTAAATTACGATATTAAGAAAACTGTATATGGTCCATATGTGTAAGGAGTGTAGTCAATATTACGAGTTGCGATTATAGTCGTTCAATTTTTGACTAATCTCGATAAGTTGGGAGCAGACCTAAACTATTTACTGTACATACAAATTGTGTATCGTTTTCTGCTAAACCATCCGTGGGGTCCTTTCTTCTTTTTACGGTCACTCTGGTCTCCTAGTAGAAGTTACATTTGGGTTTTGTTCTACAATTTCTGATCGGAGTGTTCAACCATCAAGGAAAGCACTTGATGTGGACGATAAAAAGTGTATTCCAGGCTCGTCATGGCACAAGATGCTATTTATAGAACGATTGATTTAGCTTGCACAGCATATCATCTGTCAGAAAATTGGCTAGTGCAGAATCAATTTCTGAAGACTGACAGCCACAATTGCCGGTATTGATAGACGGTGGTGAATCTTAATTATCGAGTGAGCCCTATTCTTCTTTTCTTCCCTCTTCAGTCTGTTTTCTTGGACCGCATATTTCTCTTGTATGGAAACGGATGGTTCGCGATTGTTATACGTTTTAGGCCCCCGACATAAGTCGAGGTTATCAAAATTATCATGACCGGGACTCGAATTCGGGCCCGTCCCCACGCACTAAGGTCACTATGTTTAGGCATAAACTATTATCAAAATAAGGATTAGTTATAGTTTATACCCCTACATACACAGTAATAACTATTTTCATTAGTTATTTATAAACCTGATATGGCTCTAAACATGGAGCTATACATTATTCTAAGGGTTCACATTTCGTCCCGGTTGATGTCACTTCTAGCTATAAATCATGAATAGCTACATATTCAGTTAATAAAACAGCAAACACTACTTCCCGCAGAGTTACTATATCCTGATTACTGATTTAATCGACGTTGTTATTACAATGGCAAATTACTCTTTTGTGTATAGAATTTATGCAGCTTCAACTTGGAGAAGTTAGGAACTAATTCGTAACGAATTTTATTAAAGTAGCGCAGCAGATGATCTATTACCACAAGGATATGGAAGTATACACAAACATAAATATCTGGTACGTAGAACATATAACGCAGGTAGAATCCAACATATTACCCGTAAAACCGTATGTACGTATTTACGGTAGCATCGCATGCGAAAGTTTTGACATTTTAGTTATTTATGATTAGAAATTTGCATGGATGCGACATTGGGTAGACAAAATTATGCATGGGAAATTGGTGTTGGGCCTTTTGCAGCGACGCTAGCAATTGAACGTGGTAAACGTGTCGTGTATTTAAACGCATGTGTTTGAAGTTTCATCGAATAAATAGACTAATTAAATAATAAATGCCATTGCATAATTGAATCCGCCTCTGTAAATACATAACTGAAGCAGCTTCTTTTGTGCGTAGCGCTTATTACTTGTTGTAGGAAATATACTCTGTCTGGAGAATCAGAATTGAGCAATAAAAATAATGGAGGGTGATGTGCACCCTAAGTTAAAGAGTGTGTATTTCAAGTGTTCAGCTACTAACTACCTGCAGTGAGTATGATACAAAGGGAAAGCTTGGGAGTCTACCATACAAAAATGGAAAGAAGTGCGTGTCGTACTCAACGAAGAAACAGAATGAAAAATCGAGGTTGCAGGATAATAGATGGAGCAAGACAGTAAGTGTGTGGCTCCCTGTAAATCAAAAAGGAAGGAAAAGTATAAACGTAGAAAGAGACCTATGTTCAACAATGGACACCAATACAGTTACAACTAAAGATGTCAATGTAAAATATCACATTTTATGTGAATTTGCTAATATTTATGGTTATAGTGAAATTATAATAATAATAACACCCCAATCACACCGATTATTTGGAAACGCAAAATATGTCGACCGTAAGTGGATATCCTCGATGAAGAAGGAAACTGCAACTATTGTGAAAATTGATGAACAATGTCGATTGTGAGGTGGTCAAATGCTCCGCTTAGAGCATTGTTAACCAATTTCCACTAGAAATATTTTCATTTTGTGTCACCGCAGATGGCAACTTGGTGACCAAAATGTATGTGCGAAGTTTCCAAATAATCGGTGTGGTAAGGGCAAAAACTCATTTAGTTTAGTTGTAAATCACAGGCATTTCGAACTTGATACTTTTAATAGTAATGTGGCCTCTACTTCTTTTCCGACATGGAAATAATGATGGAGTACAGTAGAAAGTATATCAAAAAAGAGGTTATGCTGAATAAGAGATGTAACGATTTTATTCGTTATGATATAAAATCTACATTACATAATAATCTCTATCAGTGTTTCCAAGGTTTGTGTGGTTCCCAAATTTATCACCTAAGCATGCTTTTGATTGGTTACGTAATATGTCCTGTCGGACATGTTATTCCAAGTTCTCAATCTGAGAAGTTTGGGATAATATTTCTCAAGACTGGTTTAACCATATTTCATACCTGGCTGTTGTGTGCCATTACTTTAGAACCAAAATGTAATCATATTCTTCTCATTAAATTAAATACACATTCTTTAAAGTTTCCTTAAGGCAGGTGAACCTTGTTCGATTATTTCAAGCACTAGTACATATGTATAGTTATAATATCAATTACGTCATTTTACGTACTACAGCGTTAGCGGAACTCTTATACTTGCGCGTAATTCGATATTTGTCTGCTTCCTAGGTTAATTGCACAATGTAGCCGTGTGTTTTACATCATATAAAAACGAATGTTTTCATATACATCACTGCTTTGCTTAATGTTCTGCGATGTTAAAGATTGAGACATTTTACGAGAACCTATAAATTTAGTTCAAGTTACATACGGTAATAGCTATAAATTACGTCTTTACGGTTTTAAGGGCTTATGTTGCATAAACTTGCAATTATAATAAAATATAACGTATAAACCATGCATTACTTAAAATTTATGATTGAATACTATTGCAGGTACTAAATCTCACAGGTTTTATATTCGCTATTAAGTTGCACTTTAGTGTTAGATCAAAGAAATGTTACAGATATTAATGCAATTTAAAATTTCGTGTGTGCTTTTAAACTTCCGTTGTGTTCTTCACAATTATAGGCTACAAATCATAACTTCGTGGTAGTTTGTAGTCGAAATGATGCGTGTTGAGCATTATATTTGGCCATCATTTGTGATAGTGGTAACAAACTTCAGTAATGAATATACATATGTATGGGTCTTTATTAATACTATAATTTGTATTGATATTTGAGACAATACTAATAGAAATAACATCTGAATGTATTTTGAACGTTCGGAACAGTTACAATTGTAGCAGTAAACAACCTATTGTTGGCCTATTTAAAGGATCACCGATAATAGAATTGTTAATAAAATAAAATGATGCATGCGGTTTAGGAAAGTGATTTAAACGGTTTTAGATGTATACAAGTAAGCACAGGTCTCGTATCTGTATAATGTTCATCTGCGTGCGATTCAACAGTCTAATACAAATAAATAGCATAATAATAATATATTCATGGCACATACATTATTCTTCACAGAACCTTGTTGAGGTGTTCATCGTGTGATATATCCGATATAGCTTCTAATGAATTAAGTTTCCTCCTCTGTTGATAAACCAACAAAGGTAATGACCACATTTCCGTGCGTTATTTTATGTGCATCATCCTACATTTTTAGGAAACCAACTGCTATAGAAAATTTATCTATCTGTAATGGTCTTCTCCGACGTTTAAAAACGGAATTACATGTATAGAAATTTTCTTTAATTTTGCAAAAGTTATGGAATAAGTAATTTATGTTTGTTTAATGATAAACATCCATAGGTACCTTACGAATATGAATTTCTAACTGCCTGATTAACTAGAACCCATCTGTACTGTGCTACACAGTACACTAGTAAATATTTGGAAGATCTGGTCAGGTTGAAGTCTTTTATACTAATTTGGTCATAGGCTTGAGTTTCATAGATCATGGGAAATTATTGCCAAAGCTTTGAGAATTTAGGATGATCATTTACTTTCTTAAACTTATTGCTTCATATCTTGGCCACCGACTAAACTGCATGCACTACATATAATTGATTAACTTATCTGTGGTTCCGGTATCCCAAGGGAATTCAACTTAAACTCTTTGTTTTCCTTAACTTTCATTAATTACCTTTTTCAAGGTTTTGAATCTTACATCATCAGCGCAAGCAAGTATGCTTGCGTTGGTGATGTGAGAATACTTTCTTCTGCTTCCACAGTTAATAATTTAGAGTTCTTGGTTTTGGTGTTCTGGGAACAGGTTAACAATTAATGCGACTAATACTGCTCGATTTGTTGTACATGAAGGCTTAACGTGATTGCTTTTATAGTTTCAGCATGCATTATGGCGCCAAACCTGGATTTATTTATTAATATTGCAGCGATATTTATATAATTAAATACCTATATACATATATATATATATATATATATCTGTATATATATATATATATATATTTGTAAATAGCCTAACATGTTCATCTGCTATTTAGGCGTCTTATTATGTTTGTCAACATCCATCAAACCATTAAAACGAAAATGCACCAACTTTTTGTATTTTAAAACCAAGGGCACTTATCGATCTCACACGAATGACAATGCTCCTTTAACCAGACATAAAATCCAGCTCTTTAGCTTGCGACGAAGTTTGTGGAGCGTGATTTGTCTAGAAGTTTGTTCATGGCATCGCTGATTGTGCGCCTTTATCATGACTACAGTTTGACGTTCCGCGTCGATCTTCAAGGTAAGTGTATTGCAATCTTATTGATTCCAAAACGCAGATTAAATTCAAGCGGATACGATCCTCCATGCAAATTGTATTTAGTTCCATGTCCATCTCTGGTTTGATTCCACTGTTGGCTGTACTGAGAATTTAGTTAATTTCTTAAACAAAATTGCATCGACTTAGCTCTTAATTAATGATATAAGAAGCATAAATTATAACAAATTATATTTATCATATAAATTTTGAGAAATATTTAACATAAAATCAAGATAATTACCTAGAGTTGTGCGTCTGTGAGTAATTTATTTTATTTTTTAAATTCTATCTTCTCCGGTATGGTGAGGTTCTTTTATTCACTGGTACTTCTTCTTAAAACCCTTTCATTCGAAATATATTTATTATATATTATATATATATATATATATTATATATTTTGTTGGCTTATCTATCTTGTCAATTTTCTTCGTCGTTAGCCAAACATACTTTTTATTTTTTGGAAACTAGGACTACACTGAATTATTTCTCCGTCGTCCACGAAACGAAAACTTTAATTCACCTTGACTCCAGTTCATCCAGGCATATCGTTGTTATAGAAACCTGTTGATGTATTCTTGGTTATTTATACCCAATGTTTATTTGGAATTCTTGTAATGTGAAAGTGTTGTATGTATATGGCTGAATGTTTCCAATGCTTTTCTATGTTTTAATCGATGTTTTTATAATAATTAATAACTTTATTTCTAGTTACATATCTTTCTCCCATTAAACGTCTCTGGCTGAAGTTAAAATAAGAAGCTAACACCCATAGGGCAATAAAATGCTTAAAAGGTTGTGTGCGTGGTTTCGAAAAGGTGTAAATAGAACCTAAAATAAACCCAAGGTCATTCGAACAAAACATCCTAAACCCCAACATTTACTGTAAATTTTGATATACTGAATTGTAATAAAGATAAATTTTCTAATGGTAATTAACCATTCGAGTATTACTCCACTACGCTATCTATTTTCTTTATCTATTTTCAAAAATTAAATGTTAAGAAATCAGGAAGGTAAAGGGATATTTATAAGGTAATAAGACCGATTGTTTTCACTTGTTTTATTTCTTTAACATTGCAATTCAACGTTGCCTCCTTCAAAGTAACTGCTTTGGGAAGCCATACAGTGCTAGAACTCGGATACTGGAATAGCCAATGTTGTCCAGTGCCTCCAAACAACGTCCCTTGAGATGTGTAAATCACGGGAAGCGGAAAAAGTCACAAAGACTCGAGTGAGGCAAATAAGGAGGCTGAGGAACCACTGGAATGTTCTTACTGACCAAAAGACCACTTACCTAAATTGCTGTGCGGCAAGACACATTATGGTGATGATCTCACACGCATGATTCTTTTTCGAAGCCTTACACGAACGTTTCGGTAAAAGTGTTCATTAACCCTTTGACGTGAAGGCACAAACTCATTGTGAACAATTTCCTAACTATCAAAAAAGCAAATCAGCATGCTTTTAATTTTAACGCACAAGATCCCAAACTCTGTCGACATTTGCATCGGATCTTGAACGAGAAGGCAAGAGAAAGCAAAATTTCTTCGCACACCGTTACTCGAAATTCCTGTCACTTATTGTCAGAACGAACAAACAAAACCTGCTTGATTAAAACAATCGCTACGAGCAAACAGCGTGACTCTAGAGACTTCCAGCTCACGCTGATGGCGTATCACGTATTCACTTGCATCCCAGTCAAATTCTGCGTCACCAGTGTTACCCGATAGAACACTATGCCACTAGTCTCATTCCTTTATTTACACACCTCATATGTCTAAGAAAGATGTCAAATTAGTCAGCGCTAGCAACTTCTGAAATCCAGGTGCAATAGCGATTTTGACCGAATAGTGAAAGCAGAGTGGTGATGCTATTGTAGGGTCATTCCATGTCAAGTTACCAAGGGCCTCCCGTTTCATCCTTCTTAATTTTGGTTAAACATTGACAGAATATTGTCTGAGGTTTAAAAGGAGGTGCTGCGAAATTTTAGCTTCATATGTCATATAGCTGTGACATTAGGCCCCTCTTTTGAAATAAGACAAACATTACTGTGATGTCTTTGTTGAATTACAGATGAAAATTTCATTAATATTCTTTTATATAGTATTGATGTTTGTACATGTGAGAGGGATTCGATATGAATTCTCTCACAATGCACATATTACGCATTTTTTACAGTTATTTTTTCTACAGAAGTGGACAACTTGCGTTGCCACAGCCTCCTGCAGTAACTGCAGTCGCGCTCTTCGGCTACCCGCCGTGGGAGAATTGCAAATTACAAAATTTTGATCTTCTCTTGCCATCCGTAGACGTACGTTTCGCGGTTATACCGCTCGTCAGTACGGCTTTGCAAGATCTGTAATTTCGTATACAAATTTTATGTATATATCGTCTGAACATTGATGTTTGTACATGTGAGAGGGAGGCTGTGGCAACGCAAGTTGTCCACTTCTGTAGAAAAAATAACTGTAAAAATGCGTAATGTGTGCATTGTGAGAGAATTCATATCGAATCCCTCTCACATGTACAAACATCAATGTTCAGACGATATATACATAAAATTTGTATACGAAATTACAGCTCTTGCAAAGCCGTACTGACGAGCGGTATAACCGCGAAACGTACGTCTACGGATGGCAAGAGAAGATCAAAATTTTGTAATTTATATAGTATATATTTAAACGTGTGTATTAATTTGTATAAACATTTACTGTGGCTTTCTTTTATAGATCCTTCAATGTATAAATTTATCTAGTGATAGATTTGTTAATAAAGTTAAATATGGCAGTTAAAGAATCTGATTTAAGTCTATGTACCATTGGAAATTTTGATAATTCCGCCTGCGAATTGACGAGTTTCAATGCCAAAAAGGCCTTGAGCTTATATCAGGATTCACACTAGAAAACCAACATCTAATAAGTCGACGAAGTGGGATCAGCTTTGATGTCAAACCCCAGGTTTGTATACTTTATAAAGCACTACTTCTGACCAAACTCGAATTTTTGCAACAAGTTTGTTGCAATCCTCTCCACAAGAAGAATCATACTCGGTGAAAAGCTCTGCGACAAATTACGTCAGCTACCGTTGATTAAATGAAAGATATTTTGAAAATTGATTGCAAGCGGGGCATAGCAAGGAATTCAGCAAGAAATCAGGACAACAGAAACATCAACTTCATCTCCTTCTAACAAGCCTGACGACATGATGCAAGTTTCCGAAAATATAAGGACGAGTCTAAATGTAAGGACGAGTTGGCATATCATCTATCAAATTCCAACGAGTTAGTGCAAGCGATAAGCTATGGATAAGTCATGGAAAGCCCCTTTATTCCTAGCGTTTAGTACACATGCGTTGTAAGATATATTGTGCATCTTCAATGGTCTTTTGACACCCTGAAAATGGTAGACCCAGAATAAATAAACAAGTTTCTTGTAGAACAAGAACTGCTCTTTCCAATGGTATTATTGAAAATTAGTTTGGGAATAAAGCATTGGCCTCTAAAAGTGACCTAGATGTAACATTCTGAATTTTCGGAGGAAACTTCATTTCGCAGTATTCCAAAAACTATAAAGCCTGCGTGTTTGGTACTTCTACACTGTACTGCCAGCAAGTTGGACTCCAAATTACTCAAATTTTGAATCATGAAAAGCATTTGCCATTTAATAAATGGTTCTAAAAGTAGAATTGGAATTTGTCATGACAAAATTTATTGTTGATTTTGGGATGAATAAAACATATTGGACTTCGGTCTTTGGCAATGATATTTTCTCTGCAAAAAACTGACCCAGAATGCCACGCGTTAAGATGCAAGCTTAGTATTACACGGAATAATAAAGCATCAAACTTGGTAAAAACTTCAACTAATTCATCTGCGTTGGGTAACCATTTGGGGTCACTGAGAGTCATAACGATATGTCGTATTAAGCTAAAATTTTGCAGAACCTCCTTCAAGCTCCCCAGAAATATTGTGTAAAAATTTAAAGAAAATTCAAGGTGGTCAAATGGGAACCATTCTAAAGTTTGGTGGATTGGTATGGAATGACGCTGTAGCAACACCAATAAAGTACAAGTGTAATATAAGTTGAGTGTACTAGAAATTAATTTGAGTAGAGACCCAGCATTGGTACGTAGAATGCTGTTAAAATTTCGAGAGTCATGTGCTTCTAATGTTTTTGATCTTTTTGGGATAGACCTCACATGAGTCTAAAATGACGCACGAAACAAAACCAGTACTGGAATATTCCAAGATTTATTTTATTTTATTTACTATATGGAAATTTAGGCACATCATTAATATCATTATGATAATTGTATTATAAGTGTCTAATGTATATTAAGATAAACCGCACCTAGCGATAGTCGTGCTTTCATGAAGCTTGTCGAAGCAAATAGTCGCAGTCTTTTCGGTGTTATTGATTAATGCTAATTTCTGCACAGGTGTTTATTTTTGTCGAAAGCCATCAACTAAATCAGGACAACGAACGCAATACGTAAGTTTCCATCATAGTAATACACCATTTCACATACCTTCACAAGCTGTTGACTACTTAGAGTCACAAAACGAGGTATTAGTGACTTATTGTGTGTATAGTTATGATTTAAGTCAAACAAATTATTTCCGTATAATCAACATAAATTAGTGCCCGTGCCACCATTTTGTAGAATGCACAAATATATGTTGCTTTATACCTTAAGGGAAATGGCAAAAGGCGAAATCATGAAATACTGTTATGTAAATGCTATGCCTTTAACTAACATTAAATGTGTATAAAAAGTGGTTCCATTCTAGGTCTAGAGCAGCATTATCAAAAGTTTGTAAAAGATTAGATCAGAAACTACGTACACCGTCAATAGTATTTCGCAATTACCACGGCCAAAATAATCAAATCTGAATTGGAAACTTAGCAATTTGACCTATTTTCCTTTGATGTACCCTTTCGTTTGTTTTTTGTGAACGTCGACTCTGAAATTCTTTATATCTATATCTTAAAATTAAGTTCACGTAAATCCTCTTCCTTCAACAAATATATAATGCAATACATATAGAACAAATGACACACCTTCTACTGTAGCCTGCTAAATATGCTCGTAAATGCAAAAACCACCGGCAAATCTAGTGTTTTTCGAGGGCCGCAAACAAACCCGCGCTAAGACAAACACGACGACCGAATCCACGTCGAAGCCTGCAGAGATGTTCCTTTCGTTTAGTAATATTTGCAAAAGGGCCGTCAAGCCTACCTCCAGCAGGCGGTATTTCGTTGTTGTGCTCCCTTCGCGCGTCTTTGTCTTTGTAATCTCCCCGAAAATGAAGCCGACGGGGTGGTTTCAAGACCCACTCCCTAATCATTTGGATCCGCAACGAAGGAAGAGAGAACGTGTTAATGCTTTACATTTCGTAAGTCGTCCAAAGAGAATAATTAACTGTGTCTCTAACATCGGCCTCTAACCTTATTATAGTAACCATAAAGGGGTGCGTATATTAATCACGTTGAAAGCAGACCTAGTATCACGCTGCGGATGTACTTTCAGCTAATAAGAAGAATTTTGCAATTTCAATTAGGTACATAATTATTTTAAAGTCAAAAAACAAAGTTCCTACAGTAAGTTCGAATTGTTAAAATTACAACAATGATTCAATCTTCATCCAGGACGTCAGCTCAGGGAGTATTAAAAATAATAACAGTTTCATTTACTTATTTTCTGTGATCTAATACCAATTAATCCATAATATGAGGTCAAACTTATTAAGACTGTCAACCACGGCCTGGGAACTTAAGGCATCAACGTTGGTTTCAGAACGTAATTTAACCTAGTGCCGCTTTGTGCGCTATTATCATTATATTTTGACATGCGAATTTGACATTATTGTCGGCCATTTTATCTGTGCGTTTTTCAAATCTGAAATCATGGTATATAAATGTTCCGTTTTTACTTGCGCTAAATCTAATAAAGAAGTGATGCTACATTCGTTTCCAAAAGAGGTAAGCGTAGTTTAATAATGTATCAATTAACGCTGCAAAATACGTAAGGTTTGTATCTTTTAACAGCGCTTAATCGAATGGTTTCGCATAATTGGATAGAACGATTTAATTGATAAACCATTTGGGCGGATAAGAAAAAATTATAGAGTATGTGATCTTCATTTCGCTGAAAATGTAAAGTTTCAAACACATCACAACAATAAAATATAATACAATACAATATAATATAATATAATATATCAAATGTAGAAGACTCTCTATAAACGACCTAATAATAAAAAATTAGGTTCGTTAATGGGCAGTTAACAAGTAACCGTGCAAAAGCCTACAAAGTAAGCACAATTTGCATATGCCAATAATCCTGTAGGAAATGTTGATTATGTCAATCGCAAAACGCAACTGCAGACTAATTAGTTTCGTCCTCATTAGGACTCGTCAGTACAGTATATCGTTCTGCGAGTGATACAGTGAACATTTCCAGGTGATACGTCGAAATCTCGGCGAGATGGATACGGTCAAAATAATGACCCCATCTTCCGAGCAGGAGATGTATTGGCATACCCGGTAACATCGCGTTCAGCGACGAATACAAATAGCGATCGTGTTTTCGAGAGCCAAAATTTAATAAAATATAATACAATACAATATAATATAATATAATATATCAAATGTAGATAGATATACTGTACTGACGAGTCCTAATGAGGACGAAACTAATTAGTCTGCAGTTGCGTTTTGCGATTGACATAGTCAACATTTCCTACAGGATTATTGGCATATGCAAATTGTGCTTACTTTGTAGGCTTTTGCACGGTTACTTGTTAACTGCCCATTAACGAACCTAATTTTTTATTATTAGGTCGTTTATAGAGAGTCTTCTACATTTGATATATTATATTATATTATATTGTATTGTATTATATTTTATTAAATTTTGGCTCTCGAAAACACGATCGCTACATCACAACAGGACAAATCTTGTCGCAGATGCTTTGCCATCATTATATGCCCCAGGTAAAGATATATTCACTTATCATTGTAGAATGTGAAGGTAATATTCTTTAGGTTGTACGCTGGAGGTTTACCAAACTCTGGATAAGGAAAATATATCACCAGAAAGAAGCCATTGATAATCGAAAATAAAAATGAATGAAATAGTTTGTAAGAGGGATTCCAGGATAATGAAAATGATGGGGAGGTTTTAGTGGGTTTGAGTCTCACGCTACCATGTCACGGTTCGAATCCTCGAGCGTATGTGTGCACGAAGCATTTTCTCCTACCAGAAATAAAATGTATATATATATATATATATATATATATATATATATACATATATATAAATGATAGTCGCATAGTCCTATTTCGATGAAATGAATTTTTAAAGATTGTAATATATTTAACAGTGTTATTAATGTCAAAACTGTTGCTACAAGTTGTGCAATAAATACAACGCCCATAACAACACTGGTAAAACGAATACCGTAGTCTATAATCGGGACAACGAGTTGCATGTCTAGAGAGTTATTGATAGCCTATGCTGTCAACGTAGCTTATAGCACTCTTGAGATTATTTATAATTTAATCCCGATTGAATAGGCCACAGGTCAGTAACTTACAATTTTCGCTAAATCATTCAATTCTTTTGAGAGGTGATTGAATGATATCGATATTGCAATAATTTTGATTATTTCTTTATTTCATATTGTATTAGTGTTATCTTTTGTACTTACAATTAGTATCGATCGGGTTTGGCTAATACAGGCGTCCTGCTTTTAATTCTAACTTCTAATTTGATATTGAGTTTAATTTTCTGATGCAAACTGAATAATTTCTTTTTTAGTGACAAGCAAATTCTTATCAAGAGTGAAACATAGGTACTTAAAATGGTGATTATTATGGCTGTTGTGCAAAAAATATTAGAAAAATAATAATAATAAATTTTTCTTTCTTAATAATAATAATACTAATAACGATCATAGTAATACATCTAGATAATGTTCCCCACTCCGCAATGCAATGCCGCATACTATTAATATGTATTAAGCAGAGCGGAGGCCTCAGAATGCTACTTTGAGGTACTCCACTGTTCCATAACTTGTCATCACTCCACGAGTTATCAATTTGAATAACTAATTTCCTCTTACGCAAATAATCCGAAAACAAAGTCGAAATATGTCCATGCACCTAACTCTGTTCAATATTCTGCCAAGTCCCTCGTTATTGATACTTGCCTTGCAAAAGTCCACAGATAAGCACACAATGTTGTCCATTCCTGTAGAAACAATAGCTGCAAGAGTGCGTAATACGTACATTAGGGTGTCCCTTATATGGGCAATTTTTTTTGATATCGGAATGCATACCCCCTAATTATTTTTAAACTGCTAAGCCTTACTTACATATGAAATTTTATTCACCTACGATGATGTTAACCCGTGCCGACAGGGCCACAAAGTTTTTGTAAATAGTAGTTTTTGAGCATCTCTTGATATGTACTCAGATCATCGCAATTATGTACATCCTAGGTAAATAATTAAGTAAAGACAACTATAAATAACTTTATATTTGTTAAAGAGATGAAATGACACAATTATTTTGGAAATTTTCTTTTCAATGTTCCTTTTTTACAATCTGGATATAATTTTCTATGTTCTTGAACACAGCGCAAAAAATTGCTTCTGTTCTTCATCTGCGGTAATTAATCCATGAAAGTCCTGCATAAGTTTGACAGCTCTTTCAGCAATATCATTCACCGCCTTCAGAGAAAGAACCTTTCGTCGAGCTTCCACAAAATCAGCGTTTTCTTCCCATGAAGAAACGCTTTCCTGAAGAAAACTATTATTAATTTTTAAACGAGAAAACAAGTTTTTGCTCTTCACGGACACGAAATTATTCAAGGTTTTGCCTGAAGCGAAAAATAGAATTAATTTAAAAGAAAAATAATAGAAGATAAATTAAATTTTAGACAAAAATATATAACGACTTACCGTACAATGAGACAGATATCTTTTCCTTTGATGGAACAAATCTCTTCCCAAAGTCGGATAAACTCTCTCTTTGTAAGTTTGCTACAATATTCATCTTAATTTGTTCATCGACTTCATTATCAAAAAGTGATAAAACGGCAATTTCCTCAGATAAATACCATAAGTGTCGGCAGAACTTGCTCAGAGCTGCTTTGGAAATTAATTTGTCGACTCTTTCATAGTCTTCTAACGTCTTCAAAAAGCGCAAATCTTGGTTCGGTGCCTCCACTGCTGAACTGCATCCAAGCCAGGGCTTTACGTAAGCTGTCACAATAAATAAGCAAACGTCTTGCAGTGCTAGTTTGTCTTCACCGCTCATTTTGAACTGAGACTGCAGCAAACATATTTTTAAAGAGTAAATAGCCCTTGCCATCCATCTTGCTTGATGCATTGCACCAGGAGATCTGATTTTAAATTGTTTCTCTTCATCTCCTCCCAAAAAAATGATAGATAATTCAATCAGTTCTCGATAATCATCTCGTACAATAGATTTTTGGAGTTCATTTACATAAAACGCCAGCAGTTCGCTAATAAACGCGTCACCAAAATGCTGTTGGATAAAATCAGGGTACGTTTCGATGGTACTACAATTAAAACTTTTCCAGTTGTCTCTAAATTTTTTAAACAGGGGAACATCGGGACTGCTAGTTACTTGGGGGTATTTTGTCTCAAATACAATTTTGAGGACCAGTTCGTAAACATGGTGGCGACAAGGAAAGAATAGCAACTCTTTTTCTAGTTTTTGTTCCAGAAAAACACAAGCTCCATTCAATCGACCTGTATTCGACGCTGTCGTGTCACAACACATTATTTGTACCTTGTCATTAAGGCTCCAATCGTAAAGCGCGTTTGAAACAGCCTTGGCTTGAGCTTTACCAGAAGAACTCTCAAGTTTTGGCACAGCAAGAAGTTGTTCCTTATCTCCGAATGAAATGAGGATCGGCGAACGCTCTTCCTTGGAACTCCCTACATCTAAGTTAGGTAATAATTTACCATCCCAATGAACCGTGACTACTTCGGGTACGTTATTCTTAAAATCCGATTTTATAGATTCTGCTCTTTTCTTTCTCGTTTGTGTTCGTATGCGTTGAATGGAAGATTTATTAATAGGATATTCGTCACAACTAAGACCTAGTGCTTCTAGTGCCGCTTGAAGAATATAAACAGAATCTCTTATGCTCAGCTGGCATCTATCTAACGCTGCAACTAACTTTGGTGAAATGAAATCCTTTCTTCCTCGTTTTGTTGTAGTTACAGACTGAGATGTTGTAGGCAAAATTTCTTTTAGGCTTTCGTCAGAGCTTGAAGATTGATAATCTAGTTCTTGCGGCGGTAATAAGAAACTGAAGATATTGATGCAATCTCTGAAGACATTTGCCTCAGTCTTTTGTTCTGTTCTACTGATTTTGTTTGCCTTGCTCTTTCTTCTCTTTCAGCTAACTTTTTGCCTACACCTGCTAAACAACCGACATGCCCTGGCTCTCTTTGTTTCTGTAAGAATATCTTATCTTCCCCTATTTTCATTCTTTCGACGGCATCGGCGTGCGCGATATCAAACAAGTTATCCAAATCCATTTGGAAATTCTCCTCGCGGCGTTTATAAACATCCTGAAGTTTCTTACAATTTTTTGCAGCTCTCTCCAAACTTTATAGAGATCGACAAGTTTCTTTACACAGTTAGGTAGTGCTTTTGTAGGTATTCTTGCCTTTTCCCAAAATATAATACACTCCCGGAACACAAGATTTGCGCTTTCACTAACAGTCAATTTTACTTCGCGAATGTTAAAGAATAAAACTGCAAGAACTTGTCGATTCGACGGTAATTTTGCACCCGTTATTTGGTGATTTACGTTTCCCACTAAGAAAATATTATTTTTAGCACTTCTTAATTCCACTGACATCTTCGAATGATAAAACAATGCGTGCTAATTACTAGACAAACTAAGTACAACTGACAGATAGAGCGCGTGCGCGCCACACTTCGTGCTCAGCTTGTATGAACACGTTTCGGCGCTAGTCGGCACGGGTTGCAGTGCTCCAAATATGCTAAAATTTAGTTTGTAAGTATTTTAGGGGCAAATGAACAAAACTAAGGCCTATGCGTTACAAAATAAATACTTTGAAAAATAAGGGACACCCTAACGTACATACATAATGAGAGAATTCATATCGAATCCCACTCATAGGCACAAACACCAATAAACACGCAATGTGTTTTTCACTGTGTAGTTTCTTATTTACATAGCCCGCGAAATCTCTCAAAAGAGTAAGGGTCCCCTTGTGTTTCTAAAAGCCATGTAATATATAGTATGTTGCCAACATATTTTTATTTCTCCATAATTTTGTCTACTACAGATAGAATTGATATTGATCGATAATTATCGAGCATACTCTTTAATAATAATAATAATAATAATAATAATTTTATTAACCCGTTAAGCCATTGGGCCTTGGGCTCGTCCGATGAATACAATGTATACATTTACAATCACTGACAAATACTATATATAAACAAACTTACAATAAAAAAATTAAAAGTTACTACTTTATGTACCGGGATAAGTCAACGCGCTCTATTGCCGTATAAAAATAAGTCACGCTGTAAAGGAACATATCGCGTAACACATTCTTTATTACCTTTTTAAAATGTTTGTTCGGGAGTTCAGACATCATGAACGGCAGAGAATTGTACAGATCTATACCCATAATTTCAGACTTCCTTACACGTCTATGCGGATTCAAGAGCCTATCCTTTCCTCTGGTATTGTAGGAGTGATTGCTAGCGTGTGTATTAAAGACTTCCAAGTTTAACTTAATATGAACCAGGTTCCGATAGACCACTTCAGAATAGAGTGTCATTATATTTAGTTGTCGAAACATAGACTGACAAGGTTCACTACGCCTAGCTTTTACTATGCTCATCACCGCAGCCTTCTGTATTAAAAACACTCGCTGCAGTTGCGTAAATGAAGCATTTCCCCAACCCAGTATTCCATATGACAAAACGGAATGAAACAAACCATGATACGCAGTGAGAGCGGCATTCAGGTCGACCAATACTGCTGTCCGTCGAACAGCATAAACGACTTTTGAAGTCTGTTACAGAGGTACTCTATCTGTGGTATCCACGATAATGTGGAATCAAAAAAGGTACCCAAAAACTTAACACAACTATTATTCTCTGTATTCGCTCTGCAAAGTGTAAATGCACATACCTGAGTTTTTGGTCATTCAAATAACGCTCATTATTTTCAAACCAGACCCGAGCATGAGTGATAATCTGTTTTGTGATTGACTTACTTTCATTGCTTTTCTGTTTATTTAGCTGGAGAGTAAAGTTCGTGTCATCTGCATATAGTATAGTTGACAATGAATTATTAAGCAACTTCATGTGTTCAGATATATCATTTATATATATTATAAACAGGAAAGGGCCTAGAATTGAACCTTGTGGTACACCTCTTTTAATATTTATTGTACTACTCATTTTACCATCAGCCTGTACCACCTGTGTCCTGCCATGAAGGTATGACCCTATCAAGGAATTGGAAATACCTCTTATTTCATAAAACTCCAATTTAAACTACTTTATACCTTTATACATTATACCTCATTGTGACTGTTGTCATCTTTAATTCTTCTGGAAAATGACCCGTTTATGTGGTAATATTTGCTAATATCTGAAGTTCGGCCACCATCAATCCTAAGTGACTAGTTTGAGTTTAGTTGCCATATTATACACTCAACTTCTTGTATCGTAATATTAGGAACACAGAAGGACCGCGCCTGTATACTACAACAAAAGTAACTACATGTTTTCACGTATAAGTCGAATAATTGATCCTTACAGTTGCATATGCTTCTAGTTCGTTCCCTAAACAGTGACACATAGTTATCTGCAATTTTCCTGTTTGTTAAATCTAAAAATAGTTCTCCATATTGGTAAGGCTTTCTTTTCTTTGCCGAGTACCTCATTTACATCTCCCCACACTTTTTCATGTCATTATTGTCCATCTGAAATTGTGTGTAACAACATAATAGACCCTCTCGGCGGCGGTTGTAATCACTTTATTAATGCTATTTCTTAGTTGGAGGTAAGTTGTCCTTAGTGCATTTCTGATTGTCTCGTCGTCTGTTGATTTACTCCATATTTTGGAAGCTTTATCTCTTTTCCTAATCTCTGGTAATAATTTTCATCATTTTTCAGATATCTAGGGTTCCATTTTTGCATTACGTCGTCTATTATTCCCAACAGTATTTGATGCATCTTCACGAGCATTCTTATACGACTCGATGTATTTACCTATATAAGCGTTCCGTTTGTATAAAATTATCCAATAATGGTTTAACGAATTTTCACTTCAGAGTATTTGTATTTTTTTCAAATTTTGTCTGTAGTCTATACAGGTAAAAATATCTTTCGGATCTTCCAGATGCACGTTCTGTAATTCTCGCATAACCTCAATCTTAAGAACTTCAGATAAAATTATCGAATATTTTAAAAGATAAGAACAGCACCTCTCAATTTATAAATCCTACCTCGAAAAAAATGGGGTCAATACACGACTTAACTATTACCATATTTATCTCGGCAATGCGGGTATATTTGTTAATTCTTTTAGTGAAGTCATAAGCGGTCGTAATAAAGACAACATAACTGCGTTTGAATATGCTGAGCGGCTACAAATCATTAGCAAATGTGTAGAAGTGCTCTCATTTTCCAACAAGCATCACCTTTGAATAAAATTGAAGTACCATTTACGGTCTAAATTGGACAAAAGTAAAGGTAGTTTAAAGCATTTTTAAACGGTAATTACCTAGTTTTCCTTTTGGGAACAGTCAAAATAACATTACAAAGAAAGAATACTATTAATAAATAAAAATAAAGACTTATAAAACCACATTAATTTATTGGAAAACGGTCTGTTGTAATCAAAATAACACGCTCTCTTGACAAACTCGAGGCACGGTTTCTTTTCGTATGGTGATCTATTTGAAATACATTATACTTGTAGCCAAATAACTGTTATAAATTCATGGTTATACAACAAATGATGCTTAACTGTTATTCTCGTTCTCCCCTTTAAAATTGGAAACGTTGTTAGTCCGTCAAATATCTAATCTGTTTAGTTTTATTGTTCATATAATACCACTGCGTCTTTCATTTGTTGCTATTGCTATGTGATACAGTAATAATAGTTTAAAATGAAAATTCATTGGATAGTCAAATAAAAGAAATTTCTACGTTTCCGACTACAGCACTTTTGACAAATATTTCATCACAATATTTGCTTTGGCCAATATTGAAATATTTTATAGACTTTGTCTTTGCTCGGTTATGATACGATTTACAACCGATTCCTTAATATTTTTGAAGTGGTATTGGTTGCAATCTTGAGTGTAATTCGGGCATAGGAAATAACTGCTTTCCCGATGTGCTATGTGGCATGCAGTTTCTTAATTGAAAGCATTTAGCGTTAGACGATGGAACACGGAACTTTTGCATATGATTGTTTGTGAAGAGTGTGAGTCAGTGATCGCAGTTCTTATTAATGAATGATGAAGCTCACTTTCACTTTGAATCGGCTTTCAAAAATCTCCGTGAACACCATCAACAACCTCTGCACAGCGTCAGCGCTGGTGCACATATGGTTAGGTTGGCATAACCGGACCTTACCTTTCCGAAGGAAATAACTGTTACTGCTGACTCTGAGAATTATATAAAAGTGCTGAATATGTCTCTGATAACTGAAATATGGGAACGATTTTTGAGAATCAGTGTGGTTCCAATAGGATAAAGCCATGTCCTAACATTTAGAGCATCAATGCCAATTGTTGGATGTGTATTACCAGCGAGGTCATTTGAAGATCAGGTAAAATTTCATGCCCCCTTGGTTATCTGACTTATTTAGATGTGACTATTACATACTATGTAGAGGGATAACTAAAATCACGCGTCTACGTATATCAGATGAGTTGAAGAATACAACTAATCAACAGATTGCTGAAATTGACAGATATCTACTGGAAAGAGCGGATCTCAGCATTACATCAACAAAAATGGACGCCACTTACAAAATTTTTCACAAAACAAAGTCCGGTTCCCGTGTCCCAATGCTGCATAATGTTTGAATGATTGGTATTACTATTATTTTTCACGTGTAGTCGAATGTTGGAAAAATCTTTGTACCATATATTGTAGTTACATATGTCCTTATTACGAATTTCTCAGACAATATTCGAATGACTACATCCAAAGAAGGGTATTGCCACTTCAGGAGGATCGAATACATTTTCCAGATGCCTTTTCCTATATTTATTATTTATTTCTTTCTCTAAATAATGACAACAGTGTAAGAAATACTTACAGAAACTGAACGTTGTCAATGAGTCTTTTACGAAACATATTCGAAAACTATTATAAAAAACGGGAAATAGTCGAATAATTAGGAAATTGCAGTGGATTTATTATTATCATTTTACTATTATTGCCCCTCTTGGGTGAAATGAAGCAACTTGTTCGAAAACGCATTTTACTGTTTCATTAAAAGAAATGCTAATGGTAACATTAAAATAGAATGAATACATAAAGCTCGTTAATGCTTGTCTAGTAATTGGATTTTATGATTACATAAAACATTTGTGGAATCTTGCGTTAAAAATTTGTAAGTACTAGATCTAAAATCAGTAAGAGATTCTTGAGAAAGTGCTTTTACACTATATAATTATTTGTCTTGCCTTTCAAAGTCAGACAACCGGTACACATAAGAGGTAGCTCAGATAGTACAGCGTGTAGTTTGTATCCGAAGTATGTGCTTGATTTTGCACACCAGTATTTGCAATGTATACAAAATAGATCACATGATGTATAGCTACAGTTTCTGGCCAAATTACCTATTGTTAGATTAAGATTCAATATCTAATATTTTTAAACACTTTACGTCAATATTAAAGAGATGGTTAATATTTTGTCCATCACCCACGTTTCTTTATGACGTCGTTAATTCTGTGGTCATCGGTTTCCCATATTATTTATTAATATCATACATTATATTATTTATTTATATTTTCTTAGTAGTAGTATCTCTTTCGTATACCTTAACCCGATTCCATATGTTTTCGGTGGGGTTGAAGTTCGGTGGGTTTTAGAGCCAAATTAAAAGAGCTACATATATTATCTATATATATCTCTTCGAAGAAACTCTCTCGGCATAAATAAGCGTCCTGTCGGTATGCAACGATCCGTGTTATGACGACCTAAAGTGTCGTCATAACACGCTTTTATCACCTTTATGTATTGCTTTTTGGCGCCAATCATACTCCAGAGTCTCCAGACTATTATCTGGGGCTCTATAACCGTCGCTCTGTGAGACGTTCGTCTGGTCGTCTGCTGACAAATTGCGATCGCTGCTCCAACACTCACATCACTAGAGAAAAATTTAATAAAAATTTTTCTATGGCGTTAGGTATTTTTTCCAAACCTCGCCTCTGAAATGTTCTCAAAATTAAAACGAGTAGATTTCATTTCTGCTGTTAAAGGCGGCTTTTAACAAGTCTCTGACGCATTTGTCGATTTTCGTTTTGTCGGCGCCGGACAGTTTTAGTCGAAATTTCCATTTTACTAGAGCAGATCCATTAGTTACACGCTGAAAAACAATTTTGCGGGCAGATCTCTTTAAGGTTGTCTTTTACGACAAGATTGTCTCCGCTTTGTAGACCTGTATTTAATTTTGTTGCTAAATGGGACATTGAACTAGGTATTACTTGCCGTAATTTTGCAATTTCTCGTCTTGAATGTTTACCAGACTCTGCCAGAGCTTGTATAGCGGTTTTTTGCTTTTGGGTTCAATTTCTACCGAGCATTTTCTATTAATAATATAAATACTTTTGACCTTTGCTAATGTTTAATAATTACGTCAACGGAAATAGAATAATAACTTTGCTTTCACGTAAAACTAGCAAAAAACAATAAACAACACTGCACAACCTAGTTTCTATGGGATTATAACGAAATTTTAAAAAATATCGCTCTGTTTCCTAAACTGTAAATTTGCTAAATGTTGCACAACAAAAAAAATGAGAGAATTTTTATTCTTATAGAAACCATTTTTGGCATAATTTATTTTCTTCGTATAACATCATCACCTAACAATTGGTTCCACTAAAACTTGAAATATCTTTATAATGGGCTAGAATTTGTAGGGAAAAGGGTAATTCATGAAATGTTCAAAATAATTTGGTCAGGCACTGTAGGTATGATTAAGTATGCATTGATTTTCAGCCCTCAGGCTTTAAATAAAGCTAATGTAGCTGATATTACGTTTCAGCTATCTACACTGCTTAAGGAAATTAATCTGGCGTAGTCACTTTCAGAAGGTGAATGCATCCGAAGTATGGAAACCGCCCACCCTTAGATGTTCATATTAGAAGGTAAGCTAATTAGACTGATAGAGATTAGGATTATGTTCATACATATATTCGCCTATATTCCATTAAACGTATATGTACAAGCTATTGGAAATAACCAATAGATTTATGCTGTAATTTTTGTGAATTTGAACCAAGTAAGTATGCAATACTTTCGATCCAATTGCTATCCAAGAATATCAAGAACGCAATAACGTCACCTGGTTCTATCCTAAAGAGTGGCCTCAGTTGGTGTCCATTGCTGTCTTATAACTATGAAAATATTGAATAATGATAATGTTTTTACTGACGGCAAACTCAAGTAGCGATGGGAAAATGTGCATTGCGAAACTCCTGGTACACATTTGAATGTGGGAAAAATTACTAAAGCACTTTTGAAGGAGCCCAAACGTATGAGTAAGATGGTCGAAATATTATCAAATTTCTCTTGGTGAATAACATAATGCATTCTAGATACTAGACAGATGTCCAGTCTTTTAGCTTGCAATTCAAACACAACAACCTGTATCTAGTCGCTTTTAGGGGTTTTCTGTCCGGATAGTTGCTGAAAGAGTAAGAGTAAGAGCCTCCAGTGTAATGCCCTTATTTGATTCTACATAGTTTTCTCCTTTTAGACTGTCTAGTAGATGATATGGATTCTCGGACGGAAAACCGATGACAGCATAATAATTTGATGATTATTCCGGACGCTGCAGCCAGGGCCATCAGCTCATAATGAAAGTTCTCAATAGGTAGGTAGTGTTTGGACTCGTTTTAATCAATGCGTAGTCATCGTGATAATTCGCTCATAATTTGACCTGATACTGCAGCTAGGGCTATCATGTTCTCATCTTTTAAGGGCACGCAGTCATGATGATAGTATGCTCATAATGCTGACGATTAATAATTTATTGACTTCTACATCGACATCAAGTAAATTTTCTCTGCGTTGAAATATTGTAAATTCTTTCGAAAAAAAACAGATAAATTTACTATTTGATCGAAATCGTTGAATGCTATCTAGGATCTGGGAATCGCGCGATAGTAAGGGGCCCAGAGACACCGGTGGAGGAGGGGCGGCGGCGTATCCAGTACCTGCAGAGCTGCCAAACGATGTAGGAGGGTGAGTCATCAAGTGGTAGAAGGTGACGCTCTTCGGAGGAAATGCAAAAGCGGAGGAGGAAATACAAAGGCGCCAGAGGACGTAGGAGGTGGAGGAGTAACTACGAGATGGACGGCCACGCTCTTCAGACGCTAGGATATTAAAAATAGCTCCTTCTGCAACTAGTGACAGAAGTGATTTCTTATATCACTAGACTTAATATTGTTCATCGAGGCGAAGCAGGGATAGGATAACAGATCGGGTTATAAAAGTTACTTCTGTCTCGTGTTCTATACAGGACCTTTCTTAATTTAGCAATACAAAGCACATTAATACAAAATTTTACTCTTTCTGGTCGTTTTCAAAAAATCCGCTGAGTATTCTATAGTTAAGGAAATATTTTTAAATCTGTAAATTCATATTTGAAGAAACTACTTCCACGCTTGTTGATAACAATTTTTTGCTGTGCTTCATCAATGTTGAAAATAAGTAATACGAGTGATTTAAATGATTCTGTACCTTCCAGCGTCAAAGATGCTGTGAAAATAGCAATTTCCGATTTATTGCCCACCAAATCCAAGGAATGGAATGAAATGGTTTTGGTTTAGTGCTCTAAAAAGTGAAAGCAACTTTCGAAAAGGTATTTCTTGTTTATTTTGCTGGGTGAGTGAAAGTACATACTAAATCGTCTACTATTTGGAGTTGCAATACTCAAGGTTACGAAGTAGGATGTCAGTCAAAATCCAAACATCAATATATTTTAAAGTTAATAGCTTTCTTGTTGAGAAATGCTGAATCATGTAGACCTAATGAATCCAAGATTTTTGCGAGAGCTGACATTGAAAATTTTCTAACAGAAGTAAGTACACATTATTTTTCTTTTGACCTTGGCATCTAGGCTATTAGCCACGTCAGTATAATAAACTACTAACAATAAACGAATGGAATAAACAGAGACACATGCTTCACGCCAAGGGCTCCATCACAAGGACTTGGCTGACACACAATACTAGACCACGGATAGAAGAAAAATATATACCAGGAAAAGAGTAACAAAGAATTAACAGCTACTACAACTTAAAACCTATTAAGTTTACAAATTCTATAATATATCCAAAGACAACTCTGTTATCTAGAGATAATAAATATGATATGTTTAGTGGAAATGTGTTAACTATTGACTTAATATTACGCATAAATTTACGTATATTGTCTAGGGGGTAGGGTAGGTGGTAGTTATCTAGCACTTAAGGTATACCATAAAAGTTAAGAACATATTGATGATTGAATATTGACGATTGGAGTCGCGAGATGACGCCGAAAGGATGAGTTAGTTAGTATAATGATAGAAGATTTGAATCACTGTATTAAGATTTATGTTGCGGACACAAAAACAAAAATGTTTAAACTATGTGTCGTCAATTAAGGAAGTATTGAAAGAACTTGCGTAAGAAGCTATGTGTTTCTCCATCCAAAAGTGGCAAAATGTAACCGTTCTTTCTTTGGATTTAGAAATGACAAACGTACTAATCAGTTGCCAATACAATTGCCGATATTCAAACAAAGAAAACCTACAAAGTTTTTAGTTTTTAAAATCTAAAGAATATCACGTGGCATTGCTATCTGCTTAGCTGTTAGTAAATGCTGGGCTGACGTCCACATCCTATGTCGTTCGTCAAAACTCGGAACATCTTGACGTCATCTGCGATGCAGAATTTTAAAACTGTACTATTAATATTTATAATAAACAAACCGTTTATTCGGCGTACATTATTCTTAATAGAAAACACCTTATTTCTTATCATTAGAGATAAAATGAGCATTATTTTATAATTGCAATGACGCTTAAGATGTTGACATTTTTTAACTGATTTAGAAAAATGTGATTAACCCAATACGTCTATGTAACAACTAAACACGGTATTTCACAACGAATGCGTACATTTATTTATAAGCTTGAATAGGGTAAAAGGAAGTAAATGAGTGTAAAAAGAATAATTAGAAAGAAAAGCGCAAATAAAATAGAAAACATTTTCTTTTACATATCTTGTTTTACTTTGTCTGAACTTTCTTCTATTTTGATTTGATGCATAAGTTGTAAAAAGGCTGCATATGTCACGTCAATGTCATTTGCCAAATGGTAAACTGAAGCGATGGTCCAGCATCTCATCATTCGAAAGCCAGATTAAATACTCAAGGGATCCTCGAAAAACGTGGAAGGACGAAATTGACAGTGCAATGCATGCACAAATTTTCAGGACGGCCACGGGGGTATAGAAATCGCTGGAAACTAGGATTCGATAAACGAAAAACGTACTTGTAAATGTATTGCTGTATGCTATTTATCTGATACTCGATCTAAATTTGGGATATTTTGAAAATAACCATTCATGCAAGAAAGAAGAACATAAGACTTATAAATTGTTACCTATTTAAACAAAATTACTTCTTGAACGACCCATGTATATAACGTTTGTAATACAGTCTGTAGTAAGATCTAAAATCCTGCAATATACCTAGTAAGCGTACAAGGCAAGGAGAGCAATGTAAAACGAGCGAAAATTTTGTGAACATATCTAAATATCTGAGATTATCAGTTCTTGAAAGGTTTTATAAATAGTCGTATATGGGGTACAGAATTGTGTGTGAGAATTTATGTAAGGAGCTGAAAGAGACTATTGTCCTACATGTTACATATGTAGTACAATACCTGCAAAATGTAATAAAGGAAAGAAATGTCAAGTTTACTAGCAACACCGTTCCATTTGACATTTAGAATATTTCTTCGATATTTATTCCTTAATGAAACACATTCATATCAATTGCAAAAGTGAAACATCTACATAACCTTCTAATGAATGACTTACATTGAAGTTCGTTTGTTAGGCAACTCTCACAGAGTTACACCACTGAAATACTTTTAGTATAGAATCTTAGTCAGCTACACTACATTCCAGTGCACCGATTTTCTTATCTTTTATCTTTCTTTGAGTATTATCGAGTTAAAAGTATAATTTCAGCGAGTCGAAAAACTCCATGAGGGAACAAGTGAAGATAGCCATCTGTATCTAAAAAAAAAAAAACTTGAGGATCCGCGGCTTACTGGACACTTTGTAATCTTTAGCTCGAATGACCTAAATTGATTACATCAATATGTAAAGTTTTATTGGTTGCTGATGACAGAATGAGACAGAAGGATCTTATAGAAAAGTATGCAATGAACTTACGCCGACAATTTATGGTTACCGTCAGTTCTCTTATAACATACATTCAAAATAATTATGAAATTTTTGGGAGGGAGAGTGAAAGGTTACTGGTGGTGCATTGAATTCCAGAATCGTGGCAGCCTTCACTTTTATATGGTGATTTGGATGAATTCGTTTGATCGATTGTAACTGTTTGTGTAAAATTCCCACAGCAGAAAAAGACAAAGAACTGCATAAATTGTATGAAAAACTAAACAAACAATAACGCGATAGTACGGTACGGATTTAACTTTCCACGACAAGAGTGCACTCAGAGTGGTATAGTATCACATTTTTCTGATGATTTTATTCGTAGTAGAGGAACAACATGTTTATTCAAGCGACTAAAAGATGCCTAGATCAACAACTACCAACAGGATATGCTGAAATTCTGGACGGACAATATGGATATTTAAGCACGCGGCTCGAACGAGAAAATATCGTTCTATATTTTAAAGTATTCGTGAAAATGAAAGCCTACAAGTTTAGATATAGGAGGGGCAACAGGGAATAAAATAAATACAACGCAAAGAATCCGATATATCTTGTACTCTGTTTCGGATAAAGATTCGTCATTCGGCTGCTGAAAATGCTTACCGTCTATGTTACTTCCCTTTACGTTAATTGCTGGAAGGGTTTGCTAATAGCGCGCATATATAGCGACATCGAAAGTATGACCGACAGATCGAAACCGCATCTTCACGCATTCAAAATCTTTGAGCAACCAGAAACAATACATTTTGAATAATAAATCACTATGGTTTCACATTTACGACGATTGAAATATCCGAATAAACCATTTGAAAGCATTGACATTTTGGTATTCGGTGATTTAATGTAGTTCTCACTAGTGAGAGGGAAGCAAGTTTGTCAAGACGACGCCAGCTGCACATTTTTGATAGATTTTACGCCGATCCAACTTAAACAGATCATGGCCGTTGTATTGGTAGGGGTGGTTCTGTGTTCTGGTCGCCTCGAAACGCTGATTTAACTCCTATGGATGTTTCTTTTAGGGTTATCTATCAAATAATCTTTAAGCCGAAACAATACTGCATTTGCATCATATAAGGAAAAGAATCAACATAGAGGTAGTTATGGTGACTCCCGACATGATTTGGTGCTTTTGGACAGGGATTCACTAATGCAACTTCACAAATGAAAACCATACAATGAAAGTTATTGTAAAATGAAAATGTCATCAAATAACTTGTTGGCATTTCTGCTGATTACGGCTACAGGCGAATGTCCCAGCAACTTGGTGCTCGTAGTTGGTACTGCAAAAGTAGCCACAGATCTTTATGCAGTGCGCGGCACGTTGAGGCTTTATCTTAAATAATAGATCTGGGCAGTCGGTAGCATTGGCTAAAAGCTTAGCTAAATACCTTGCACTATATTGCTCGCGCCTGGACATCAAGGAATCGACTCCGAAGTGATCCATGACCTCAGCAAGATCAGCCCCAAATGCAGGATATCGGCCATTGATTCTAAATGATATTTTAGAGATCTGCGATGTAGCTTTTCGACCTTAATACAGTGACAACTGCAGATGGGATATCATATTAGGCTCACATATTCCAGTTTGCTAACAACAAAAGCGAAGCATAAACGTTTAATTAAGTTCATATCTGTAAACTCTTTCGTACATCTCAAAATAAAGCCCAACGCCCTAGTCTTAGTTATTTTATTTTAGGAATTTATAAATTTATAATAAATATCTACCCATTTCGTGCTGATGTAAATTAACATACAATATTACATCGAAATCATAATCCTATATGCGCAAACACAATATAGATACAACTTACGAGAATGTAGTTTCAGAGTACTTAGTATCTTCAAGCAATAATTTCCGAACCAACAATATTCCAGGAAATGCAATTTCCTCCATCATGTGCGAGATCCTTTTTAGTTCAATGTGATAACAATGCAAGTATTTTTCCGTTGTTATAAACTTCACGTACCAATTATCGAAGTTCTAATTAGATCAGATAGCGCGTACTACCGTCTAACGAATAGAGTAACATATTGGAAACGAGTTTGTAAACTAAAGTGTTCTAATATCATTAGGAATTAGTATATCCTCCGTAAGTGCTTTAGAGCATCTATTGAAAAGCGTTAAAGAGTTTCTGGTTAATCGACAGGTGCTGGGTGCTCGTACAAAAAGTCTATTAGAATGAATTAGCTTTTAATTGATGTTAAAAAAGATGTAAGGTATTATTTCTAATATTAAATACGTTGTCGTGATTTTGGAGATACGTTCTTTTAGCAGACTCTATTATATTTGAATTTTGAAATTGGAGTTTTATAATTATTTATTTTAGAACTTGAATCCCTCTTCATACTTTTTGAGAAAATGTAGTGATGAAGATAAAATCTAAAATATTTGAAATATTAAATCCTAAAATTTAACTCAATTTTAATTTCGCACGTGAATTCCTTATTTTATAGGTATATTCCACTTATAATACAATGAAGTAAATTATTTTATTCGTGCCCAAAAACAGATACCAGAAGCCGACACATTCAACAACTATAACTAATATTTGACAAGCGATAATACAAACAAAAAGAGAAAGAAAACTAAATTACTAATCAGAATGCAATACAAATCATATAGAATATAGACATACATTTTCACAGATTTAACTAACTCAGAATTACAGAAAATCAAGCAATAGTAAACATAATAGGTTAATAAGTTATACCATGAAAAATATCATCATAATTTTTTTTCAAACTCAGAAACGTACAACTAGGGCCAAAAAAAAACGTTTGGGCGTATAAGTGGTAAATAGAATGCCCATACATAACGATATAATAATTCGGCATAATCCATGGAGCCAGTTTATATACAAATGTTACACATATCTGCCCACATCCAGATTTCGAAGAAGTAAGATTATTAGTCAGTAAAAGTATATTTTGGTCAGTCTTTTTTGGGATAGAACACTGTACTTCTGAAGTAGAAGTATTTCAAAAGTTTTTTTAACGCGTTTTAATTCCAGTTAATGATGGGTGTTATAAGGATATCATGCCATAAGAGCATACTATAACATGCTTCTAACTAAGGTACGATAAAGTGTGTTTATGATAGAAACGTCATACAACACGTTAGTGTTACGTATAGTAAAACCCAGCATCATTAATCGTATCAATTTTGCAATAAATCTTCAGATCGTCGGAGTGACCGCAACGCAAAGATTCAAATCAATTATCAATTAATATCAGGAATAATAATAGGTCTAGATTTAAGCCCTGAGATACGCCAGATGTAGAGAGATATTCTACCGATGAAAACTCAGTACAACTAATGTAGTTTACTCAATATGCCAACTGTGATTCTATTAGTAGCAGGAGAGGGACAGAGAAACCAAATCTGTTAAGTTTCTGTACTAATCAACTATGATCAATACTGTCTAGCGCTTTAGATAAGTCGGTGTAAATAACATCAAGTTATGAACGATTATCAATGGCTTCACATATGTGTTGTGTGATACATCAAAAACTGGCAACAACTGACCTAGATGCCATGAATTCATGTTGGTTACTTGATAATCTCATCCTAATATTTGTACAGATCACATTTTATAGTATCTGCGCAAATGCTACTGATAAACTACAAAGAATAGATACTGGTCGATAATTTTCGATCATTTCAGGTTTACCCTTCTTATAAATAGGAATAATCTTTACAAGCTTCCAAGCGGTAGGAAAGGTTCTTGTTCGCAATGATATATTAAACTAGGCCGTCAATGGTATGCTAATACCATGCGGCAATCTCTTAGCAAGAATGCAGGAATTTAATTAGCTCTGCCAGTAGTAGTGGTTCTAAGTTTCACCAGGCTGCAAGCAACATCACACAAGGATTAACAGCTGGAAGGGAAGTTAGTTGGGTTGTAACCACTAAAGCAGGCATGGGCAACCTTTTTTGTAGAAGTTTTATGCTGTGAGTAATCTTGAAAAGGTATACATTTTTGTAGTATCCTTATGATTCATTATGAATTAAGTTTAGACGGGCCGTGCTAATATGCAACGAAAGAATTCAGTAGCGGGCCGGACAAACCTTACTCGAGGGCCGCATGTGGCCCGCGGGCCGGAGGTTGCCCATACCTGCACTAAAGCTTCTGACAAAGGCATGAACATCTTCACGTTGATTGAGCACAATTGCCAAACAACACAGAAGAAATACGCGATTTTCATTTTCTAGAGTTAACATATTACCGTAAGAATTTTGGATTACGTCCAACATTTGATTGGACTTTATTGGGATAAGGCAATAAATACAAAACTAATAAGAAAGTTCTTTTATTTAATATCAACTCTGCAACGAAGGAAGACACGACGTTGTATGTGGGCTATGTATAACCGACTCATGCAAAGTTATTTAATGCATCGATACCCGAAGATTGTATGTATTGAACGCTAAGATAGATCTAGCATACGTGTGATTTTTAATTCCAGGTCAGTCCTTTTCAAGTACGTAATTTACGACGGGCCGATGTGTTTATGTATCAATTCATTTTTGTTATCGGTATGCGACATTCGACTCGCATTCTTTCGTGGGAATATAATTATTCTACCACAGTGTTCCAATAGACTTTAGCTATAAGCAATGTAGGCATCCGATATTTTGTCTTTAACTAGTTTTCGCATCCGTTTAACATCATCCTACAACTCCAGGCTGTTCGTTTTCATTTCTTATGGCAATGTTGTATAGTTTCCAAATTGATCCTAATAGGCTTAGTAAACCACGGAGGATAAAGGCTTAAAACGCAAAATCGGTACCGATGTGATGAGTTTTATTAAAAATTTATACATTTCTACCAGAGTAGTCTATACAGGTCCAACTTGTATAAACTAACTCCTGTTTGTATATCAAAATATTACAACGCCATTGCCTTAGATGCAAGGAATTGGGAGAGACAGAATCGACCTGCTTTTTGAAGTTGTATACCCACTTTTGACGCAGCATGTTGGAAAACCCTAAAAGATTTCCTCTGAGGAGACACCTCTGACAAGTGTATATAAAATGTCCTTATGTGTTTTTCCGAATTAGCCTGGGACTACTTCCATCTCAAATATTCTTTTGTAATACAATTATTGACACTATATATCACATCGGTAAATCCCTCACCACCGAAATATTTAATTAAATCCGGTGACGCGTGTTTCACTTGCAATGAGGCAACCATCTTCAAACTGTACCTTACCGGATTTAATTAAATAATTGTGTGGTGAGGAGTTTACCGATGTGTCATGGTGTTAGTAATATTACGTTATAGTCCTTACAATCGCTATCCATTAAAATTACAGTTATGTACTAAATTATAAAAGAGCAGTCGTATTATTACCATCACGCTCCAATTTAAATAATTTTATGACGCACGACATATTGGGAGCGCGACGATTGGACGCAGAATACCTTTCCTTTACACTTCTTCAGTGCAGTTTAGTTTAAATGGTTGTTGGGGTCGCTGTCCTATTGCATTATTTTAAATAATAAAAATATGGTAGATTTTTGTACATTTATACATGTTTTAAATAAACAGTATTCGAATAACCACGTTAATTAGCCACTCTTTAAATTTTAAAATTGCAGTATCATTAGTAAATGAATTGTAGCATTTGAATAACCACATAAAGAAGTCATTAAATGTTAAATAAGCAGCAATTAATGCTCTGCAAACACAATTTCCAGAAGACAAAGATTATTTTCAACAATGTGGATTCGGTATTCAATGGTGGAGGAATATTTACCGCGTACACATAACTTTATTGAAAGACGACACAACAGTTTCTATTTTGTGCCTAGTGCTGTACATTCCTGTATCTGCAAATTCATGAATGTCTTAAAAACGAAAACAGGTTAAATATATTTAAAATAGAGCAGTATATCGCTGGAAATTTGCCGGCAACAAACCAACTTTTAGGTATTTACGAGGAATTGTTCCAGTTGCAAGTTTAAAGCTTGACCCTGTTACCAAATTGAAACACCAAAAAAATTTTTTTAAATAAGTTCAACAAAAATTTAAAGATTTAATGAAAGAGTGCCCGCCACCACCACATAAACTTTTAAGCATGTCGGTATTTTTCTTCCAGTTCCAAGCCTGGATGAAGTGTGAAGGAAAGTTGTTATCCAATTGTCGCGCGTCCAATTGTTTCTGACGTCCAAATGTCGTGTCTCCAAGTTTCGATGTCCGAATGTCGCGTGTCCAAATATGCGCGTTGTTTTGACGTATATCCATTTAAGAAATGGGCCAACCATGGGGAATTTATAAAACAGTACAACGCATGCGAGCATGATGATGTTATGTATGTATGTAGTCATACTAGTTACGCTAGATAGTTACGTAAGTAGGTTAGGTCGGTAGATTTAATGTAACTAATTGTAAGGTAAGTAGGTCCGAGCTATAATATAGCTATAGAGAAAACGTATGTATGTTGTTAGTGAACCCACGGCGTAATACTTGGCAACAAGTTTGGAACGTAGTTGCAAATAAGAAACGTATTAATTGCTGAAAAGAAAAAAATATTGAAAAGAGTGCGTAGGAAAAGCGCAGATTGTCTGTCATAGGAAGCACTGAACCTATTGATTTACAAACAAACGATATTGAATGTTATTAGGAACATGTGGACCACTTTTTCAAATGCAACAAGATTGAAAATAAAGAAAAGAGTGAACTTATTTCTAAACTTGATTGGTAGGGAGGTTTACAAATAGTTCAGGACAGTTGCTAAACCAGATACAGTGGCATCAAAAACTTATGAAGCTTTAAAAGAATGCCGAAACAGCCCTTATCACTAAAACGGACAGAAACCTATAAGTTTTGTACGATTATATAAGATCAAATGAATGTAGCAGCATATATTGCAAAATGAAAAAATCAAGCGGACATGTGCGAATTTGATACGTTTGGAGATGGAGCGCTTCGAGATAAATTTATTTGCGAAGTGTCGAACAAAATGATACACAGATCGGTAGAAGAAACTTTACCAAGGCGTGTCAAATTGCGTTACGACAAGAAATTTTTCAAGCAGAAGCAATGGAATTAAAATAAGATCCAGGCAAATATATTTAAAAGGAAGATCATAAGTCAAGAAACAAGAAGTGCAGAGAGAAAGGAAAAGCAGAAACTTTTGAGCAATATAAACTCATGTTTCCGGTGTGGAAAAGTACATGATGCAAAAGAATGAAAAAGTATTGTCTTCATAACAAGAAGACTCATATGGCAAAATTGTGTTTGAAGAAGCGAATTAATGGTGTGTCGGAAGGAATAGAAGAATATCCGTCCAAGAAGAAGCATTTGGATGTTTGAAACGTATTAATAGGTCGAAAGTAGCAAGATAAAAATGGAGATTGACACTGGTGTAGGAATGTCTCTTATCGGAGATAAGTATTTTTGTTTACTACTGCCAAACGTTCAGATCGAAAAATGTAGTATACAATTAAAATCAGTATCAGGAAATACAGTAAATATTTTAGGTTGAGGTGCATGTTAGAAATAGTGATAATGTAAAAGTTTCACCAATTTATATTATTAAACACAATCTTAAAACTTCATTATTAGAGCGTTCTTGGTTAGATTAGGTAAAACCCGATTGAATAAATATTGTTAATAAACAGTAGTCTTAGTAAATTGCAATAGTTCTAGTAAAGAATTAACATTTGTTTTTACATTACAGAAAGAATTTTCTAAATTGTTTGATGGTGGGTGAAGTCAATTAATTAGGGATGTGCCAGTTGAAGGGTACAGTGGAAGAAGAAATAGAAAGACCAGTAAAGAACGAAATTCCAGTGCCATTCAGACACATCGAGAAGGTTAGTTTAGCGGTAATAGTACTTACGAAGTGCGGAAAATCGATGCGGATGTGTGTTGGTTTTAGGGTAACTGCTAAGAAGTGCACAAAACTGATCGTTATGCACTGCTTAGAATAATAGAGGAAGTACCTGATGCTGTTGGTAATGCTAAAGTTTTTTTTATATTGGATTTATCGAATGCTTATTTATAAATGAGTCTCAAAAATTGCTGACTGTAAATACATATTTAGGGTTTATGCAGACAAGATTTCCTTTTGATCTAAGCTATGACCCTACAGAACTTCAAACCGTTATAGATTACATACTAAAGTAACTAAAGGATTTACATAATGTGGCTTCTTATTTGGATGATGTCATTGTTGAATAAAAACTATGAGGTAGTAAAGAATGAAGAAAGCAATTTTAAAAATTGTCAGGTTTTTTAAAACTAAAGTTGAATTTTGTGACATGAATTAGCAAGAGAAAGAAGGCATCAAACCTGTTAAAGTAAAAGAGGCAATTGTGGAATTAGCCCTACTAATATTATAGAATTAAGATCATATCTGGGTCTTGTAAATTATTACAGTAATTTTTGGTCTATGGCGTCCACCATATTATAATCTAGAGAAACACTTCTCTCACACGGGCATAATAAATATCAAGAATATCAAATGAGCAAAGATATCTTAGTAAATAGTCCAGCTATAGTACCATATTTGTTTCAAAAACTGATGCGTCATCTTATTGTACTGGAGTGGTTCTCAGCCATATTATTGACAGAGTTGGAAAATCGTTAAGGCTTATATCAAGTACATTGTCTGAAGTAGAAAAGAATTACTCACACATAGAACGTAAAGCTATAGTAATTAATTTTGCTGTAAAACGTTTCCATAAGTACATTTATGGCGGCTTGTATGCTATATTTAGATGATAAACATTTAGAAATGATTTCTGGTTCAAAAAAGAATATAACAATTATGAGAGCTATTTGGATTACGTTTGTAATTAAATCGAGGACCTTAATGTAACATAACATAGTATATAAACGAAGTATTCAAATGGGAAGGGTATGTACTTTAAGTAGATTACCAATAGTAGAAACTACTGCAGAACCTCTTTTTTCGTTCTATAAAGTGAATGATGATACAATTATAGTATTAGAAATATCAAAGTGTACTTCGCAAGATCAAACGCTACCTAATTTAGGCAGATTTACTAAATATGTGACAAAGGAATCGAATTTAGAACATTACTATTCACAAAATACATGAATTGACACTGGGTAGAAACTATGTATGTCTGCAAATACAATAATTATTGATTATCAGTTAAGACAATATATATTGCAGATTTTACATGGCCCACACATTGGTATTAGTTAGAATGAAGTTATTAGCTAGGGGTGAACTATGGTGATCTGGTATAGATAGAAACAGACTAAAACTGGATCTACAGGTATTGATGTGGTAAAAGGAATCACATGAAATAAATACATGAAAATAATACAAGGGTACACAATAAGCTTATAATTTTGAACCAAATAATAACGCCCTTTATTTTAGTTTTGATATTTAATTTATATTGTATATTTCAAGTATATATAGTAGCATATGTATATTAAAAGTTTATAAGGTTAAAAGTATGTGAATTTACATGTTGTTGTTAGTTTTCGTAGATATTTTTCTTATATTAACATACTACTTTCAGCGCCATCTATGGTTTAGTAGTAAAGTTTTAATTACTTATAATTTCACTTTGCTGCATGATGTTAAAAAAGTTGCTAACCCACGTTTAGGCCGAAATTGGTGAAAACCTGGACTAAATGGATTGAATCGACACCGGGACCATGCTAAATCGGTCTTTCGTCCCCAAAAACTCGCAGATACTAAATTGTAACAAAATCTTGAGAGCAATTTTCGATAACACATTTTATGTACCGCAGAAATAGGTAAAAGCGGGACAAAAAAATTTCTTAGGACCGCGACCGTGCTAGATTAATTTTGTGTTCTCGAAAATCCTCAGACACTAAATTGCATAAAAATTGGTAAAGTCATTTTCGATAACCAATTTCATATACCACAATACCGGAAATGTGTGTAAACCGGGTCAAAATGGATTTCCACGGGACCGGGTCCATGCTAGATCGATTGCTCATCCCCGAAAACCCCCAGATACTAAATTTCATCAAAATCGTTAGAGCCGTTTTCGAGAAACGAATTCTATATATATATATATACATATGTATATATATTAATAATATTAATATAAATATTATTATTATTATTAGATCTTTATGATTAGATTAGATTAAGATCTACAAAAAGTTGTAAATGATTAAAAGCCACGCTACTCTCATTAACATTTGCCTAATCGCACATTTAGCGGCAACATTTGCTAAATTAAAATGTTATAAATGCAGTCACACCAAAATTCCTAGAATATTGGATTTAGAAAATATTACTCGGGAACAGACATTTCTTAAACGTTGTATACATTTTCCTTACATAATTTATGTATTAATAGTTTTGTTTGTGTACTTCATTTCATTACTGCGAAGCTTCTTAAGTGGCACCAAATAGGTACCTAAACGAATCTACATCTACCACTAGGGCAAGGAAGAAATTCAATAATTTTTCAATAATATAATTTACTTCTGAGCGCTTTAATTAATTTTCCATTCGTAACGAAATTTAAAATTGTGTGATATAGATAGGTGTTGCGATAAAAGTGTATCTTCATTTTAAATTCCTTTTGTCAATTGTTTGTTGTTCAATCAAAGCTTTTAAAGTTTTCGGGTCATCTTTAGGTCTGTACTTTTGTTTTCGTAGGGAAGAAAACTTTAGACTGCTTAGAGGAAATTACTCTCTCATTTTGTAATGAAAATCATAGAATTTGAATACCTCCGACTCCTTTATATGGGTAAACTTCTGACGTATTTTCGAATATAAAAAGGCCATTTGAGGGTAGCAGCCCTAGTGTATTTGAAATTGAATTGAAAGCGTGGTAGCTCGAAGGCAAGACGCTCTATTGTAAATGAAAGTATGTAATTTGGTGCACAAAAGGTAATTAAAAAATTCTACGCAATAATTGAAACCCGAGCTCCGCACAACAATTCTAACCATTTCAATATCAACAAACGCGTACAATGCTCAAGATGAATAGCATTTCTATCCACAGAAGATAAGAATAGGAAGGCAAGATTTCCCAGTTCACCAATATTTTATTGTAAATATAACACTGACGTGAATTGAAACCTGACATTCTGAAATTAGTAATATAGGAAGGTTGAAAAGTATAAGGTTGCCTCTTTCTATAAATCTTATTGAAACGTGCCTTACATATTCTTTGTAATTACGAAATGTATCACAGTTGAAGTTACGGTGAGATATTACTGTAGACCCACATAATAAACAGTTTTTACGCAATTTATTGTTAGAGATAAGCATACATTTCTACCCACGTACGTAGGAAAAGCAGATCATTCTTGTATTTGTGCTCCATTGAGAATTACTGTACACATCATTATGTCCATACGCTGCATTACGATTTGCTATATGCAAGTTTATAGTATTTCCTACATTTTCCCTTATCTTGTTTTCCGTTTCTGAAACGTTACCCACGGAACACATACTGTAATTGAAGTGCACAATAGTCTCATAGTAATAATAAATACGAATATGCGAGCATAGTGCATCGACGTCTTTACTAAATAAACGACGATATTACACTAGACATTTCCGCGAGGTTGTCCTATATACACTCGAAGTTATTGAAAACGAGTTCGAAGTAAAGAAGGAACGGCAGAAAGCAGGTCAACTTAATGAAATAACATTTCAGCGGTCAACAAAATAAAATGAAATCTAGGATCGTTTCCCTATTTTTCTTCCCCATGGTCGCCCGTACTTACTTTCGGAAGCGGAACGTCTTATCCGAGTAAACTCTTAGCGGGACACAGAAAGTATTTTATAACCTCGTGGGGGTTGCTTTTCCATCGATTTGGGTCGCAAGAAGCGGATGAAGTGTGGGTAACGGTTCGAGAAAAAGAAAAACCGAGTTGCCCCTCTTTCCTTTTTTTTTGAATCGGTGCTCCGGGGTTCGGGACGATTTCTTGTTTAACCCCTCTTCCGCATTACATCGTATTGACCCCCTAAACAAAGAAACGGGGAGGTCCAAGTTTTTATAATATATATATGTAGTCATAAAGTCCGATTCTGATAGAATATAATTTAGATATTAACATCTGCAAACGTGGAAACTTAAAAGTTGTGAGCGCAGCATTTTTCCTTTTAGAGATCCGATTCCCTCCTTATACGATTTATGTTTCCGTGTGTAACAGTAATTCGTGAATCAATATTTTGGAAAGAAAATTTATAACAGCAATAACTGCCTGGGGCAAAATCCTGTGTTAGATTCACGAATTTCCGTTACACCGGGATTGGTCTAAATTTCTATAATGTTTTGCTACAGTGGTCATTGTACCAAAATCATTATTTGGAAGAAGAATACTTATTAATATATATAACTGTACAACCTTCTCGTTAAATATTGTTCGGTCTAACTAATGTCACATTCATCACAGTTTTTACGTTTTCTTTGCTTTTTTTTGGAATGATTAGCTTTATTTCAAAATTCTGTAATTTTCTTTAAATTATTTTCTCTGAACTTTCGAATAACTACATTAATTTTATGCAACCTTAGGGCTTCTGAGAAATAATTTAAATGTTTGCTACTATTGGTAGAGTTTAGAATGTCGTTATTGTGTATGACTGTTACGCTAATCTATTATGACAAAATAATCTGATACTTCATCGACACTATCCTTTTTTACGTAGCAAAATACTCATCCACATAACGCTTGTAAAATCTTACACTAGAATCTAGTTTTGCCAGATAAGTTTGCTTTAGGTCCTCTGGTGATGTTTCGCCGATTATAATTGAGAATAAAGTACCGGGAAGCTGATAATACTTACTCTTTTAATTATCGAACTCCCTAGACAGTTATGTGTATTTATAATTCAGTCCTTACCAGAATGCTCTTGGAATTTATCGAATTTATTTACTGCAGTTTTTACTATTGTACTGACACTTATTACTGATATTACGCTAAATTTGTACGTGTGGAAATATACTGTATTCTAACTTGTTTTTTCCAATAGTGAAAATCAATATCTCTTAGCCATTCTGTAAGCGATGAGTTCAAATTTACATATCATTAATCTTCAGAATAAACATCGTTTTTAAAATGCCGGCTCATGTCAATAATTGGAACTCTAGAGACAGCAAATTGAGTTACCGCTACCTTAGAGCGCGGAAAATGGAAGTAATTTAACGTTTATTATCCGCAAAGTGATGCCCATGGTTCCGGGCACAAATACGTACCTACGGCGAATAATGTAGATTTATTATTAGTCACAAAAGTCTGCATACGCACACAAAATTGTTAATAAATCATTGAACAAAAGTCTAGAAAAAGTCTAAAATTTCTTGAATAATAATAATAAATACGCTAAAATTGCAATAACTTTGTAATGAAAAGATAATTGCATCTGTTATAGTTTGGCCAAAATGAGGATAGAGCAGAAAATCAAAATGAAACAAAATCTCTAATATTGCTGAAACTATTGTTGTAGTAAGAGTCACTTTATCAAGAAAAACTAAAAATTAGTAATACTGGTAGCTCCGCAGATAAGACGGGATCTAAATTAACTGAAGGAAATAAAGTCAATATTGTGCGCGAAGTGATAAACAACCCCAAAATTAGCACCGATAAATCATTTGAAAGAATTTATGACACATCGCAAATTTAAGTGCACTCTAAGACGATTCGTCATTGCCCTAGGGGAGAAGGATTCCGTTGAAGAACTTTGAGAAAAACAGCAATTGTTAGAAAAATCATGAAACTAATATTGGGCCATGAGAGCGAATCATAGACCACAAATAAAAGACAAAAGAGTCTACGAACTAGTTTTAAACCAGATTCTTACAAAAACAGAGGGGGAAATGAAAAGAGAGAATTAGGAATGAGACAAAACATTGAACATTGTATCTGTCGACATAACAATAGATCAATCACAATTCCGCTGACTAAGAGGTATGTTCCGGATGTAGGAAGAAGGGCTAGTGAAACAAGTCTTTCAACACAAAGGAATAGGAATAAAAAGGAGGTGACACCTAGAAGCTTGTGGAAGGACGAAGGCAAAAAAGAAACAAATGGAGAGAATTATGGAAACTGGGTCCGGCAAACTCAACTCCACCGCCAAAAGGTAAAAAAGCCTAGGATTAAGTAACCAAGTGAGAAACATGGTATTAGCAATACCTAGTCCTACTTTTTCATTTCTTCTATTTTCTAATAACTAAACTACGGTACGGCGGTGTCGTTGAAAAGTAGTAACCGGTTAAATAAATTGGTGGTTCTGGATTATCAGTTGGAAAAGTTCCCTGAAGTCATATGTTAAGTCTATTTCTGAGCATACTTCTGGACAAACCTTGGTGCGAAAAATTCTAGGAATCGTTCCTTAACCCTCCGTTGAGCACATGGGTCCAGCCAGACCTTTTTCAATTTCAATTGTAATTTTAATATACTTCCGATTGAACCAGCCATCTGGAGCTTCGTGACGTTTCCTAAAATTGCATTAGCTATAATTTCTTAGAAAAATTAGGAGGATACCTTGGACACGAGAATGATTACAATGATATCTCGGTATACACGTCACATTCGTACCTCATACGGTCTGCTCAGATCCCTAAGTATTCTACATAGAAATGTATGAAACATGATGCGATTCGTACATTTCACCTCGCTTCTATTTACTTCTTATTGATAATTTTCAATTCGAACAATATTTCATATTCTTAAGCATTGTGCGCACACATAAGCGTAAATATTGTCTCGTACGAACTCGCAAATAACATGTTCATTCGCGTTTTATCGCATTGTTTTTTGCATATTCTATTGAACGTGTAACATTAGTGCCAATGAGATACATTCCACGCGAATTTTTTGTAATTGTTCGTTCTCTTCAGATTGAGTGATGAAGTGTAAATCGTTTATAATACGCGATCACGAAAATAAAGTGCGGATATTGACTTTCATACACGATTGGCAGCGGCTTTAGCAGACATAGAAGGACTGAAGAAGGGCTTGCTGAAATGTATTTATCCATTGACGATGACAACGATCATGATATGGAGTATGTGCCTGATGACGATGCGTCTGATATTGAAGAGGAAACGATAATCGAAGCGAACGATATTTCTGATAGTGATGACGAAGAAGACGAGGGAGTAATGCGTGCTGGGAATCAAGAAAAAGTGCAATAAACGATTGCTCCCATGGGAAGGATGGCACAAAATGGAATAAAATAAAGCTGCTGCTGTTGGTCGTTTGCGCCATCACAACATTATGCGTTTCTAAGCTGGACCCTTAGAACGAAATTCGATTCCGATCGAGGTACTCAAGAAATTCTTCACACCAAACATATCATTCATCATCACCAGCACAAATTGGTATGTGGAAGACGCTGTTCAAAATTGGAGTTCGCTAAATCCTGATAAAAACAAAGAGTTTGGAAAGATCTAACTAGCATTGAATTATGGTGTTTCACACAATAACATGCAGAAATCAGACTTTGTTCACAGGGAACTGATAGGACGCGCCGTAAAACTCTATTGTGCAAAATGTTCAGAAACAGTATGCCAACCACATTCAAAAATTTATTATATTTGTTTTAGTTGTATAAATAAAAATTAATAACAGAATTTCTATCGCACGCCATCATAGAATTGAAAATAAACTCTGAAATAAGACACAAAAATTAACGGAGAAAAACTACTTCTCACCTTTAGAGAATTTTTTCAATAATCTCACCTGAACATGTAATTCCATGTTTATAAAAATCTCTGAGAATCCAAAAAGCCAAACGGAGGGTAAAAAATACAATGCATTTTTGCTCTGTTATCAATGTAAGATATTTAGTTACTTTAAATCTCCCTTCAATTTTTTTCCCTATAGCTTCCTTTTGTTCCGGTTTTATTTGGACTTTCCCTTAATTTATGTTTACATTTTTATGCTTTACCTTCAGTGATTTCAGTCTTCACGATGCTAGTAGGGACTTCAGCAATTGAAAATTCGAACCTTATTTTTTTGGTACCTCGAAGTTTTTCTTTAGCTAATACTTAAGTAATTTTTTTTTTTGGTTAGAGAAAATAACGTCGTAAGTAACTTTGTGCGTGTGGGAGCAAAGATTTTGTCATTATTCTATTTTTAGCAGTCACTCTCACTTCCTATGCATACCAGCCTCACGAGTGGAACAAATTATTGTTGAATTGTGCTCTAGTGTAACCTATACAGTATGATGATGTCACCGTACTTTAAACCGCATCATAGGATTATTTCTAGCGGATGCAAAGATTTCTTTCCTATAGATTGTTTTCACGCCAAAATCAACAATTCTATTTATTGATAAATCCATTGAAATTACAAGTTGCACCAGAGCCCAATTAGCAAATTCATGACGGCTATAATGGTCTAATGGCTTTAGTGTTTAGGTTAACGTAGTATTGAAAAGGAATTTTCTGCTCTTCTATTTCGATGCCTTATTAGTAGGTTAGTGTAAGGGCTAGATGCAACGATGAGACGAAAACCTAGCAGAGTAGACCGTAGTTTTCTCGAAGTCTGCGCTAGATAGTTAGATAATTACTTCAATTTCTTTTCTCGTATACCAAAAGCTACAGAGTATACTTTGTCATGAATTGTATGAAGTATACTGTATTTAGTCGGTTGTGTTCAACTAACAACACAGATTACAAAGTCACACCTAATAACGTTTATACCATAGCAACCTGAAAACGTATATATAGTTGCCATTATATTTTAAAATAAATGATTTCTATCGGAAAACTTATTATACGATTTACGCAAAAAGGTAAGAACTCATAAGAGAATTACATGTATCTTTTGCACCACTTCTTTACAATAAATCTAACAGAACTAACTTATTGCTGGTTTTAACTTCTAGATTCTACTAGTTTCTAACGAATTGAGATACAGTTATTGTTAGCTTTAGTATCTCCAAACCTGCAACAATTCGCTACACTTATCCCAATTAATTATTTCAAATTATTCGCGTACATAAATAAACTGTTGGTGCTTGCAACATTTTAGTATTATATATTTGCTGATTGTACAAACCGGTACTTCACTATTTTGCTGCATAGTGAGTCGATAGCGTCCCGCCTCGCATTAAGAGTGCTAAGATTGCAACGATGATTTCTCAGATAAGAAACTGCTGATTTACCATCGTTTTTATATGTTAAATGTTTAATCACCTTCAAGCAAAATATCAACAGATAGATGATGGATTTTCTATCGGAACTCACTCGATATTATAAAATATTCAAGTTAACATCTAAAGCTGTCAACATTAATATTTAATATAGTAGCTGTCCGAAATAATTTATATATTGTATATACATATACATATACAAGTACATATTTTGTAACAGAGGTCGACTTGAATATTGATTCTTCTTGAACTTTTGACCTTGTCGGACAGTGCAGTATTTCATATTGAAAGTAACCCTTTAATGATCGTCTGTAATGTAGGTTTCAGACAGAATCTCTAATCTCCTATTGTTATAATGCGATAATTTATGTCAAAGTTGGTGGCAGTTAAGTAGGTTGTTGAAAAATAAAATGTTATGCCGAATTTTTGTCTACTAATCCAATTAGAAAGTTTAATAATGCTAAGTAAGGTGTCAGATCCACCAAGCAAATAAAAAAGAAGAAAACACAATAATAATATACTATTTTAGGTACACCAAAATATTTTTCTAAAAGTGTATGAGATCAGTAGAATGTAATGAAATATTTTTTAAAAATAAAATTGTAATATTCCAGTGTTATAGGTTTTTCACATATTTGCAAAAGAATACATTTATAGTGAACGCCAAAAGTTGCACTGTATACCCTCCATATTTATACAACATATTGTATATATACTAGAGATGGGACGAATCCAAATTTTCTCGAATCCGAATCCGAATCCGAATCCTAAAGGATTCTCGAATCTCTCGAATCCTTCGAATCTCGAATCTCTCGAATCCATCATATAATTACAATAATAAGAAAGGACAGAGAGGAAAAACAATTTTACAGGAAAATTTTAAAGCTACTTTAATTAAAAACGATACAGCTTTTAAAAATATTTATTAAAAAAGATTTTTTTTTGAACATATTTATATTACAAATGAAATTAAAAAAACAAATTACACAATATTAAAAGATAAATTATGTTAAAATCTTGATGATTATGCAACAAGTTTTTATTTATATTTAATTTCCTTAGCATATGGAAATTAATATATCAATAACAGTACCGATATCTTTTCAGAAACTTTTGTGAATGAGAATAAGGGAGAGCTAACATAGATAAACAGCAAATATTGCACATGAAAATCTAAACACATATTTTAGTATATAAAAGAAAGCACTCAACCTAAAAGAAATAAGTGAGAATTTTAATTCAGATTTTTATTTAAGAAAACCAGCTTTCGAACTCGCTCTGGATCCAACCGACTACGTTTTTTATCCACTATGATGCCTGATGTGCTGAATAGTCTTTCTGAAATCACTGTTGATGGTGGTGTAATTAAGAATTTTTGCTAGTTTCATCAAATTTTGGTATTTTGTGTTGCCCTTCCAGTAGATGGTATTAGTGTAGCATATATGGTGTTTAAAATATAAAACTTGACTGAACTGACTTAACATGATATAGTCTTAGCTAGTTATTAGAACTAAATGTACATAAGTTAATAAGTTTTCATAATTTTTGTAATTAGATTAGTTATATTATGTGCTGTCTGTATTTGACATGTTCCATACCTTTTCTGGTCTCAGGAATAAAGATATTTATTTATTAAAATACCACAAACATTAGGAAAGCATGCCAGCTTATAAATACTTTGTGGCTGAAAGAACGAGAACCGAAGAGAATCGTCGAGATCTTTCTAGTCAGTGATTCATATGTGTCGTGATTACATTAGTCATCATTATTATTATTATTTTTTTGGATTCGAAAGATTCGAATTACGAAAATCGTGCGAAGATTCGAGTTTTCGAATCTCGAATCTTTTTCAGGATTCGATGGATTCGAGGATTCGCGGATTCGAATGTCCCATCTCTAATATATACATATCTATATTCGTAAGTAACAAAAATGTAATTCCTTGGAAAATATGCTCGGAGATATCGGTTATTATTAATTTATTGTAAATGCTGGGCAAAGTTATTGTAGGAAGTAATAATCCGTTTACTTGTATAATAGTAAGAAATAGTCAAAATTATGCGAAAAATGTTATAAAACGGAATTGCATAGTTAGTCCAGTAAATACTAGAAAAACTCAGCTAACGCCACTTACACTAAATAACCTTTTAACTTAATTTTACTTGTGATTTTTTAAATTGATAGTACTAATGCAATAAATAGAAAAATGGAGCAATTATATAACTGAACCAAATTTTATTCTGTAAGCTTTACACCACATCTTTGTACATTTATGATATTATGTGGACAGGGAAATGCATGCATTCTTCAGCGAACATGAGAATTATACTACGCAGCAGCAGTTCCGGCTAATGTTGAAATAAAACCTATCCTGTTTTTCCCTACATTTATCCAGCAAAGTTTATGATCAGATATCAAAACGAAACGTAACCTTAGTTTTGAACTTAAAAACTATGGTGTAATAACAATCCGTATAGGTCCATAAACAATCTATGGAAGAAATTGCAGATGCATAAATTGGAAGTTAAAACAACGTTTCTTTGTTGTACACATATACTTGTAAAACGCAAACGCTGACGTAGAAACTGTTTTCCCCAACAGAGCGCCTGAAATAAAATTCTTTTCTGACGATGACTTCTTCATGACTTATTTATGCTAGTAAAGTTTAAGATTTCGCTGAACAAGTTTGGTATGCGATTGTATTAAGAAAACGTCATTAAACATTTCTGAACTTAGTATTCGTGGGAATAGTTTGTCCCTAACGTTATAGTAACGCATATACGTAACTGTTATTTTTTCTCTTTGTAGTAGTATTGTATTTTTTGCTGAAGGTGATTGCAAGAACTGTGGTGTAATTTACTGACACAAATATCATATCGGTAAATTGTGTGGTGAGGAGTTTACCGATGTGATATTTGTGTCAGTATTTTTGTTAGTAAATTGCAAATTGCTTTCAATGCGATGCTTACTTTGTTTATCCATCAGTGTCGTTAATAGACTAAGACCCTATAGACACGTTAAGTATAATAATACATATTTGTAGTTTGCTTGAAATATGCCTAGAAACAATTTTCCCTTTTCATGTAATCAAAGTTTACGCATAACACACAATGTGGTCTACGTAACCAAAGAAAACATGAGACTATTCGACAATGCGAAGTTATTGATTACTGAAGTTAACACTTGACATGGGTTGATGTTTACATATTGATGAATTGATTAGACTAAGGACTAAGGTAATTGTGGTAGTTTCCTAAAACTTATAAGCTTTGATGAGCACTTTATTGTCGTTTAATTTTAGATTCTTATGTCAACCTCTATTTTCAATAATTCGGTTTTTACATCACCGTCTTCTTTAATAAGTTCTCTCAATGCAGTAATAAAGTTTATAGTGGCGCAGTTGAGGTGGTATGGGGCCACAAACTTGGAGTTCGTAGGTTTAATTCCTACACTTCTCCGCCATAAAATCGAGTTCACCTGAAAAATCACTAATCCATGTTGCGCGCATTGAATGGTCCTTCGTGAGCTGTAATAGGACCTATTATTATTAATAATAGACTTAGGCAGGAAAGAAAAACATTTCGTAAGTTCTACAAAAAAGCGACGTTTTTTCTTCATAAGATAAGTAAAAACATACACTACGTTACTAGGCGATCTACAAGGTTTCCTAAAATTACAGTACAGTCCCTATATTGTGAACACAAGAGAAACACAGAGACTGTTCAAACTATCACATATGTTCGTACCCATGACGTGAATTTTGAGATTTAAGATGATTTAAGAGGAGCGACACCCGATATTATGCTTCTTTTGTAATTTTCCAAAAAGACCAAGAAATGTTGAAGTGTTATGGAAAATTATAAAAGAAGTATAGTATTGGGTGTCACTCATCCGAAGGGAATGTGAAGGAAACTGTTTCTAAGAAAGAAAGACAAAGAAATGTCGAAGAGTTCCTTCTTAGAAACAGTTTCTTAAACACCCCTATGGATTTTCTATAGGATTGAGGTCTAGAGTACGTCAGTCCCGCATAACATTTTATAATATGTTGACAAAAACATCCCCGTTCATTACCTTCTTGTATAGGACAAGTAGCCCTAAATCATCATGTCAACACCACCCTCTTTTACCATTTTAATTGTATGTTGAGGTTAGATAGGGGTACCTGGAGGCCTTCTCACGACCACTTACTTTCCTCTATCCATATTACCACAGATTGCACCACGATCAATTCTGGTGGTTCTTCGCAAAACATAATCTGTTTCGAATGCGGCGATATTGCAATAAAGGCACTTTTCGAAAACTTCATGTTTGTAAATTATTCTCTTTTCACGAATAAATAAATAAATAAGCAAATAAATAAATAAATAAATAAATAAATAAATGAATAAGTAAATAAATAAATAAGTAAATAAATAAATAAATTGCGATCTTGTTTTATCACTGTTGGATTACAAATGGATTTCTTCTTACTGCACAAGCAATAAGTTGATCTTCTCTAAATTACTGATTTAGTCTGTGCAAGATCGTCAGAAGTATTCTTATTAAAACTTTCTACTAAATCGTACGGTTGTACAACTTGTCAACTTAAACTAGAGTTAAAACTATATCAATTAATGCAATGGATATCTGATGATCCTTCTTCTGAACATGATAGTCAAACCTTTGGGTTGTTAATTCGAAGCCGTCGGTATTTTGGATCGAACTAATTGGGTGTACATAACATTGGGTTTAGAGTGGATTAACATGAACAACCTGACCTTATGCGAGAGAAGACAAAACTGTCGATATGCGTGTAAAAGATCTATGACGTGCTTCTTCGAGAAACTTTGCTAGGAGGTAATGACTATGTTTATTAAATCATGAAATGTTGGAATCAAGCTTGCATGACTAAATTGGTAAAGACAGGTCTCCGATTTAACAGAGGAGGAAGAAAAAGAAGAGGAAGCAGCGGAAGTTCGAATACTATTCATGGATCAAATAAAAAGAAGGTGGTTTCTGAGCATACTAATATAGAAAACTAGATTTATCTTCTTCTGTCACACCTTTGTATTATCAAGTGTCGAAGAATTCAGATTTTGTCAATTATTTCCGGCAGGTGCATAGATTCGTATAAACTTCGTGTCAAATGACTTATTTCTTACACTATTACATTTAAAATTGAGAATAGCAAATCAACATCCACTATTCTTTGTGTGATAATTAAACCACACAGTGAATTAGTTAGTTTCGACGATAATAAAACTAATCTGCCTATAATAAAGAGTAGCTTTTGTTCTGATATAATTATGGAACACTAAAAGCAAACACTGATAGAATAGCCGTTCTTTGCTACACTTCCGTTTTTCTAGAGAAGAGTAACTTATGACTTCGCTAAAACTTTATAGACAAAAACAATCGATTTTATCTAATATGTGTTTGAAGCCAATTTGGATTTAGTTGATAATTTTAATTCTCGAAGTAGACTACATATCTGTATGTTGGTAAAATTTTCATATATTTTAAATAGAAAATAAGCAATTTCTGCTTGTTCCTATTGCTTTTGGAATGTTAACGATTTTATTGAAACCAATGTATATATATATATATATTTCGTGATCTTGAATTATCGATATTCAAAATTTAAGTAATGTATATAGCAATTTATTAAAATGACATTTGCATTTCTTAAGAAGGAAACCTTTGGCTAGGTTTTTAAATTTGGGTTTTCCCTAGTCCTTGAACAGAATTGTTAAGGTTTCGACAAAGATTTTTTGATATAAGGTTTTACTTAATTTGCATGTATGTTTACACATTAATTTAGTTTTTATAATTTATATATATATAAAAGTTGGTTACACATCCTCTATATCAAGAAATCCTAGTCATTAGTTATTTTGTTGATAGTTCCCAAATAAAAAACAAAACTTTGTTTATATATTTATCTAGTTATATTTTCACTGAAGAAGGTGTTCCGAAAACGTTTGTAAACGTTCTGAAAATATAACTATCGTTCAAACCAGCCTTGTTTTATTGACCTATTAGTGGTAGAGATCTATCATATAAGATTGAAACCAATGTTTGTTTTTAACATTTTGTATCCTAAATATTATTGCTGTTTTTCGATCTCCTCCAAAATATATGTTTGGCATTCCAGTTCAATTGTTTAGCAATTCGAAACCAAATTAAATTAACCATTGCTCATCTGATTTTGAATTGCAAATAAATTATTTTACAATTTGCTGTGTACTTGTAAGTACCAATTACAAACAATAATTCCAACCTCCGAATAAAGAAGTATAACATCGTGTACAAACAAGCACATAACGTTTAAAACAACGTACAAGCTTTATATTCTTTAGTTCCTCGCTTGGGATGAAATGACATTTGTTTCATTAAAAAAAAATAATTAAAATGTTTCCCGATACTACAAGGGGATCTAAATTTTTCTGGCTAGCCATATGTTAATCCTTAGTCGTCTTTGGAAAAACAATCCAAGAGCAATGTATGGTATATTACATTAAGGTAGACAAAATCGCCTATACCATTCAATCAATTCTTCTGCTTTCTGCTCAAAGATGTACAGCTTTGTTGTTCACTCAGTCGATAATCTCGTTTCGAAAACTGGGGTGCTATATGTAGGGAAGAGTTTCAGTAAATGCTTTAGCAAAGCATACTGGAAATCGCAGAGGAACGCTGGTGGAAAAGTATATCCTTTAAGATCTACGACTGACAAATACTTGTCAAAGACGTCAAACGATCTTTGTTGCTTTAATACAATCTAAGTATGCGTGGTTTGTTTTGTTTAAACTAATAGTTATTGTGCAGCTATACAAGGGAAGAGGTATTTTGAAATTACAAGAAGCTTGCCGTTACGAATGTTATTAAATTTCTGATTTTGTTATTACCTAAATTTCCTTTTCCTGGTATTTCATTTTGTTTGGTGCTCTTAACTTTTGCACGCCTGCTCGATAAGGAATTACTTAAAAGATAATTTACAGAAAATTTAAACTTCATTTCATACAGGATCATAGTTTCACATTACAAACTATTTCCTAAATCATAATTTTCATTATCCAATAGCAGATTCGCTAAAAGGACACCAAAAGTATGCATAAATGAAATACTATAAAAAATAGGAGAGCGCTGAAATACTAAATACTTGAAACGAAATCAGAATACATAAATATATGCAACAAATATACACTACAGCTGAATAATTTATGTATTTTGCGGAAATGTAAATAATTGACGTATTGTGCTTAGTAAGAGTAACAGCTGTTTGAGTGATTGTAAAAATCATACTTGTTAATAGTGAATAAAATCCGTAGAGTGAAAACACTTCACTATATCTATAACAAAAAAATGTAACGTTCGTTTCGCTGCCACATTGGCCTCGTTTAGTGTGTGGTATGCAGTGCAACAAACAACAGTTATCATTGGCAAAACTCCTTATTCGATTTTTTGTTTTGTAGAATAATGGCCCAGAAAAGTATATTTATATTATTTAGTACCTAAATTGGCCTCTTTTGGTTTTAAAATTTACATTTATCATATGGAATTTGCTCCGTCGTATACATACACCGTATGATTTGTAAATTGTTTACGCCCTTCAAATGTGGTAATACAGGCATACCAAACACCCAGGGCCGTCATTTATGGTGACTATTCCAAAATTGATTAATAAAATCGATCATATGGTGAAGAGCAATCGCTGACTGGAATGATTAATCGAACTGGTATGAATATTATATGAATATTTGCAAATGAGAAAATTAACCGCGTTTGCTTCATAAGGATTAAATACGAATTCGTGTTTATCTTTCAAATGAATGTTCAGCTAAATTCAAGCGTAATCTATTCGCTTCTTTATTGATATGTCGTCGTTGATGAAATGTCAATTCGTCGTTACAGACTCAAAACGAGAGAACAACCGACATAATGGACTTTACCGATGAATTTGCAAAAGATAAAAGCTGTGCTTACGGCCAATAAGGTGGTGCAGAGTTTTTTTGCCATTCGAAAGACGTTATCCCTATTGCGCATTTAGATAAGGAAAGAACTGGCCAATATTGTATTAACTTATGAACCTGTTTAGTTGTCGAATCTTTTTGTTCTCTCTAATATCGACTTTATGATGCAGTTACTTTTAGTGTATCTTAAACTTGACATGAGGTGAGTAAGATTCCAGGATTTCGCAAAATATTTGTAATTATACCGTGGACCTCTGTCTGATTGCAATATTCTCGGAATTCCAAATCCAGAAAATATGGACATCCTAAGTCTAATTACAGAACTAGGACTCATACTTTCTAGTATACCAACTTCTACGTGTTTAAAAAAATAGTCTACAATTATCAAATAATATATTCCTTATAGATGAAATACATTTGTACCTATTTTATATAAACGGTGTGCCAATTTAAAATTTTACTTAAATATTAAATCACATCATTAAGAAACAACAAAACATTGGATTCATTGACAAAACAAGCATTAGATTCAAATCTTTCATCTCCTTATGACGATCTTAGTTTTCGTATTTCTTAGTTTGGCTAACAATCAGTATGGTAGTTTCTAGTCGTTTAGTACAGATGAGAAAGTATGACATTGGTATTCTAAACACCAGCGAACTGTTAAACATCGTGCGTGAATGTATGTTTAATCCCTTCAGGTTGAACAATACATCGAGGCTGCGAGTTTCGAAGTGCAAATTTTAACTTGTAGGATTATGAGATGCCGGAGAAATATCGATTGCTAAATCAATAGCTAGAATACCAGTGTATGGGGCCGCTGCAAAACTATTAGGGAAAGATATAAAAGCATCAGATTACAGTAGAAAGACATGCTTTGTTTTGCAAACTAATCTTACTCGCAATGGATACATTTTTGCATTCGTTGGAACCAATTTTCAAAGCAGTTTCCCCATTGGATGTGGTATATCACAAGCAAGACCTGCAGTTCCATAGTTCCTGTAGATTATAGATGATGAAAAATGTCTTCCACACATTTTATCCTTGAAAGCCGACAACAAAAGGAATCATTTTGAATTATTGTGAGTCAGGACAAAATGCACAAGCTGTTTGAGAAAAGGTCTTGTCATGGTGAGAAATAATCCGACATTTCGCATTAGTTTTCTTGATTTCGTTGATTACTTCTGAAAAAAGGCTTCTTTACCGGACTGTTGGATAATTCACTAAGGCTTAAGATTACCATAGCAACACCTAAATGTCGATCAATTGTTTCGAAAAAGTTAGTGAACGGAATATTTTCATCGAATTCCATTTAATGTAACATAAATCAATTTTAGAGCTTTAAATTGTGTGCACATAATTTTTTACAGCTAAATGTTTATTGAAAATTATTGATACCTGTTTCATGTCAATCTATTTCCAATAAGTCAGATGTCGATTCATTTGAACCATAGAAGTGATGAGTTTCGAACCGATATTAGTTAATGGATGATCTTCACGAGATTAGTACTACCGCCAACTTAAGTTCTAAAAACTGGTGATAGATTATGGTTTTGGATGGAATTTATTATCGAAAGACGAAAAAGACCTTTCTGTAAAAAAGTGTGAACTATTGTGTTTTCACAGCTTACGCAAACCAATTGAATACGAAATACATACAGGATGCTTCTACATTTCTCAAAAGTATTTCTAAAGAAAGCTAGTTATTGATACGTGCTAAATAGTAAATAAGGTTATTCTAAAAGATTCCAAAAAATTGATGAATGAAAGACCAAGATTAGTCTTTCGTCATGGAAAATATGCCCACACGAGAAATACAAAATTTTATATTTATATGCATATAATAATAACAATAGCGACTTGACAGCCCTCGGGGGAGGGGGAGGGGGAGTTGCGCCGCTTCTTCTCTGAAGCTTTCTAGATCCATTGGCCGCGGTGGATCAGTCCCCACTTCTTAGAGTTCCGACTTGCCTGCTGATGTTTCGCCACAAACTTCTATCCGTCGTCTTCCACTGCCAGTTCTTTATTCCAGCCCATTTTAGGTCCTCTTTCACTTCCTGTAGCCATCTCGATCTTGGTCTTCCTCTTCTTTTTTACCACCTGGCTCCCAATGTAGCACACAGAATATCGTCGAGGATTCTCCCGCTCTCCATACATGACCTAGCCATTTCAGCCTTTGCTCTTTGATTTTATTCATGATATCCATACCTTCCATTTCCCGTGCTATTTCATGATTCATTCTTAATCTATACCCGTTTCCATCAATCTTCACTGGTCCTAGTATTGTTCTTAGTATTTTTCTTTCAGCTATTCTCAGCTTTTCTTCATCTTTTTGGACATGCTCATGGTTTCTGCTGCGTATAGTATGGTTGGTCTTAGTATTGTCTTATAGAGGTTCACTTTTGTCTTTTTGTTAGGATTTTGCTTTTTAGTAATTTTTGTTGGCATAGAAAGCTCTATTTAGTGACATTATTTTTCCTTCAATTTCGGTTTCCCTGTCTCCACTAGCAGATATCCTCACACCTAAATATTTAAATTCCTCAACTGCTTCGAAATTGTCAGTACCTATTTTGACATATTTCTTTTCCAGTTTCTTTCCAAATCTCAGTATTTTTGTTTTATTTTCATTTAAATGTAGTCCCATATTTTTTCCTTCTGTAATAATGATTTCCATCATGTTTTTCATTCTTGCCCTGTATTTTGTTATAATTACCACATCATCTGCATATGCTACTATCTGACGTCCTCTAGTTCTAAGTGTTCCTTTATCTATCTTCGCTAACACGTGTTCCAACACTAGATTGAAAAGCGTGGCCGACAGTGCATCCCCTTGTCTGACACCTTTGTTAATTATGAACTTTTCTGTTTCTCCAAATTGTGTTGTTATGCTAACTGCAGTTCTTTTCATCGTCATCATTATTAATCTTCTCAATTTCTTTGTTATTTTTAATTCCTTTAATGCCAGTATTAGCTGTGTTCTGTTTATTGAGTCAAATGCTTGTCGAAAATCTATGAAAGGCATCTCAATTTCTAACTTCATGGGCCTCTTCAATTATTTGTTTTCTTGTATGAATTGCATGTACAGTCAATCTTCCTTTCGTAAATCCACATTGATATTGTCCTATAATGGTTTTATTCTGATTTGCCAGTCTTTTCTGTATTAATGTGGATAGTATTTTATACGCTGTACTTAGTAGTGTAATTCCCCTGTAGTTATTACACAATTGTTGGTTTTCTTTTTACAAATTGTTACAATTTGTCCATTCTCCCAATCTTCCGGTATCTTTTCTTCTCTCCATATTTTTAGTATTAGTAGATGTAAGCGGTTTTGTAGTTCATCGCTTCCACACTTCAATAGTACCATATTTATTTCGTCTTTTCCCGGTGCTTTCCCATTCCGGCTATTTTTTATAATTAATTTAATTTCTTCTAGACTTGGTTCAGGTATTGCTGTTTTTTCTAAAGCATGTTCCATTTCCTCTTCTATTCCTTCTACGTTGCCTTCACAAGTAATTAATAGTGTCTCAAAGTGTTCTACCCATATCGCTTTATATTTCTCTTTATCCTTCGCCGCTTTACCCTCCTTGTCCCTAATATCTACTGCCTTACTTTTATACCCTTTATTTTGCTCATTAATCTTTCTATAAAATTCTTTTGTGTTCCTATTAATTCTTTCTGTCTCAATTTCCCTAATTCATAATCTATCCAGTCTCTTTTGTTCTTTCTTGTTTCCTGCACTCTCTCCTCGTCCCTCCTCGTCTCTTCATACTCTTTTCAATCTGTATCTCTCCCTGTTCTTATCCACTTGATCCTTGCTTGCATTTTTCTTTTCGACATTTCCTAGCATTCTGTATTATACCACTTTTTCGGTTCCCTTTGTTGGCTCTACCAATTTCTTCTTCTGTCATATATATATATATGTATACACTACAATTATTTTGACAAGAGGTTTTTGTTGATCGATTTCTACTGAACTACCAAAATGAAATTTCCCTTTGTTTCACACGAAGTCAATAGCCGAGGAAAGTTGGATACAGGATATAAACTTTTTGTTGTTCTTGTTGAAATATCTTCCATTTAATCAGTACCTATAATAAATAGCACATACACAAATTTCAAAGTACATAGCCGCACTTGCAGTTCCTGTTGGGACACGCAGACAATAAAGTTATGCAGTTACCGATGGTAATAGAGGTTATATTTTAGGAATGCTTGGAGTATAATTTATTGACGCTGCTTCTGTTATTGCAACAGCTTGCGTTTGGTGGAGAATACGATATTACTTAGAGCATAGAACAAATAACCAGTCATTCGCATATTGAATGAGATACCCTGTTGAAAGTTTTTAAGTAGTATGGATTTCGTACAAATTGAATTATTTACTAACCATTTGTCACGATCTGAACTTTTAAACAGTTGATTGATGTCTTTGTATTCCGCGTCGATACAGTTTTGTACTTCCGAATGTTTTTCGTTCCACAATTTTTTACTTCAAAGTCTTTACGTTTGTAACAAAAGAAAACAAACTGCGTTCAAATTATGTTTTGCCAAAAATAAAATGTGGCTCTACATTTTCACTGGTGGCGAAAGAAAATGATCTCTGTAAATGATTTACAAAATCATATATCATAGCGAAAAAGAAATTTACGTTCCCAAATGTTTCTTATACCATAAGTTTTTATTTAACATTTGGAAAGCTTACGGATATAATGAAACAGCGTTATTATTATTAAAAGGAGTATGCAAAGGAAAGTACAAAAGCAAATGCGGGAGAGTTTAAGATGCACGATGTAACAAAGGAAGAAAAGAACACGCTTAAATTATTCCTGAATACGGTAAGAGGAGACTAGAGTTTAGCTAAAGTGTTTGACTCCACACCACCATCGCGATTATTTAAAAGTATGTTAATTAAAAGAAAGTAGCTGGTAGGAAGACGATGTCGTTGTGAGAAAGAGCAAGCTTTGAACTTTGTCCTCTTTATAGATACACTTGTATAGACAAACGCAAACCTTTTTCATAATAAGAATTATTTCGTCTTTTCCATGCAATCTAATACATCTTCTACAGCTCCTTTCGAGAAACTGACTGCAAGTTACGAGATCAGCTTCCGTTCCATCTTGTTATTAATTTACACTTTAGTATTACTGTTACGATTTTGGGATAGATGTTAGTATATCGTCCCAAGGCGATCACTGATATGTTCATTTGGTTCTTTATTTTGTTATGATACAACACTTAAATTTAATAAGTTTCGTTTTAAATTCTTGTCCACTAACTACAGAAGGTAATAGCTATTTGAAATACTGGTAAACTAATGCAACCGACAAGTATCAAGAAGTAGACCTGCATTCATATCAAGGTTACTTTAAACTTGGTTTTGAAAATAATCATTATCTTCTTTAAAAAAGATATCATGGTTCCTAAAGGTATCTTTACTACAAATCATTTTAGAAAGTTAGAATGCAAACATAGTGTTTCATATACAGCGTGCTATACTTAACCTTCCTATACTCACGTCAACATATGAAACACGTATACTACACTATATAAATCGGTCTCACAGACCGTATGCGTGAGTATAGGAAGGTTAAAGGTAACATGCTTCGCTACTTGTGACAACTTTGAAACCACTTGAAAGAAAGACGTTCTAATTGTAAAATAATAAAAAATGAATAAAGCCTAATGCTAAATTAACTTAACTCATATGTCTACACATCTGTGGTTACTGGACAAAGATCATTGGAACTTGTTTGGAATGTGGTGTTACATACACTGTCTTTGTAATATTTCCTGTACGATAAAGACTAACTAAAGGTGATAATGTTCAGTCGCACGTGGTTCTATTTCTTGTCATAAGAACAAGTAGTCTTATAAAAGAAAAGTTATGGCGCTGCTTGCAATATGGTCAAAAATCACTGATAAAAATGGACAGTACACTAATGAATAAATCTAGTTATCCCACGCGACGCTCTTTTTTCTCCCATAATTAGCTAGTTGCCAAAACAATGATTAAATAACTGGGATATTCTACTCTTCTACTGTATATTCATTGTAAAAATCCGGAAAAGTTTCGTTATTTTATTCAATTCAGTGTGTACCAAATGTACACTGTTTAAAAATGTTATTATGTTTTAACTGTGGAGTCCACGTACTTTGCGTCAATTCGACTTGAAAGAGAGAAAAATGACACTGTTCCGCAGATTACGTGATGTCCTATTGTTATTTTAGAGAGCGACGACGCCAACGTTCATTCAATGAAAGGTCGAAGGGACAATAGACTGCAGGCAGAAATAATTTAAACAGGCTCTGGTATTTCTAGCAAGCGATTCAGAGTTTGTGGCAAAAAATCCGGGGTTCGAAATATTTCAGTACCTCAGCGTTGTGTTATGTCTTGGCGAACGAAAGAAAGGAACGATGGGAAGAACGGAACACACATCTGGAGAGAGCCCTTTTCATATAACTCTTGTCCGGAGGTATACGAAACAAGAGATGTTTATTCGAATTTCCCATTCTTCAGTGTGAACGGAAACGGGTGAATCTCAGGAGGCACCCTAAATCACCTCAGAAAGTCAGAAACGGTAAACACTCCAGCTACGCGCATTTCACCTAACGGCCGCAATATTGAATGCGGTACTGCCGATGACGCCATCAAAAATTGAATATCATGAATACACTTCTGCGTCTTATTGCGCCTAAACGTAGTTATGGTTCTGATTTAAACTAATACGTACTCTTTTGCGACCGAACTCTCCAAGTTTCGCAAACAACGAACACTTGATTTCTTCCTTCCTGAAGTCTGTATAAACATATAGTTTAATGCTTTCTTTCCGTATAAATGAACAACAGCTGCTTTGGGACTCTACAAGCACTGACATTAGGTATTTCATACATATTCTACATCTGTTCTGCTTTTGCTAAGAAAATTGTTCTGAAACACTGAAAGTATTTCCTTTCAATATCTGTTCCAGAAGTGAATTCGTACTGCCCAAAATATTATACCGCTACACTTACGCTTACGCTTACACTCAAATTATTTGTTTACGCGATCCCATCTTGGCAATAATAGTAGTTGTGATGGAGTAACAGATAATACGAAAGTCTATTAACTGAAACGCAATTAATTGTGAGATGCTATCTGCCGAATGTTCTCTACAAGTGTCAGGAACTTAGCAGCCAGAAGAGCGAAAAGAGATTCTCATTAGTTAAGTGCTAGGTCCATCGAGGACACCGACTTAAGAGAATATATATCTAAGCGGTAGAATAAGCCAATGAGTTTCAGTACGGTAAAAGAAGAAGAACTAAAAATGTGACAAGCCATTGAGAGAGCTAGTGTTTCAATACTATTGAACCTCCAATTGTATTAAAACAAGCTGAGTTAAACCATAATTGGAGAATACCAAATTTGATTCTGAAACTGCAGCAGTGAGACGCATAGTATTCAAGCAAAAATGAAAATGAATGGAAACAGTCTTCTTGTGAGAATTGGGTGCTGACAAGGTTATAATCGATTAGAAGTGACTTCACACCGTTCCCATATTTAACTGCACCCGATTATACGTATATTATGCGACAGTGCTTTAGCTTAAAGAATATAAATTCAGAATAAAAGATAAATTAAATTTGGTAACATTTCAAGCTATTTCCAGTAAAAGTAATGTTTCGTTTTCTCCTTTATATTCACTGCAGTACAGGGCAGAAAGCTATTTGCATTTAGTATAAGTTGCACATTTATTACTCGCTCTAGATTTTAAATATTCCCAGAAGCATGTCACTTCCAAACCAATACGTAATGTACCGTAAGCAACGTATTAGAAGGTACCAGACGTGATTCATGTGAGTTATCGTCGTAGCTTTTGCGGTCGGCGTTCCGATATTATTACTAGTATATAAATCATCTTAAACTAGCTGCCTGAAAAGCAACGATCGCTTGTTTTGAGTCTCTGAAGTGGCTGCCTTAATTGTGCCTATTGTTTACTATAAATTTCCTCAAGCGTAAATTTGAAGTAAGCAAAATCCAGGAACAACTCTAGCAACAACATCTTGTATTATTCTACATTCTACTTTTATTGTTTCTGTTTTTTACGGCTGCTATTATTTTTATCGCTATTATTTCATATTTAGACTTCAAATTCCTTGCCATGTTTTTTAATTATATTAGACAGAACTAAAGTTGTTATTGTACATCCTCATTATTTTCGATCAATTCGTCTCTTTCGTTTTTGTTAAAAGTAACTAGCTTATTAGTTACTATCGTTAACTTTATTTATTATCTTAGATTGAAGTACGATTGGAAAATTTGCGATTTCCTATTTAATATGTGCACATCCACTTTTAAACGTATACCAGCACATAAGATTTTTTTACGATGCAATAATATTTCTTTTCATTACAATATACATTTTAATTGGATGCTTAGGTGAACATTCACATAATTGTTTACAATGCCAATTGTATGCAAAATTTCTGTCCAATCTTCATTTGAAATATCCTGTTTTGCGATGAAGGAAGTAGGAAACACATCTTTATTGTGGGCAATGTAAGCTGTCGGATTTTATGTGTTTCTATTTCAATTGGAGATACATAGATTACCAATTAGTTAGATGGATTTCTTAGATTCAAATGCAACATCACAAAAGTAGTTATTCTATACTGTATTATTCAATGTACGTCGTATAATCCAATAACCAACATCCATCCTTTGCTGTTTCTCGCATTGATGAAGTCAGTCATTAATATACACCGCATGAAATTAAGAAATGCAACATCTAGGAATAGTAGGTGTACCTTTTAACTGATTTTAGTACAATATGTCAATTTTAAGTTAGTAATATAAACAAACGCGAATATAGGGAATTAAGGGAGTAGTCATTGCTAGTGCTTTTCGTGAACACGTTTGTTGAGAGGCATCGATGAAACTAAATAAAATCAACTTTATAATTCAAAAAGGAATCTAGATGACTCTCTTTAAAACGACCATATTAAACGCGTTGTTGGACAGCTGCAAGATAGCTGTGCAGTGGCTTACTAAGCAACCACAAATTCCATATGCCAATAATTGTCACGAAGGGAATTATGCTTTTATAATTGCGGACCACAAACGTAGATTACAGTTTCGTCCTTACTGGGACTCATCGGTACGGTATATTCAGTCCGCGATTAATAAGGCACAACCCACCAGATATGCGGATTGTTCGTGGAGATGAATTTGAGCAAAAATTTGGCCCTACTCGCTTTTCTGGCAGTGAAAATATTTGATGATCATATATTTACTATCTTGCCATTTCCTAATCCTCACGTTGCCGAAAGAGAACCACGCGAACGACCAGTTAGACTCCTGTACTTTATCTCCCTTTTTCGGAAAAAGTGTTACGTCCAATTGTTTGTTTTCTGTATTGTTACAATTTTCTGCTTTAGTATTATGTGATCTCTCGCTTCAATGTTTGACGTGTGGATGGAGCCCCGCGTTCGTAATCTTTTATTCAATGATACGGATTGCGCCAATTAGTGCGCAAGTGGTATTCATACTTTGCTTCGTAAAGTTGAGTTGAACAGACCTATTTCCGTGCGTAAGTTATTCCGTTCCGCTTTTAACCCTCGTTTTGAGAATATACACGGAAATTCGACGCTGGGGAGTGAACAGTATCGTTGAGAGAATCTGGAGTTTCGTTCTACCAAGTTCTGTTGTTCAAATTAATCGACCACGTTGCCTTTCCCTCTCTTGGAGATAAGTCTTCCTTTTTTGTTAATTTCATGTCGTTATCGTATCTTTCGTGTTGTTTTAGGGAACTATTAAAGGCTGCTATATCTAGTATAGGCTGGTATAACTGTGTAGGCCAGGATAACTAGTGTAAGCTATTATTAACGAGTATATACGAGTATGGAACTATCGTAGGAGCTAGAAACTAGTTTCTCCCGACATCTTTCCCTCACGTGCGAGAAAACCCGCCATATTGAACAACTTCCGTCCGGTTCCGAATACCACGCCGTGCGAAAGTCGACAACAGAAAATCACATTACGCTAAGGCGCGCTTTTATTTATTTTATTGTGGGGGAGTATACAGGAGTTTCTTTATTTTTTTGTAAACATTCAATCATGTTATTATCTTAATGGAGGAGGGGTGCAGATTTCTTTTCGAGTGAAGAGGGTTTCCTTTTTTGTTACGTCTGCTAATTAGTATTATATTTAATTCTATTAATAGTTTAGAGGAGGAGGATAATTACGTTCAGCTAACCTGTAAGGTGGCTGTAAGGTCGTTAGAATCTCACCGGTTACCGAAGTGTGTGAACCAAAAAATCAACTAGCTTAATTGATATTTCTTTTTTTTTTTTTTTTTATACAGTGACCAGTCACCAGTCACCAGTGCCAGTGACAATAAAGTGCTGTTAAATGTTAATCACTCGCGTCAGTCCATCGCATCTTCCTCATATTTTTTATTTCGTTGATGTGAATTTTAAATAGTAGTTAATTTAATATAGACACTACGGATAACCACGTACCATCTACTATGGAGAGTCTCTCTGACTCCAATCATTTAGATTTGTGATCCAGTTTCACAATTGGAGAGTGGCGCCCTGTTACTATTTCTCGAACCTTAACCTACGCCGCTTTCACTGGACTGGCACGACCTGGATCGCTCTCGTCATTACCTACAAGATGGATTATCCGCATTGTAACGGCATCGGTCACGTTTCTGACTTTCCGTTTATCATCTCCTTTTATTAGCTTTATTTCGATTTTCTAACAAAAGCTAATAATCAAAAAAGACCTCGTTAAATGCAATCATAGCTTTTCACAGGGCTACAATTCTATTAGAGTCCCAACCAGTGACGGCCAAACCGTTTTTCTTTCTTATTTTGCAGAAATAGAGTTCTGTCCCTGGCATTCATAAAATCTATAAAAAAGTCTTCTTTTGTCACCATATTCAGCTGTCCACACTCTGGGTATGTTGCTAACTGCATGTTCCTCCAGCCTTACACTACTTCTGTTTACATACTCAAGATAAATACTTTTGAAGTTTTCATTAACCTTTTCGGAAATTCCATAAATTACTGAAGTTCGATTAAACAACCGATTGATTAGATTATCCTTCTAGTAGATAACACTAACCAGGTTAGACATTCCTGGTTGCAGGTTTTTCAGCGATTGTCATACTGCGCAAACTTACCGTACAACCTTAATTACTAATTTTACATTTCAACTCGTCCCTCTGGTAAATAAACTACTCATGACAGGAGAAAGACCATCAACTTTAACATTAGTACGCTTTTGTATTATATTTTTACAAGAAGGCAAGGACTATCTGAGGAAAACCGCTGTACAAGTTTGTTATCAGAAAATATACTAAACAGCAACGAAACGAAAGAAGCAAATTAGTTGCATTAATTATGTTCTGCAAAAGCCTCGCCAGGAATATCCAGTTACTGGCATTGTAACACACACAACACCGATTAACACGGGGAAGCAAGAAAATAGAATTTTAGACAAAAACTTTGAACTGTAAAACAAGCGCGTCCGCGCACGATCAGATACAGTAATACAATTACTATTGCTATTACCGGTAATATAGTGAAAACTTATTTTACAATTTCAGTTTACTTGATAGAATTACTAATATCGTACTTGGTTCCTTAGACGCCATTAGATTAGCATTATAATGTATACCACAGAGAATAACCGGAGATACCAGCAATTCTTTAAATTACCTATAGTACATATTGTAAAAATTTACGAAAGTGGAGTACTGTCCCTTAAACTTATTCAAACACACAGCTGTGTACAGATTTGACGAAACGAACTACTGCAGCTTGGTCCGCATTGCGCAAAATACACTTGCTTAGAACCACTTAGAACTTGATAATCTGGACAAAACGGCAATGGCAGTAGCAATGGCAAACGGTAGCAGCAGTAACGTTGTAATAGCAATGGGAATAACGGGTAGTAGACTTAAATTAACGTAGTTTGAGAAACATCGTGAAGTGTCAATAATCGATTTGCCTCTGTCGCATTGTTTTGCGGACAATTCCCCAGCTATTCTCGCAAGGAATTGGATTCGAAGAAAATTTACATGGATATTTGTCCTCTGCCCTTGAAAAGCGCCCGCTTGGCTCCACTTCAACCATAAGATATACTTTATTGCACATTCAATTGCTATACGTTCGAAAATGCGATTGACTTTCATGTTTGTCTTTGTGACATTTTCTCGCTGAATAAAAGACAAAGTACTCTAGTCCTTTAAGCGTGAGAGTTGCATACATGGAAGTGTACGTCTAGAGGTGATTTCTACAAAATTTATTTTGAATACATTTCGAATAAGGTCACGCCTATTTATAAGAAAATAAATATCACTTTACGTTAAATGATACAATTGAAATTGTTTTGGTAATGTACTACATTAGTTTGGAAGTGTGATTAGCATATTAACATGATAATTATGCGTTGGTTACAAATGGGATACACTGAAAATTTTATTTATTTGAAAATATCCAATAACTTAATAGTACTTAATATTATTTTACTTACTTCCTTCTTTCTTTACTCATACAGACATAAGCTTAAACTTCAAATCAGTTTAATTACAAAATCAAATAAAGGGTTATCAACTAGATTTTAAAATGGTTGCAACAAATCCTACTTACGGTTCTCCGGCAAGATTTAATAAATAGTGTTGCCGTACTTATGCAAGAGTAATCGTCTAATTTAGAGGTAATTCTACCTCTGCGCAATGTGATATACATACACACGTACATTACCGAATGTAGTTTAATCAGTGAACTCTGGCTTCTTTGCATGTTGATTACTCAGATGTTTATTGCTACTGCAGATTGTTTGATAGTAGATATACGAGTATGCACTGGATATTACATATACATCTACTTTCCATTATTTATACCTTGATAATAAACCCGTGGACCGTGAAGAACGGTATATAAATAACAGCATTTGACGTATTCGTAAAATGAAAATAAATTGTCTCTGTTTCACAACCGCAAAGTTACAGAATAAGATAAATCACTTTATCTTCATAAATAGTCTCCTTAGACCTGGAAAATTTATATCAATGAGCATGTAACCAACGTTAGCATGATGAAATAGATACGCCATCTGCAGAGATTAATTTTAATTCAAACTGCTGTAATTGCGACAAGAGAGTAAAGTTTCATATTATGAGACAATAGAACTGACTGAGATCAAAATGGAGGAAGAATTTATAATCGATGCGGTTTAGGACACTTTTGAATTATACACAGGAACCAATAATTTTTCCTAAACGAATTTAGCAAGTAAGTTTCACTGTAAATAACGGTAAAATTAGATTTACATAACCTAAACTACCATATATTCAGGAATTAATATTAATTAAGGAAATTAGCTGCCAGCACAGACTAATTTGTTATGCGTAAAGATAATATATTATTACCGTAAATCAACGCTACTTAGATATCTTGCCGCAATTTGGGCAACAATAAAACCGTTATCATATGTTTATCTAACCCTTTTCTTGGATTGTAGGTTAGTTTATGTTTCCTTTAGGTTATTATTAATTAAAGATAGCGGGAAATTATAAAGCAGTGGTAAATTTTAAACTCTGTCGTTAGCTTTAAGCTAAAGAACTTGAAAAATGACGTTTGGATTGTAACGATAGAAAGGAAATATGGATTACATCAGATATCGTTGAAAAATATCCAAAGGTCGTTTCGAGTAATAAGAAGGCTTCTTGAACAGTATTGGAAAAAGTTTTTACTAATTTAACAAGAGAAATTCATTATCCAATCAACCTTCCAAAAGAACGGGTACTATGCCACTTCAGAAGCTGAAGGAAAAGAATTTAACATAGTAGGTCCTTCTCGTCTACTCCAAATGAGATCCTAAGAAGTATTTTAGGTGAATTAGTAGCAATCAATAAATACAACATAAGTGAACCTCTGGATTCCTTCTGATTTAAAAGAACAACATGATGCAGACCGACAAGAACCTATATTTTGGACATAAACAATAATCTCAAAAGCTTAGACCTGCAAAATGCCTTGTAATCAGCTCCACCAATTTCTAGTATAATGGATCCTGAAAAGAAGTGAAATGAATCGGTACCCAAAACATTTCTAAAACAAAAAGGAAGTAGCTATAGAACAAATAATAAATAATGAATGAATTTGGCAGAGCAATAAGAATGTTGATGACTCTTATGTTAAAGAAGATATAACATGTTGCTTTACTTCTAACATTGTGAGGTATTATTTGTTTTGCTGTCAAAGCTTTCCTTTCGATGTCTGTTCATTTTTGAAGAATATGGCCACATTTATAGAGCAAAATGTACAATTTCAAAGCACCTCAACCTAATCTTTTATTTAACTTTAGAATATGATTAAATAATTCTAATCTTGCAAACTTCACTTTAGTGGTGGTAAATTTCATGGCGTCAACTGGAATTAGTTGTAGTGATTCTGTACTTTAAACAATCATTTAAGTACGTTGATGGGACTAAATCCGACGATTCACTCATTACTACAAAGCTTAATTCATAATTCATGATATGTTTCCGCTCAATGGTGCATAACATTAAATTTTTTGCTCTGTATGGCGAGGCGTAATATTATTTCAATTTTGTAACTGTTTGAGGACTAAACTTCATATAATTAATAAACCTCTCCGTAGCGGATTATTTCAGATAGAAAGGATGATCAAACCTTCAATTATAGTCGTTGTCACAATTTGATTAAAAGCTATTATACAGTAATCTACTGGGGAAGTTCATGTTGGCAGGTGGATATTTCGTACACGGAATATAATACCAGGCAATCCAATTGTCTTCCATTATTAGTTTTAGCCCCTTTATTGTGAAAATGTCTTTTATACGTATGTTACATATAGAAGCATATGCACATACGTATGTAAGTATAATATTTAAGTTATTATTAGGTAATAAACGTACACTCGTTGTCAATATGTAATACAGAAGAAGAAGTTTACTCGCATATATCTAACAAGATCAGGAAGAACACCGAGTTTTTTATGTGCTTTTGTCAATCTTTTGTCAGGGAATACATCTGGAAAGGATTGTGGAGGGTGAAAGTCAACGCATACTGGGATAGCCAGGCGGCAAGGAAACGGTCAACCAGCTGGCGGTATATTACATCGGCAAAACTGTTCACCATAAAATTATTAATTATATACGATAACACGTGGTTCGCTGGAAATGAGGCGATCATTTTTAAACCGTGGCTGATCGAGTTAGCAGCGGTCTTTTAAGTACTGTCCATGCAAACTGAACTTAACTCTATTACTCGAGGGTCTAACCTATGTTCTACAGTAAAAACCTATTCCGAGAAAGGTACACTATCGATAATCCTATGACAGTGGTCATTTAACATTGACGGCATCGTATCTCTTTCTTGGATATTCTTTCTTTTCTACTGAAAACTGACGCAAGATATAAATATTACAGCAGACAAATGCGGCTCCACAAGCCGCTCTAATATTGCCATTTCACCCTGTCCTTCACGTTTCGGTTGGCGTATATGGGGTTCTCCACATTCGCTATATTCAATTCTATTTTAATTAATAATTCGGTGGTGAGGAGCTTTGCCGATGTGATATGGTTCAGCTATGACAATAATAATAATAATTATTATAATAATGACAATAATAATTAATTTTCCATAGAATCCTACAGAGCAAAGATAATTATCAATGTACGCAAAATAGGAATAAAGATTTTGCAAATTATATATATCGGCATACATAAAACTTACAAATCTAGAATACCATGCTACCCAGTCAGTTTATTTGCCTTGTCTCGATTAAAACTACAATTTATTAAAAATCAACTTCTAACTGTCAATCAAGAAATTATAAACAGATTTTCTGATCTTTTACAAGGGCAATTGATTTATAAAATGCTCCTTTTAGATTGTTGCGGCATAGAAAGATTATTGGACAATATGGTTACTATATCTTTGGAAATATCAACATTATGCCAAAGGAAAGCCTTATTTTCGTAATAAAATGATAACAGCTTGTATATGTACAGATATAGCATAGACATATATGATGCTCGCCTAAATCTGTATCATGTATCTAACGATATTTTCTATAAGACAAAACCCCTTTGAAATCCACTAGCAGAATACCAAAAAATAAAGCCTATGATAATCTTTACAGAAATTCAATAGATCTGATACTGTAAGTGAACTGTTCTAAAGTGTGGACATAAGTGAAGATCTACTGGCAAATGCACTTGGGCTAAGTTCAGTAAAAGAGCTTATCATCTCTTCTCCCAGTAAAACCAAAGTCTTTTTGAGGTACCTACCTATACGTAAAGAAATTATCAATAGCTGCAGATTTTGAAAGATAAGAATTAAATCTTCGTATATGGACATGTGAATATATAAACCTGCCCTGTGTATTATTTTTAGAAAGGCAATTGAGCTCATCAATGTGTAGTGTATGTTTCTCAAGAAGGCTTATGGATTCAGCTTAAAATTTAAATATTTCAGGCATATACCGAGGTAACAAAAGGTTTGTAATACATTAAGTCTCTCGAGGTCAAGACATTTAGTACCAAGTTATCCATTTAAAATATACAATTTATGATGTAGCTTTAAAAAGTCATATATTATTTACTGATTAGAATCAGCAGATAGTGAGAAGTTATTTGGTGATTTTAAAGCATTCTCGCTTAATTAGCCTTTATCAAACATAAACTAGAATTACAGTGAAACATTTTCTAATAGATAAATCAACAATTCTCTTCATGGAAAGTTAAGGAACGGGTAGGATGACAATTCACAATTCCCTTCCCCCTCCTTTCTCCTTCTCGTTTTAAGGAAACATTGTGTATTAAATTCTAAAGTATTTTCAGTGCTGTTAATCTTCTTGTGGCACCTAGCTAATACATTATTTCTTCTATGATGACAATTAATGTATTAATCTTATCCTTTTGGTAACCTCTAATATTTATTTTGGTTTCCCCTAACTATCTATATGTTGATTTAATCGACTTCTTTACCTCCAATTAATACTTTTGTTACTTATTATCATTGTGTTCATTCCCCTTTTGATTTTTACATATATTTCTTTACTAGCATAATAGAACAGGGATTGACAAAATGTGTGGGGAAAATGCTAGAGGAGTAACAGGTAGCCTTCCGATAGAAAAACAAACAAATGATAATTCCTTTACGATAAAAAAGCGATAAAGGGAAAACTAAGACAGGAAACATTGTATCCGGCATTTGTAGATGCATGGATCACCTTGGAGACGGTAAAGATACATAAAATCTAGGAAAGTCTGGAAAAGCTTGATGTATCAAATACCTAGGAGGAGTAAAATCGGGCGATAATCTCAGCTCTCTATTATTCTTCACAAATAAACTAAACAGAAATCGGACCCTATGGTTGTATACAACAACCTATTGTTAATAGAAGAAAGAATTGTTATAGTGCTGGCGTTGAATTTATTTACAAATATGGAAAAACTGGTAAACGCCTGAACAGCTCTAAGGAAAGGTAAGTATAAAAAGCAAACTAATAATCATTATAAACGAAAAGGAACTATAACATCGGAATGGTAAATACTTGAAAAAAGTATCAATATTCGGGAAGTATAATTACAAATAATGGCAAAATAGATGCAAATCTGGCGAGTAGAGTAAGGATGTGAACCCAGGGAAAATAGGTATAATACAAAAAAATATAATTAAGCTGAGTGAAATGGAAGTGAAACCTTTTAAGAAAGGGTTATAATTTCTATTGTGCCTTCATTGTGCACATGGATTGTACTACCTCGGCTCCAATTTCTGTACATGTTTCTTCGTTATTCACTGTTCTCTACAGTAGCTTATATTTTTCGGTTTGTACGTATTTTTTTCCCGCCACCTCGATGTCTTGGGTTCACTTTGTCCATTACCTTAGACATCTCCAATATTTGTCGTTCTGCGGATGTAATGCAAAGTATTAATGAATACGAGTATAAAATCGATATTCTGTAGAGCTGAAGAGCACGTTCAATGAAAAATTCAGATTAAAAAGTTCAGTATGATGCACATCCATGAGTCTACAATGTTCTGATTAAACCAAACTGGAGATACATTCTAATTGGATAAAAGTCAGAGGTACCTCATTTAACTTAGAAATGTGCCTAGCAATCTGCAGTCAGCAAGGTGCTTCTCTAGGGTTGTACAATTTTTGTTCTAACTGATTGAGCATAACGCACTATATAATGAAAAATATGCAAGGCTTGGTTTACTAATTAAGAAACGTGTCTTACAATTCCACAGTCCTCAGAAAACTATTAAAAAGTATGTTAGTTGGGCAGCAATACACCATCTTACTGAGTGAAAAACGCAAGATTATTGCGATACCTATCACAAGGTGTATACATTATTTCGACATAAGATCACAGAGAAAAGAATTTTGCAATAGCTAAGAAACTATTCAATGATCAAATGATATATTCAGATTGCAATTGCTTGCGCAACCGTTACGACAAATCAATTTCAATGCCCTTTTCGAAATTCACTCTCTACGTTACTTAAACATTTTATACTCCATCATAGGGTGATTTATACTCGATTTGTTTGGAATGATAATAACTTCGAACATAATTTACTAGCTATTCGTTCGTCGATTAGCGAACGCTCCTTCATTAATTATTTATTACACTCTTTACAAACTAAGGCGACTAAGGGCTACGTCTAATTTGAAGTTGTAGTCCCACAATAGTTCTTGGGGTATCCTCCTTATTTTCGTAACAGATTGCGTGCTTAGTCCGACCTATGATTAATTGTTCTTATTATGTTCCCGCTTGCAGCATTTAGCAGCGCCAGCGCAAGAGGTATTGTGTACTTTAGTGCTACGACGCTGACCTAGTCGTCCTTGTTTACAAGACATTACGGCTTCAGAAACTAATCAACGCTATACAAGTCCAGATACAAAGCATTTAAGTCAGGCGCTTATGAAGCTAAATGGTATTTTCATCGCTCTTGTTGTCGTTGGAAAAATTTCCGCTAGTTTTGGAATCATATAGATGAATTTTATAAATGAATAATTAATTAGAATAGCGAATACAGACACATTTTAAGCATTACGAGAAAGGTTTATGCTGTTGTCCGAAAATTATGATTTGTGCGAGCGGACACGACAGAGGAAAGCAATTTAGATTTATTCATATTGATATTTCGGGCACATACGATGTAAAATGTCGATCTTTTTGCTTTTTCTGACATTTCTCCTCTGGTTTTACCCATACAAGGCTTTTGAACTTCCTATTTTGTTTGAAAATTTATTACTTTCCCTGAAGAATTAATATTCCTGTTGTTCCATTAAATGTTTCCTCGCATTGGCATCGAGCAAAAGTAGTTCTTCTATTCTACTTTTCGTCTGGATTTCCATCGTAGCTATCGTATTAGATTATGCATATGTATACGTAGACATATATTAAAAGATTACATTGTGATACTGTTTTGTGAAGAAGCTAGCACAATTAAATGAACGTAAACATAGTTTCCTATTAGAACTGTGGTTACCGTTTTTATAAGGAAAGAAAATATAGGAAACGTAGACGGCTTTGTATTCAAATATTTACTTATAAAAAGAAAGTAAACATTTTTTAAAATCTAACATTAATTAACGTGACCAACAAGAAACATCGTTAAAACGAAAAATGTTAATGAAATTTTAACATTAACGGAAAGAGCATTGATCAAATTATCTAGGTGGTATCATAACTCTCGTCTATTTGCAATCTATTCGTGTTAGCAATATTAGGTCATGCCACCTACATACTACTTTTCTTGATGGAACCATTCCGCTTCGGATAATTTGGACTTTCATGGCATTTTAATGTCCTTTTAACACAATTCGGAGTTCAAGCAGTTATGGTTTTGGATCCTCCTTTCTCCTTTCAACCTCTATTGTGGCCTTGACTTGGAAAATATCTTTGCTTTTTGCCAGAACCTAATTAGCCGTATAAGAATGATCGTTATGTGGTTGTTGACTGCTTTTAAAAATAAATTCATCCAGAATTTATATCAATATTGGACGATATGTTAGTTTGAGATATAAAGGAACAATCCCATATTGAAATATGTAACAAAGGAAAGATAGGATTCTGTTTCTTAAGTTAAAGCGGCGGTACTACATACATATGACCAGTAAACGGCCATCACCGCTTATCGTTGCTAAGAGGGTTGGCGTTTATGGTCTTTACTACCGTTTTGTTAAGGTTTTCACACGAATACGCACACATAGTCTTGTTAGATCACACTGATAATAGATTTGCTTAAACTTTCGTAATCAATTTCAAGTAAAGTAGCTACGCTGTAATATTTAAAGCTTTCATAATTCTTATCGCACTCTATTCGATGTCATAAGTATATTACATACTGAGTTTCCATCTAAAATACACTGCCATAGTATAATACAGAAAAATAGCTTTTCACGTTTTACAAAGATATTCGAGAATTTCCGCGTTACTTCCAGTTTGTTGCATTGGAAAAATGCAGCATTGTCCATAAACGGCAGCTATCTCTATTTCTGTTTAGTCGTTCCATTCACATTATTGCAATATATTTAAACATTTCCAGATATTCTTTCTTAGATTGCAATTGGTAAAAAATATTCAAATAGTTCGTGCTCTCTACTTGCTCTACCATATATAAAACATACATACCAGGTAGCAAAATACTGCGGAGAACATAGGCGTCGAATCGGTAACACTAGATTAGGGAGTAGTTGGTTGCCTAACTATCGTAAAATCCCTTTGTTGCTACTTCGAGAATTTTAAACGACTAATGTTTTGCCAGCTATGCACCAGTCATGTAAAATATATCTACTTGATAATGATTAGTAAGTATGTAACAACTGGCGCTAGACTGCATTGATAAATACGAGGATATATTGAAAAGTTCCGGAATAACAATGAAAACAAAATAACACGGGTTCAGTTTATATTTTATTTTTCAATATAATGTCCTAGAAGTTCAGCACACTTAGTCCAACGTTTCTCTAGCTTCCCGATTTCCTCCCGGAAGTGACTTTCTTCGAGGTTCCCAAAATAATCGTTATTAGCCTCCATCCGTCCTTCATTCTACCAAAATCTCTTTTCACCCAGAAATGTTTGACGTTTCTGAAACAGGTGAAAGTCTGACGGAGCCAAATTAGGCCAAAACGGCGGATGGGAAAGGAGTTTAAACTTGAATTTTGTCATTTTTTGATTGAACGATTGTATTTGAATGAGTTGCTTATTGACGCGGCGAAAAAGAATATTTTTAAACATTTCCGCGCGTTCCTCCTGGATTGCTGCTTTCAATTTGGCCAAAAGTATTTGGTAATATTGCCCAGTAACAGTTTTGCCTTTTCCAAGACAACATATAGGCAAAAGTTCCATTTGCATTCCTAGAAATCGATGCCATCACTTTTCCAGCCGAGTAAATGGTCTTTCGCTTTTCTGAAATCGATTCACAGCGTGCAATCCACTGTTTTGTTCGAATTTTTGTTTCTGGTGTGTAGTGATGAATCGAGGTCTCATACATGGTTACGAATCGTCTCTTAAAATTGGTTGCATTCTACGTAAATACTTCCAAAGTTCTAGTTCAAATGCGTTTTTGCTCCAAATTGAGCAAATGCTGCACTCATCTTGGAGAAAGCTTTTTAAACCTAATTCATTTTGTAAAATAAGACCTACTCGTTCATAAGAGATGCCCATGACTTCCTCAATATTACACACTCTTACTCGGCGATCTGCCAAAATCATGTCGTTGACTTTTCCACAATTTCTGGCATGGTAGCCGTTTCCGCACATCGTGCGTGCGGCCACGCTTGAATTCCTAAACTCAAAAAGAGCGGTGGAAAATGAAGGTGATGGACCCCCAAGAACGGCATATAAACTCGATTTGATTTCCGCTGCGGTTTCCCTTCTAAATAGAAAAGTTTTCTGACTGCTCGAACTTCGTTTTTATCTATAATTGAAAATATAAAAAGCTACATGATGTAGACTATTTGGCATATGGTTTAACCTTCGCAGTCAGAAGAAAGAATTGCCAACACAAAGGCATAATGTATTTGGAAAAATAGCAAGCTAGCAGCGATTCCGGAAATTTGTCATTCTACCCTCGTATTGGTCATACAGTTATTTATTAATTCCAGGATACGCGTTTTTATAGATATGAGCCCTGATATTGCCAACCGGTGAATCAGTAAGCAAATTTGCTATCAGCTGTGCCAGATACTTCAAGTATATTTTGTAATATGATGCCAGTCTAATAAAGAATTTTCAATGATGATGTGGAAACATTTGTATTGGACGTCATACGTTTGAGTGAGTATTGAAATAATTTAAATAATGCATGTGCGCAGATGGTAAGTACATAGGGCAGCAAAATATGAATCAATGTGTCAACGTGTCTTATATACATGTAGAAGTGACCCAATTTACCATTGATTCACATAGCGCGTTGTATTGGTCATGCAGATTAACCGCGTCAAGCAGGATATTACTGTATATTGACTATTTAAGGGTGTTGGGTACTTTTTTCAAGATCGATTGAACTTAATTTTTTTATTGGTTTTAAAACTATTTTGATAATTGTATATCTGACCGTTAAAAGTAGTGTGTGTAACGATAAAATACTAGTTTTTTACAATGTTAAGAGCTTCTACAGCTTTAATTTTTTTGCAATCACAAGTGAAAAATCAATAAGTTTATGAGGTCGAAATTTTGCATACCGCGCATTCCTTACGATAGCTACGACCTGTCATAGAGCTTTTTTGTAAATTCCTTTGTTATCGTTACTTTCTTCAAGTCCAAAAATGATGGTAAGCCCATGATCATGTTTCTAGTCCTTAAATGCGGCTAAATCCAACAACAAACACAGTGGAATTAAACACGAAGCTTGGTGGTGACACGTCTACTACTTTCAAAGGTCAGATATACAATTTTCAAAATAGTTCTGGAACCAATAAAAAAGTTAAGTTTAACCAATCTTGCAAAAAAATACCCAACAGCCTTAAAAGTAAAAACATGAATGAAGGCAGAAGGACATGACAAGAATATGACTGCTGACAAAATGGTTGAATAAAATATCAACGTGTTTGTAGAAATACTTTGTACTTTTTGGGCAGTGCAGTAATTCACCATTTTATTAGGAGCAGACTACTTTTAGGTTTAACTGTGCCTAAGCGCTTTTGGGTGTCATACGCGCTTCATTTTTAATTCATTAAAGACATAAAAATGTAATTAAGTTCCTCTAATAAATTAAAGTCGTCGTAAAATTTTATTATTGATATAGGTTTACAGGAACGAGTTTTATTTTTCCCTATTCTTATCCTGCTCAGTTTAATCTCGGCACTGGTATCGCTGATGGGTTATTTTAATTACTTTCTATGTACATGCAGACAGTGCGTATTTATACCAGAGGTTTATCTTCTTCAACTTCGAGTAGCGTACACATGCTTTCCTTTTAAAATTGCAGGACCTAGTACAGTGTACTCTGCATACAGATTTGAGTTGCTAAAATTTATTACACGATCTCAATTTCAATCTATGCACCACCGTTTAAGCGTAGGTATACTTTAATGCGGCTAATTAATTTAATGAACATACGTTATACTTTGGCCTATATCTTCTAGTCTCATCTAATCCTAGTACTTACGTGTAGGTACATTAGCGGGTTTGAAGAGTTTGATACTTCTAGTACAAAAAGGTTTGTGTGGCGTAGTTCTGAATCTGCTGCTTTGGACGGATCAAACGTGATGCGAACCAAATACCGTGGATTAAGGTCATTTAGGCCGTTTCGATTCACGTTTGTTAGCGTCTTTAGCGTTATATTTTACCAGTATATTAACGTCATACCATTGGTTTAAATGATGTCAAGTTCTAGAGTAGTGGGGTAAAAAATGGAGTCTAATTGTTTTTAGCGACGAGTCCTCGTTTCGTTCTGCGATATGCGAGGCGTAGGTACGAATAAGAAAGCACCGTGGTAAAATACGCAATTTCCAGTTATCTATGGAACGGCACCAATGGGTTGGAGATGCTGTAGTTTCTGCATAGGGCAGCACGTCACCTGTAGGAGGTAATATAATAGCTCATAGCTATATTAAGGAATTGTGCCTGCAGTTTGGCTAACAACTGCATTAACCTCGAATCCCCGAACATATGAGTTACATGAAGTTCACATGTGACGTTGTCCGTTTTCGTTATTTATGTAACTACAGTAGAGTGTCGATTACCCGAACGTCAACTATCCGAACGGGTTTCATGGGAAAAAATTCAAATCATAGGAAATGTCGATTCTGGTCGAGCATTGTTAGCACTCAATGCTTTTACAGATTACTTCTGGAGAGCGATATTACGGGAAGACGGCTTCAGTCTTTGGTTGACCCAGTTTTCGGAATTTTATTTAGGGAAATAAGGAAAAACAAAAACAAAAATGTATAGTGAACTACTGAGGCGATTCACGTATAAAAACTTAATTAATTCTTAGAAAGAGGGTTGTTAGCTGTGCCAGCATTTTTTTAGTAAGCGCTATGTCTGTGCAATTTGTTCATTAGGTTTTTGACTCAATCCCTTTCTATTCATACGGTCGGTTACCAATCAACACTCATTCATTGTGAGGTGTACATGCAATTTGTGGTCACATATTTTAAATACAGCTTGAAAATTTCGACAAAAAGGACGAGTAGTACTTTTATTAGAAGATAATATAGGAATTATTACGCAGCTGAAGAAAGGTAAAGTGGGTCAGGCACTAGCTACGAAGTTCGGTGTTGATAACGGGAATAAAAAATAATTGTGATTCAATCACTAGGTATGCACTTAATCTTGACAGTAGAGTAGTGGAGTTTCTGGGTACCCCATATCTGACCTATTTTGTGCAAAAAGCAGTGGAATTAAACATGAAACTTGGCGGTGATCCGTTATTCGTCGTCAGTTCTCGAGTGGCTGAAAAATTTCAAATTACAACCTGAAAAATTAAGTGCTGACGCCCTAGCAGCAGTTTTGTTTTTCTGAGAATTTAAAGAAAATCCTTGAACATAATGTATATAAGATGGATTTTGTCCACAATGCAGACGATATCTCGAAAAGAATCTGCACACGCGCAGAAAGGCGCATTCTCTGGCCCTCAAGTTCGAGAAATAATGAATGATCCTACGTTCGATGTCATCCTAAATGAACAAGAAACACCAGCATGGAGGTTTTTCAAGAAACTAGTCCAGCATTTTCTTGGAAATAACAAGGCGGACAACTATAAGGATCTTGTGGAGGAATTACTTCAGAACTATAAAGCTCACATATAGACCTTTCCCCGGAAAACTTAGGTGACGTCAGCAACCAGCACGAACGATGAGCGAATCCATCAGTACATATCCACAATCGAATCTCGCTTTCTGCTCAATTACTGGTGGACATTGAAAAGAGACATTTCTGCTGCAGAATACAAAAGAAAATCGTGTAAAAATGCCTTTTTAACTGCCATTAATACAAGAATTTAAGCTGCTACGTTTATCAAAATTCGTTACTAAAAACTATGCGCGACACATAAATTTGGAAAGCAGTTTCAGAATCAGTGGGGGAATTACTAAAACAGGGTTCCTATTTGATCGAAGAAACACACAAGAAGTGAAATATTGTTTAATGTTATGGAATCAAGAATAAATTCCCAAAAACTGGTAAATAGGATTAATAGATCATAAGTAAGGAGGTATAGCAATGAAAATATATGAACACACTATTGACATGAAAATTAGACTCGCAGTAGAAAATACCCTGGAAAAGCCACAGAGAGGGTTTAGAAAAGAGGGTTTAGAAGAGAGCGTGTCGAATCACACATTTACTGTAAAACAAATAATAAAAATAATGGCCCAGAGAAAAAGGATTTATGAGCTTCATAAATCTAAAATAGGCTTTTGATAAAGTTCCAAGAGAGAGGCTATGGGACAAACTAGAAAGAAGAGGAGTAAGCAAATCAAATTAAGAATATTTAAGAACATGTACAAAAATAATATGGACTTTATTATTAGCCAGAATGGAATGTCGGATTTATAACAACTGAGAGACTACCGCAGGCAGGGGGAATAAGACGGTAACTGTTTACAGTATATACGTATGTGTGAAATAAAAGAAATGTACAAGGATTATCAAATAACTACATGTCGGATGCAAAAGTCTACAAAGAACAAGCGTAGCACAAGGAGTATTCGCTGATGGCATAGCAATTGTAGCGGAAAACAAAGAGGATTTACAGAAAAACTTAGAATACAGTTCTAGATGAATAGGATGATTTTGGATAAGAACAAAACAAAAGTAAAAACAAAAATAAATATCAAAATCGCAGAAGGGAACATAGAAAAAGTAACAAGACAAACAAGACCAAGAAATTGACAGTCGAATAGAAAGGACGATGGAACTAAACCATAAAATGAACAAAACATTTATTAAATAACATGCAATATCAGAAGAGACAAAAATAGATGCTTTTAAATCAGCATCAGTAATCATGGGTATTGACAGAAAAGCAAAAGGCTGTTGAATTAAAATATCTGGGAAGAGTTAGTGGCAGATTAAGGAATACAAGAATAAGGAAAGACTTACGAATACAATTGACATTAGATTTCATCGAAGAGAGATAACTCAACTGGTATGGACATCAGCACAATATAGAAAGTCGACAACCAGTAAAAGAGATATGGGAGCCGAAAATCCACGAAAGGAAGGAAGAGGGAATACCAAGAAAGGCATGGGATGATGTAACAGAAAAAATACTTAAAAAGAATGAGTAAAGCTTATGCATAAATATAAAATCTGTACATATTATGGAATTTTATAGGTTTTTGTATATTATTGTAATGAAACATTGCACTACACCCTACAGCATTGTATTGAGTAGATATACATACCTACATACATATATTTATAGACCTATAGATATATATAGTATGAAGTCCTGTGATTTCATAAATTCTGAAATGCTATGAAAATTTATATAAACTACTCTCTATTCAAATTAAGTATATGTAGTACTATTTTCAATTTTGCTGTATTATCTTCTAGAGGAGCGGGCCTATATATAAATTTCATAGATTGGGTATAGTGCCTCCACTGGTTTCCATATGTCGATACCTTTTCGTTTCTAAGCAACAGTTATATTTGGACCTTCAAAATTACAGGCGATTTAATGTTTCGTATTAACAGGAGTGCGTGTTGTCCATAGTTTCTTTGACAAACATTGTATTATCCTTTAATGGTTTAGAAAGAACCTTGTTGTTATTATATAAAAACTACGTTTCAGAAAGGATAATTACATTGCAGCAATTATTTCTTGCTGTATGTTTAGTCTCCTCTACCACATGAAGTGAGTTCCTTCCTGTGTATAATTATAAGCCAGCAATCATACCCCAAATAATGTTATATGAAAATTTATCTTCACACAATTTACGATATGGTCTAATATAATACTGTATTTTTATGTATCAAAAGATTCATTGAAATATATATAATCAATTGTATGACATATACAGCCTAAACTCCATATAGCGAAACTGAAGGGACCGAGTATTTTATTGCGGTATTGAGAGTTTTCGTTAAATGAGGAGTAGGAAAATACCACATAACTTTATAAGTACAAATAATATACATATGCATACTTTTACAAATTAAGTTTAATGTACAAACAATATACGCCTTACTATCTAAACTTTTGCATATTATATCATTATTGTGTATAGTCTCTTATCGTTGTTTGACATTTTTGCAGTTTCAATATTTTATTTGATTTTCTTGTTCATGTTCAGGTGTTTTATTCATATCTTGGGATAAGATGGAATCATTGTAGTTAAATAAAAGGATTTTTTCCAATAATGTTGCTGCATGGAGTGCTCCTTTAGCGCTTAGTGTTCAGTCCCTTGCTCCTTTTTCTTATGTTTCCTCACTGAATCAATGATTTCTTTATCTGTAAGTGAAGCTGCTATGACCAGGCTGTCGTCTACGTGCATGTAGGTTTGTGGCATGTTGAACTGATTTGTCCACTCAAGCAATGGACGGTCATCTTCACTTTCAAACTCTCATTCTGTTTCTATTTCATCAGTCGCAGAACTGGCACAGCATGACGAAAAGGGTGCTGTATAATTTGTGCTGTCACTTCTTTATACGTCCTAGGTAAAAAAAATTACTGCATGCAGCATATTAATAGAAATTTTAGCCCCAGTTTCGACCAGTTCAATCAATAGTTTCCTTCTATAGTGACCCTTGAGACTTTTAATGACGCCCTTGTCCATTGGTTGTAGGATACTAGTCGTGTTGGGTCGACAAATGCCAACTCTATGTTGTATAGGGCGAGCTGGACAGTTGTCGACAAGAAACAAGATTTTACGTCTCTTTAATTCTGCATTCCATCTTCACAAATCTTCTTGCTAAAAGTAGATTTATCATCCAGGTTGATTTATGAGCTTTGTAGGTGACTGGCAATTGGTTATTGTTTTTAAAGCACCGTGAATTGTTTATTTGCATATTACCATCAGTTTCCTTTTTCTGTGGCATCCATATTTGCAGCTACAAGCATTGTGATACGCCCTTTGGAAAGTATTCCTCCCACACAGTTTTCTCCTTTAAATCCCGATGTTCTATTGGGCATCAACTTGAACAAAATTCCGGTTTCATCTGCATTAAAGATGTCACCTGAAGCATACCTTTCCTTCAATTTTGGCCACACTCTATTAATCGAATCGTGAGTAACATTCGTGTCATCATCGCGGGCTTCTCCATTCATTTTACCGTAGTTAATACGGTGACGTTTAAACTTTCCAAAACTTCCTTACGATGCTTTGGAATGAGTTATGTTAAGTTGTTCAACAACTTTCTCTGCCTCAGCTTTCACAATTGGCCTTGAAACAGGAATATTATTGTGGCGCTATTTGTGAAACTTTCAAATGGAGGCTTCCTTAATTTCTTAGAAGACTTTTCATCCATCTCAGCCTATAGAATCTTTTTCTCGTTCTTCCAAATCATACACAGTAGATGGACCGAACCCAAAGCATTTTCCAACATCATTTTTCTTCCTCCTTTATCGCGGGTATTAATGAAACTTATTCTTCAACACACAAAGATTTCTTTTACTCGCTATGTTCGCAGTTTGAAAGTTCATGAGCAACAAAGAATATGATAACGTAAAGAGACTTGAGGTAAACACGTTCTAGCCAAACAAACCAAAGCAGATATTTCTTAGAATCTTTGGTAAAGCTATTATAGGTACGATGACTACAGTCGAAGTAAACGTGTTTGACAATTACAATTAACAAAACAACAAAGAAAAGAATGCATACAGCTGCATTTCTTATCAATTTCGACAACTTAGACAGCGTTTTGAAACCAATAATAAATGTTTATTGCCTTCTAAATGATGACCCATTGTTTCGCTATTGAGAGTGAGTGTTATGCTACATAGAGTGCATTAATGTATGAGTAATACGGTAGACCGACCGAAGTCAATGAATTTCTACGTTTCAGGGAGTTTTCCGTCAATTACGAGTTCGTTATAGAGCTTACACTGTAATTACAGAGTAAATAAAACATAATACAATAATACAATGGAAATTTATGAAAAATAAAACAAAGGTTTACAGCTGCTTGATAAACCTTTCAAATTGTAGCCGATTATTACTGACAAATGTGAACAGTACTACAAAATATAAAATATGTTCCACAATTTTCAAATTTTAATGGCATATTTTAAAATAAAATTATGATATATATGTATATTTGTCCAAAATGGAATGGTTCAGTATCCGTAACGTATCTATTCGTATTCGAGACAACGAACTTTGACAAAGGGAATCACTTATTCCTCCATCGTAAAATAATTCAACCCACTCATTCTTCCTTATTGGATATACATACATATGTATGTAGTAGTAGTAGTAGTAGTATGTAACTTACTTAGATTCAATCAGTGCTTATTTAACAACTTATTGATTGACGATTACTTGAACGAAGTAAATCCATTATCTATACTTTAGCAAATTCATTGTTGAGTCTATCGATTTTATAACGCCAAATGAGATTTTCTTGCTTGTATATATTGCAAATAGACGTGAGGTGATATTTTAATAGAAAAAAACTCAGACGGAGTAGAAAAAAGATCTGGAACATCCGGGAAATTTTCAACGGTTACAAATGCCACAAATTGCTTACTACTTAAAGTCCTTCGAAACTTATAATTTCCAACTCTCGGTCTATGTTTGTCGGGTCGACTAATTGCACCTATTGTTATATCGGGGTAATATAAGCTCCTTGTAGTCCAACGGCTAACGGCATCTATTTGACTTGTTGATTAAATAAATAAATAAATAATCTACTTATAGAGGTACATTGGTGAATTTTTTCAAATTTATAGACGTCTCAATTTATTAAAGTAATTTCATTTGCAGGAAAAGTAAAATTATTACTGGCCGAAATAGATTTTATGAATATTAGTTCCTTCGTGATAAGGCTGTACTAACTAATAATACAGTAGTCTTCAAATCTTGCACAATATTAACGATTCGTTCCTATTTTAAAGTATGTATATGTATGTAAGTCAGAAATTATAATTCTTTCTAGTTATTATTTCCGCACAACTTATCATTATTTACTCAAATTATGGTTACGTTCGGATTCTACATCAATTGTAAACATAAATACGTTTATAGATAGCATCCTCTAAATAATAATCCAATAAATAACAATCTTTTAGTTAAAGTGGATAGAGTTTATCGGATTTGAACTTCATCTTATCTGTTATTTTTATGTTCATAAATGTCCTTTTAAATTTGTGAATACATACGTGCTATTAATATTTGAGTTCGATTACATTTCTTGTTAAACCGCTGTGTAGTTTCGTTTCTGTTTATAAGTTTTCCGACCTTGAAGTCCCTAACTATCTGAAGAAATATTTCAGTAATCTAAAGCTAAGCAAGTACTTTCCTACGGTACGCTTATAAAATAGCGCTAAAATGATTGTCGTAACGCAAGCATCATCTTGAAACGCTTAAGTAAAGTATGGAAAGAACGCTGTCTCTGCTGAGAGAATGATAAATAAGGTATGACAGACTACATGGGGCGCAAAAATGCAAATAACTTATTCCGACGGTGACGACCTGCGCTGTTCGAGCAACCGCTACCGCGAAAAGATAATTTTCAACGTTGCAATTTCTTGAATCTGTCACAATAAATTAGATTTATCTCATCCGCGACGCAGGGTTTAAATAAGGATTTATACTCCTTTTGGTATTAGGCTTAGTCGCAAGGATGTATGCGTCCTTGTGCATAAATGTACGTTCCTATGTTTGTCTTCAGAATAATTCCTTATTTCTGTATTTCTTCGTTGGTAGAGCACATTTCGAATTCAATTAACGGGAAGTTTAATTTACTGTTCATATTAATCCCAGACGTTCAAAGAATTTCTAATAAAAGTTATCCATCCCGTCTACATGATGGTGTTCTCAAAGCAATCGTAAACTACGCAGATTTGTGTGGGTAGACATCTTTTCTTCAAACCAACTTCCCAGTTATAAATAAACTCTCAAATTAGTGCATATGAATTTTAAGATGCTAATGCTTGGTTTACTAGAGTCAGTTTAGCGACAGGTTAATAACTTAGAAATGTGTGGCGTAGTCTTGATCATAAGTTATTAAATTAAGTCCAAGCACTTACAAGCAGAATGATGCCTAAAGGAATAATAATACCGAAAGAAATTGCCAATTTAAAAAATGGCATATATCTTTTCTTAAAATTTATAGCTCTGCCCAGCGATATTATGTGTTCTTTCAAATATATTAATACTCCTGGTTCCAATCTACTTTTGAGCATCCTCTAGAGAGGAGCAACCTCTGAGATATGTAATATATAGAATGTGAACGAGACACTTCTAACGCAGCTCGCGAATATTGTAACTCGAAGAGTGGAACAATGTCGCAGGATAAACACTTTTGCATGAAATTTTGCGGCGAATTTCATCACGACCATTTCATTAACACCTCATGCTTTACCGGTGCTCTACCTAACTATTATATTACCGCAGGTTCAATTAAACTACTTAATTTGAACGAAACTCAGTTTCAAATGTTCTAAGTGTTGACGATGTGCGATAATATATGTTGCTGTGGTATGTACCATTATACTATTGAAAATTTGAAATAATTAAAATTGTGGCATCCATGCAGAAATGGAGATCACAAAATATCTGAGGCCATAACACATTTGAATAATTTTATAAACAAAACCTATTTGAATGGACCATATATATGTAGAGATAATTATAGGATTTGTGCCACAGAAATATTTCTTGACCAGTAACTGCTTTGAAACCAATATACATATATAATTGGAAAAATTGTTAAAACATCTTAAAATAATAGAATAAGAGCAAAAGTCACAGCGATATGGACATCCGTATCGGTTACAATAAAATTCAAGATCCTACTTTTATTGTTGCCGCGCAAAGAAAGGATATGTGTGCAAATTGGGATGACTTGTCTAAATAATGTAAAGTTTGACCAATATCGAGACAACTGTGTGTACAATGTCTGAGTACAGAGGTGTGATTTAGATATTAAAATTAGTGTGAACGACTGCAGGAGATCGTAATCTTACATGTTCCGTAGCTTTAATACTTGAAAATATAATAAAGAAACAATTTCAAGTTTATTACCAACATCGTTTGCCATTCAATTTTCTTCGAGGCTTGTTTTCTTTAAAAAAATACAATCCAATTTCATTTTCAATAAATTATGAATGTTTTGGTTTTGGATAGCTTTGGTTGTTTGTAGTTTCACAGCCAGTTACAATAGATATTGAAGTTAGTTGATGACAGATCTTTAAGAAGGGAAGATGCTCTTCTCAACGCCTTGATTTTAGAAATATGTATTTGTAGAATATGACAAACTAAAATAAACAAATTAGGATGAATTTATTTGAAAGCAAAATAAATATAAACTTATAGAGAGCAAAGTGCAATATTCCAATTCAAGAATTCTTGGAGGGAATCATCCAGTGCTTGATGACAATTTTGGAAGCAGTTAATAATTTACACGTTTTCAATTTGGTTTTGCAAGTTATAAAGACTATAAAAGAAGCGATTATTTATTAGTTTAAATCAAGTTCATCGAATGTTTTTCATTTCATTTATATGCCACAACATTGGTCAAAAAACTAGTCAGTTATCTCTGAAAAGCCCAGAATTTTGGAATATGGAAACTATAAAAATAGGGGACAATAAAAAATTGTCGCAGCAACGTGGAGGTGTATGACTCTATTATAATGATAAATACATAAACATGGCTTCCTAGTAATGTGGGAAAATGAGACAATGTTCTACTTGTATTTTAAATAAAAATCGGTATTTCGACTGTTACAGTAGATAGATTTAGTTTTCTACTAATGTGGGATTTAGTATTGAAGTAGCGAAATTGAGTTGCAATTAAAATTTAAATTCAAACTCAAGAAAATCATAAGCATAAAACGTTATTTCAAATCTGCTTATATAAGGAGGCATAAACACACTCTCCAGAAACTCACGGAAGACATTAAGTTGTCTTTATATGTATGTTTAAATCCTGAAATAAGAGATAAATTTTCCAGATATTGTGTACTGATAAAGTTTAAAAGCGTAAGCATCAAATGTTTGCATTTTATTTCATATTAAATATCTAAACTAAAAATTACAGTAATATACATATATAATTTTCCTGTAAAACCCTTGAAAGTAGACAATAAATAATTGCAAACGAATTTCTCTCTCGGGGAAGGTATTGGTTGTGGTATGGTTATAGAACTGCACTTAGAGTTCGAAAGTACTTGAACGATCTAGCCAGACGTAATTCCGGTCGGCTTCGTGGTATTCGATTGCAACAAACAGTTCGTTCGACGTCTAGTCATTGTACTAATTCGCTTGATATTGATTTCTAAAAAAACTGAACGGTGTTCAAATTTGAACGAACTTTCCCAATGAGAGGAGAATTTCTTGGTCATATTGTACACTACATAGGTATGTTACAATTTAAATTTATATTCGATTTTAATCCGATTTCGTTTCCCGTCAGTACTTTTGTTTCTTTATTTTTGTTTAGCACTTTTGGTTAAGACTATATTTTCTCTCGTTCACGAAGTTTTGCGACTTAAAAATAGATTTTCCCGTTCTGCGCCGCCTTTTGATAATTTGTTGTTTGCCGATTTATTAGTTAAAATCTCCTCTAGCGGATGGGTAATAAGCCCGAAGAAGCTATATGAGATATATTAAGATAAAAAATTAAACGTCGTCGTAACGCGAGACCAATAATGTCCAGCTTAACGTTCTACACAACGAATCATTCGAATTTCAGTAATTGTGGTGATTATACGAAACTATTAGTACCGTTCGACTTCGCCGAGTTTGGAAGATGGAAATCTCAATCCATAGTAAGGTGGGATTCTTCCAATTTATCTCCTCAAGGACATCGCTGGCTCTTTGTTCGCAATCTCGATAACGCCATAGTGACAGTGTTCGCGCCTTGATTACGTGTAGTGTTTCTCGCATTCCATAAACGATAGCAAAGAAAATATCCCAAAAGTTGTAGAAGTTTTATGTAAATCTGCATTTAACATTATATTATCTTCAATTTCCATATGGATTTTACTTCTCAGTTTATTGTAATTCCTTTACGAATCATTCAGTTTTAGTTGCTATGAGTCTTTCGCTTTCAGAATCGTCAACTCCCATACTACTCTAATCTTAAGCTGCATAATTTATTTTGAGTTACTGATTTTCCGAAATTCTATTCATTTTATTCCATTCCGAAATACGTTCACCTTGTATGTACCTGATCCTTATGTTGAGATTAGCTTTTTCTTTTACCGTTGTTGCTTCTGTTGAGCAGAACATCCGTGAGTGAAAATGATAAAGAAAACAGATACACGTAATTGGAGTTTGACGAACCATCGTTTGATTAATTTCGTTCTTATTTTCGCCGATGTAGAAGCATCTCATTATCACATTTATCGAATCAGTGGCACCCAAACTTTTTCTTGTACCATCACGCAGCGTTTTTGCATACTTTCGCGGAAAAGTTAACCTGTGATTCATACCCTACGCCGTGATTGGTAGAGTCATTTCTGCCTGCCAACAGATCTTAGTGCAAATAATCTATATTCCAATTTTAGTAACAGAAATTCAGTTTCTTGTCTTTGGTTCACGACCTATTCGATCACCCTGTCTATAGAGGCACCTAGCAGGACGTACAGACTAAAAGTAAATATACATATCTCGAGACTAAATGATCTATATCAATACAATACTGCGCAATGCAAGGAGAACGAAGTTAAATAATCGATTTTTGAAAACTCTCAAAATTGTTAGTGTACGAGTACCTATTCAGAAATGTAGGTATTTATTTTGTAAAACTACGAAAAATTCTAGGTGCTAGGTTCTGAAAGCTCTTGATTTTGAATCGGAGCCATGTATATTGTAGAGCGTTTTAAAGGAAATACATGTATACAGCATAACTAACAATAAATTGCACTACGAGAAAACGCTTTGATTTTAGATAGCAAAGACCTTAAAAGTTTCAGCATAACCTTTTCGCGAACGAAAAGAATTTTTATGTACATATGCAAGTATCGCAAAAGAAGGCGACTTAAGTATATTAATTGTGGCTGCAGGAACGGGAATTCCAAGTGTTTTAGTGTAACACCATTCAGCCCCTGGCAGTCGTAGAGGGCATATTGTGAAGTTGTCCCTTCCTAACAACAAGCGCGGTAAATTGGATATTCGCTACTTACTATGGTGTGGAAATGTTTATTAAACCGGTAATGTTCTGTCAGAAGGCGCACTGCCTTTCCGTTTTATACTTACGCGCAGCAATTACTGCATCCTGACTTCTCAAAGCTCCGCAGTAGACGAACGGAACTACCTAATCCTCGGTGCGGTTATCTAATGCTTCACATACTACTCCTTTAGCAATTTCCTCCTCATAGCACATATTTTTTGATAAGGAATTGCGCACGTGAGTTCAGGCTCTACGAGTTCTCTTCTGGGCCTCTTCCGTGCGAGGAGGTGGGCCTGTTTGTTTCCTGGTATGCCTCACTACCCACCACACATACATTCTAATGTGTTCTGACAAAGATACCAGTGCATCTCTGTACTTTTTGACAGCCCTAGATTGTATTTGGTAGCCTTAGGGTCGGTCATGACATATTTATATTCTCTTGTCCCTGGTACCTTCTTGTATCATGATTTGAACAAATGCAAATATGGTTAAACTCTCAACTTGGAATAGGGTCGAATGACATCGCAAGTTTATAACCATGCACGTTCCTGTTGTGGATAGGGCCCCACTTATTCCTGTTATTCCTATATGGGCTACTATCTGCAGCCTGTACAGCTCGCAGATCGCAGCTTTATTTTGTGCCACCATGCCAGCAATGCATAAGTTATTGTGGGTATCACCATCTCGGTGTATATTCAATGCACCATTATTAGTTATCAGCCCCCACGTCCTTCCTACTAATCTCCTGGCCACAGGATCATTTCGCAGTTCAATATTCCAAGTGGCTTTTAAAGCCCATCTTGTCAAGAACTAGTTCAAGATATTTGGTCTTTTTCTCCGCTGGTAGGTCACGTCTATACATCTTTAACCCCTTTATATCCATAAAGTTTTTTCTGCGTATGAACATAATTACCGTACCTTTGTTCGGATTAATTGAAAATCGCTGGTTAGAACACCAATTATCAGTGTCCTTTAGGATTCGCTGCATCATATCCCAGTACAATGTAAATCTTTATTTTTAATACATCACAGACCATACCACTGTTGGAAATGCATTCATATAAAATGGGATACCATCGATATTTATCAACATCGATGTATTTAAGCTCGGATAATTTTTAAGCGCATTCTGCTAACTAGAAACAAGCTCTTCTGTTTCTGGACCAATTCAAACAAAATTAGAAATACAATGACGAATTACTTCTTTTTTGGCTGATACTGTATATTTGATTTAAAATCGCGAAGGTGTAATTTATATTTCTGCACTTAGTTCTTAAACCGTAAATGCCTGCAAAAATACTAACCTAGCGGACGGACCGATCTCGTCGCTTTAACTGAATTCTTGAGAAAATATACTTGCCTCGCATGACATTCTTCTTTATATTTTATTTCAAGGGAAATCCTCTAAGACATCCGCGTTTCAATTTAGTTTCATTTTCTTGCCGGCTTTGTCGTAAGTTCAAATTTAATGAAGTGTCCAGAATCTTCTTAATTCTCTGCAGCCTTCGTAACTCAATTATTTCCTTTCCTTTTTCTATACACACGGCTTTTTTCCTTTCGTTTCTGTTTTAGACGTCTTAGCTCTTTCAATTTAGGAACCGTATTAAACATATTTTCGCTAAAAATAAAATATTTGTTTTGTAGTTAATTTGATTAGCTGCAAATATTTTACGTATACAGCGTTCATGCTTAATCGGATTAATAATAATTTTATTTCTAAGAACTCTTTTCTAAAAGCCTATGCTTGGAAATGGATAGAATTATTCTTAAAATCCGTTTCTATGAAGAGCGAACGTCTTGAAAAGTAATGTTGTTATTAACACAAAAAGTGCCGGTATTGAGAGGGGAACATTGAAAAAATGCTAACAAAACTGTTAGGGCAGATCTCTACAAGATCAATTTTTCGAGCACATTTTTGGTGAGTGTTTGTAAACTGCAGTCATAAACCTTTGCGCCCTGTGTCTTCCTTCAAGTTCTGCTATTTGTTACTGGTTGATTTCGCGGAACGCTTGAACAATTTCTAATTGTGCATAGTCCGTTATTATATTAAAACACATCAATATTAACAATCAACTATTCATGTTCCTCAATTAGAATTTGGTTGAATAAGCACGATTCATCACAATCTTATAGATTTATGAAATATATAGTTCTTAACCTTACCACACCGATCTGAATACCTCCAAATACGTATTGTAACAGCCACATTTTCTTCATCAACAACGGATAGCAAAATTCGTTTATATTTTTAGAAACTCAAAATACTGATTGGTTAGCCGTGTCTCGTATCATAGCAGTCAATCTGATATTCGTCGCAATAAGCAATATTACCGCATCAAAAGCATCAAGCAGTTTTGTCCTCACAATGTGTTTAAGAAGAAAAAACTGCAAAAATAATGGAAGTTTGAATAACTTTTAACGACTTAAAATGTGGTCTAACTCAACAAGAAACTCATATGACAGTTTCATTCGTCATTTGGTAAGAAAATAGCATGTATTTCCATAATTTATAACAGGATTGTAGAATTTTCACACCTCTGTTAACATGATTAAAACAAGAATGGGTGTCTAATGGATCAAGAAATTAAATTTTAGGGGTTCCTAAAACCTTATACAACATACTCAAACTAGTTTGAATCAAGTCAATAATGTGTTATTTGCGTATTCATCGATTAGCTGAAATCAACACCCTGAAAAAGTTATTGCCTGCTCTTTCACAAAATTGGGTCATTCTGCACTCCGGCTTCAAAAAGTGGTCGAGTTCATGTACAGGAATTTGTTTGCTGGAAGTTGTGCGTAATTTACGTAATAATTAATGAGATCGCTGAGTCGTAATTCATCACGACAATGCTGGCCTAGAACTGCTCAAATATCATCTATTTCAAGACGCAAAATATATAATAAATATTAATTAACAATAGCGCATATTCAACTGATGCATTATATAACGACGTAACGCCATTCTGGAAGGAAATATATATATTCTTTTAAATGAAAATTGTTAATTGGCATAAATACAACTACGAACCCGGGGATTCAGTAACCTACCGAGTGCGTCCCTAGGTGGAGGAGAAGAAAATACTCGGGTCTTGTTTATGGAGGCAATGGTAACTATAAGCAGGGCGAGCGGACTTCAAAACCTCCAAAATCCATTGCGAAAACTTCTCAACAGTTCTCTCAGGCTACGGTGTAAGGCATCCCTGAGGAGAAAGTAACGAAGCAAATGAAGAAAGCGCTTTCGGGCGTAAGCTACAAGATTCTTCTGAAAGGGATTAGGGCAGCCATAGTGTTTATGGACTTCTCGGTTAATTTAGTGACTGGGGAATATGTGGGGTCTAGACAACAGGCCCTAATGACTTCCGTCCTATGTACAGCTACATGGCGTCATTTGTGCAGACAGAAACTCGTACAACACTGCGAGAGATTTCTTTGGTAAAAGAAACAACTAGAAAATTGGTTAAGAGTGAAGCGCTACCCAAGCAGCAACAAGTTCCAGCCTTTCTGCTAGAAACTAACAAAGAGGATTTTTCAGTCCGCCTGAAAAAACTCTAAAGCCAAAATCTAGAGTTAAGGGTTGATTGGCTCGATAATCCTCAGCTCAAAGACTACATGTGAGTCTCCGAATTGTCAATGGCTGTGTGGAAGAAACTCTAGGGTATCTTCCCAGACTACACTTTTCCTATTCGAGACTGCTGGACTCCAACGAAACTAACCAAATGCTCATTTCCTGTAGATGGAAGCGATCAGGGACGACTAGGCATTATCAAACGACAGCGATCAGGGACGACTAGGCATTATCAAACGACATTTTCAAGCCACGTCTTATACAATGGGCAGTGAAGTCGTTTGAACGCTATAAATCTGATTAGATGAAGTGTCTCCTAAGCTTCTGCGGGAGGGAATTAACGACATCTTGGGTATATCAATGGGACATATCCACAAGGCATGTAGAGAAACTAGGGAGATATTAATTCCCAAACCAAGAAAAGAAACATATACTCATCTTAAATCATTCAGACCAATCAGTATCTCATCCTTTACGATGAAGGCTACAGAAAAACTATAAATCTAAATATAAAAAAGAACCAGCTTCCAGTTCTCATCCACGTCCTTTACAATGGGCATATCAATTGGGGAAATCAGTAGGACTGCCCTACATAGTTTGGTTGACTGCCTTAACAAGGGACCTACAGCAAAAGGAATATATCCTGCTAGTACTTTTTGACATAGAGGGTGCCTTTGATAATCCCTCGACGTCCTCAATTATCCGACCTTTACAGGACCGAAAAAACAACATGCAAATGGGTCAACCGTATGTGTCGAAGCAGAATAGTTCAAGCCCAAATGGAGAATAAAATTGTCACGATGAGGACACTAAGAGGGTGTCCTTAAGGAGGACTATATTAAATCTACTGTAGAGTCAATTAGGGGACAATCTTATTAGGTCATTAAATGATCAAAAAATATAGACTCAAGAGTTCGCTGATGACAAAATGGTGGCCAAACGAAGGTCTGCCTGTTAATCCACAAAAACCAGAGACGATAGTTTTAGAGTTGACACTAAGAGGCTTGGGCAGCATGCAACTGTTCGGCCAGAACCTAGAATTGGCCATGAAAATAAAGTATTTGGACATAACACTAGATTAAAAATTGTACTGAAGCAAACGCCTTGTTAAAGTGACCAACAGTGCTAGACAGCTGTTGAAAAGGCGTCTATGCAACATGGAGATAGCAAACGAACCGTGATATACAACATATGAACTACAATAGGACAGAAGCATGTAAATTATCCGTACTTGTGAGAAGTGAAGGAAATATTTCGATAAGGATGTACTGGAGCCAATGAAAATACCTCGATCTCCTTTAAGTAAAATAGTCGCCTTTGTAGAAGGAATGGGGTTACTTGAGCGGAAGTGGGAGTGTTAGTGGGGAATGGTACAAAGAGCATAATGTTATAATGTTCAAGTGCCTGGTCTATTGGTGACCAACACTAAAGAAGTGAACGAATGAATGAATGACAACTACGAAATAACGAATATGTCACGCATATTATTTTAACTACCAGATATCTTGAAAAATTGTCTGTAGTAATGAGATACCATTTACCACTGGATGTTTAGAAAATATACATATATCTCAATTGTGTTCTTCTACTTTAATGAAGCCAATAAAAGTAACTAAACATTAATAATAATAATCTAAGTAAACTTTACAGAAGCTGAGGTATACGGCTCAACGTTAACTTTACCAAACGCAAATTCAAAGGTCAATACGTAAGTTGACCAACTACACTAACACTGATATTAAATTAATTTATAGTAGCCCGTTATCGGTAAAAAACTATAATCAGATCTATATATATATATATATATATATATATATATATATATATGTGTGTGTGTTCACAAACAAACAAAATCTCATTTAAGTTTCCCCCACTGATAGTTCCAAATCGAGTTTCGGAAAGATTATAATACATCTTTTGTATGGACGTAGTGATCAATAGTTCTTGACATTAAGCAAATGGCTGGAGAATCCGGATGATGTATGCATGCATGTCGGAAAATGACCCCATAAATTTAAAAATTCGCCGACATGATGTTCTTTTTATCTTATCCTCTTTCTAGTGACATTAGGGGAAAATTTAATATAAAAGAAAAAGAGTCTCGAATTGACTTCAGGGAAATCAGGGTATAGGAATAGGAATGCAAATATGGTTATTGGACGTCGATTATTATTTTATCTTCTATAAATCGTTACTTGAAAATACTATCAATATTATATTCCGGGCGTCAGAGAGATGATTTCGGATATTTTCGGCGTCGTAGATATGAAGGTTTTTCACAAACAATATTTTTGCCCGAGATTTTATAATAATTAATATCTGATGCGTAAATAATTATTCGTAGACGGGGTCTAATTAATTGTAGTCTACATGTCTACATACATATTATTGATTAAGATAAAAGAGATATTTGCATCTTATGAAAAGCAACCAATTTTTTTATAGAAATGAGAATTAATTTAATAAAGAGCAAAAATGAATTATTTATAACAGAACAAAGCAATATACAGCGAACTTTATATACTATTAATCCGGTAATTTGTTTCATAAAAAAGTGATAATCTATTAGAAAAATACATTATAGCAGTAATGTTTTTGCTTCTCATAGTTCAGTTCAGTCAGATTCAAATCGCGTCCACTTGCGTTTGTCCACTACTATACTTTATGTACAATTGAACGGCACGAGATGCGAGGTCCAGAATATCCAAACATCGAGAAGAAGTGGGAAAGTCAGTTGCGGTTTCTGGGGATGGATGTCGATACTGGGGAAATTGTTAGGATAACGTGACGGTTAACGGGAGAAGAGTATAGAGATATTTTGAAAGAGGTATTTCTGCCTTCCGCCCGTATAATCTTCTCAAATGGTCCTGTCCATCTACTGCAAGACAATCCCCAGTTCACAAATATAGAATAGTAAGGAATTGGTTCGATAACAATGTCGAAGTTGTACTAATTCGTTGGCTGAGTAGGTCGCCGGACTTGAACCCAACAGAAAATTTATGGGCGTTGATGATGAAAAATTTTCCGGACATCCATAACGTTGAAGCGCATAGAAGTTCGTAGTAATGCATAGAGGTAAAATATAGGAATAATTCACAACGAATGATGCAATGTAACTTATAATAATAACCTTATTTGCTCTGTGGTACAAACAACAACATAAAGAACAAGTGAAGAAAAAGTAGAATACGAAGAAAATACAAGGAAAAAGCAGAGAACAATATTGGACATATATATTTAGAAAGAGCTATACGCTTCAAAATATTCATCCGTAGAGTAAATACAGCTTCCTGCAAATATATTTTTAGCTCGACTTTAAATCTGACAAATGGTGTGGTGGTTCGAATATATATCGGAACATGGTTAAAGATGTTGATACTGTTGTAATTAACCATCCTGTCTGACAGTTGAAGTGACAAGGCCGGCATCCGTAGATCATTTTGTCATCGGCTGTCGTATTCAGGCACTTGTCTGTTCGTCTTATACTTGGTCAACAGTCCTAGCAGCAGGTCAGGAACCGCAGAAAATAATCCCATATCTCAGACGAGATTGAATTTCCAAATAGTAAACATTCACCACTACATCCCTGGATGGACTTCTTCTTAAGCATCTGAATAGGTATGTCCTCGAATTAAGTCTACTGCTTACTTCTGAGCAATGTTCTTTCCAATTTAATGTTTCTTGAATTGTTACCTCAAGAATCTTCGTGCCTTCAATCAAGGTTATGTCAGAATTACCAAAATATATTGAAAATTCATTTTCTACTATTCTATGATAAGGATGGACGACCATATAGTTGTTCTTTTTTATTTAAGCATAGTTTGCTTAAAGAAAACCATGAACTCTGTTCCCCCAGCATGACGTTAGCATGAAGCACCGACTTTTCCATATTCTTTGAAGAGATGATTATCGAGATGTTCTCAGCGTACATGACAGCCAACAGTCCCCGCATACAATTAGTTATATCGTTAATATATAGATTTAATAGAATCGGACTTAAAATTGATGCTTGCGGACACTTACGGTCAGCGGCAAATCAGATGATACATATCTTCAGGTACAACTGAAACCATTTCGCTGATGTTCCATTAATATCATATGCTTCGAGCTTTTCAAGAAGGAAGTCATGTTGCACACAGTCGAAAGCTTTTGATAAGTCACAGTATAACGCAAGTGGCGAATCTATTTATGTATTTATTTTATCATAAAATTGAAAAAGCTATGCAGAGCAGTTATTGTAGATTTCCCTTCTCGGAAACCGTACTAACTAGACGACAGAATCTGAAACCTGTCCAAAAAACTGTGCGACCTGGAGGATATTGCACATTCAGGAAATTTTGCAAATGCAGACGTTATGGAAATAGGCCTGTAATTTTAGACTTTTTGAGGGTTGCCACCACTGCTCGTTTTAGCAGGTGAGGATATATGCCGAGCTGAAATAATTCATTGATTAAATACATTAGCGGATGAAAAATTTGATTTTTCGAATTTTTTAATTATGGCTGCCGATAGGTGTATATAATCGGGACCTGGTGACTAGTTACCACGCAGCTTAGAGATTATATGGATCAATTCCAGTTTTGGAACAGGAAGCAAAACCATGGATGGATTATTTGGTATCCTTTGGTATCCGTGGGTACAATATTTGCTGTTAGGGTTTCGGTGCGTCCCGAAAGCAAGTATTTAGCCGTTCGACCACTGCTTCCGGATTCATTATCAGTTGATCCTCCTCGTTGATGGATATATTCTGTGGCAATAGAGATCTTCCCGAATTTTTTTAACCAAGCTTCACATTCATTTTGTTTTGTTCTGTGCAATGATGAGTTGCCGATCAAAGTGTGCTCTCTTTGCATTTTTTACCATCTTATTGTGGTCTATTTTTGCTGCTTTGTATCGCTCTTCTAATATTGGATATTTCTCTTGTAGTATATATAAAATCCTTGACGATGTAGAACATTGTTTCAGCTCTGGTGTGACCCAATTGTTATTATTAGCTTGTCACATTTTTGTGTTTGTTACTGGGAAAGCCATATCAAAAGTATCTGCAAATATTTTAATTTTGGCTTTAAAATCGAATCCTTCGTAAACACCCATCCTTGTATCTTTTTCCATATAGGGTTTGAATAAGTTTTTATTATGTGCATCGAAATTTCTTCCCTTAACCATTCCTCTCTGCGTTTGCCCTTCAAAGAAACGCTCATTCCCTAGGATACTTATCTCTGATCTAATAGGGGCGTATTCCAAACTTCTCCACCAAAATCCAAGTAGCAGTTGGTACAAATATTATCTACGCTTATAGCAGTAGTAGCAATGATTCTGGTATAATCGGTCACCATAAGTCTCATGCCAAATGACCGAAACAAATCAACAAGAGTTCGTTGATCATTGTTGTATGTGCGAAAATCTACATTGAAATCACCACAGACAAATACTCTATGTTTGAAATTAAATCTATGGTTTACCATTGAGTGAATCGTCACCAAAAAGTTGCAAAATCTCTAACTAGAGGTTGGTATAAGGTTATTATGATGTGGGTCTGGCCCTCGCATTTCCATTTTAATCCACACATTTCAATGGATCCTTCGCTATTACATGTATTATATGTATCCAACTTAAATGTTACTAGGTACAATATCACTAAGACGATGGTTACTTGAGATGAAATTTGAATCGTCTATTACTTTCAAAAGTTCAAAGGTTTCCGCCAAAGTTCATCAAAAAATTCCAACGCCTTCTAGGTTGTATAATTTCGTACGTGTGTACGTGTTTATACAGATATAGTTGTGATTATGATCAAAATATCTGGAATAAATTAACTAAATCCGCAACAATATTTAAACGAATTCTAAGGAATGCTTTTGACAAACATTATATTTCACATGACACTGTAATCATTCTCAATAGTAGATATTCCAAATTTGAAAGTCAGTTAAAATTTAATACGTACCATTACCTAGTACTAAATATGTAACGCAATATCAGAAACCAGAATGTAATCCTTCGCGCGGGGCATTAACGTTATATATTAATGCTGGGAATCCGAATTTAGAGGGGAGCATATAAGAGAAAGGAGCACCGTGTGCAAAAAACCTAACCGTGCCGTTGCGATTTCCCAGTGAATAATGGCGAATCTTATAGCTGTAAATGAAATTTGCATATAATGTCCTTTCAACTAAAAGGGAAGAAGACACGACGCTACTAGCTACAACAGCAGTCATTTCTTTAAATTGTCTTACCGCAAACCGATGGCTCCAATTTAAGAGTTAGAATAAATAAGGCATTATTTTTTCTTCCAAGCCTGCTTTTATTACAATTCTTTTGTTTAAAGTACGCAGTGGTGGTGAGTAATGGTTTGTTCTACAAAGTTTTGTTTAAATTGGTTTTTAACGCGTATAATTACAGTGCTATAAGGGTTAATTTGACATATTTAGCATTTTCTAAACAAATTCATTTTAACCTCTTATCAGTTGATTGAATCATGAAATCAAAAAGAACAGAATTATGTGTCTCCGAACACGCTGTGTGACTAGGAAGAATCAAGAAGAAAACAACAAATTCTAGTAGTTGAAAACATATCTGCGCAAAACTATTTTTCATATTTATGATCATAAGAAAATGAAAACATGCTACCGATTCGGCATGAATTTTGTTAATTTTTATTTTTGTACAACAATTCTTTAAGTATCTGAAACTAGATTTAAATTACTTCAATATTCACTTGACGGTAGCGGTCATTCTGATACTTTTGAAATGCCCGTACATACTTCAGTTTTTTTAACAAAAGAACTGCTACAATTTCTTCTGGGTACATTGGCTTCAATTACATTTCGGTCTTCTATACGCTTCATACATTTCCCGTTGTTTCCGAGGAATTAGAACGACAAATACAATATACCTTCAGTAAAACAGACGACAAGAAGTAGCTCCATCACATTTATCATGTCGTCGTCCTCCCTCTCCGTATATTTTGTGCTAGGCAATTAAGTCATTTATAAACGTACAAATTAATTATTCACATCACGTTAGCACTTTCTGAAATGCTTCGTATATTAAACATTTCCAATTATACAAATATTCATTTCCGGAGAGGAATTGTTCTCACTTTTGAAATTACATTAATGTTTACCAATGGTTGAACTTAGTAAATAATAGAATTTTGTGCCACACTTTTAACTAATACATAACACACATAATACTTTCTTATTATTTTCTTCACACATACAAGTTGGAAAATGTTCTTTATTCTATTATGAAGTTTGTTTTCTCTTGGCTCCATGTTTTTCCAAAATTATTTTGAAAAATTGTTTTCTTCTTAAAACTAAGTGGTGTTTTAAATATATATTTTGACAAACCAGTGCACACCTTCAACAAAATCATCGGGAAGGGATTACGTGTCTATCACTGCAAACACGGCAATAAGAAATGCTTAGTCATACTGGAATTGATTCAATTTTGTTTCTTGAAAAATGTCCTCTTTTCAGAGTTACTTTATATATCATTTAAGCCCTGCCGCTTTTGAATATTGCTCATAGATACGTTTGTGGCTTGTTTTAAAGTATTATCAACCAACTTTCCTAATCACTTCATCTAAATGCAGGTGTCCCCACCTTAATGAAATAAAATAATAACCGTTCGAAAGAAGTCTCACTGAAAAAATCACGTGTGTACTTTCCTCGAACCACTATGAGGTATACGTAATGTGAGTTATGAAACAAAATTCCTATGTACATCTCTCGCAATATTAGTTGGCGAAGGGTGGGAGCGAGTTCGCGCAGATAGAGGGGGGTGGTTTGGCTATCATTCGTCCTGCAACGTAATGGTAATTCCTATGCACTATCTGAATCAGACAGGTGGGAGGTACGTGTCCTAAATACGTTTACGGCACATCCCCACCGCTCGCCAACTTATATTGCGAGAGCTGTACATATCTGTATTTTCCAAGCAAGGTCTAATAAAGATTATTTCCTTTTAGTTGGTATATCTAAGCTACAGTTTCCTAGAGTTGTTAATCGCCAGCTGTTAATCGCTGAGCTCTTTTGTAATTCCTCCAGGGGCAAGTTGTAAGTAAGTAATATATAGGTGAAATTTAGATTGTATAGGATTAAATAGATTATATATAAGAAATGACTCATTAGTTAATACCTTAACAAAAATTTGATACTCCTGCACACAGATGAATTGCACATATGAAATTAGTGATAAGCGACAATAATCTGGTATCAAGTACTAAGAACGCACAATATCTATAACACTATGCTTGAATCAACCCAGAAGAACTTCATTGATGGCTACAGTTTTTCGTATCGCAACGAAAGTTGGACCCATTAGAAGTTATTCAGAAAACTAAAATGTAAACGTAAAATCTAAATTATAATTTTAGAAAATTCGAATACGTACGTAGGTGTTCGTTTCTCAATTTCACTGACACACACATTTGGATAATATTTATCAAGTTGCGAATTATAAGAAATGATGGGGCACATTCTACTGGTATCTGATATAACTGCGAGCAAATGTTTTAACGATTTATTTCAATTTGAGAAACAGTGTAAAAAAGAACGAAAAATGCGTGTGACAACCCCGGGACCACCAAAAAGGCGGAGCAATGGCGTGGAACCAATTAAAGCATCCTTTATCAGCAGTTTTTAAAAGTGTCTGTTTGTTACGTTGAGCAGTGTATTTTATCTGCCTTTATCATACTTCAGACAAAATTGGAAAGGCTCTTTAATGGTTGGATATTTGTGTTGCATATGCCGTGCTTTTCATAACTTACGTTTCAAATTAAAACAGCAGGAAGTTCAAACAAAATACAAAAAAATGGGTACTCCTGCTTCTACTTTTAAGGAGAATGTGGTTTAGACGTAGAAAAATAAACACTTGGGCAATAATATTACTATAGCTGCATCAAGAGCAGACGGCTCATTCAACTTCGAGTCTTTTCACGCTAAATAACTCCCGATGTTCGCTGTTTGGACAAACATACATAAACGTAAAAATCGAGTCATATTTACAGTAGGCTCAAAGACATTTAAGGGCTGGAACCGTTTGAACGAGCGATAATGACATTCTCGAAATATTCTATCACGCTTCGATTTCACACACACCTTAAAGTTTAAGGAGAATCGGTGCTTTATTCTTTTTAATTTACGTTTATTGACTTTTACCTCATATTACCTTATAAATGAATTGCACCCGTCTCCTGTGAAAAATTCAGGTCGTTTTCACAACGTATGCATCTAATTATAACATAAAAACGTCATAACAAATAAAACAAAATTTGTAAAAGAAAATATTTTTCTACTATCACCGCAAATTATTTTCACATGCACGTAAAGTAAAATGAACACGTATGTATGTATGTTTATCGGCATTCGATGATATAACTTTTATGTTAGGTATTTGACGGTTCTTTGTTTGGTCGACCCTTTTCGATTAGGGGTATGTAATGCTGTTTAGACAGAGGAATACATACACCTAAAAAATTAAAATTAGGTCAATATTTTAAGGAAGGTCAAGTACTTGTCTGAATACGACATGTTTGAATAGGAAGTTTATTCATTTCTACAAAGCGGACTATTGTTGAGTACATGTAGGGATATAATACGACAGCGGTCTCAAATCAATCTTTAGTTGCATATTTTTTGTTGTTAAATTTCCTTTTATTGCCTTCACCTCATACAATCTTCTAAATAATTTTGACACATTAATTACGACAAACCCTGTACATAATTTTAAATCTTCAACTAAATAATTTATGTTAGTAACAATGTCTAAAACTCCCTATCAAAGTAAATTTGATAACTAAACGGATACTACAAATTTTAGTAGAGCTCACAATAACAAGAATATCTTTATGTTAAAGCTTCCTTTTGTATTCACAGATACGGTAAACATAAAATATTTTTGCAAATAAAGCGCCCAATTGAGTATTGTTAAAGTAACGACAGATTTTCACTATTTGTCACAGCTTTTTATGAATGCGCAGATATTCAATATCGCGGCGTTTATCGATGAAGCAACAAAAAGCTGAGTTAATTGGGTAGTAATTTTAACATCGCAAAAAATTGTAGTTGGAAAAACATGCGGTGTATATCGAAAATGTCCTATGCGATAGTTTTATTTATAGCTAAAGCCGAGTTTTAATAGAAATTGAATTTGGCGTTCCAATTCTGCACGTTTCATTTTGTGTAGTTTCAGGCATTGCTGGGCTTCGTAACCGTATAATTAGATGTGTACAATTGAGGTACATATTTAGTTAACAGAGAAATAAAGCTGTAACGGTGAAAACTGTCACAAATCAAGTGAAACAACATGGCCAGTAATCTCCTGGAATTAACGCTATTCATGGCTTGTGTTTTATTATATTTTTATAGATTTATTTTGGATGTGTTATAAACGTTTCATCCGCCATTTGTAGCATATTTTTTAAAACCAGTGAATCAATTTATTGAAAACAGTTATTTATTACATAATATCAGAATATATATTTTGTTAATAGCAGTTTTGATTTTAGTTGTATGGCGCTAAACCATATTACCAACACTATGCACTAAACTAACGAGCTTTAAACGCAGAAAATGTCAACAGTTTGAATAACACAGGAAACGTTTGGAACAGATTTTGCCAGGATTTATTATTATTAACAATAAAAATATTTTTCTTTATAATACCTTCAAGCGCTTCTTTGCTACAAATATTTTAACTATAACGTAATATAAATTAGTAATAGTTGGTCATTCTGATATAAAATTCAAGATTCCTGTTCAGGGACACTAGAATATGTAGAAATAAAAATTGAAATTCTCCGTTTCATGGGTTCTTACAGAGTTCTTGATAATATGTATAAATTGCAGTAGAATGCGCAATGAATCCAAATTAAATCTATTACTATGTATAAATCTGTAAAAATTTTTGTATTTCCGAAGGTTATGTTGGATTAGGTTGAATCTTGCTCGAGATTGTAACTATTATAGCTTGTTTTTATTCGACAAGGAAGTTCTGGAGTCTAATTGGAGCATGTCATAGCCGGTAAACTCAGACCGCGTCGTAGTCACACAGAATATAACTTCTACCCATCGTCATGGCGAGACTTACGTGTATGTTGTACAACATATCGGCTTGATTATATCTACCTACCAGCAAGCAGTTACAGTATACAGAGCATTCTTTGTTGAGCTTAAGAGGTATTCGGTTTTGTGTTTCGTAGAATTTGGAATAGTTGCCTTTGACTACTTAAAGACAGAGTAGCCTATTGTACTGAGAATTTAGGTAATTATATTACAATGATTGCACCGCCGTAGCTCTTAATTAACGATATCATAAAAAGCATGAATTTTTAGAAATATTTGATATAAATTGAATATCAACACCTATTGTGTTGTGTGTGTGTCAGTATGTAATTGGATCCCCTCTTAAATTCTTTCTTCAGTGCAGCTCTATTTTATATGGATTTCTCTCTTAAATTCTTTCTTCAGTGTAGCTCTTTTTTGTATGGATTCCCTCTCTTAATTTTTTTTTCTTCGCTGTGGTGAAGCTCTTTTATTTAATGTTGTTTCCTTTAAAACCCTTTTAGTCCAAATATATAAATAATTCACCTTCAACGCAGTAAAAACATACTTCGATGACTTTTCTATCTTGTCATTTCCGATCGTTAACCAATCGTTTCCTCATCTTTTCTCGGAAACCAGGACAACACTACATTATCCTCCGTTGTCCTGATAACTAAATGTTTTAATTTACCATGGCTTCACTTCACTTCAACTTTCATCATGGCGTAACGTTGTTATGGAAATCTATATTGTTGCTATCCAGGTATCCTTGGTGTTCTTTATATCCAGTGGTTATTTGGAATTCTTGTGATGTGAAAGTGTTGAATGTATATGTTTGAATGGTTACAATTCTTTTCTATCTTTTAATCGATGCTTTTTATAATAATTGATAATTTTATTTCTAGTTACATTTTTTCTCTCCCATTAAACGTTTCTGGCTGAACTTAAAAAAGAAGCCAACACCCGCAGGGTAATAAAATGCTTAAAAGATGGCGTGCGTGGTATCGAAAAAGTATAAATAGAACCCAACCCTAAACCAAATGTCATTTGAACATGAACAACCAAAACCCCAACATTTACTATGAATTTAAATATACTAAATTGTAATTAATGATAATTAGTGGCAATAAACCATGTGAATATTAATATAGTACACCATGCTAGTCTGTCTTGATTCAGTACCGAATGCTTCTGTATCCCTCTAGCTTGAATTAATGTATTTGCCTACAAAAGCGACTGCATGAGCGATTGATTTCAGTCGTATGAATTTATTAACAGTATTTTTTTCGGCAAGTATTTTCTCATGCCCGAAGTTTCAGAGTGAGGATATAGTGTTAGTACTCCTAATGCTATTAAAGATTTAGCAGTAGTTTTAAATCAACTTTGATTCGACTAAGTATGAACTCAATTACGGACAATAGATTCACCCAGTACTTTGCCATTTTCGAGTACCTAGGGTAAGGGTACTACGTTAGTAGTTATGTAGTTCAACCAATGACTACATCATGATTTCAATATATCTCTTTTGCATTTTTTGCAATATTTCTAATATATACGTTTGCTTGAAGAATGGAGGAATGTTCTCCCATATTTGAAGAGAGTAAAGTAAATTGCAATTAAACGACTATAATTTTAACAGCATGTCATGTTTAAAATTATTTCTTTTAAGGAGAACTTCTTGTGAAATACGTCAACAGCCCAACCATGGTAGGCATTGACAGCTGCTACCTTTATACGCTTTTTCGCCTCCGTCGATTTGTCAATCAATTAATATTCAATTAAAATATAATTAAGCACTGATTAGTCTGGTTCCGAGTAAGCCGATTATAAAATTCATTTTATCCTTTGGTTTGCACATAAATTCATACAAACAGCTTTCCTGTTTCTCTGTTAAGTAGTATATAGTTTATCGTGTTTCATTAAGAGTTCAAGGAGAAGGATGTTTTCAACATAAGAAAATGTATAATCTGTCTTTCAGAATCAGGATTTTTTAAGTTAATTAAATATTACTACTTCCCTTATTATAGGGGAGAAGATAATTTTAGTGAAGAACGCGCTAGGCATGTATCTATGCATGTACGATTACAAATAATATGTGTTTCAGTCTCTGATGAGCTTGAGAATCCTGTTGTTAATTTTGTGATAATTATATCACTATTAAACCACTTAGTAATTTACGTATTCTATTGTACACCGTGATCAAGTGCAACTGTCACGAAATTTTGTTGTGGCAACACTGAATTATTGGTGAACCTGGGTAAGACTGAACAAAAATTCAGTGGCGTGCCAACGGGAAATTACTTTCTCTGCATCACACATTTACGAAGGCAGTTTGCAAGTGAAAATGTGTACAAATTGCAATTATTTTTAAATTTGAGCACGCACTAAAACTGAATAGCATAAAATACGATGATTGGCTTTTTATGGAAGTATAGCTGGTTTGAAATAGAAATAAATAATGCAAAATGTCAAATTTATTTAGGAGTCAAATTTTATTCACACTAGCTGCTCTATATGGTTACCATTATTTTGTATACAAATGTTACATCTTCGTTTTATATTATCAAACACATTCTGCAAAGTTTCAACACTTATATTTCTAACTTCTTCAATGATTGCCAATTGTAATTCCTCCGATGTGTGTATGCGATTCTGGAATATTTTATTTTTTAAGTATCCGAATAAAAGAAGTCAGGTGGCGTCAGATCTGGTGAACGAGCTGGCCAACGGTTACGGCTAATTACTCTGTTTGGAAAGTATTCTTCTAAGAACCTTAAGTTTTCATAACTTGTATGTGCAGTTGCTCCGTCTTGAAAATAGCCTCCTTGAAATTCATCATCATGCAATTGGTCAATAACTGGTTGCAATATTAAATTCCGATAGTTTTGCCCATTAATGTTATCATTAAAAAAATTGGACCGATAATCCTTCTCCAGCTCATGGCAATCCATATGCCTAACTTCAGTGGATGTAATGGCACTTCAATTAGAGTATGTGGATTCTCTGTTGCCCATTGTCTATAATTTTGTGATTTCACAAAGCCATTGCGATGGATCCATGCTTCATCGGAAAGGAATGTTAAATCTAAAACATCATCATTTATAATGGTTGCATTAAACCATTGGCAGTATTGAATGCGCTGTATCGGATCATGAGGCTGTAATTGATGGACAACTGAGACTTTATAAGGATGCATATGCAATTCCTTCTTTAGGATTGTTTGACAGCTTCCATAAGAAATGCCTAATGAATATTAAAAATTACATTATGCTGTATTATTTGAATTAAAGCTTTTAACCTGTTTGTAGAGATAATTGACGTATTGACTTTTTGGACTTTGGAGTAAACGCTGTCGAACATCTTCTACTACTTTCTCTGTTAAAGTGGTCTCTCTGCCTGTGTGCTTCGCTTTGTTTACATTATCCGTATTCAAAAATCGGTTAACAACTCTGTTTAGATGTTGTGAAAATGTGTTGTAGTTCACATCCATTTCGGAATACATTTCCCTAAACTGTTCGTAACTATTCTTACGTGAATATTCCCAATTGCCTGCATCATTCTGTGTTCCTGTGCGGAAGTAAGCGAGTGAAATAAAAATATCGTGTTCTTGTGAGAACTCCATGATCTATATATCAAAAAAAGATTTACAATTGATATTGTAATATAGAAACATAACCTACAAACCACAATTGGATCTTTCAGCGAATTAGCTCTGAAAGGTGCTGTTTTCTTTCTTCAAATAAAATAGGTAAAAAGACGGGGTTAAATAAATCGAAAGGCGAGACTAGCAAAGAAACGAAAATAATAAAATAACAACAAACGGCACTGGTATAGGTAATGAAGATAGGTATATTTTGGCGGTACCACTACAAATTCGTAGTCAATTGTCGCCGAAATTTAAATCGTGACAGTTCAACTTGACCACCCGATATATTACTACATTATATATATATATGTATATATATATATATCTTTTACCCTTTCTACCTTTCGGTGTAAGGGTTCGGAGCCACCGAGCCGTATACGCACGTATACCGCACCGCTCCTGGCCCACCTAGTGGCATTTCCTTCCTGCAGCGTATTGAAGGTTGCAGATCCATTTTAGGATTTTAAACTACTACGCTTCCGCCGCGGTCGAATTTCGAACCCAGACCTACTCATTGTGAAACGTGATTTTTACCGCTGAGCCACTAGGAGGTTACTACATTATTACAAATCTTATTATTGTGTTATATCAAGGGCCCAACATTATTAATTTCTAGAATACTAGTAAATAATAGAAAGTTACCCCTAAAGAACATGGGAAGCAGAAAATCTTCCAAGAATAAATTGGAGTGAGTACCAGGAAGAGAAAACAATAATTCGAAACATAAGGCGACTTTTCCTTTTGCAGCAAGCCATGTACACAAAAACAAAGAGCTAATACAGACAACACAAAATGAAAATAGAGAAATAAACAGGGACATATTTACAGTCGAGAAAATGGGCAAGATGGAAACTATATTAGCAAAATTAGAAAGTACACAGAAGAGAGACATTAAAGTGGCGTGGGTTCCTGTCAAACTAAAGTAGAGAAGAGAACTACGAAATGATAACAGAAAGTAGAACAATAACAAACATATCAAAAAGCAAAGAAGAAAACAAAGATACTCGACAGAGAAGTATGAGAGGAAAATATAATAATTCACAGAATAGAGGAAACAGCCACCGAAGATGAAAAACAAATATTAAATAAAATACAGAAAATAGTAAGCAACATGGATGTTCACAAGACGATTTTACTGAGCTAGAAAGATTAGGAATCTCACAGCTAACTAAGAATAGACCGCTACCAGTAAAACTTGACCCTTAGAATAGGAAAATGGAAATATATGACAGGAGGAATATCGAAAGAAATATATCATAAGGACTAAACATGTATAAGCGGTAGTAAGGCAAGCAAAGAAGGAAATCTGGATGAAATAAAAGAACTAAATTCGACATATATAAAATAGATGAGAGAAAAGGAAGTTGATATATACAAGTGGAATGCGAAGTAGAAAACTAACTCAAAATAAAAAGATCCCATAGGTATGGCGAGAGCATTATGAAAAAATGTTTGGTCACAACAATATTTCAGAAGAGAAAGAAGAAGAAGAAGAAGAAGAAGAGGATGAGAAGAAAGAAGAATCACAACAAAAATCAAGATAGAAGAACCAGAAGAGGCATCAAGAAAAATGAAGATAGATAAAGTTAGTGGAGAAGATCAAATTAACCCTGACATGTTAAAATATCTAGGTAAAAAAGGGAAGTAACGGCTACTGGAAATGAATAAACAAGCATGGAGGCGACAATCATCCCTGAAAACTGAGAGATAAATATAGTATTACCAATATACTAAAACACCAATATGGTTATCATCAATAGCGTACAAAATGTATTCAAGAATATTCGAACAAAAGCTTGCGGTTGTAAATGATAAACTAGAAGAGGAACAAATGGCTTTTATAGAAAACAGACGAACAAGGGATAACAGAATATTCATGCTGAAGAGCACAAGGAGCAGAATTATTTATTACCTTCATAAACTTAAAAGCGTGGTTCGATAAACTTAAAAGACGTCGGACAGGGAAATTCCTAGATCTAAAATATTTAATGAAAAAGGCAAGGTGTGTAGGTGTAGAGAAATCTAAGAACAAAAGTCCAAATAAATGGAATCAGAAATGCTACCTGGATGAGACAGAGGGATAGTTTAAATCAACTACCAATCATGGATACAATAATTAAAAATACGCAAACAACATAAACTAGAAAACTACAAAGAGTGATATGGTTTATCCGTCTAAAACCAGTTAAAATAGAAGGTCTACTCTATGCAAATGATGTGCTTCTAATAGTGAATTTAGCTAAAATATATAGCAACTAATAAACATATAGGTAGAACAGAGGCGGGCAGTCCAGATGAAACTCAACGCGGAGGAACGTAAAGTAATGATTATTATTAGTGGTAGATCTCTATCATATAAGATAAATAAAAATGAGACAAAGCATAACAACGAGTATGAAATGAAATGCAGGGGGAATAACTAGATAAAATCTCGGAATGGTGATAACAAATGACGGTAGAGATGATGTAGAACTCAAAAGACTAATAGACAAGGGCACATTCCAAACCAAAAAATTAAAACAAATTTGAAACTTTGTGAATAGGTAGTCCACACACAAGGATGTTCGAAAATATTTTCCTTATCGGCCCAATCCCATTTTAAGAGTGTGAAATTATCCCTGAGAGTTTAGTAGATTAAGTTTTTTCAAAATAAAACTCGGTAAAGGCTGGAACAAATATATCACAAGTATATATGAAAATAATCGTCTCATCGAGCTTTATTACATGTTTGAAAATAGTACCCTAGTTTCATTAAAAATACTAAATAGTCAGAGCAAAAGCGGTAAGTACGAAATAAGTTACGACGGCCTATATACACACAGAACTACTCGTATATAGTGTACTGACTAAAGTGGATAGTCGGCGATGCTGTCGTAATTTATTTCGTAACTGTTCGCTGTTAATGCTGTTTGTCCAACCTGGTTGAAAGTATATAAAGTAATAATAATAATAGATACGACAACTCAAACACAATCATTTAATCAATGCTGCAGGGATGAAATATCTAAGAAAAATAGAAAGGAAGACAAAATACAATACAGTGAGAAACAAAGAAATACCTTAAAGCTAAATCACTATCAATTAAAAAACGATTCTGAATTTGCAGATTTTTGTTTCGTTTGGTTTGGAACGCTATTGTTGCACATGTACTGTCTATTAATTTATTTCTAAAAGAGATTCTTATTCTTAGCACACCTATTTAGATAGTTTCGAATACGTGGCGTAATTGCTATTGTTTATCAATTTTTGTTGTTCTATTAGTAACTCCTAATTAATCATCTCTCACCTATTTAACAATCTTCCGTAAGTAATTGTAAGTTTCTACCTCCTATTATAGTTTTCAATATCTCAACCAATATGATTAGGTTTTTTGTTATTTGTATATTACCAATAAGGAATCCTAATAAACTTGCTCTCACAAAATTTCTATACAGCTTTTTCGATATTTGAGACTGAGCGTGCAAACCGTATTATTTTACGCGACTATTGAATACTCGATTACGCAAGAATACGGATTATGAGCTTTCGGGCTTATAAATAATATAAAAATGTTTCAATATTCTGCGAGCATAACGACTCTGTATAGCATGCAGAATATAAGTTTTTACGGAAAATCAATGGTATCCTAGAAATTTAATCCGTATATGAGAACGAAATTTCTTCAAAGCACCAAATAATAAAATTTGAAACCTGCTGGAAGAACCCGTTTCATTATTTTAATATTCAGTCAGGATAATACCGTTCTTTGTATGGAGGTGCTTTCGTTTACAACGCTTTATATTATAGTATAGAATAAATTTTAATATTCCTCGTGCAATATCTTTGTATTCAAATGGAATGCAGCTGCTTTAGTACGCGACGCCAATTGCGTTTAGGAAATAATAAGTAGCAGAGCTTTGCTTCTGTGAAGCACTGTGTACATTTATGATGCAATATATCGTATTAAAGTATGAAATATTACATGTCAACTGAGAACTTCGTTTCTCTCTAGCAGCAGTGCGGTTGATTAATCATAGATATATAATGTGAATAAAAAGTGTTGGTTAGAGTATCATTTCTTGTATCCCATTTGGCACTTAGACATACTTTCTGAATTATTTAATAGTGTAACCAATCTTAGTATTCTTTTTGGCGGACTGTAGCGCTTTACGCAACCAGATGAACTATGAGCCGATAATATTTGGAGAACGGCTACATTTTGAGGAATTGCCGTATTTTGATTCAGCCAACAGTTTGATGAGACTTTAATGCAAACTTTGATAGATAGCTACTTAAACAGTCTTAACCCTTTGCACCACTCGGTATTTCGAGCTTACATATGTTATACCTGTCCTCACGACTGGTGTTAAGGGTTAGCACTGGAAAGACAAATATCCTTCTGACACCTAAATAGAAAGCACATGTTAAATATGATTTATATGAGACGAAAGTTATTAATTTAACTTATACGTTTAAGAAACTAATTTATTTAGTTGCTGGGCACTTTAAACGCGATATTTTCCTCTGGCGGACATTTCGCGCTTATAAATTCAGGCAAATAGGGGAAATGTCATCAGTTTTACTTGTGCATTTCAATAAGCGACACTGTTGCTCTTTCCTATTTTCTGTTTTCTTTATTATTTAACACTGCGATGTTCGAGCATTTCTTCAGCTAGTAATAATATGAAACATCGTTTGAATTTTTTTGTTTCTAAACGCTTTTATTATTCTTGCATTGATATCCTATAAAAATAAGGACAGTTTGCTTAAAATGATATATAAAAACGTTATTTGCTAACGTTTTGAAAATATAGCTGTTGATTTCCAATTTGTTGTTTGATTGACCTAAAAGGGGTAGAGAATATTTAAAAGGTAAGTATAAATAGGCGATACATAGTTTCTTTTTAAATAGCAACTCGCAATTTTTGTTTCTTCATTTTGAGAGATCGTTTCATTGCCGAACTGTACTGAAAATATTGAAATCCTACATAAGAAATTTTTCTAGTAAATGACAATTGAATGTTAGAAATACTAAAACAAGTAAGACAAAGCAAAAATGTTATCTGAGTTTGTTTCTCAAAGTGCCAGATGCTTTTTACTAATCACAAATCATTACAAAGTGTTAGTTTTACACTGACCTTTTAACATTAGCGCTACAGAAATCTTATTGCAATTCAAGTATTATCACACATGTAACTCTTGCACACAGGGTTGAGATTTTAATTTTCATCGGATGCAGGGATAAGACAAGAACTGAGAGGCAACTTTGGAAAACCGGTGATGTTAAAGGTATTCAAAAACCTGGACGTCCAAACATTAATGAAGATCAGAAACTGAACATTTTGTTAAGTATGGAAGAGAAACCTCACAATACGTCTCGATTGGCTGCGTGTGTCACGTATTATGGGAGAGGAAAGGTATAATCCCTATAAACCACAATTCGTACATGAACTCAACAAAGACGACCCCAACCGGCGACTACAGTTTTGTGAAATGATGATAGATGTATGCCAAGCAAATCGATGGCACAGTGAACCGCCAAAATTGCAACTATTGGAGTCGGGTAAATTTCCATTGAATGGTTGATTTATATACTCAACACCGGCAGAAATTTAACGTACGGGCTGGAATACTTGGTAACAGAATGGTACCGCCCTTCTTCTTTGAAGGGACCTTCAGAGAAGCAAGATATTTACATCTTTAGCACCATGTCCTTGTTCCAACACTTGCAGTCATTTGTCCAAATGAAAAGGATCCTAATCGTCCCCATAATACCATATAGTTTCAGTAACACGGCGCACCCCTGCACGGAGCTGGGCATAGTATCTAATTCTATAAGACAATTCCCAAGTATATGTCCCTTGTTGACACCGGTTCCGTTACCTTGGGGTTTTGAATGTTTCAAAATTGATTCATCAATAAATAAAAGGGAAGCATTTAGAGCTGAATCAGCAACTACAGATCTAGGAAAGTACGCAATTACGCAAGTGACTTAATGCAAATGATTCTAGAAAGTAGCTATGAGCGCATGTTGTTGGATCAAGTATACCTGTTTCTCATTACATTTTTGCTGGCAATTTTTGCGGATGAAATAACAATACTTAGTTCTAACTTCTACCAAATAGTGCCGCTGATGGCGGTTTCAGTGTTTGCTATCTGATTTCTTTCAGTTCCTATTAAATAACCAGAACCAACAGGAACTTTGTCTGATGATGTGTCACATGGAGGCCATATTTATCAAAATTCAGTTCTTCATGAGTGAAATTCCGAGTGAGTACTAGTTACTAAGAACAGAAACATCATCAACATATCATTTTCGGATACTTGCGCAACTCCGCCAAATAATTCAGTGCTTGCTGAGAAATAAGGCCAAGCATTTACCATATTTTTGTAAATAAAATTGGATAATAAGAACGTAACACGATAATGCACAACCGAATGCTGAGAATATGATATGCAAGAAACTACAGATGTTGTCCTCTACAAAATCATAAGCATAATTCTCATAATTTCCACAGCCCAACATCTGGGATGAAGTAATAAAATATAATTTCAAACAAAAAATTATGTCAGTTACAAGAGCGCAAGAATTTATTAAAAGTCACGGGAGATAATAAGTATTCAATATAAATTAAAGAGGATATAATTTAAAAAATTCGACGAACGATTAATGTGACTATAGCTTTCCAGTGTTATAGTGACAACTACTTAAAGTCAGCAGTTAATAAACTGGAATTTATAGGCAGGAGCGAATAGTTCCAAAAATAAATAAGATGAAAGATTTCGTGTTATTTCCGATTCTTTCTAATTGCTGTTAAATATTCAGTTGACCGGCCATGGGATTAGAACTTGTGTCAAGAAGAGATGCTAAATAATCCTACCAATATTTTCTTTAACTTTTTACATGTTAAGTGTCATTACATAGCCACAAGTACTTACATACATACCTGTATTTTGAACTTTGTGTTCTAAAGGTGAGGATTAATATCTTGATTTGTTCGCTGTGTAGTTGATGTTAGCAGTAACAGTTCTTGTCGTTAACAATAGTAACTTGCTTGATAAATTACGTAGATATGGAGTTCTTTACAGTTTCGGATATTACTATTCATACTATAAAGTGTAGTATACTTCAGTTGTAATATCCTCATCATATTTTAATGTAAAAACGTTTGTAGTTTTTATAACAAATACGTAATTATTAGAAAACCAGTTTCAAAAGATGCTGGAGAGAGTAACAATTACAAAGAATAAAAAAGTAGAAATCTACAAACTCTCCAATGCATGACCTACACTGAGGTTCATTTGTTAGACAACTTCCACAGAAAGTTGTGCAACGACTGCACTGCAGCTTACATCGCACAAGTGCTATACCGTACTGAAGAGTCCTAATAAGGACGATGTTACTCTACGATTGAAGTCCGCGATTAATAAAGCACAGTTTCCTCCGAAAGAAGTCATTAATTCTAAATATTACTAACTTAGCGTACATAAAGTTTAGACAATCAGTTCTGTACAAACATAAATTATTTTGTGCGTACCTGTATTTCAATTAAATTTGAAACTACATAACAAAAATCTGCCGGCCATCCAAATTCTTTTTCAACGATAAAATTAATTTGTAATTAAAGTAGCTGTCGTAAGAACACTCCCACATCTGTGTAATAGATAACCTTCCTTACTGTAATTTTTTATTAAATTTTATCGAGTCATAGCAATTAAAGTGGGAATAAAGGAAAAAGTACAAGGACCAGTATCTCGTGATCATTAGCGGCATTTTCTAGAATTAGATTCAGTTTGGAATTATCATATGAAACTTTTTTGGACCATGAACCGTATCGGTTTCGTGTATTATCAGATGTGTGATGATGTTCTAGCGAATCTGCCCAGGACCAAATAAAGAACCAGCAGGTGTTATCCTATTTTCTCTATTTTCCTTAATCCCCAAGTTTAATGAACCATTCTAATGTATAATGATAAATTACAGCGCCGATTTCCATCATGTCTTCCTTCTGCGTTGAAAATACCTGTCCAAAGTTTACTTTTTCTACTTACCATTTAATACGTGAACGATAATGGTCTTGGGGTTTGCGTTTGAAGGATGACAGGTATACTTCCCCGAATCGGATTCCGTTGCCCTCTGTACCAATAGATAGCTAACTGTGATGTCGCCTTTTTCCGTAATTACGTTTACTCCACCTCTTGGGGAATCATAATTTATATCCTGTAAGAACAAAATTAGAAAGAACTTGATCAAAATGATTTCTTATTTCTCCTGTGAATTAATTTATTTTTAGTAAAATAGGTTAATTTAACCCGGATAAATATACAATTTTTAATGTATGCCTTTCATTCTGCTGTATATATATTTCTATAGCCGTAGCACAATTATACAATTACAGAGCAATTTAGTTCAGCTTCAGGACTGAAATTAGTTTAGATACTTTTAGGTCAGTATAAATTGGAAATAATTTGTTTCTGAAAGTTTATGCAATAGTATTGAAATAAATATATGTATTTACTAGTGGAAGTATAAAGAATATACGAGTAGAATAGCCATGATAATATTATATACGAATCTATAAAGAACAGTGAGAAGTATGACCGTTACAACTCTTTCATTTTCTGACTTTCATTACAAGACAAAACGATATGCCAATCATATATTTATACTGTCACGCTCATGAAACATATGTATGTCTGTGCAACAAATAATAGATCAAACGAATGGAAATGCTAAAAATATAAGAACCACTCATGGTTTTGTGATATATAGCTACCTATCTTTGTCCAGAGAATGAATACTCAAGTACATTGCAGTACATTGCAAAAGGTATACCCGAATATATATTTGATTCTAATAAAATCTTTCGATTTGAACTGTAATCTTGCAATTTCCTGGTGATGGTTTTAAAACATACTAAACAGTGGTTAATACAACCAAAGTTTTTCCTTTTATTCGATTAATCCGAACTTTGACACAGATTATTTTGTCATGAAACGGAACCAAATTAGGGGTAATGCCAAAAGAAAACAAAAGTTTTCACCAAGAATAAATAGAATCCGTCCTAGTGTCCATATGTATGTAATAATCATAGCTACAGCATGTTTGCTTTTATTGTACTATACATTTATTAATTTCCGTTTAATATTGGTGGCCTGTGTATTGAGTGTTTCCACATTCCTCGGCTATTAACGTTTTTGAAATATTTTACTCTATCTTGAAATATGCTGCCACATATTGTAGAAAGAAAAATGCTTTCTAGTTGGCTGCATCGAAGCTCATTGCGCTCCTACGCCCTTGGGATATTAACACTCATCATCTTTGTCAATATTGATGAAATACTTGGTAATAAAGTCAGTTTCGCTGATAGCCGTAACGTTGCTTTACACGCGGACAAACTTCCGTATCAAAACAAATTTTGCTCAATATTTGACGATATTATTTTTGATTAAAGACATGATATTAATATTTACTACCAAAGGTTCTATTCGGTATATAATTTAGTAAAGAGGAAACAGCATAGGATTACATACAACAAAAATGTCTTAACAACGGCGTCTGCAACTAAACACCATTTATTTTATATGTAAATCAATAATCTTACTTCTATTTTAACTAAATGCACATAAGACACATACAATCAGTCAACTGTTAATTTGATTATTTTAATTAGTATATTGATATGCTTCTTGCAACTATATCATATTATAAGGCTACATTATATAATAATAATTCTAAGTTTCTCTTGTATTCAATACCACAAATAGGTACGCTTTTAATATTGTTACATCCTTCATCAATTAATTTGTCATCCATTAGTGTGCATATAGTAGGGTTTTATTGTGTACAACAAAGTTTAGATAATGTTATTATATTCTGTTATGCATCTAATATACATATATGTAGGTACATATATAAAATTATATACGTGCAGCGATTTACTTAATGCAAAATTAATAGTTTTTGCAAATCCTGCATCACTAGAGATATTAATTATTACCGACTCGTGAGCTAATTCTGATCTGCATAATTTGATGGGAACGTGTTTCAATATATCAATACGGATACATGCAGGCATCATGGTTACTGTTTGGTATTTGGAAAAATAACTGTATTAATTCCTCGTTAACAAATTTATCACCCCAAAAAACGACTTGGTGTAATTAAGGTACACTATATTCAGTCCATACTTTATTATTAGTAAACAGTTCGTTTATTATATTTTCTTGTTTGGTTAATGTTTGCATTATTAGATGCAATTAAATGAATTAGCTCTCCAAATACGTATTTCGATAATTGAAGTAAACTCAATAGACTTAAATTAGCTAAGAGCTATCCTATTCAAGTTTATTCGAAACTGCAAGCATTCATACTCTTATCAGTAAGATGTGTGGCGAAATTTTAAAGGACAATGTCTGTAATCAAACATAATTATAAAATTCAAGTCGAGAAAGTACTAGAGTATATTGAAAAGTTTCCGGAAACACTTTTTTCTTGACCATTCCCGAGCGTTTTTCCTCAATTGCTGTTTTCAATTTGTCCAAAAGTGTTGTGTAATATTGGCCAGTAATAGTTTTGCAAGATAACCAATTAGCAAAATTCGTTTTGCGTCCTAAAAAAACAGATGCTATCACCTTTCTAGGTGAGTCAATGGCCTTTGCCTTCTTCGGAACCGATTCATCGCACGCAGTCCACTATTTTGATTGCATTCTTATTTCTGGCGTGTAGTAATGATTCCAGGTCTCATTTCTGGTCACGAATCGTCTCTTGAAATACACTGAATTCCTGGCAAACACTTCCAAACAATCGGCTGATGTTCGCGCTCGTATGCGTTTTTGCTCCGACTTGAGCAAATTTGGCATCTATCTTACAGAATGCTTTTTTAAACTCAATTTATTCTGTAAAATGCGAACTACTCATTCATAAGGGCTGCTCACGGCTCTCTCAATTTCACGCACTTCTATTCGGTGGTCTGCCAAGAAAATCTCATGGATTTTTTACCACAATTTTTGGCGTGGAAGCCGTTTTCGGACGTCCTCAATGTGGTTCATAATTTGTATGCATGGCACCACGCGTGAATTCCGAAACCCAAAAACTCACGGTGGAAAATGAAGGTAATGAATTCTCAAGAACGACATCTAAACTTAATTTGATTTCTGTTGCGGTTTTTCCGTCCAAATAGAAGAATTTGATGACCGCATCCATAATTGAAAACACAAGAAGGTACTTCATTTAAATGCTAGTAAAAATCAGATTATTTGACAGATCTATTTAACATTTGCAGTCGATTGATATGAAAGAGTTGCCAACTAGCAGCGATTCCGGAGATTTGTTAATCTAGACTCCTATATATTAAAATATTAAAATGTATAATAGTATTATAACAGCTAATAGAGAATTGTTTTTGTTTCTATTTCAGAACGATTTGAGAAAGTAATTCTATTCAGGTTCCAGCTGTTGAAAGTACTTTGAACGCCGTTACTATTTCCTCTTTGTAGAGGTTCTCATTGAAGTATCCGTTTCAACCAACAATTTTCAAGCATCTGATGAATTTCCAGATCACTATTTTATAATTTTTGCAATTTATTACTTATTGGTGTATATTTCATCACTGATCGACCTCACACTAGCAGTCTATGATGTATTGCATCAGCGCCTGTATCTACAGGTTATTTTTACATTTGATAGGAAGCGTCGTCACCGCCTCTTGTAATGCAATAGTATGGTTTACAGGGAAAGTTGTGTAAAGGTTTACAGAGATGTCGGTGACAAGGTGGGCGGAATGATGTATACTATCTGATACAACGTGGGCTTTTCCTCATGCAATGGTTATGTAATGCTTCGAACATCAAGTACCTAACGTTAGCTAGTTAGTTAAAAAAATGATAATCAGCTGACTAGAAGACCAGCCAATACAACAGATGAGATCTTGTAATGTGTTATTTTTTTAGAAATAAACGAATTGTGTAACTTTGGAGGAGTTTTTTGATTAATTGCCTTTGTGAACTCCAGCGTTGACGTTCCTAAGCGCGGTCAGTACGTGTTAGTATAGGGGCTCTGTCTGGGATACAGGTGGAAACAACTCGATAATTTTAAGAAATTTAAAAAGAACAAAAGAGCGAATAAGGGGATAAAAGGGAAGACTGATTCCTCTAGT